>CM046882.1:99845888-101051721 GCA_025667525.1 Glebionis coronaria | reverse complement strand
TGTTCCCATCATGTGCGATAATAAAGGCGCTATAGACCTAAGCAAGAATCCCGTGCAACATTCGCGAACCAAACACATAGAAATTAGACACCATTTCCTTAGGGATAATCTTCAAAAGGGGAACATTACTATTGAAAAGGTGCCCTCCGAGGACAACTTAGCCGATATCTTCACTAAGCCACTTAAGAGGGAACCTTTTAATTACTTGCGTCTAGGTCTAGGATTAATGGAACATCTTCCTTAAATTCTTTTCTTCTTGTATGTTTTCTTTTACCACCTTGAGTCCTTGAAAAATCTTCTCCTCTCCTTTTCAAAACTCTCAAAGTCTCGTTCGAAAATGGTTGAGAAATTCGTTTGACATTGTTAATTCAATCTAAAAACGATTTTTCATAGATTCTCGCTATTAATCTAGAGCTTACATAATTCATATGTATGATTCTCTCAAACATAGCAAGAACAAGATTGAATCATGGAGGATCATTGTGTCATGACTCAAGGTCTTGTCTTACACACCTCCTACATTGATTTTTTTTCCATATATTTTGGTCAAATCTCTATTTGGTAAGTTTGCATATGTTTTCTTTGTCTATCTTTGCTTTTAAGCATATCCCTATGATAAGTTAGACTAGAAAAATAAGATTTGTTGAAAAATCTTCCTCCAAACACCAAACCCTGCTTCTGCAGGCGGTTCCTTATGTGAACCGCGTTACCTTATTGATAAGGTACCGCCACCCTAGATAAGGAACCGCCTACAGTGGCCTTCCTTTTTCGGGTTTTTGTCTGAAACTCCAGATTTGCTCCAACATTTTTGAGAATCTTTGTTTCAAACCCTTTGACCACCCCAAAAATACCCAAAGCCTTCTCTATTTAAACCATAAGCATTTGGCATTACTTCACATCCAAAATGTCTTATTCTCCCAATGAAAGCCTTGAATCTCCTCCATTTTCTCCAATTGCTTTCAATCCAAACCCACCCAAGAACACTCTTAATCACATTTCTCCTACCAAGAATGTTGATTGTGGAACTTATTTTCTTCCACCACCACCCTTTAGTGTTCTTCCTCCTTCTCATGATAATGTCATGCACCATGGAACATATTGTCATTGTTGTCAATATCAACATCTTGCTATGGCACACATCTATGAGGAGTTGAGCTACATCAAGAGTCTCTTAATCAAGCCTCCTCTTCACTTTGATTATGAGATCTCCAACAAGCCACCACCACCACCCTCTGCTATTACCTTGTCTTTCGTATAAGCATTGATTGCTTATCCACAAGACACCAAATTCAAGCAATTTAGAATTCTAGAATAACTAGGATTAGATTTATGCTTTTGGCTTGTTTCTTTTTCCATACTTCTTTGTATGATATACTTTTAGTAACCTATCTTGGATCTTTGTCGTTGTGTTTTCTTCTCTTTTAATTTTGTTTTGTGACCTATTGCTATATATTGTTGGTTGTTTCTTTTGTTCAACTAACCTTTCTATGTAGCTTGTCACCATATCTCGATTCCTCGGTGCCCCAAGCTAGGGGGAGTAAGCACCAAGGGGGAGTCTTTGCAAAGTCCGTTTTTATAACACCGGCTTACGAAACCTTTTTGCTTCGACAAATGGGGAGAAATGAATAAACTCGTCTTCTAAAATCTTGTTTTTGTGTGATTGAGTTTATGTATTGTCGGAATCAAAAAGGGGGAGATTGTTAATGCAATAATGACTAAAAACGTTACTTGTATTTTTCGGTCTCGCTTAGTTTTGATTACGACAATACGTAAAAACAAGCATTTACGAAAACAACGAAAAACGAATTCTTGAGTTCAAGTATTTTTCATTTTACCCATTTTCACTTAAGGTATGGATAAACAAGTACTAACCTTAATCAAGTGATCAAGTGATTTAATCTTTTCTTAATACACACTTAATTAAATTGTGACAAGTTTTTATTAAACTTTATTTTTAAGAAAATGTTTTATTAAATTAATTATTTGAAATTTGAAAATGACATATTCTTATTTGGCTAAGAATATCCTTTCAGGATATTTTTTATACCCATATAAGACCTTCACCACTAAAGGACAAAAAGGAGTGGAGTCTAGTCCGGCGGTACCTTAGCACCTAGGCGGTACCTTATCGATAAGGTACCGCGGGCTGTGATAAGGTACCGCGGGCAGATATAGCCGTTGGTTCCTTTATCCTTTAAATAGTGGACCATTCTCAGCTTTTCACCTCACCTCTTTTGCACATTTATTTCCAGATTCAAACCCATTCTTTAATCACTCAAATCTTTGATCATTTGTTTGATTATTACTTGTTTAAGAAGTGAATCTTGTTCTTCCATCCCTTCCTCTCCAAGTGCAAAGAGAAGAACACTATCCTAGTGAAGTGTTGAGTCCACCACCAAAGATCCATTGAAGATCTAATTTTATACACTTGTAGTTGTGTCATAGTTGTGAAGATCCAAGTAGTTGTGTCTATTTGGAAGTTGTGTATGTACTAAGTATAGTTGTGTAGATTGGTCCTAGTTACGATTAGGGCTCGACTTTTAGCTTAGAGTCGGAAATTGGTTAAACGACGTGTACGATTTTCTCCACCATAAGGAGCTTGTTGTGTAGTGAACTCTCGAGTAAGGAGTACTCGAGGAGTGGAGTAGGGACGAGGAGTGAGCTTCGTTGCCGAACCACTATAAATCTTTGGTGTTCGGTTTGATCTTTCTTTACCTTTAACTCTTTACATTCTTTATTCTTTATGCATATACATGTGTTAGTACTAGATTAGTTATACTATCATTCTTTATTCTTTGTGGATATATTTTTGTTAGTATTAGTTTAATTATACTATCATTGTTCATATTGTGCATAAGAAGATTTCACATATTTCCTCAAGCCTAAGTTTTTGAAAAAGGATTTTTGGAAACCATATTTTAACAAGTAAATATAAGAAACTATTCAACCCCCCCTTCTAGTTTCTACACATAACATATTGCTCCACTCGTAATGGGCTTCCTTTAGCAAAAAGATGATGGGCTGGGATTGCGAATAGTGAGCATAGCCACTATACGCCATCATGTCCCCCCAGTCTAGTATGCGAGGAGGTCACCGAGGTTACTAGACTTTAAATCATATCCGCTACCTGTAAGCATATCCACGTCGAAAGAAATGGGAGAACGCGTATACGTACGACGGGTGATTGTGCTCAAATGCTTGGTTTCCCGTGATTAGATGGTAAGGACCCCGTAAGAAGAAAACGTGTTCTATAGGGGGTAACACTGGCATTGGCAAGGTATCATTCTTATTCATCTCTAACGTGAGGATGATAAGAAGGTTTTGTGAAGGTGGAGGTGGAACCCGTATACTGCATTGTGAACATTTAAAGGCGTACTTCTTATACCCACTAATGATGCAGCATAGTGCGAATATTCATTCGTCTTAAGGCAAACAAAAGACGTACTTCTGTGGCAAGGTGATGCGGAATGTACATCCGTCTTGTGGCCACGACGTATGATAATGACTTAAAAATTTGTCACAACTTCTCCCGAACTAGGCGTAGTTGATCAGGCTTCGCCTAATTAAGGTCAAACAATGCAAACTTTGAAGAAATCACTTCGTGGCCAGGCAAAGTAATCCGTCGCGGAGGACGTACTTCCGTAACAAAGATATGAACCAACATAAGACGTACTTCTGTGGCAGAATGAGCCAGTGGAAGGCGTACTTCCACGGCAAAGGCAATAAGAGAGTGGAAGAAGTATTTCCGCGACGAAGACAATGAGCCCATGGAAGGAATACTTCCACGGCTAAAATAAGGCGCCAGTGGAAGAGTACTTCCACGACGAAGGAGAATGAGCCCGTGGAAGAGTACCTCCATAGCGAAAACAATGCGCCAGTGGAAGGAGTACTTCCATGGCGAAGGATAATGAGCCCGTGGAAGAGTACTTCCACGGCGAAGATAATGAGCCCGTGGAAGAGTACTTCCATGACGAAGATAATGAGAACGTCGAAGAAATACTTCCACAGTGAATATAATGAGCACGTGGAAGAGATACTTCCACGTTGAAGATAATAAGCACGTGGAAGAATACTTCCACGACGCATGAATAAGCCAACGGAAGAGATACTTCCGTGGCAAAGGCATAAGCCAATGGAAGAAATACTTCCATGGCGCAGAAATAAGCGCGCGGAAGGAGTACTTCCGCGACGAAGGAATAAGCCAATGGAAGAGATACTTCCATGGCGCAGAAACAAGCGCGCGGAAGGAGTACTTCCGCGGCAAAGGAATAAGCCAATGGAAAAGATACTTCCATGGCAAAGAAATAAGCGCGCGAATGGAGTACTTCCGCTGCGAAGGAATAAGCCAATGGAAGAGATACTTCCATGGCAAAGGATAAAGCACGCGGAAGGAGTACTTCCGCGACGAAGGAATAAGCCAATGGAAGAGATACTTCCAAGGCGTAGAAACAAGCGCGCGGAAGGAGTATTTCCGCGGCGAAGGAATAAGCCAATGGAAGAGATACTTCCATGGTAAAGGAATAAGCGCGCGGAAGGAGTACTTCCGCTGCGAAGGAATAAGCCAATGGAAGAGATACTTCCATGGCAAAGGAATAAGCGCGCGGAAGGAGTACTTCCGCGACGAAGGAATAAGCCAATGGAAGAGATACTTCCATGGCGCATAAACAAGCGCGCGGAAGGAGTACTTCCGCGGCGAAGGAATAAGCCAATGGAAGAGATACTTCCATGGCAAAGGAATAAGCGCACATAAGGATTACTTCCGCGGCGAAGGAATAAGCCAATGGAAGAGATACTTCCATGGCAAAGGAATAAGCACGCGGAAGGAGTACTTCCGCGGCGATAAGGATACATGATCCGTAACTTACTACAACGTCTTGATAGCAAGGTGTCTAACAAGGATACATGATCCGTGGTCATTGGGTTTGCAACCCTCTTACACGACAAGTTAAATTATTAGGTTCACTCAATCCTCTTATTCCACTTGGGAATGATAAGTACATGTACGCCCGTAGGCAGAAGATATCCGAGTGTACGGACTAGCACGGATGGATGTCCCATGGCCGCGAATGATAAACATATCATTTAAATAATATATGTAATATATCTTACCGATTTAAAAGATATATATAATAAAAAATATCGGAATATATCCTAAAGACTATCTTGTAGTAATTTAAATGATATGTGTAATATTCGTTAATAATATAAACAATATATCCGAATATATGGATTAATATGGAAGACGCGGCTCATGACTGCATTAAAAAATAAAATATGATCGAACATACAGATGAGCACGGCTGGACATACCATGACCGCGAATAAAAAATAAAATAATTTCATACCAACACAGATGGACGCACCATGACCGCGAAAAAAGAGATCGGACCACGACACTATATTAGTTGGTCAGGCCATGATGTATACGGAAAATATAATAATCAAATTAAAAGATATATGTAATATCTCTTTTCCTATTTTAAAGATATACATAATATCTTTTATTAATATACAAAAAATATTAATAGCATATTTTTTATTTTAAAAGATATGGTTAAATATTTTTTGTCAATTTAAAAAATATACATAATATTTTTTATAAATTTAAAACATATGGACAAAATCTTGTCAAGAATTAAAAAGATATCAGTAATATCTTTTATTAAAATACAAAGTCCAAAGTTATATGCCATAAAGTGCCAGATTAGATTAGACACGTTGAAAAAAGAAAATTGTCATCAACCGTGAATGTTGGTATCTTATTTAAAAAACCACACAATAATAACAAATTTAGTAAATCAAAGTTTTGCACAGGATAGCAGATTGTATAACATACCGAATGAGATTTTTTTTCAAAAAGTATGAGATGCGCCGACTTTCAAATTAATTTATGTGTTTCGGTAATATGTGATCACGCATAGACATATACACAAATCGAGGCATATTCAATATAGAACATGCATAAAATTATGATTGAGGGAAAAATAAAAATAGAAAGCTTTTAGAGTTACCGATCTTTGAACTTTAATATGCTTTCCGATATGATGAGAACACGATATAGTTTATTCGGGTCTCACGGATGGCGTCAACTTGTTAGAGCATAATTTGGCTAGGCCGGTCTGACGACTCTCCTAGGCCGTTCGTCGTCTTACCGGATCCTGAGTAATGATGCAAATAAAGGTAAACCGGTTAGACGTGGACCCGAGGCCAGAGCCCCGGGGTCCACCTCCGACGGTCAAGTTAGTATTCGGTCGATATATTGTAAAGAGATGTGAATGTGAGAGATAACCTGATGTAGATTGAGACCTCTACCCTTGTATTTATAGGACTAGGGTTTCTTGAAGGGTAAGTTAGGTATGTGTGGGCCACGGGCCTGTCGGGTCGGGCCGAATGCAGACTATAAGTCGACAATTATCAAACAATAAATAAAGAAGAAAGATAGATGAAAAATAGATGAATTCTAAAGAGAGAAAGTAGAGAGAGAAAAGAGAGAGATGTATGAAATTTAGTGAATATTAGATTGAGAAAATGAATAACCAACACACATCTCCTAACATGCTAGGAGAGGTATTTATAGTCTTGCCTACATGTGGCATAATGGGCTATATGTTTGATTGGCCGGACTTGAATAAATGCTTAGTACCTTGAAAGAGGCATTTTAAGCTAGCCATCAAGCCCGTAATGTCACGACTATTTAACTAACTATTACAACGTTATAATAAACGATACATAATAAACTTATGACCGATCATTCTTTTTTGACTCAATACTTTGAGGCTAACACGCTTTCATCGTAGCGGGAGCATCCTTTCTTTTCAATTCACTCAACAGGTTCGTAAATACATCGGTTAATTTATCGACCTTCGCATCAACTCTCTCAATGTCGCGATTAGCATAACTAACATTGGCGACATTGGCAACACTCGGTGTACTATGAAGTTGAAAAACTATTCTCGATAATTATTAACGCATCCCTCGGAGTTTTACACAAGAAGTTGCCACCCGCAGCGAAATTTAACGAATCTTGCTCGTGATGATTAAATGACATGCTTAATTTGTAGTCAACTATGACAAGTTTTGTATGATCAAACGTTTTCTTCACTAAATGCAGTATTTTACATTTTATTTGTTAAATAGAAGCGAGCGTGTCAACACCAACCGGAAAATGTAGTGTGTTATTTGCTTCTAATGAGTATATAGTCCGTCGTTCGCTCAGGGTAGCAAAAAGCTCAAAACTGGCCCTGATAGTAACAAGATCATAAAAGCTTTACATGAGATGCCGATTGACATATTAACAATTAAATGACGCATGGTAACAAATGTATACGTGAGAAGGGTTATTCAATTCAATGAAAACAAGTTAACAGTTAATGCATTTACCGAATCAAATATTGACCGTTAACAAAATGAATTTAACTTAGTCATGTGAAACATACCTTAGATACACAAAAGATTAGGGTCGATCAACTGAACGAACCTGATAGGTTTTGATATTTGGTTTTATAATTTGGAAAGTTTTTTTTTAAATTTAAACTACGCTGTTTTAGGCTAGGTGGCATCATTAATGTATACTTTTAATTTAACAAAGAGTCAATTAATCAATTATATTCATTAATTTTTTAAATACCTATTTTTTACATTAAAAAAAATTAAATATCCTATAATTGGTAAATCGTCAAACGACGAAAATATACCATTGCCAACGAGAATTAAATCATCTTTTCATCGAGGGGCACATGTGTATACTTTTGACGAACTGTATTTTCGATTTTTTTCTTAAGTCACGTCTGAGAAAATTATACATCATTAGTATCACGAATCATATATGATTTTCTAAAATTATATAATCATATCGTGATACTATCATTTATGATTTCAGAAAATCATACATGATTCGTGGTGATGCGAATCATATATGAGTTTCTCATACGTGATTGGAAAAAAGTTCGTTGAAAGTATATACGTGAGCCCAGCTATAGAAAAAAGATTTAATTCTCGTCGGGATGGTATGTTTCGTTTTACGTAACGATTGACGGTTTGTGAGATATTTAAATTTTTACAAAAATGTATTTTTTTGTTAGATGAAAAAAAATGATAGATTAATTGGATATATGTTAAAAGAATTTTGCTAGGTCGATAAAAAGTATAAAAAATATAATTCATAAAATGATTTGTCAACAGAATATGGAGGGTAAAAAAGTAAAAAGAGAAATTCTTATGTTATATTTTGTGGTTGAGTCATTGCATGTGACATGTCATTGTGTAGATTTAATTATGTAAGATGATTTTTGTTTTATTTTAATGATTTTTAATCTGATTATCGTATTTTACTAGTAATATATGATAATAAGATCTTAATTTAAATAAAATAATGTTATTTATTTTCACATAATTGTCTGAATAGTTTTAATTATCTACTTTTAAATATATATCAAATAATAACGGTTAGAAAAATAAATAACTCGCATAAATAATTGAAGATTGAATATTTAAAAAATAAAAATCAATCTTAATGTTCGTGCAACACATACGGTCTCGACTCACAATTTGTCAATATATATGTCACGGGTAATAACTATTATCCTAATATTCACGAACTAAAGCACATCTATTAACTCACATAATCAACTCAAATAATATCATAATACAATTTCAATATATAAACCTCTTGAAGAAAATACTACTGTAGTATATAACTTTAATAGTTAACAACCACCCTAAATTTAATACAGCCCCTTCATTTAATATAACAGCCACACTTTACATTTTATAAAATCAGCACCTAAAAATTAAATCAAACACAAACATATAACCAAAATCTACTACTAACAAAACACATCTACAAAAAATCATTCAACCTGATTTGGAACCTGCAATCTTCACCGAGAAGATGGGTTTTGTTGTATTTTTTAGATGCCTCTGCATGTTGACCATACTTAAAGTCAAGAACTATGCCAAAATCCCTCATTTCATTTTAAAGATTCAGTCACACCTGACTATCTACTTTGACTCAGTCAGATGTCAACGATTTTACCGTGCCTGACTTGCAAAAAAAACCAAAAATCAAAACGTTTGATCGCGTCTGACTGGTTAAACGTTAGAGATGATTATACGGTATTTTGCAAAAACAAACACCGCTCATAATGTGTGTGGGTGTAACATTGCTCATATTAAAAAATAATATTCATTAAACTTTGCTTAAATACCTTACAACCTCAAATTCACTCTTCCATTAATCATGTAAATAAAAATAAATGTTAATCTGAGCGTGACAGTATCTATATATGTGGATACATCTTTTGTCCAAATATATGTGCATGAAAAACAAATGTTTGATCGATGAAAGATTCTCTAGAAGAGGATGTCACGTATACAACATTATAAACCTGCTAAAAAAAATTACAACATTACGAAGCTAGGATTATGAACATCTATGATAGTTTGGAAAGAAAATGAGACTAGCAATTCGAGCTATGAGTTTGTGTATTAACGAGTGCAGGACTCAACAAATAATTCTTAGAGTGTTAGGTGTGATAATTTGACAAAATCAAAAAATAGTTGTCACTTTAACGTCACATGCTCACATAGCATAATGTCATAACACTATTATTTTTACCATAACATCAAATAAAAAATTACTTATATTTTAATTTTTCATAAAACACTTTAAACAAATTCACATTCATTTAACAAAAAAGAAAACATTACAATATTTACATAAAAAATAATATACGACTTATACGATGTCATTTACAAAATAGTATCACGAAGACTAACAATAATTATCAAAATAATTGGCTTATAAAAGTATTTTGGCATCTTCATTGTCACGAAAGATCGGGTTATGGAGCAATCGTGGTGATTGAGCTTGTTGTTGTAATGACAATTGGTGATACTCGAAATATTTTGTCATAAAATAAACGTCGATTTCGTCATCAATATCATGAACGGTTTGATGATATTGATCAACTGTGAAAAAGTGAGTAATGTCTTTTTTTTTAAAGGCGTATTAATTTGTGAGAAACTAATTTAGATGAATGAGAGTAAATATATATTGTGATCAGTAAGTTCTAAATAAATATTATTTATAAAAGTATATAGCTTTTGGAGGTGTTTGTGAGTTTTTTTAAATCTAGCTATTAGAGGGTGAAAACGAAATTTTTTTTACACAAAAATATTTAACGTGTGTTGCTCGACAAACGTCGGGCCAACACGGAATTTGATGTGATAACGCCAGACAATGTCTAATAACATCGTATTATGTCATGCCCTAAATCCCAATATATTCGTTTATATAGTCCGGATTATGCATGCATAGATATAGATGAAGGTAGGGTGGTAGATAGAAAGGCCACGACAAGCATAAACAAGTTGCACCACATTCCATAGGATACAAAACGATATGGATGAATCAAGTCCAACTTGTATTGGTTTATCCCCATTTTATGTCACTTCAATGATGGTGCTTCTTTTTGCTTTATGCCAATTGCCTTTTTAACCTTGGTACACATATCTTATTCCCAATGTGGCATAAATTCCTTCTTTTCAT
Source organism: Glebionis coronaria (assembly GCA_025667525.1). NCBI lineage: Eukaryota > Viridiplantae > Streptophyta > Magnoliopsida > Asterales > Asteraceae > Glebionis > Glebionis coronaria. The sequence goes on along the minus strand of CM046882.1, from coordinate 101,041,172 downwards.
TCCCATTTTAACACACTTGATTTGGAAACAATTTGTTCATCTTCGATTCTGTACTCTTTAGTGGAAGCAATAGTGATCGACTTATTGTTCTTGTTCTTGTTCTTTCATGTTTAAATCCAACCGCGTTTTAACTTATTCTTTTGGTAATTGGTACGGTCCGCGTAATATGTTTTGCCAACTTATGTCATGTCATGTCAATCAAGGTTAATGCGCACATGTGATCAATAGTTTATGCTATTGTTTGTGATGAAATCATGTCTAGCAAAACTCATAGACAAACACCAACACGTCCAAAAGCATAAGAAAGTCGATAAGAGAGAAGATATGTCTTTCTTTTCAGTTGGTCGATGTTTATTTGGTTGCAAAAATGTGAATCAGTGGTCAAGTGATCGATTTTCTTTTAGCTTGTAATGGTTCATGCCAGATTAATCAATGATTAGCGTTTTTGACAATTTTTAAGTATTTCTTGCTAGTTTTAAATGTTTTCGTTTATATATAATATGTATAAATAGTCACTATAAAAAACAGCTTACAATGAGTGTTGAGTAATTCCAGCAAGTTTGGATCATCATCGATCGTCGTTGAATACGGTCGACCGACTAACAAAAATCGACTTATACAAAGATTAATCGGTTTGTAAATTTATTTTTTCTCGACGCTGACAATATATGATAATGTTCTTTTTAACACTAACACGTTGAGAACAAAGATTAGTATGAAAAGTTCAATTCCAAAAATATAAAAAGGTACGGATGCAGCATTTTGTGTAGGATTTTAAATGGGAAAGGATAATAATAAAAAGAAATTCGCGAGTGAAATCATAAAAAAGTTTTGGAATAAAAGAAATTGGACAAATCTAATGAGGACACATAGTCATAAAAATAGGTGTAGGATTCTTGCAAGGCTGGCTGCCAATAATGTTCATGTCCTATGAGAACCACCCGTAGCCAAAAGCCGTCGAGCCTTTGTGGGGTTTAAAAGCTTTGTTTGGATAATACTATTTGTCCATCCATCTTGGTATATTCCCCCGATAACATACTTTCTCTTTATATTTATAGAGATCTTTTAAAAATATCATACTTAAATTTTTATACTTTTTTTACCTATTATTTTTTTTTTTGACTAAACTTTTTTTACCTATTAAATAAAATAAGTTGTTGATTTTTTCTTCATAAGTGTATAATCATGATCTTTTATAACAACCTTTTCTAATCAACTTTTATAATAATCTATTTAAATAATATTTTTAGTTTTATATAAAAAATCTTTTTATCTATTTATTATATTTATAATCTAATTTCATCATATTTTTAAAAATTTATACTTTTTCATTTAATATCTAGGGTAAAAGCTATACAATACCAACGTACTTATTCAAATGTACCGACTTTGAACACTTACTAATTTATCGTTAGACATTAACAATGAACTCTCAAATTTGTTCCGTTTATACCAATATTACCTTAAAATGACTGTTCTACCCTTATCTTTTTTAACATAATTACATATATTAAATTGAGTAGTATTGATATGAGTGAAATCTCATATCAATTATAACAAATCAAACCCTAAAACACAAAGAAAAATATCAAGTTTTATGTGAAAAAGCATAATTATGGGGTATTCTTGTTGTTTGTGATTTTGTAGGTAAAATAATACGATTTGGTGCAAACACGGATTTCAAGGCATTAATATCAAGAAAAAGACAAAAGGAGGACTCACTGTGACAAGTCTCCAAAGTTCAAGGACCTTTCATGACAATCTGCCAAAGATAAAGGACTTGAAGTGTAAATTCAAGAAAGTCAAAGAGCTCAAGATTCAAGTCAGCCAAAGTCAAAGGGCCTAATTACTTGATTTCACAAGTGGAAGGACTAAAGATGACAAGTTTATGAAGTTCCTAGCTCAAAACTACAATCTGGCAAAGTGGAAGGACTAAATCTACCATTTTGTATATTTAAATAGAGCTTGAGCCGTGCGCTAATGATTTGAACCAATGAGAAACTAGTATACATGTGACACGGATTGCCAAATATGGCTTAATAAATGTGGAGAGAGAGACTGCCAACGAATCCTAACAGTGCTAGCCACTATCCATTGTCCTCCAATCACAAATCGCCAATTCATTAATCTTTACTATACAATGGATAATGATCCGTGTATACATTATTGGGCGAATTACAAAACGCCACGTAGCTAGTATATTTCCAAAACGAAGTAGACGTTAGAGGCAACTTCACAAGAAAGGCTCTACATGAAAAGTGATCATTGAGGCAAGACAAAGACAACCCAACCACTTAATTAAGCTGAAATCGAGTAGTTCAAATTCCCCCAATTTCTGCCCAAGAACACAAAATGCAATTGAGTTAATTGAACACGTTCAAGAAGCTGATTGGAGAAGACACGTCATCAACCCTCAACACTCATCACATTTTGTCTATAAATACCCTAGATGATAGCTCATTTGTGTATGTAGTTAGTGTGTGAAAAAAACACACACTTTGTTGAATTCTCTAATTTACTCTCCTTTTCATTTCTAACAGCTTAGAGTGATTGACAACCACTCTTAAGCTTGTTAGTTAGACAGTTGTTCAGCTGTAACCATAACCTTCCATTAATAAAATTAATAGTTCACTAAATTCTCTCAGTTTACCTTACTGAATCTACTATTCATCTCCTTCATCCTTATGATTCGATTATTCACATGGAATAACAGAATTGAGTAGTTGTTTTGGAAGCTTACTAGTGATCAGAAGCACTTGTTAGTTCATTGGTCCATTCAGAGTAGCCTAAAGTATCAGATTTGAAGTTTCATGATCATACATTGTTGATGATGATGGATAATGGTGTTTGGAGCTTTTTGGTTGATAGTTGATAGGTGATAAGGTGTGAATAAGCTCAAAGAGAGTTCAACACTCTCTTCTCCACCAAAGGAGGCTTCAATTGCTAAAAAGTTCTAATTATGTTTTACATTTCCTCTAAAATGTCAATTGCATGCTCATTTCTTAGATAACTAGTGTAAACTTGTTGATATTGCCTGCTATATGCTTCATTTGATCTTGCTGATATGATTTGATAGCTTGTAGTTTAAATCTGTTAGAATTAATCTATTTGCATAGCTATAAATTCTGTTTCAGTCATAACTGGTATTTGGATCATTTGAGACCTTTTGATTCAGCTATTGGAATTGAGTAAAACTTGCTTGTTCTCACTTAATAACTGGTCAAAAGCATTTGTGCAAAGTTTCATAGTCAAACACTTGGTCAAAGAGGCAAATGACACAAAAATACTTTGGGTCAGTTTCTAAAGCTTAAACAGCCTACTTTCAAACAAGCACCATTTGCTCAATTCTAGGAGTTAGGACTTGATTTTTGTAAAACCCACATGCTTTTATCATGAACAGTACACTTAGTAAACGTACGTACATATTAAAAATTTCCTTTTATAGCATGAACACGTGTCACGATTATTAATTACAGAAGTTATGTACGTATTATTACACGATAAGTATTAAGTATGTGAGAGTACACGATAATTATTAACAATAATAATTATAATCACGAACAAGAAATCATGCACGTAAAAATCACGAACATGTAATTACGTACTTATTTATGATAATACGATTAATATCGTTACGTACAAGTATTTATATATAACACGAACATTTAATTATATAATAACACGAAAACACGAACATACGAACACGTAAAAAATTAGACACGTGAAAACTTCGGGTTTTCCCATGTGGGCCCCATATGTCGCGGACACAAAGAAAGGGAGGGCCAAGCCCATGTTAATTTTACTAAGTAAACAAATAAGGGTTAACACATTTTTCATTAACAGAGTTTTTACAAAATTTACAAAACCCTAGCCTTCTTTGTCTCTATTGTCGCCGACCTAAAGGAACACCACAAGGGTGTTTGATTTGATTTTGGTTGATTAATTCAAGCATTGTGTTCGTGTTATTAACCTCCATTCGTTACACGCATTCGGTAATCCGTTATTCCTTTTCTTTGATTCTTTTATTTAATTATGAACACATGAACATGAGATTAAATAAACAAGTAACTAAAACACGTTAGATTAATCATGGGGGAAAATTAAAGGGATGTTTCGGGTTGGTTTGTTCGACCGACACCCAACTGAGAGCCTCATGGCTCTCGGCTTGCTTTGGTTCGCACCACCAACCGAGACCTCGTGTCTTGGTGTGGTTGGTTTCGGTCGGCAGCAGGAACCAAAGGACCCCAAATTGAGTCGGGGTACCGTTTGGTTTGTTTGGGGGTCTCGGCAGTAGCAGCCACCACCACCGGCACACAGCCGGTGGCGGGTTTTGGTCTAGCAGGGGGAACCGCGACGGCAGCAGGGGGAACCACCGGCACACAACCGGTGGGTACTTGGCTGTTGTTGGAAATACGTTTTTTGTATTTAGAAAGTCTCGGTCACTCCAACAATATAGTTAAGGGCTCGTAGTATAAGTTTAATTATAGTTTATGTAAGCCCGACCCATGAGCATGTTTATTGGCCGGTGGCCCAAGTCCACTAAGGGAATTAGGTATATAAACCCCTTTCCACCATGGAAAGGGGTGTTGGTTGTTTTCATTTCAAACATAATACATTTACATTTTCTCTCATCTCTCTCTACTTTCTCTCTCTAGAAAAAACAACCCTCTTGATAAATCATAGATTACTATACTTCTACAATTGGTATCAAGAGCCATGGGATGAAATAAAGGTAGGTTTTGTGTTGTTCATACTTAATTAAGTGTGTTCATTTGTTTTTGATTGATTTTACCCAAGATTCAAAAATTTTTCGTGTTTTTGTTGTTCCACTTGATCCATATATCTTCTACATAGTTGTACTAGCAATTTGGGTACTTTGGTTTAGTTAGAAACGCGGATTACAAGCTAAAAATCTCAACTTTTATTGGAAACCCGATTGATCAATATGGGATCTGAGACAACGAAGACAAAACGTAAACTTATGCATTATCTCAAAAAGTCCATCATTGAAGATACACCTGAAGATGATGCAGAGTCTGAGAATGAAGATGAAGACGATGTCGAGAACACATACGATGAGGGTAACGGTAATGAGGATAAAGATGGAGATTATGGTAAAAATGATGATAATGAGGATAAAAATGAGGATGATGGGGATGAAGATGATGATGATGATAATAGTGATGGGAATAGTACTGGAAAGGGTGATAAGGGCGAGAATATGGGTAAAACTGGCAAAGAGTCAAAGCAGGGTGAAGATGATAAGGAATCTGAGAAGGGTGATGAGGAAGAAGAAGAAAGTGTTACTGGAACCAAAGAAAAGGATGTGGATGCGAAACCAACAGAGAGTGAACAAGAAAAAGACGAAAGAGATGATGAAACCACTGACATACCGGATTCACCATGCATATCACTAACCAGTGATGATGGCAATAGATAAAATCGTCAAAAGAACCTCCATGGTACCTTCATCTCCAGATAATCTCAAACTAAAGACACATATATGTCCACTGCACTGGTTACTACTACTGTTTCTCCTATAGCACATGTAGAACCTATGCATGAAAACGAACCTCTAGTGTCTATGCATGAAGACGAACCTCCAGTGTCTATGCATGAAGACAAACCCCAGTGTCTATGAATGAAGACGAACCCACAGTGTCTATGCATGAAGATGATTCTACTATACCTCACTCTCCACCTCCTACAACAGATCAACATTACTCTGACATGGAAGTCGAAGACCTAAATATACCAAAACCGACTTTTGCTGAATCTCTTGTCATAGACGAGACTGTACAGGAGTAACAATGGATTACCAATGCAGCACCAAAACATCCTTTCTCAACGGCAACAGATATCGAGCTTACTCAATTCCTCAACAATCCAATCGACTTTTCGGCTTTCCTTATGTATACTCACGGGAAACCCACTATGACTCCAGATATTCTCAAAATGTCTGTCGCAGATGTGGATTTCTTTGACACCATGAAGATCAGCAACAATGAGGCTGAATATCACATCCATGAGCTTGCGAAGGCCATGAAAGCGACGACTTCCGGAATTTCAAACTCCAGTGTTACAGCCTCTCACACCTACAGTCATTGCCGGTTCTACAGCTATTCTAATGAAATATTTTGTCTGCCATGATCTCGAGTATCTAGAAAACGGCGCGAACAAATATGCTACATCACTCACCATGGTCAAGGAAATAAACCTGGAGAATGTACCTTGGATTAAAGACAAAGTACCTGATGCTTTTATGGCAAAGAAAGTTGCTCAAATTTTACGACCCCTTCGCAGAGCTTGGAATTTCTCATTGGAATCCAAAGAAGAGATTAGCTTGCAGCCACTTCAATCATCAGAAATCCGGTTCTCTGATTATCTCTGATCGTCGTATTAAAAGTATACAAGGAGCCACCACTATGACGGTATTTGGTTATGATTACTTGAATTTAATCCCGATGAAACGCTCTAACGAAAAAGAATACAAAATCGATGAAAGTGACCTCCAGTACCTTAGTCTTGAAGACATTAAAGATCTTCTACTGATATTGGCTCAAGAAAAGGTTGCTCATTTACTTCCTGAAATCGTCATTGCATTGAGTTCAAACATCTGTCAATTTACTCGAAAGGTCGTCATCAAAAGTCGAGTTGAAGACTTCCAACTTGGTGTGGAGAGTCACCAACAGAAGCTAAACTTGCAACGTCCTCACACAACTCCGCTCAGTCAATATCACAGAAACAAATTGCCATACATGGGGACTAAGAAACCGGAAGCAGGAATATTCTATAAGAACGAAACAGGAGTCATGCAATCCATGAGATTTTCCGAACTGCATAAATTCAGTGACGACACACTTAAAAACGTTCGTGATGATCTGCTTGTTCTCAATGTCGGACAACTGCTTCCAGCAGTAACGTACACATGGACAACCCAATGCAAGAGAAGTGCTAAGTACGCGATTAAGAAGATCGAAGAAACGTTACGGAAGCGCCGGTTGATAAGAAGTTTGGAACGATTCGTAGGTGGAAGACCATATGGAGCTCACCACAAGCAAATGGAACGATCTATTTAATATGAATCGTCTTCTTTCAGTTCAACTCCATATGTATTTTATTGTGAATATGTGAATATATTTATAATAGGCTTTTGTGGCATAGTGTAGTGCAAGAGTATGAAATTTTTCAAGAATTTCTCATGAGATTCCAAATCTTTCAAACATATCATACTTAAGCACTACAACTAACCCTCATTGATTTGAGGGGGAGCATTAATATGTTCTCTGGCCAGCATACGATTTCATTTTTAACCCAAAGACCGGTAAATCCACTAATATCCAAAAGATTAATGGTTAACATTTTGGATAAGGGGAGAAAATGGGATTAAGGAGACTTGTAAAACATATGTGGCTAAAAATGAAAAAGGACTGAATAGAAAATCCAACTTGATATGTGCTACGCATATGTTAAGGGGGAGCATTTTTGTTGTCAAAAACGCTGAAGGTACAAAAACTCTTGATATTTATATCACAAGTACCTCAGTGATTTTAAAGAATTTTTTCATGAAGACGAAGACTTACCCAAAACACACTTAACTCACGACGAATGTGGTGAAAAAAGGGTGGTAGGATTAGGTACTAGTCCAATGATTCTTAAAGAACCGGAGGAATCTTCCCAAGGACAATTCCATAGTTAAAAAATAGAAGTCATTAGGAAAGATGGGGAATGGATTGTAAACGAAGCTGAATGCCGACCAAGTACTGATGCTAGCACTGGAACAATCACAACAAGGTGCTAGTGATGATGTATTGGTAAGCATTGAAGGGGTTTAAGAATGAAAAAGAAATGTAAAGATAAAGGGTGTAAAGAAATAAGCCCTCCTTACAACTTAGACAGAAACCGGGTCAACTCATCTTGAAAACGAAAGTATCATAGACCCAGTGATGCGATGCACAACCCCTCCCAGCCAACTCAAATATCTCTCAAAAGATATTTGTTTTAATGTCACGGAGCCCAACACGTTATCTATTGGTTTATTCACTCCGAATAATTTGATATTGAAAAGGCGGCAATCCTCTCCAGCCTCCGATCACCAAAACAAAATTCACTATTGAGTTTAGAGCCACGAGATCATTAAAAGTCTCATTAGGACACAATTTTAAAACAAGAAAGAATTTTATGAGTCCTACGCAGTATTCTTGCAATATTGCCAGAACATCTGAGTGATAGGAAAGTATTACAATGAAGATGGAAATCCTGCTTGAGCCAACATCAAACAAGCTCATGGTAGGTGACACGTGTGGTTCTTTAAGAACTAATCTTGTGACAACTGGAAAGAAACGATGGTTTGACTCTTAATTGAGATCAAACTTGTTCTAGGGCCTCTACGCAAAATCTAAGTGATCTTGCCAGAACAATCAGAGTGACACTCTTTAGTGTTCACAGTAAAGAGTGGAAATCCTTCCAGTGTCAACCTCAAAAAGCACTGCGGTAGGTGACAAGCAAGATTCTATCAGAATCAAGCTCGTGACAACTGGAAAGCAACGATGGTGAATATCTTAATTGAAATTCACTTGTTCCAGGATCATGAATTGACGGCTTCAATCATAAGGATATTTTTTATCCAAATGGTTCACTCTTTATGTTCGCAGTCAGCTTTGGACGGTCGAATAAAGAGAACGGGTTTACCCGCGAAATCTTGTCAAGGAGATCTTTAATTAGAGCTACTTGTCACAAGTACGATATTTATTATCGTCCAACGGTCTTCACCGACCGGAGGTAAAATGCTACCGAATCAGAATAAAATGTCATAGCCATTTTATTCATGTCTTATTATGTTGCGGCATTTGAAGACGGTGGCGTTGCGGTGAACCAGCTGAAGTCGTCCTCACATACTTATTCCTTCTACATCAAACATTTCAGCAAATTCAAGAAAGTCTGACCTAAAAGTCTTCCGCTGGATCAACTCTGAAACTTTCAAGAATTCAACAAAGGATAGGTATGTGGGACATGAAGTCACGAAGAGGCGAACATCACAAGAAGGCAAAGATTGCACGTGAAAGGTAAAAAAGAACATGTTCTAAGCCAAAAGCCTGATGTTAATTAACACAATTTCACAAAGATGAAGTAAAGAAAAAGAAGAAAAGAGAAAGTGGACTACGAGCACGAGAACGAAGATCTAACATGCTAGATTAGGACTTTGTAATTTGGAGTGGCCTCCCTTTGGGGGAGATTGTTGGAAATATGTTTTTCGTATTTAGAAAGTCTCGCTCACTCCAACAATATAGTTAAGGGCTCGTAGTATAAGTTTAATTATAGTTTATGTAAGCCCGACCCATGAGCATGTTCATGGGCCGGAGGCCCAAGTCCACTAAGGGACTTGGGTATATAAACGTGGAAAGGGGTGTTGGTTGTTTTCATTTCACACATAATACATTTACATTTTCTCTCATATCTCTCTCTACTTTCTCTCTCTAGAAACAAAAACCCGCTTGATAAATCATAGATTACCATACTTCTACAGCTGTGGTCAGCGGCTAGCCGAGAGGGACAAGAATAGTGGCAACTGGCCAAGCCGGTTCACCCCTGTTAAGGGTGTGTTTGGTTGGTCCGGTTCAAGGGGTTTCCGGTCCGGTTCACATGTGTCTAAATTAAAGGTCACGGGTCCGGTTCATGACTAAACTTTTACAAGTATATTATTTTAACAAGAGAATTAAATTAATTAAGACATGATTAAAAATTAATTTAATTTAGCATACACTTAGGTTAACTATTATTTATTAAATAATATATGTTTTAACCTAAGTATTTATTTATTTAATTTAGACTTAGTGTTAATTAATTATTAAGATACAGAATGCAATTAACTAATAAACATGACTTAAGTTATAATTAATATAATATTAATACATATTTTAACCTAAGTATTTTATACATCTTAATTTAATTAAATCATATAACCTATAGTTTATTTAATTAACATGATATTATTAATAAACTTTACTATAATCACATGACTTATGTTATTTAACCAGTAAACTTAAGCTTATATTATTAGCTTATTAATTCGGCTTATTTCTAAATATAGAAACTTTCTATTTCAGGAAACTTACTATTTTTGGAAACTTTCTATTTTTAGAAACTGATCTATTTTAAAAAGTTAATCTATTTTTGGAAACTTTCTATTTTTGGAAACTTTCTATTTTTGGAAACTTTCTATTTTAGAAAACCTGCTACTTTTAGAAAGTTATTTATTATTACACAACAAGTATAATAATACAAGAACTACAAGTAGTACTTAATCAGAATACATAGAATACATGATAAACACAACATAACCTTAAAATCAGTAAAACAAGACAAGAAAATATAAAACAAGCTAAGACATGATATAATAAGTTACGTAACCAGTAAACAAAATACTTATACATGTCCCTATTTTATGTAGCATTAGTGAGATCGAAGTAGGAATTCCATTCTTTCGTCTTCTTCGTTCACTAGACATAAGGTACGGATTTCCCGTCCTTTCAGTATGGACATTCTTTCCTTATTAGGATTCCCCGTTTGCAGCCAAATGTTTCCCAGTATTGTTTTATATGTTTGATTACTTATGTCAGTTAAGAGCCTAAGCCATATACATGCATGACCAGTGTCACCTAGTTATGGAGGTACCATAACCATAACACGGGAGGCACCAGTATTATGACTTCCCCACGCCGAAGTGATTGCTCGTGGCGTCCCTTTTAAGTTTTGGCCATTATATTATATTATCATGTGGGGCGTATGGGTGCATCCAAGTTGCATGTTTACCAGTAATACTAGAGTGAATGCGATGTATGCCTTGCATCCTTCACTAGGAGTTGATCCCTCCGACCCAGACTATTTAATTAGAGGCAACCCCTCTAATTGCATGACGAGGTCTCCCCTCCAAGTATTCATGCACGGTGGAACCTCATGACCTATATGGGCTATTGGCTAATTAATACATATTTTACATAAAAACATAAGTCTTTTCAAAAAATAAAACCAGTTTTATGAACATGTTCCAGATTACTTAGGACTTATACTTTTCCACTGCTATTAGTCTTTATGCTTATGTTATTCCATGTCATACTTGTGTATCCGTGCACTGAGCGTTATGCTCAGCCGTTTTCCTTTCATGTTCCTAAACGGCAGGTACTCAAGGGCGCTCGTAGACTTTTAGCGTACGTGCATATGGATTAGAAGCTATCTAGCCTTCTCTAATTTATGCATTTCATCATACATTTTGCTACTTGTTTCTTTGGACATTGTTTAGTCCTTTTCCTTTACAGTACTTATGTTTGTGTGTGATGAGCTTATACTTGGGGTACCGATGTTTGTTTCCGGTATTTCCTTTCATGGTCATTTAGTGTTTTTAAGATATTTACCTTGTATGCTTTGATGACACGCCAAAATCACGCGTGACATTCCATTTTCCAAAATAGGGTGTTACAATTATGGTACCAGAGCCAAGGCTTCGACCTGTAGGCTCTTAAAACATGACATGTGATTACTGGGTAGTCACTATGGTCTTCCTAGAACTGACAGTCGGTTTTGATGCATTCATTGTTTTCATGCATTTTTGTCATATGTCATTGTCGCAGGTTTATGACTAAGTAATGGTTGGTACAGGACTGACCCTATTTAGTCGCATGTGCTTTTATCGAAACTTTTAACTTTGGGACCGAACCATAGGCGTCCCCTCGATATGTCTTTTGTTTTGGGTGAACTGACCACAAGCGTTTACCCTCGCGCATATACAAGTTTTTATAAACTGCATCATGCATTCATACATCGTTTTCATGCATAAAATTTTTCTCATGATTTATTGGCATAAATTTCTTTTTCAAGTATATATATTATGTTTTGTTGGGACTTATATATCTTAAGTTGATATGACAAAACAAGATGAAGGATTTAATAATAAATAGTTAGTTTAGTAAGTAAGCTAGGGTTGACATGTAACCCTAGTACCTCTATTATATAAAGAGGGATAGGCACACATGTTTATTCACTCATTCCAACACAATGTAAACCATAGGTGTGTGTGTTCCTCCTGGTGTCAAGCCAATTAGGCACTAGGAGTACTTAGTAACTTCATTAATAGTAATCATTTATTAGTGAAAGCCTTGTCCATGATTATGATTGTGTTCTTTATTATTCCGCTGTGCTAGTTACAATCGTGATCATGATATCCTAGATGAGTCTAGATCCTATGACTCAACAAGTGGTATCAGAGCTTGTTGGCTCTCGATCTGGTTGATCTACAAGGTTTTCGTTAGTATTTTCTGTTTTTATATAAATGAATTTGCTGATCTAGGGTTTTTCCCAGCAAACCCTAGATGATTCGTTGTTCTGTTGCTACTGATCTATCATGTGGCTACTGGTACTTTGATGTTGCTGCTGATGGTGATCATACTAGCCTTGGAGAGTTGATTCTTGAATCAACGATGAAACCTAGTATGATCTTAGGTGTTTATGGCTGTTGTGATCTTCAAACGATTTTCATTTTAGGGTTTTATGTTTGTGAAACCCTAGAATTGATTATTGTGACTGCTCAAAACAAATAACAAGATTGGCTTGCTGATGATTGCTGATGTTACTTGATGATTCCTGCCTTCTTGATTATATGGCACGTGATTGCTGCTGGTCCTCAAGGATTTCGTATGGTATCAAAGGTACTACGGTAGCATGTAATCAAGGTGCTACGTTATCCAAGCTTCTCTGTCTGGCCAAAAAGAAAACAAGCAGGTTAAAGTTTCACATGATATTGGAAGCAAAGAGAAAGATGTAGCAGCAAGACGTCTGTTATTGAGGTTTTTGGTATGTTCTTGGGTCATGAATGATTGAGCAGTTATGATTTTTGAAGAATATGTGTTAAACGTATGGATGCAGTTATGTTGTACAAAGTCAAACGCATGAGTGAGATATTTGGTATGATTTTTGGATACAAATATGGTCAAACGCAAATATGGTATGTATCCCTGCATGATTATTGGTAAACACGTTTTTCTTTCCCTGATTATTTGGGAGTTATTTATTGTGGCAATGAATAAATCGTGGTTTGGGAAAAGAATACGGGGTCAATCGCTGATTATTAGGGTTGCATTTTTATGAGCTGATATTTATTCTTAATTATGAATCCGAAAATCACTTCACTATTTTTAGGAATATATACGCAACTTTTATGGGGTATATCCGTTTCTTTATCTGGTCTCAGCATGTCATGAAGAAAAGATTTTTTGGTTACTGACTATTATATATTGTCATGACATTTATCAGTGAGGGTGACGTGGATTGCTTGGTACATTTGTCTTCGAGATAATTATGGGCTGGAGATAAATATGACGTGTGCAGCTAAGTAGTTGATTTGCTGCCAAACATACTTGGGTCAACGGTACGTGATTTGTGGGAAGGTATATTTGGCCATGATTTGTGGATACTTTGGAAGAAGCAAGACAAGGGATTAGTTGCTATTTGTTTTTGGCATGATATGCTGCGTATGATTTATATTAAGACATCAAAGCAAAATGTGTGGCGACCAAGTAACTATCCTGCATGATTATGGGCTGGTGACAGATCATGCATAGGATTTGGTTTGTTACAGGCTAGTAGTATTTCTTTATTTAAATACTAATTATATTTCTTTTTCATTTTAGTACCACTAGTATTTGTGACATCCACAACAACAGCTCTAGCGACAGTGTGGTGACAGATTGTAAAAAAAAGGAAAAAAAGAAGAAGAGGGTTTTGAGATGCTACTGGTAGGGTTTGGTTATGTTGTTTCTACTAGTAAGATATGGTTCCTACTGGTCTCATATATTCATTCTGGTTGTGTTCTCGGTTCCTCCTGGTAATATTCGATGGTTCCTCCTGATTGAATCATCGGTTCCTGCTGGTCGGTTCCTACTAGTCGGTTCCTACTAGTCCGTACCACTGGTTTGTTCTTACTAGTTTGTTCCTACTGGTAGGCTTATGTTCTTGCTGACTTCCTTATGGTTCCTGCTGGCTTGTTGTATACTAACTTTCTTTGGCTGGTTTTGGTTCCTACTAGTCAAGTAAGATTGCTACTACTCTGATTTAGTGACTAGTCTAATGTCACTACTGTTATTGGAGGAGGAGTTCTCAGCCATCATCATTTCGTTGTGGAGATTCATTGAAGAAGAAATTTGATTATCACTTATTTTATGTTGTAGTTGATTTTCACAGGTTTTGTGTTCTTGTCATATCTTAAAAAGAATGTGGAGCCTTTTTAAGATAACTTGCTTGGTTTGTATGGTGACGAAGACTTGTCATATCTAGCGAAGGGGTACGATCTATTTTCTTATCTAAAAAGAATAGCAGCCTTTTTAAGATAACTTGCTCTATGCGTATATTTGCTATCACTTGAAGGGATTACGTTATTGTGCTCAGTGTCTCATTTATTTGAGGATTTTTGTTCGAGCTCGACGTCACGTGGTTAGTGCAAGACATAAGACACCATTTTGGGAGATTCCACTTCTTCATCAAATTTGTTATACTTGATTTTCTTCATTAGTGATCTCTCCATGGAGCCTACTGGATTCGACATGCACTTCTTAAGGGGAAGCCGATTCTTTTTGAGTTGATGTGACAAAAGGGGAAGAATGCATGGATCGAGGGGAAGCTTAGCCTTCGTCTATATTAGCTTCAGGGGAAGCTTGTGCTTACTGGTTTTGTCAAATCAACTAGGGGAAGATTGTTGGGACTTATATATCTTAAATTGATATGACAAAACAAGATGAAGGACTAAATAATAAATAGTTAGCTTAGTAAGTAAGCTAGGGTTGACATGTAAACCTAGTACCTCTATTATATAAAGAGGGATAGACACACATGTTTATTCACTCATTCCAACATAATGTAAACCATAGGTGTGTGTGTTCCTCCTGGCGTCAAGCCTATTAGGCACCAAGAGTACTTAGTAGCTTTATTAATAGTTATCATTTATTAGTGAAAGCCTTGTCCATGATTATGATTGTGTTCTTTATTATTCCGCTATGCTAGTTACAATCATGATCATGATATCCCAGATGAGTCTAGATCCTATGACCCAACATGTTTTATCAGTTTAATCATGCATTTTGTTTTATACTGTCACATGGTTCTCATACGCGAGCAGGAACAACTCAATGTAGCAGTTCAAGCTGCGATGCAGGCCATGCTTCCTCAGCTGAGGAACGAAATCAGGGACGAGGTGCAAGCTGCCAACAATCAGCACCAGCACCAGCATCCTAATCCTCCTCCTCCTCCTCCAGCAACACTGGTCACATGGCTGGAGAGATTCAACAAGCAACGCCCTCGATCCTTCGAGAGAACTGACAGCCCCAGTGAGGCTGAAAGTTGGTTAGCTCATATCGAGAAGATATTTGATGAAATGGGATGCGATCCCGTCTTCAAGTCGAGGTTGGCCTGTTACAAGTTCGAAGGTGACGTACTGGGATGGTGGAAGGCAGTGAAGCAGTCTGAGTGAGGTGACAATCGGGTGGCTGGCTTGACTTGGGCTCAGTTCAGGGAGTTAGTGATGGGATAGTTCTTCCCCAAGGATGAGCAAGACAAGCTGAAGAGGGAGTACCACGGGATCAGGCGAAGAGCTGGGGAGAACAGCAACGAGTTCATGCAGCGTTTTCTTCGTTTGGCCGGTTTTCTTGGCGCAAGCAGCAAGTATTGTCGAAGAGCAAGCATACCACTTTCGTTGGGCTCTTCGTACATCGGTCGCCAATAACTTGGTATGTGCTACCTTCAACACGGTGGCATAAGTAGCTGATGCAACACGTAAGCTGGTATGCTGCAGGAGAGAGAGAGAGAGGAATTCGGTGAAGCAGAAAGACCCGAGAAGAGGTATTTGTTCGTCACTCAGCGGTGACCATTTCAATTCATTCAGTACTATCTGATATTTATCTTTCTCTTTAAACTGCATCTTTTAGGCAGAAGACTGGGGACCGGTCTCAACCAGCTACTTAACAGTAGCCTACTCAGCCCAAGGGTAACGGTCAGACCCAAGACCGTTCTGCTACGGATAGGCGTGGTGGTCATGATAATTACCGTAACAACGCTGGAAATGCCAACAGCAGCAGGTCCCTAAACTTACTCATTTCTTATGTTACACGTTTATGATTCATAATACTGACACTTTAGCATCTTCTACCAGGAATCATAGTAACGGAAGGGAGCAGGACCGCATAGGTTCGCAGCCTAAACGTACATCTATCACTGGTATTATGTCATACGATTTTCTGCATTGTCCTATTTGTACCCATAAACCATGTCTCACGTGTACTTTTCTGAACAGGCTCCCAGCCAGCAAGGGCACTTGTCGGAGGGTATACTCATCCTCTCTACACTACCTACAACCGTAGGCACCCAGGTCCATGTCGCCGCGACAACGATGCTTGCTTCAAGTGTGGCTTCACTGGTCATCACATGAAGGACTATCGCAAGGTGATAACGCCTAAATCCAACATGTTTTTAGGAGCGTTATCCATACTTTTGTACATGTATATTGGTTAATTATATGATACTTTTGTGCATATTTGTGCCCAATCGTGTTTGCAAGTCTTTGTGTAGCCAATTGCAGGAATGGAGTATAAAACAACATAAAAATAAAGAATTGTACGAGTACAAAGAATCCTAGTCAAGTTCAATACCCGTGTACAAGTTACAAGCCTTTGAAGATCAATTTCGGGTGCAAGAACAAGTATTTCTGATAGGTGTGTAAACACCCATCCTTTTACCACTTAATTCGGGCTAAAACGAGACCAAAACACATATTTAATATCATTTGTTTGGAATTATGCGTGGTTTTTGTGTTTATTGTGTTTTCAGAGACAACCGGATGAATATTGAAGAAAACATGGGATTGCACGGGTATTACTGAAGAAAAGACTCAAGATAAAGTCTATTGTCCAAGAGATGCAAAAGATTTGAAGTCACTGGGCCTATTCGAAGATTTATCAAAGAAAAGGACCAAAGATGGAAGATTTATATAAGTCGAAGAAACTCAAGTCTATTAAACGAAGAAATTAAAAGACGAGTTGAATTTAATCGACGATAAATCCCGAATCAGAATCGAAAACGGAAACTTTTCTGAAAAGACGAAAAGACAAGAAGAACGGGAGAAAGCCCACTCACCAACCACAAGACAAGGCTATAAATAGCCCTCCCCTCACACATTTAGACTAGTCTGGAGTTTTTCTCCTTCCCTTTTTTTCTCCTTTCTTGTTCGTTCCATCTCAATCACCACTAGGGTGATTGATGATTTTAATCTTTTTTCTTCCAATCTTGTTGTTTTAATCTTTGTTTAATCTTGTCAAAACATTAATCATTCAATACAAAGTCTTGTTTAATCTTTCCATTTAATCTTGTTCATCTTCATTTTTATCTTCAAGTTCTTAAGTTTTTATTTTTCTTGATTTGATCTTCAAAAGTTGTTAGGATTTGTGTTTTTATTGGTGGGATTCGTTGCTTATGGTGTTTAAATGATTTGTGTTTAATTTGGTAAAACCTTTTTAAGTATTTGGTTTGATTTTGATTAAAATCCGTGTTCCCTGTTCTTCGTATATCTGCTACTGTTCTGGGTTTCCAGATCTTCCGAATCAAGCAATAGTTCCGAATGAAGCTTAAACTTCCGAACGAAGCAAATGTTCCGAATGAGTTTGTCTAGCAAATGTTCCGAATGAGTTTACTTTGAAAAAGTTCCGAACCAACCCTTCATCCGGAAAGTTCCGAATCAATTTTTGAAGTTCCGGATCAAGCCGAAAGTTCCGAACCAACCCTTCATCCGGAAGGTTCCGAATCAGTTTTTGAAGTTCCGGATCAAGCCGAGACTTCCGAACCAAGCACCTTCATTCGGAAGGTTCCGAACCAAGCAAGAAGTTCCGATCCAATTGCTTTTCAAAACTTCCGGATGAATGAACAGTAACTTCCGGATGAGTGTAAACTTCCGAACCAAGGTTAAAGTTCCGAATCAATTGCCCTTTTAGGTTACTGTTTGTCTTCTTTACTATTTCTTTATGTTTATTGAACTTTAATTTCAATTTTAATTTTAATCTTAATTTTAATCTTCAGTTTAATACAAGTCTTTGTTAATCATAATTAAAGTAATTATCTTTGATTTAAATTTTCATTTTAAACGTTAAGTAGATTAGAAAACCAAACCCTTTTATTTAGTAACCAAGAACAATCATTCCACTTAAGACTGAGATCAATTCGAGAGGATATCGAGAGAGTAAAGTTAGAACCTAGTAAAAACCTAATATCAAATGGCGCCGCTGCCGGCTCTTCTCGTTAAGATCAAAAGTTTTTTGTGAGAACTTGGATTTTGGGATCCGTTCCCCGTGAACGTTACTTTTTCAAGAAAATTTTCAAAAACAACTAAAAAATATAAAATTTTCAAAAATACAAAAAAAAAAATTAAAAAACATAAAAACCAAAAATATTTGTGCTTTGTTTCTCTTTGTTCGTTCTTTTGCAGGTGTATGCGCACTCGATCCACGTCATATCAAGAGCCCGAGCCTCTCGATCACTTAGACATGGCCGGTGTACCACCTCCAAACAATAATAACAACAACAACATGAATAATAACAACAACAATGAGCCCCTTCCGGATAACCACCCAATGATTGAATTACTGCAAGCTCATGTCGATGGCAACACGGATCCAATTGTTATACCACCAATTGCCGCCAACAATTTCGAGCTTAAATCAGGCTTTATCCAGATGGTCTCAGCTCAACCATTCTTGGGACGAACCATTGATGACCCACACGACCATATCAAGAGATTTCTACAACTCACCAACACGGTCAAGTTCAATGGAGTTCCACAGGAGGTTATAAGGTTACAACTTTTTCCCTTTTCTTTAGAGGGACAAGCCCGGCATTGGCTTGCTAAGGAACCGCCACAGAGTATTCTCTCGTGGACGGATTTGGAAACAAAGTTTATCAACTACTTTTTTCCACCCTCTCGTACTACCGCTTTGCGGAATGAGATCATAAATTTTGAACAAAAGTACGATGAGTCATTCAGTGAATCTTGGGATCGCTTTAAAGATCTTTTAAGAAAATGCCCACAACATGGTTTTACCAAAGTACATCAAATCAATACTTTTTACAATGGTTTAAGCATGAGTGACCAAGATTCACTGAACAGTGCTTCGGGGGGGGGGGGGGGGGGGGTAATCTATTGGCTAAGACTTCCAATGCTGCTTGGGATATCATTGAGAACAAATCTCGTGTGCAAACCAAGAGTGTTAGGACCAATGTTGCTAGTGCTAGCACTAATGACAGCGACAAGCGACTTGACAAAATCACCACGCTTCTTGAATCGCTTGTCACCCACACCGTCAGCAACAACAACAGCAACAACACCAAACACGCTCAAGTGAACGCTGTCAGCCAACCTTGTGAGATATGCGGTGGTCCTCACTCTTACACAACTTGTACCGCCACCCAAGATTACCCTGCTGAGAATGTGAATGCGGCATATGGCACCTACCAACAACCTGCTTATCAAGCTAGACCTCAAGGTGACCGTAACTTGCTTAGCTACCGCAACAACAACTATCTTTCACCACCTGGTTTCCCTCCTACCAACCCAAACCAACAACAAAACCTTAACCGCCCTCCTCAACAACAACAACAACCTCGACAACCATACATCCCACCTCACAAGCAGCAACAACCACCTCAACGTAACAATCAAGTCTACCAACAACCTGCTTACCAACCACCTGCATACAATGCTCCTCCCAACCAAGCCACCACTGCATTACACCAAGAGGTTGCAACCTATATGAGGACCAATGATGTGATAGTGGGAAATCTCCAAGAGGAAGTGCGTAATTTGAAAGCAGACTTGGTCAAGCAAGGAAATGATTTGAGAGCTGACATGCGAAATACGTTGGATAGCCAAACAAATGACCTGAGGAACATGATGGCTAGTTTCTTCCAAGGTAATCAACCCTCTTCTTCGGGTACTCTTCCGAGTAACACCGTTGCGAACCCAAGAGGGGAGATGAAAGCAATCACTACTCGAAGTGGTAAAGGTACCAAGGAACCCGAGCTTCCTATACCTCCACCGGTGATTGTGACTAAGGAGAACGAGTCACCTGCTCCTATTCCTCCTCCTTCTCCTTCCCCAATTTCTCCACCTCTTCTTTCTACCCCTCCTCCACCCGTGCTTGTGAGTGATCCTATTTCCCTAAAGCCTTCCTCTTCTTCCAATATACCTTATCCTTCAAGGTTGAGGAAAGAGAAGCAAAAGAGCAAGGATGATATTCAGGTTTCGAATTTCCTTAAAATGTTCAAACAACTGAATTTCAATATCTCCTTCGCTGAGGCTCTCGCTCACATGCCCAAATACGCCAAAATGTTTAAAGACCTTCTGAGCGACAAGTAAAAGCTCCTCGATCTCGCCAACACCCAACTTAATGAGAACTGCTCTGCAGTGCTCTTAAGGAAATTACCAATCAAGCTTGGTGATCCGGGTCGTTTTCTTATCCCTTGCAATTTCTCGGGAGTAGAGAATTGCATGGCCCTAGCCGATCTAGGTGCCAGTATTAATCTCATGCCTCTAAGTGTTTGGAAGCAATTATCTCTCCCAGAGCTAGTCCTCACTAAAATGACTTTGGAATTAGCTAACCGTACGGTTGCTTATCCAGTGGGGATAGCCGAAGACGTTATTGTAGGAGTCGACAAATTCACCTTCCCTGCTGATTTTGTTGTCGTCGACTACGAGATGGACCCCCGTGTGCCACTGATTGTTGGTCGTCCATTCCTTAGGACCGGTCGCACTCTCTTTGATGTTGAAGCCGGTGAGCTTATCATGAGAGTGGGTGACGATAAAGTAGTCTTCAACATGGGAAAGTTGTCTAAACAGCCTTATTCATATGAGAGCGTTAATTGTATTGACGTTCTTGATGAGGCTTGTGAAGAACACTTTAATGATGCTTGCAAAAGTATGCCTACTTCTCTTCCCAATGTTGAGACCGTGTCCTCTATTGATTCATCGTTGTCTTTATTTGGAGATAGTGATTTATTCTGGAACAATCTTGAAGATACCATGGGAGATGCGAATTTAGCTACTAATGATTCTCCTATCGATGGGGATGAAGACATGAATTTCTTTGACAATCTTCTCACCGAAGACAATCCTTCGCCTCCATCTCCCACGGTCATTGCTATCGATACTCTGACTTTGAAAACGCCTCCCGTCGAAAATCCTCCGGATTTGGAACTTAAGGAGTTGCCGCCACATCTCGAGTACGTGTTCCTTGACGACAACAAGAAGTCGCCCGTCATTATTGCAAAGGATTTGAAAGATGCAGAGAAGACTCGCCTCGTTGCCGTGCTGAAAGCTCATAAGAAGGCTATTGCTTGGAAGATTTCGGATATTCGTGGAATTGATCCTCACTTCTGCACACACAAAATTCTCATGGAGGACGACTTTAAGCCCACTATTCAAAGCCAACGAAGGGTGAATCCAAAAATCTATGAAGTCATCAAAACAGAGGTTATCAAACTTCTTGATGCGGGTATGATTTACCCTATTTCGGATTCACCGTGGGTTAGTCCAATCCATTGTGTGCCCAAGAAGGGCGGAATAACCGTTGTTCCCAATGAACACAACGAGTTGATTCCCACTCGTCTCGTTACTGGGTGGAGAGTTTGTATAGACTACCGCAAACTCAATGATGCCACGAGAAAGGATCATTTCCCTCTACCTTTTATGGACCAAATGCTTGAACGTTTAGCCGGTAATGAATATTACTGCTTTCTCGATGGTTTCTCGGGTTATTTTCAAATACCCATCGATCCCCAAGATCAAGAGAAGACTACATTCACTTGTCCCTATGGCACTTTCGCTTACAAAAGAATGCCTTTTGGCTTATGTAATACTCCCGGGACTTTCCAAAGGTGCATGTTAGCTATCTTCCATGACATGATTGAACAAACCATGGAAGTCTTCATGGATGATTTCTCGGTCTTCGGGGATTCCTTCTCTGCTTGCCTTGCCAATTTGGAACGTATGCTCAAGCGATGCGAAGACACTCGCCTAGTTCTGAATTGGGAAAAATGCCATTTTATGGTAAAAGAAGGCGTCGTGCTTGGACATAAGATCTCGAAAGCCGGTCTTGAAGTTGACCGTGCTAAAGTCGATGTTATCGCAAAGTTGCCTCCACCTTCAACCGTGAAGGGTGTGAGAAGTTTCCTGGGTCATGCGGGCTTCTACCGTCGATTCATCAAAGATTTTTCCCAAATCGCTCGCCCGATGACCCACCTCTTGGAAAAAGATACTCCTTTTATCTTTTCCAAAGAGTGTCTTGAAGCCTTTGACTCGCTTAAGGATAAGCTAACTAAGGCACCCGTCTTGGTTACCCCTAATTGGGAACTTCCCTTTGAGTTGATGTGCGATGCTAGCGATTTTGCTATTGGCGCGGTTCTTGGACAAAGAGTGAACAAACACTTCCAACCGATCCATTACGCTAGCAAGACAATGACGGGGGCACAATTGCATTATACGACAACCGAAAAAGAGCTTTTAGCTGTTGTCTATGCTTTTGAAAAATTCCGCCCCTATCTTGTCCTTTCTACCACTATTGTGTACACCGATCATTCCGCGCTGAAGTACTTGTTAACAAAGCAAGATTCCAAACCAAGACTTCTTCGCTGGGTTTTGCTGCTCCAGGAATTTAAAATCGAAATTCGCGATAAAAAAGGAGCAGAAAACCTAGCCGCGGATCATCTCAGCAGACTTAAGGATCCTTACCAAGGGGATCATCCGACCAAAGAAATCAATGATTCTTTTCCCTTGGAGACCTTAATGTCTATAAACTCGAAGCCGAATGAAACCCCGTGGTTTGCGGACTTTGCAAACTACTTGGCGGGTGGAATTCTCAAGGAAGGTTGACGTCCCAACAAATGAAGAAGTTTTTCACCGACATCAAGACTTACTTTTGGGACGACCCTTACCTATTCAAACAATGTGCCGACCTGATTATTCGCCGATGTGTTGATGGACCGGCAGCGTCTGAAATCCTTAAGGCTTGCCACAAAGGACCCACCGGTGGTCACTTTGGTCCCAACTACACCGCTAAAAAAGTGTTTGATTCCAGATTTTATTGGCCCTCCATATACCGTGACGCTCACGATATGGTCAAACGATGTGATGTTTGCCAAAGGCAAGGCAAAATCACACATAAAGACGAGATGCCTCAGAATTTCATTCAAGAGTGTGAGATTTTTGATGTTTGGGGTATCGACTTTATGGGGCCATTCCCTTCTTCTAAAGGAAACAAATACATCCTTGTAGCCGTTGACTACGTTTCAAAGTGGGTTGAAGCCAAAGCTTTGCCTACTAATGACGCAAGGGTGGTTTGTAACTTTTTGAAGGCTCTATTCGCTAGATTCGGTGTGCCTCGCGCCATTATTAGTGATCGTAGGACTCATTTCTGCAATGACCAATTTGCTCGAGTCATGGCTAAGTACGGTGTAAATCATCGTCTTTCCACAGCCTACCACCCACAAACTAATGGCCAGGCTGAAATATCCAACCGAGGGCTGAAGCGAATTCTTGAAAGGACTGTGGGAGAGCATCGTGCCTCATGGGCTGATAAACTTGATGATGCTTTGTGGGCTTTCCGTACTGCTTACAAGACCCCAATCGGCTGTACGCCTTATCGTCTTGTGTACGAGAAAGCGTGCCACCTCCCCATTGAGTTGGAGCACAAGGCTTATTGGGCCTTGAAGTGGGCTAATTTTGATATAAACAAAGCCGGTGACCTACGCAAGATCCAACTCAATGAGCTGAATGAACTCCGTAATGAGGCTTATGAAAATTCTTTGATCTATAAGGAAAGAACTAAGCTCATTCACGACTCCAAGATCAAAAACCGAGAGTTCCACGTTGGAGACAAAGTCTTACTTTTTAACTCTCGGTTGAAAATCTTCTCGGGAAAGCTCAAATCTCGTTGGTCCGGCCCATTCACCATTGCCCAAATTTTTCCATATGGTACTCTCGAGCTCGCTCAACCTGATGGACAAAATTTTAAGGTGAATGGCCAACGAGTGAAGTTGTACTTTGGTGAGGACACCTCTCAGGAGGTGATTCCATCCCTCACCACGTTCCCCATGAACTAATTTTGGGTCGAGTCAGGCTCGTGACTCGGTTATAAAAAACAAGCGCTCCTCGGGAGGCAGCCCGAGTATCTATCCCTTTATGTTTTAATCCCCTAAGTGTAGGGGGGACTTCTATACGAGTTTGTCTTTGTGTGGTGTAATTACAGGGATAAGTGCACTCTTGGAATTTTTGAAGAACCGTGCTCCCGTGTTATCCGAAATCCGGTTCTATCTCTCAACTATCGTGATTCAATCTTCTTCATACTCACATTTGAAATTGATCAAGTTAGTCGTCTCTTCCTTAGCTTGAGTTAACCAACGTGCACAATGTCATAAGTGTAGGGGAGACTTTTCCCACATGCTTAAACATTGAGGACAATGTTTATCTTAAGTGTAGGGGGGACTTCTATCGAAGTTTTAAGTGGACTTTTCCATGAAAATGCCTTCAATTAACCGGAAAATCATATTTTTCAACATTTTTCAATTTTTTTATTAACTTTGGCCATTTAGTTGTAATTTTTAAATTTTTATCGTTGCTTTCATATGTATATATCCCGCAATAAAGTCAAAAATATTAATAAAGTGGTGTAGCTAGTTTAGAAGTCTTTGACATATTAGGCCCGTTGCGTTTATTTTGACTCAACCCGAATAGACTTATCCAAGTTTATTCTAGCTAGTATCCTTAACCATGTAGACCTCAATTGGTTTATTAGGCTAAGTGTCCACGAGTCTCATTACTTGAGATTTTAAATTGTGGAGGACGAGAAATGATAGAGTCAATTATAAGTCGGTATTCTTGCGCAAGCTCACTTGGTGAAAATTATTTGCCTATTCTCCCATCACTTGCTAATAATTTGTCTGCAATAAGTAAGGTCGTACGATTTGAAAAGTTACTTAGCTTCTAGCCCAAGATCGTTTAAAAGTTGCTCGGTAATGATAAGAGTTCATAGCCAAGGCATAACTTATGAAGCGGGGCGCGAAGATTGGCGAGTCCGAAAAGGCCCTAACAAGGCATGAGGATTCAATTTTATTGCTGAAGATCCAAAGTGATGTGAAAAGCATTATTCCTAAAATCAATATGAAGGTCAAGACTCACGACGAAAAGCAATCAACTCCCATAAAGATCATGGAGAAGTCTATCCGAAAAGACCCTAACAAGGTATGAGGATAAATAGATCCAAGTCCGAAAAGGAGGCGGATCGTTGTATCTCAAAATCCCAATTAGAGATTGAAGAAATAATCATGAAGTCGTGGTCAACAAAGTTGGAGTACCCCTCAAAAGTCTCCAAGTGAAGAAACTCTATTATGATGAGAAGACCATTATCTCAAGAACGTCTCTCGAAGATATGAAGTATGAAGTACATGCCAAATATCGGCCCGAGAAAGGTCTCAAATCGTGAACCAAGTTATGCCAAGATATGAACTGTTTGATATCCCGAGAAGCAGTTTTAAGAGATTTTGTCCTTTAGCTAACTATTGATCAAATCGTCCTACTTTGCTTTCAGCC
The DNA here is from genome assembly GCA_025667525.1 of Glebionis coronaria. Lineage (NCBI taxonomy): Eukaryota > Viridiplantae > Streptophyta > Magnoliopsida > Asterales > Asteraceae > Glebionis > Glebionis coronaria. The sequence goes on along the minus strand of CM046882.1, from coordinate 101,015,506 downwards.
CTAATAAACTATCGAAATAAGTCCAAAAATGCATCTACATGATCATTCTAAGACAAAAATAAAATATAAGAGATACACCTAGGAATAAGGGAGTTTAAGCATTTAATTAAGCCATGTGTGTAAGTGTTTGAATTGCTAACTTATAATAACAATGATCTCGTTTTTAAGCTTAGTTTGGGGAACGTGAAACTTGAGGGTGATAAATCTTCGCAGCACCAAAGCCCTAATGTAAGTCATCGATTTCTTTGAAAATTATTTCCATATAGCTATTTTCAAAGAGAAAATGGTTTTCTATCCCTTTGTTACCTTTGAAGTTTTGTTTCTTTAATTTTTGTTTAGTAGAATTTAAATAAGGCCAAGGTTGATTAATTATGAGAAAAATGTAAAATTGCTTTGTCACTAAGCATTGCATGAGGGCATGGCAATGGTTAAGTGTAGGGGATTTGATAGGTGTGTAAACACCCATCCTTTTACCACTTAATTCGGGCTAAAATGAGACCAAAACACGTATTTAATATCATTTGTTTGGAATTATGCGTGGTTTTTGTGTTTATTGTGTTTTCAGAGACAACCGGATGAATATTGAAGAAAACATGGGATTGCACGGGTATTACTGAAGAAAAAGACTCAAGATAAAGTCTATTGTCCAAGAGATGCAAAAGATTTGAAGTCACTGGGCCTATTCGAAGATTTATCGAAGAAAAGGACCAAAGATGGAAGATTTATATAAGTCGAAGAAACTCAAGTCTATTAAACGAAGAAATTAAAAGACGAGTTGAATTTAATCGACGACAAATCCCGAATCAGAATCGAAAACGGAAACTTTTCTGAAAAGACGAAAAGACAAGAAGAACGGGAGAAAGCCCACTCACCCACCACAAGACAAGGCTATAAATAGCCCTCCCCTCACACATTTAGACTAGTCTGGAGTTTTTCTCCTTCCCTTTTTTTCTCCTTTCTTGTTCGTTCCATCTCAATCACCACTAGGGTGATTGATGATTTTAATCTTTGTTCTTCCAATCTTGTTGTTTTAATCTTTGTTTAATCTTGTCAAAACATTAATCATTCAATACAAAGTCTTGTTTAATCTTTCCATTTAATCTTGTTCATCTTCATTTTTATCTTCAAGTTCTTAAGTTTTTATTTTTCTTGATTTGATCTTCAAAAGTTGTTAGGATTTGTGTTTTTATTGGTGGGATTCGTTGCTTATGGTGTTTAAATGATTTGTGTTTAATTTGGTAAAACCTTTTAAGTATTTGGTTTGATTTTGATTAAAATCCGTGTTCCCTGTTCTTCGTATATCTGCTACTGTTCTGGGTTTCCAGATCTTCCGAATCAAGGAATAGTTCCGAATGAAGCTTAAACTTCCGAACGAAGCAAATGTTCCGAATGAGTTTGTCTAGCAAATGTTCTGAATGAGTTTACTTTGAAAAAGTTCCGAACCAACCCTTCATCCGGAAAGTTCCGAATCAATTTTTGAAGTTCCGGATCAAGCCGAAAGTTCCGAACCAACCCTTTATCCGGAAGGTTCCGAATCAGTTTTTGAAGTTCCGGATCAAGCCGAGACTTCCGAACCAAGCACCTTCATTCGGAAGGTTCCGAACCAAGCAAGAAGTTCCGATCCAATTGCTTTTCAAAACTTCCGGATGAATGAACAGTAACTTCCGGATGAGTGTAAACTTCCGAACCAAGGTTAAAGTTCCGAATCAATTGCCCTTTTAGGTTACTGTTTGTCTTCTTTACTATTTCTTTATGTTTATTGAACTTTAATTTCAATTTTAATTTCAATTTTAATTTTAATCTTAATTTTAATCTTCAGTTTAATACAAGTCTTTGTTAATCATAATTAAAGTAATTATCTTTGATTTAAATTTTCATTTTAAACGTTAAGTAGATTAGAAAACCAAACCCTTTTATTTAGTAACCAAGAACAATCATTCCACTTAAGACTGAGATCAATTCGAGAGGATATCGAGAGAGTAAAATTAGAACCTAGTAAAAACCTAATATCAATTTCCAAGGAGCAAATAAAGATATTCAGCATGAAAGTTGCCACCATCAACATACATCCAACTTGCCACTGCCAAGAGTGAAGTTGCCACCATCACATTGGAGTTGATTTGCCTCCACCATCAAATGGGAGTTGATTCGCCTCCATCATGAGTGAAGTTGCCTCCAACATTTTTCTAGGCGAAAATGTGTCCACATTCATGCAAGACCGCACAAGATGTTTCTAGACATGCTTTGGCTCCAAGTATTTGTCTTTGGCTCCAAGACGTGCATTCACTCCATGCCATCAACTAGCTTATAAATAAGACCCTTGGGGTCATGTAACCATAGAATTCTTAATACCTTTCAATCATTTTCTCATTACTACATCATATAAACTCTCTCATCTTTGTCCAAACTCCCATTCCCGAATTTGAACAAGGTGGTGCTAGAAAAGTCAGTTTTTGAGTCCGATAAGAAAAGTTATCATCACGAAACTCTTAGGGATCATTACCCTAATCATTAGTAACATTTTTCCACTTTGTAAGACTCTTGATTATGACTTATAATTCATTTATTTCTGAGTTTATTTCATCATTTGTTATGAGTAGCTAAGTTTCATTCTACACTTGGTAGGATGATGTTTGTAGTATGAAGTGATGGTTGTGATTGTGATCTATGTTTAATTCAATGTCAAGCTTTCCTATGATCCATTGATATTTATGTTTCATGTGACAATTGTTGTCAAAACTTAATTTGTTGGTAAAGATTTCATAGGTCGAAAGGGTTATTTTCTATCAACAAGTCATAGCCGGTTTGTCTATGATTGGCTATCTTTTGTATTGATCATTTCTTAAGAAGTTTTGATTATCAAGAAACATAATTATAAGTGTTAGCAAATTCGTGAAACGACCGTGAATCGAATGTGTTGAAACTGGATTAAGTCTTGAATTGAGTGATTGAGTCTAATGCTTGTTCTTTTTAACCAAGGTCTTGACGAAGATTAAAGGTTTTGAAAACAATAGATTGGATTATCCATCTAATTATCATAATCATATTTGTTAACATGTCATCACAATCATACCATTACGAATGCTCAAACTAGTCTTTACCAAGTGTACCTTTAATCATATTATTAATCTCATCATTTTTACTTGTTATTTGTTTGTCAACAATTGCTGCAATCAACGATTATAGTTTCATTTTAGAATAATCATAGGTTTTCTAAATCCCCGTGAATGATCTCGGTATTACCACATGAAGCTATACACAAACGAAAGGGTTATACTTGCCCGTAGGTTTTTAGTCAATCCGGTAATTCGTGTTTATAAATTTAAAACTTGTTACCAACACCACGCATCAAGTTTTTGGCGCCGCTGTCAGGGATTTGATTGTGTTCTTAGTTCCAAAATCATCCTATAATCAAACCCATTGTAGTGTCCTCATTGCAAACAAACCCAAAAATATAAAGTAAAAAAAATAAAAAATTCTGACAGGAGACCATTGCCGCCGACAATAGCCTCCTGCCGCCGGCAACCAACAAACAGAAGCCAACTTGCCGTCCGACAAGCTAGCTCTGTCGCCGGAAATGAAAAACAGTAGGATATTTGCCGTCCGGCAATACCCTCCTGCCGTCAGCAAGGTTCCCAGATAAAAAAAATATTTTTTTTATGTTTTTAATTTGTTTGGTTTATTTAATTTCCTATTTACTTATTTTTTTATTAGTTATATTTTGTTTGATTTTGTTTTTTATTACTTGTGATCCTTTTCAAAAGTCGTTCAAGACTTGAATGAACACACGTTCTTCCGGTTAAGAATTGCTTGGTCCATACACCGATCCCGGACGTTATATTCACCGATCTCGAAAGAAAAACCGCAAGAAACACCCGTTTGTTTCTTTTGAAAACCGAATCTCAAAAACCAAAAACCCACCATTTGATAATCTCTTAGACGCCTTTGTCGTTTGTAACCCATTTAACGATCTACCATTTCCAATGGCCGACGATCAATCAATGTGGGCAGCCAACCGAGTAGTAGCACCTACCCCCGATGCTGCTATTGTTCAAGTTGAGCTTGGAGAAAACTTTACCGTGAAAGGTCATCACCTTTCAATGATCAAAGACCGCCAATTTGACGGCCGTACACGAGCCGCTCCACATAAACACATATCCGAATTCATAGAAATATATGGCATGTTCTGTTATGGAGCCAACGTCGATGGAGATGCCATAAAACTCAAACTCTTCCCATCATCTCTATCCGGAGATGCAAGAGTTTGGTAAACGAGTTGACGCCCGATACCATTGAAACATGGGAACAAATGAGAACCGATTTTGTTATCCGTTTCTTTCCACCCGCCATGTACGAAATACTCATGGGAGAAATCCGAGGTTTGGCCCAACTTCCACAAGAAACACTCATTGATGCATGGAACCGAATGAAAGACCTACTTCGCAGTTGTCATGGACATGGTTTACTAAAAGGAACCATCATCCAAATCTTTTATCATGGTCTCAATGAACCGACGCAAGCAATCCTTGACGCCGGTGGACTCTTTCTCTATAAGACTCCCAACGAAGCATATCAATTGCTCGAGGACCGAGTTCTCTTAAAACTCGATTGGTCCAAAGATAACCAAACCAAACCTTTCAAAAAAACCGTTGCTTTCGTTGAAAGTAACGAAAATTCCAAACTCATGGAAAAGATGGACGCTCTCACATCTAAATTCGACTCGCAATTCAAAACCATCAACGACGAAATGAAGGAGATGCGAGGCGGATGTACTCTTTGCGGAGGACCACACCCATCCACGGTGTGTGATGATACACCAATAAGAGAATCGCCACAAGAAGCAAACTACGCCCAAGGAGGATACCGAGGAAGTGGTTATCGAGGTAACTACTACGGTAGAAATCCCGGCATATGGCGTGAGTATCCCGAAAACAAAAATCGTAACTCACAATCCCGTGAGAACGATAATTCCGGTCCAACAAACGAAAAGAAACCCGAAGAGTCGACCCTAGAGAAAACGTTGTTAGCTTTCATAGAATCTCAAAAATCGACAAACACGTTCATTAAGAACCAATTCTTCGATCTCAAAGCCAACGTTGAAAGAGGACAAAGACACCACACCGCAACCATTAATGATCTCGAAACCAAACTCGGTCGAATCACCGATCAATTAGCCAATCAACCAAGTGGGTCGCTACCAAGCAACACTCAAACAAACCCCAAACCATCTACGGATAAACTGTACCGCCCACCACCCGCCCGTAATGAACATGTGAATGCCGTGTTCACAAGAAGTGGGCTGAGTTCTGATCCACCAAAAAACCCGAACACCAAAGCTCCCCCTTTCGCCGATGAAAGTGAAGACGAGGCCTATGAACCCGAGAAGGAAGAAACCGTTCCTCCTTCCAAACCCAAACCAAAACAAACCACACCCATTCCAATACCCACACCGAAGGCGTGTGAACCAAAAATTCCGTATCCTCAACGCCTACGAAAAGAAAAGATGGAGGCTCGTAATGCCAAATTCCTTAAGATGATCAAGGAAGTTAAGATCAACGTTCCCCTTGTTGATATCTTAACCGACATGCCCAATTATGGGAAATTCCTCAAAGATCTTGTGAGCAACCATAGTAAGACGGAGCAAATCTCTACTGCGTTTCTAAATGAAGAATGTTCTGCAGCCTTGCAAAGCAAACTTCCACCAAAGCTCGGAGATCCGGGAAGCTTTCTCATACCATGCACCCTAAACAACATTATCGAATGTCACGCCTTGGCCGATCTAGGCGCAAGTATCAATCTTATGCCATACTCATTATACAAGAAACTTTCAAACAATACTTTGAAACCTACGAGTATGAGTATACGTTTGGCTAACCACACCTACCAATATACCATTGGGATATCCGAGAACATGCTTGTTCAAGTTGGCAAATTCATATTTCCCGCCGACTTCGTAATCCTTGAGATAGAGGAAGACCATCAAGTCCCTCTCATTTTAGGACGACCATTCTTGCAAACCGCCGATGATATCATTCGTGTGAAGAATAAAGAACTCAACCTTGGAGTTGGTGACGATCGAGTCACATTCTTAGTCGATAAAGCTATGCAACACTCCCATTCCAATGATGACATGCTTCCGCGTGGATGTTATCGATGAAATAACGGAAGAAGAGTTGAACGCATCGCTTGATGACAACACACCATTCCAAACAACCTCGGAAAAGATTAGCGATACCGATCGTGATCGTAAATTCGAAGAATTCATGGCCGTTGATTCTGAAGTAACTCTCGAAGAAGAGGAAAACAAGCCGTTTGAGGTTTTGCCTTCGAAATCGAACTTTATAATTCACAAATCTATTCATGATCCACCGACGGATCTTGAGTTGAAACCTTTTCCCTAACATCTCGAGTACGCTTATCTAGAGAAGGACTTACTCCTTCCGGTGATTATCTCAGCCAAGCTCGAGGAAGATCAAAAGAAACGTCTCGTTTCTATGCTCAAAAACCACAAAGAAGCATTTGCTTGGAAAACATCCGATATACTGGGCATTAGCCCAAATTTTTGCAAACACAAGATCAATCTCGAAGAAGATGCCAAACCCGTTATTGAGAGGCAACGTCGACTTAACCCAAACATGAAGGAGATAGTAAAAGCCGAAATCATCAAACTCCTTGAGGCAGGAATCATCTGTGCCATAGAAGATAGTCCTTGGGTTAGTCCTATTCATTGCGTTCCTAAAAAAGGAGGAATGACCGCTGTGACCAACGAAAATAACGAACTTTTTCCTACAAGAACCGTTACCGGTTGGCGTGTGTGTATTGATTACCGCAAATTGAATGATGCCACACGAAAAGATCATTTTCCTCTACCATTCATGGACCAAATGTTGGAAAGACTAGCGGGGAACAAATTCTTTTGTTTTCTCGATGGATTTTCCGGATATTTTCAAATACCTATCGAACCATCCGATCAAGACAAGACCACTTTTACGTGTCCTTTTGGAACGTTCGCTTATAAGCGTATGTCTTTTGGTCTTTGCAATGCACCTGTGACTTTTAAAAAATGTATGATCGCAGTCTTTTAAGACATGATCGAAGTATCCATGGAAGTTTTTATGGATGATTTCTTAGTCTTCGGAAACTCATTCGAGTCTTGCCTTTTCAATCTAGAGCGCATGCTCATCCGATGCAAACAAGCTCATCTCGTGCTCAATTGGGAGAAATGTCACTTCATGGTGACTGAAGGAATTGTGCTTGGACACAAAGTCTCCGGAGCCGGATTGGAAGTAGACAAATCCAAGATCGAAGTGATATCTAAATTACCACCACCCACTAACGTTAAAGCCGTTAGAAGTTTTCTAGGTCATGCGGGATTCTACCGCCGATTTCGAAAAGATTTTTCCGAAATCGCTAGACCGATGACCAAACTCCTTGAAAAATACATAGTCTTTGATTTCAATGAAGAATGCATAAAGGCATTTGACAAGCTTAAAGACAAGTTAACGAATGCACCGATCATGGTTTCACCAGATTGGTCGCGACCGTTTGAACTTATGTGTGATGCAAGCGATTTCGCTGTAGGAGCCGTATTAGGACAACGCGAAGGAAAACACTTCCGTCCTATACACTTTGTGAGCAAAACTCTAAATAGCGCGCAGCTCAACTACACAATCACCAAGAAAGAACTACTTGCCGTAGTCTTTGCTTTCGACAAATTCCGATCCTATCTCGTGTTGTCGAAAACGATTGTATTCACCGATGATTCGGTGTTGAAATATCTATTCTCAAAACAAGATGCTAAGCCGCGTCTTATTAGATGGATTTTACTACTCCAAGAATTTGACCTCGAAATCCAAAACAAGAAAGGAGCTGAAAACGTCACAGCCGATCATTTGTCGCGACTTGAGGATCCAAACATAGAAGAGTTAAGGGACGAAGATATCGACGATTATTTTCCCGATGAAACTCTTATGCAAATCTCTACGGACGAATCTCCGTGGTTTGCAGATTTTGCAAGTTACCTCGTTGGAGGAATTCTAAGAAAAGGTTTAACCTATCATCAACGATGTAAATTCTTTTCCGACCTAAAACACTATTTCTGGGAAGATCCCAATCTTTTCAAGGTATGCCCCGATGACATGATTAGGAGATGTGTTTATGACACGGCAACAAGGAAGATCCTTGATGAATGTCATCATGGCCCTACTGGGGGACATTATGGTCCTTCAACCACCGCGAAAAAGTCTTCGATGCTGGTTTTTATTGGCCAAAATTTTTTAAAGAGGCCTATACTCTAGTCGAAAATTGTGATGCTTGCCAACGTTATGGTAGCCTCTCGCGAAGAGACGAAATGCCTCAAAACAGCATCCAAGTTAGCGAAATATTTGACGTATGGGTAATTGATTTCATGGGACCCTTTCCCAAATCCCATAAGTTCAAATATATCTTAGTCGCTATTGATTACGTGTCCAAATGGGCCAAAGCTGAAGCTTTACCCACGAACGATTCACGAGCCGTAATCAACTTTCTGAAAAAGCTTTTCTCTCGCTATGGAATGCCGAAAGCTTTAATTAGTGATTGAGGTTCCCATTTTTGCAACAAACAAATGGAGAAAATCTTAAAGCGTTATGGAGTCACCCATCGCTTTGCAACCGCGTATCATCCACAAATGAGTGGACAAGTTGAAAATACCAATAGAGCCTTAAAACGAATACTCGAAAAAACGGTTAAGGACAATTCTTCCGTTTGGTAAAGCAAACTTGACGACGCTCTATGGGCTTTCCGAACAGCTTATAAGACACCAATTGGCACAACACCTTATCGTTTATTGTACGGTAAAACGTGCCATTTGCCCTTCGAAATCGAGCACCATGCTTATTGGGCATTGAGAAGCTGTAATCCCGATCTCAAAATCGCTGGAGAAAACCGATTCTTGCAACTGCATGAACTCGATGAATTAAGACTCCAAGCTTATGAGAATTCGAAATTGTACAAAGCACGTACCAAAGCTTATCACGACAAGAAACTTCGGATCCGAAAAGAATTCAAGAAAGGAGATAAAGTTCTCTTGTTTAATATGCGCTATAATTTCAAAGCCCCCAAGCTTAAACAAAAGTGGTGCGGTCCTTTTATAGTAAAACATGGATACCCGTCCGGTTATGTTGAATTGTATGACAAGAATGGAGGAAGCTTCATTGTTAATAGACACCGTGTTAAACTATACCATGAGGAGTGGAGTGAACATTTTCTGCTCAAAGAAAATAAAGAAAAATAAAAAGAAGTACGAGGCAGGCTGATGACTCAATAATAAAATAAGCGCTTCTCGGGAGGCAACCCGTGTGTTTTAAATTTTTAAGTGTGATTTTCCTTTTTAAAATAAATTCATGCTTACACCCCACATTTTTAACCAATGTTTTGCTTAAGTGTGAGGGGCTGTAGCATGTGTCGCTTCTATAAAAACCTATAAAAACAAAAAATAGAGTGTTTTCCGTATTTTTGTGTGTTTTATCTTTTTTGTAGGTACCGCAAGTTGAAGGAGAAGACAAAACTCTTGTATGATGCATGATATGCCCGTGATTCTGGTTTTTCTCTCATTCCCTTGCTTTTGTTCAGTTTTATCACATTGAGGACAATGCTAAATGATTGTTGTAAAATTAGACACTTGCTTTAGGAAAAACAAGCACTAATAATGTCGTGGTAAGTATTAAGTATCACGTTTGGTTAAAAACGTGAATACTCGTCGTCGAGTTCGTTCTCGATAGAGGTATGGTGTTTAGCCAACAATATTATACGTTATTTAATCGAGTGATTACGTTTTTGGGAAGAAAGAAAGAAATGAAAATGGAGACGTTTTATGCTAAAAACGGTTGAAAGCGCGTACGTGTACGAACGTAAAAACGCGACCCAACGAAAAATTTCACCTAAAAATTAATTAAAAATCATTAAAGAACTTTAAAAAGTCTAACTAAAAAAATTACGAAAACCAAAAATTTTGAAAACTATTTAATTAATTTATATTAATTTTTAAAGTTAATTAAATAATCTAAAAATAAAACTAGCTAAGAAAAAGACAAAATCTAAATTTTAAACTTTGTAAACCTAAAACATTTTATTTAAAAACTAAAAAAATATTTTTTTTTTAAATTTCAAAACACTTTTTTATATTTTTTATTACCTAAAAATGAGAATATAATATAAAAATGATAAAAAAAATTAATTAATTTTTTTTTCAAAAAAGATAAATAAAATGAAAAAATAAGAAACCTTAAAAAAACGAAAAATAAAAATTTAGAAAATTAATATTTAAAAAAAACTATTAGACTAAAACCGACAAGCTAAACAATTTTTGAACATTTTTAACCAAAAAAAAGACTAGAAATAAATTTTTTAGTAATTATGCGACTCGTAAAAATTAAAAATGTTAAAAACTCAACTAGGAGAGCCAAAAATCGACCCACTATGTTAAAATAGGATGATAAGAACGTAGAAATAAATAAAAACGTGATAAGCTAATGAAATAAGATAAGACGATTAAATAAGAAAATGTAAAATAAAGAAAGTTACAAAAACCTAGGAAAACGAAAATAAAACAAATGCAAACTACTGAGGTATGCTTAGGATACGTAAAAACGCATTAGAAATACACAAGATAAGTTGTGCACGGCTTAAACTTAACAGAAAATGCAATTAAGCAATAATGGGCTTATAGAGCTGAAAATAAATAAAATAAAAGAGTTTATAAGAGAAGTATAAAAGAAAGATTAAACAAAATAGCTCAAGTGCTCAGATGGTTGTGAAGGTATGTGTTGCGTCTGGTATATGCAAGATGGTCAGGGGTTCGAGACCCTGTAGCTACTACTTTTTCTTGTTATTTTTTTCTTTTTCTATTATCAGCTGAATGAAACTTGATAAAGGGAAAGGAGTAGGACAATATAACAAAAAAAAAACTAGTATCACAAATGGTTATATGTGTGTGTCTTGTGTCTGTTGTGTGTGCAGGTCTGGTGTTAGAGACCTACTGTTGCCATTTTTTTTGCTAGATTATATTTTGGACAGCTTTTTTTATTTTCAGCTTTTGTAAATAATGAGAACACACAACAGTGGGCTGTGATATCAGCTTTTATAACAACAATAAGCAAGACAACAACCCAATTACTACACAGAGATCAAGTGAAAGCAGAAAATAAAGTTGCGAGCTATGAACTTAAATGGACAGCGAAAAGCATCTAAGGCACACACAAACTACACAAACAAAAGAAAACTAATCACACGACAATTGATGAGCTGTTGAATACAAAACACAAGCAAGGGCTACTTCTCTTTATTTGGTTCCGATGGATGCACAACCTATCTTTTTGTTTCTTTGGTATTCTCTTTGGTATACTAGGATGCTCAGTAAGTGACTATTACTCAAAACCAAAATACAATCAAAATTCCAAAGCACAAATTAAAAAAAAGGGACACACCAGCAGACATTCACAATCCAAATACTCCTTTGTTTACTTTTTAGCTTTCTGAATTTCTTTGGGATTCACATAAAACGACAACACGACACTCAAACATACACATACTCAAAAATACCTCGAATTACTTTAGTGAACACAAAGGTTGAGCTCACTAGTGCACAGTTAAGCATACAAATTAATAAGGCAGCCTACAACACCCTTTATGGTTCCTTTTTCTTTCTATTTGTTTTTTCTTTTCTTAGGCTGTGGGTTCCTATGATTCACAGGTAACGCAATCACACAACCCAAACATACACATGAAATTGGTGCTTGTGTATGCACAGTAAGCGCAAACGAGAAAACAAATACACAGGCCCCCCTTTTAATTTCTTGGTTTCTAGTGGTTGGTGTAGGTTGTTGTTGGATGCACAGTTTATGAACACAAAGCCAAGTCACACGACACCAATCGAAATAAACAATCACGCCACAAGTTACACCACAAAACGCAACAGATAAGAATAGTTTAAAAGCAAACCCACAAGCAACAAATTACCATACAGTGATGATGGACTTCAAAAACCAACAACATCCAATATACAAGATTTGTACCTGCCAATATCAAACAAGGAGAGCAAAAATGACCTGGAAATAATAGCTTAAAAGAGTATAAGCCTAGCTTATTGATTAAGCTAGCTTATCAGATTTTAGCTTGATAAAAAATGGTTTCCAACGGATTTCTTGAAACTTTTTTTTTGATAAAAATGAAAACTTTTTCACCCAAACTACTTTGAAACAATAAGTAAGACTTAAACAAATAATGAAGAACAATTTGAACTCAGATTGTTTCAAATTAAAATCTCTTTCATTTTCATTAATAAAGTTAAAAAAATACAAAATCTGGAACAAAGGTCATCCACATATTGGAGACTCTTTATATAGTACCTATTGAACATTCTAGAGTTACATAAACAAAGGAAAACCCTAGTAACAAAATTCCTTAACTACCCTTTGAAGATTTTTGAATTTTTCAGTAAGAAACAAACCCATGTGATTGAATGTGATGGCCAGTTGTTTTGACTCCATCTTGGACGTTGGTGAACCTTTGGAGAGCAAGGAATAAATCATAGCCGTGGATCTTGTCCCCTTTTGGGGCTTTGTGTGAAAGTGATGTACCAGGGGAAGCATGTGGGAGGTGGGAGAGATGACGTGGAGGGATAAGGAGGGTGGGGTTGTGTTTAGTTTAAGATTAATTAGTGATCTGGATTGTTTCAAGGGTTGATTTTAGGTGATGAAGAAAAAACGAATTTAGGGTTTATGAGTATGATGGAGGGGTGTTTGATCTGGTTTATTGGAGAAAAAGTGTTTAGAGGGAAAACTGATTAATTAACAATAATAATTCAAAGTTAATATATCAGTAGTGGAAGTATAGCTGGATGGGTTAGGTTTTTGGGCTGGGTCGGGTAAAAGGGCCGGGTATGGTTGGGTTTTGGGTGGATAAATGGGTTTGGGTTTATGTTTTGGGCAATATTACCCCCTGATCTTCTCAAAAACTTCCAAATGAAGTTTTAACAGCTATAACACTCAAATCCTTTATAAACACTTTCACAAACTTGTCAATTTTGGCACCATCATGTTTGTAACTTTTCTCAAGGGCTTCTTTTGTAATAATGATCAATATTCAAGGGTGTTTCTTGCCATGTATTCAAAGTTCAAGGACCATACTTGTACAACTTGATTCTTGGAGGATCAAAGTTGACAAATACCCAAAGATGAGGGACAAAATTTGTACAGTCTTCAATCTTCAAGGGCATTTTTGCAAAATCATAATTCGGGTCCGGTTCATTGAGCGACTTCGTTTCCCGTGTTCGTTTTTCTTTGTTCCTAGTGATCTTTTTTGTCTTTTTCTCGATATCCATACCTAAAACATACAACAACGAATACAAGTATATTTTCCGGTATTTTAATGATATTTTGAGCATTTTAAGTCCGATTTGGACGATGAGACTATGTATAATTGCAGTCTCATCACTCCCCCATACTAAAACATTTCCGTGCCCTCACGCAATGCTAGATTAAAGTATCGTAGCACCTCCAAAATTCATTTTATGATGACATTTATTAAAAACGTAAACTTAAATAAACTACTATACGTGTTTTAGACATAATGTATTGTTTTCATCACTATTAAGTGACTTTTGGTATCATAGAACAAGAACACGTGAATGCTTCGTTAGAAATAATTTCGTCGTCCTCGATTTTCACCCAATTCCATGCCAAGCGTGCAACGAGATCATTGTTATTATAAGTTAGCAACACAATCATATCTCATGAGTGTTAATTACGAACCTAAACTCCCTTATTCCTACTTGGTATCTCTTATATTTTATTTTGTCTTAATGATCACGAGGATACATCATTGACTTATGCGTGAATAGAGATTAAGTCCAAAATAAGAGTCTTAACGGTGTAACCAAAATCATTAAATTAATAATTCATCCTAATAGACAACGATGTCAAAAAATTAAATCAACAAGAAGGATCGATAAACACGGTTTTATAACGGTTTTGAACATGAGACTTATTACCAAGATTTTTATACGCCCCCTAACGGAAGGGCCTTATTATCTTTGGTTTACCTCCATCTTTTATTCAACTTCGCCATGAAGCTTTTATTATGACTTCGGTCTTGCCTTGCCTTTTATTATCCGCCTCATCGGTGGTTTTATTAGCCAAAGACGTATATCCTCACGCTAAAGCGAATTTTGGATCTTTAAAGCTTCGAAGATTAAGGCTTGATTCACTTTCAATTTGGGCATAGATTTTTCGGCCTTGTGAGCTTCAAAGTTTTGATTAATTTAGGTGAGAACTTGAAATCTGATTAGGTGAAGCTTTTGATTATTCGGGTGCCAATACTTCAAAACCGTGACGCTGGCGAATCCTTATTGTTTTCCCAATTTAATTACATGAAAGCTACTAAAACAAATTAGAAACCAACAATAGTGACTAAACCGCTAAATCAATATTTATTAACAATTTATTATGCAAAAGCGTGGGGAGAATAAGCTAATAATTACTACACATGAGATCGTGACGATTACGAGACTTATAAATAACTCTATCATTTCTCGTCCTCATTTAAGAGACTTAGCCTAAAGAGTTAAGGAATCGTAGCTAAGTGCTCAACACGCACGGTCGAGTCAAAAATTACTCTCATTCTCACCATCAGAAAACCTACATTCGTGTCCTACACACTTATGAAAAATACAGAAAATTTTAAAATTTGGCCATTTTTAGCCTTATTTGCAACAAAACGATAATCAAAACGATAAACTTTGGAAAGCGTGAAGGTTTGGAAAGGCAAGTATCTATTCACCCCCCCATACTAAAGTTAAACATTGTCCTCAATGTTTCGAGTCTAGGGGTGAAAACACCCCCATACTAGAGACGTAGTCGAATACCTAATCTAGCATGGAAAGGGTGTAACCGTTAAATTTAAAGCCGTTTATGAAGTGTGCTAAAAACCTAAGGTTAGAATATAAAAGGATATATCATGTGGATATCGGGAAATTCTTCAAAGCAAACGATCGAGTGCTCCCATAAATGAACACGAGAGGCTCCAATCGTGAAGATAATGATCATCTAAAAACACAAGTCACAAACAACCACGGAGCAAAGGTTGGAAGGGCACAAATCCCCTCATTAGGTTAACTAAAAATAAAATAAAAATGTACATGGATAAGCATGAGAATTCCCCCACGAGGCACCTTGTTTTTGATAACCGAGTCAAAAGCTCGACTCGAATCCCCATCGATGTGACCATTTAGGGATTATCATGGTTCGGTCATTTTTGGTGGGACTTACATGTAATCAAGGCCCAAAAGCAACCGATAATAAAGGCAAAGCCTTTATACCGGGATCAAAGATCGTATCCTCACATTTTGTTGAAAATAAAACACGCAAAGCCGGAGGATACGTCTTTTAAGGAAGAAAACTCCTTACGACGTAGGTAAACTCATCCAATCCGAGGGGGTGGGTAGGGATACTTTGAAACAAAGGTGAAATCAAAAGAGAATTGCTCAAAATAGGAGTTTCAAAATTTCCCCCTGGATCACAGGCAAAAGCCTCATTAAAATCCTCATTCTCATCAAGAGGCGGTCCATCGGTGAACCCCTCGAGAATGGAAACGTCATGAGTAGAAAGAGTAGTCTCAACCGTATGAGACGTCGGGAGGGTGACTAGAAAATCCGGCTCATCGAGTTTAAGATCCTTAGAATCCGCACTCTCGATGTCCTCGAACATCTCATCAAAGAGAGGATTTACGTCACCAAAATGAACGTTTCATCAAATTCGAATAAATGGTTCGAAAAGATTTTAAAATCGGTATTTAACGTCCTCGTTGATTAGTGACTCGTCATCACTAGCGGATAAACCATCCTCATTGAAAAGAGGGTTCGAAAAAGTTTGATTCTCTCCCCGAAGTGTCAATGGGAGAGACATCATCATGTGATATAGAATCACACTCACTACTGTGATTTGCCTCATTGGAATATTCATGGAAAAATTCATCGAGAGCAAAATCACTTACCTCATCTTCGGAGAAAACCGTAGGCTCACTTTGGATTGGAATAGGGATCTCGACACTAGGATTAGTGCTAAGATTCGTCTCCCCAATACTTAGAGAGGCATCGGTTTCCGTAGTGGGTATAGGAGTAAAAGGCTCTTCATATGAAGATTTTGCCTTAGTGGTTTCGACATCGGCGTCGAAAAACGTATCGATGTGAGCAAGGCCATCGGAGAACTTCTCACATGATAAATCCATAATCTCACACGGTGTGGGATTAGGAGTAAAAGGCTCTTCATTTGACATTGTAGCCTTGATGGTTTCAAATTGGTCCTTCGGAGGGATCGAAAGCGGGTTCTCAAAAGACGTAGAAATAGTAGTAACGCGTCCCTCCGGAATTAAATTTTGATACTCTTCAAAAATCGAGGGGTCAATGATTCTCCTTAAAACCTTATCAATTTCTTCCGTTTCAAAATCACTTAACGGACTATCTTCGTCAAAATCTTGTGTATTTTGATTTCGAAAATCTTTGATAATTTTAACTTCATTAGAAAAATTAGGTTCCAAAGGTTTAACATTCATCGTTCCAACACGTGCTACGAGTTTTTCTTGTTGTTTATTTTCGAAAACATTTTCAAAAACCTCGTTCGTTGACACCCTCGTTTCCTCATCCTCGATGCTCTTTTCAAACTCTTCAACAATTAGGGTATCTTTTTTCTCCATAATTAGTTGGAAGAGCATATCAATTCGTTCATTGAAACGTTTAGACCTTTCGTCGACACGACTAGAACCTAGATCATCATCGAAAATATGTTGTGGAGAAGGTTGGTCAAAGTCGGAATTGTAACATGGATCGGGCTCATGGGAATTTAAAGGATAGAGATTCTATGGTGGGGCCTCAAAATTATCAAAACCAGAATTATCATATGAATTGGGCTCATCATAATCCATTGGTTGGCAAGAAAAAATATCGTGAGTCCCCACAATTGTCGCAACACGGATTTTGAGAAAAATCCGGTTCGTCGTATGGATAACAATCCCCATTGTCGTAATTGTAGCTCATGTCGTGTGATTCGTCAAAACCGGAAAATTGATTATCGAAAGACGTATTTTGGTTCATCGGTTGACAATCGTACCCATAGTGGGGTTCATCTCCACAATACTCATATGACAGTGAGTATTGCGAAGATTGGTCAACGAAATTCGGATTTGGCTCGTGATTGTGACCATTTGGGTATTGAATTAGACACTCATCGTGCCAATGGGAAGGGCTTCCACTATATCGGCAATGGATAAGACGTTCTTCGTTAAAATACAAACAATTGTTCGGATTACACGGTGAACATGCCCTAAATACTGCATAGTTGACATATTTTCCGCACCTTTCGCATACACACCATGGACAAGTCACGGAACCAAACTTTCGTCTCCCACAACCTTGGCAATGAAAATCCATGAAGAATTAAAATTTAGAGGGGTTGAGAAAAGAATTATGAAAATAGAGGGAAAAATCGAAGAATCTTTTTGTGTTTTTGGTTTTTTTAATTTTTTTGGAATTTTGGTGTATTACGTAGAAATTAATCTACAAAAATTATCCACTGATCAAAGGTCTCGATTAATGAATCCAAGAAGAATGAAGGTAATTACGTGAAGTAAAAACCCTCGTCGACTTTGAAACGTTGGCCGAACGCCAAAACGTTTCGAGGTTCAATAATTAAAACTCACAAAAATAGATTAATAATACTTGATGTGGCAAACCCCTAATTAATCGTCACATTCAAAATACGCACAAGCGAGCGGAGAAAACGAGGCGGCGCGAAGCACTTAAGAGCCTTTTTTCCTTAGGTCGTTGTTAACCATAAGATTCAAAGCTATTAGGGGTGATCCGGAGGTCGGGGAGGATAAAAGAAGTGTTTAGACATTTTTAGAGAGAGAAAGTAAAGCTTGAAATGTAGTGTGTGTATTTAGAAAGAGAAAGGGAAATACACAAAATAAGAAAAGCCTCACCCCTCCATGGAAGTATGGAGGGGTATATATAGGCTAGACATGAGTTCACTTTGACAACATGTCAATAGTAGTCCTCCATGTTTTTGCCCATATGAAACTAATGTAATTCCGTAAATGGCGCTCACATTTTAGGGCTAACAATCTTCCCCCAATGTGGAGACATACGGAATTACTTACAATGTTCCTAACAAGTAAAAATACAACAAAATAAAGTCTTCCAAGGCGCTTCCATTGCTGAGGATGTCTTTTAATTCTTCTGGTCTTCATAACTTGTACCTCAGCTTGAATCCTCTTTGTCTTTGCTTGTTGTGGAACAATTGTAATATGCATGATTTGGATTAACTTCCCCCCAATTCATGCAGCATGTATTAAAAAACTTTCTTCATAGACTTCTTTTTGACGAAGTTTCTGAATCAGCTTCCCCCCAAACCAATATCTGTATCTTAAGCAGATTCTGACACTTTGATGTAGTTTGAACAATCTTCTAGCTCATCGGTTTAAGTGCACAGCGGAAATTTGTAGAAGAACCACACCAGATAATACTGCTTCTATACTGTTTCATGTCGTTTAGGTTTTTTGTGATAATCCGTTTGGGGTAACATGCAGGAAATCAACAACAATTCTTCTCACGCCTGCAGAATACTTCATAAAAATCATATAACGTAAGTAGATACCATTCCATGTACACTACTTCCCCCTGGAAGTTGATCCGATTACTTCAAAGTACACGATCTTCCCCCATGATGATTTCGAACTCTCGGAAGCATCATTATCGTGGACTTCCATATACTCGAGAAGTTCTTAGTCTTAAGCAAATGTCTTGAAAAGTTTTGAAAGTCATTGAGAAACTTTGAAATTTTTTTTGCTTAGACTATGAAGTACCATTGTCGTTATGAAGCTCATAAATATCCCGTGAGAATTGATTGCTGATTCCATCTCTCTCTGTCTAACTTACCAACCTCGAATTCATTTGGCTATTTGTTGTGACCACATGTGAAGTAAACCCGATATTCCAAACTTGAAACTGAAGTACAATCCCCCAAATTTGTTACTTAAGCTTGCACTTATGTCGACTGAAGAACGGTGCAGAAACAAGTCTCTTATACCTCTTGAAGTTATCCACACGAGCAACTGCGTGTGACACCCAAAAATGATAGTAATCCATGTCGTCGACCATCCACCCCTTGACAGTGGAAACTAGATAATTCAAGTCTCAATCATAAATTTTATCGCCCAAGCAAGTCATCAATCGATAGACTGGGTTTGAAGAAAAGGGGTAGAAAAATAGAAGGAAGGCTCGATGATGAAATAAGTAGACGCCTTCGTGAAATCCCACTTCAACTTCAAATAAAGAATACCAAATCCACTTCGTGATCACATGTCTTTGTAGAACCAAAACTAGCCGTTGTCGATAAAGTGAATCTTATATCGGATCGTTTTAGCGTTAAGTGTTTTGTTTGCTTTGGTGTTGTGTTTTGTGAATGTCGTTATCTAGAACAAATTCTGAAATGAATTATCATTAAGGGACAAAATTTGTCTAGATAACTTGTCATTGAAGCTCAACGTCAGTCACATGGCCAACTGATGCGCGGATCGACCTCCGCGGTGAGGTCGTCGAAAATTTTTCGAAAATATTAGGTTTAAAACCTATATTTTTCTTTGTCGTTTAAGCACTTTCGATCGATCCATGACAAATACCCGGCTTCGAGAATAATGTTATCATAGCCCAAAAAATATTCTAGCCGGATATTGGTATCTATTATCTAGAATTTCTCTCGGCCCAACATCAAAATGGGTTACAATTAACCACCATAACCAAATCACAAAATATACCATGCTCGGCCCAACAGCACACCCACAACCACACAATATTCGACCCATGAACTTAGAATCCAAAAACCCGGTGTGACTTTGGAGTATATAAGACGAGCTTAACCCTAGATATTAGGTATCTTAACCCTAAACCCACTCATAGTAAACTCCGCCCCCACATTTTTCCAGAATAGTCTCACCATCCAATCTCAATAATCTGCATCACCTATCTCATAAAACAATAAACCAGATTCATCTACACACTTTCAGTGAGAATAGATAATCTAATCCTCTAATTCGAATCATCAATCTCATCTCAACATCAAACGTAACAATGAAACTCATTAATCTTAAACCACAAAACAAATCAACAATCTAATCTCAAAGCACGAATTTCTTAAATGAGTGGCTCTAAGTCAAGCTTAGTTTCTGCTTCCGTTTATGTCTTCAGACCCAATAGAGACGTGGCTTCAAGATCTAAAAAATATCTCGGGTAGGTTATGGTTTGATTTCATGTTGTCATAATCGAATCAGAGAAAAACTATATGTGACATTCGTCAAATTTCCATCTTAATTTATTCATATAGTACGAGTACTTTAACTGTTTACCGACGAGTTGTCGACATGAATGTGTTAATTATTTTGCTTTGCGGACAAAGCCCTTTTTAGGGAGAGCATATGTAACATCTCGAGTTTTCGCGATTATTAAGTTGAATGCAATACACGAAGTTTGTGGGCGTTTTATATTTGCCGTACGTTTATTTGGTATACTTATTAGATTACGTGAAGTCTCGCACAATTGCTTTGTTTTGGGATCGTGTGTCAAACGGTTATGGTGTCGTGTTTATGCAGTTCGCGTCTAACTTAAACATCGTGAACCCGAGTCGAGTTGTATAAATTGTCACAACATGTATACATATAATTGAGTGCAAACCTTCATTTATGTTCATTACAAAACTTGCCTTACAAGAGTCCCAAATTTCTGTCACATGTCTAACTACAAAAAAACCATATAGTTTATTTCCCCACTAACCACTACAAGACAGCACACATGCCTAGTTTACCCCATTTGGGTATATCACAAGTTACCATTTTCAGTTTGAAGGTAACCCTAGACTAATAATACATGTTTATATACAAACCCAAAGTTTATCCAATGTCCAAATACAAGTTTATCACTGTCCAAATTACAAACACAAAAATCTGTACAAGTCTTTCAAAATACAACTCCTGGGAAGGTGAAGATTAGTGTCCAGCCGACCCACACGTCGCGTCCAACCTGCAAAACCGAAAGAGTCTTCCATCCCGTCCGAACCTGCAAAACCGAACATAGCATCCCATTGTGAGTCTTTTCGTCTTTTCGTCTTTCCTTTATGAAGTCCTAGTTGTGCTCGTTTTGAACAAAACTGCGAATAAACAAACCAATGCGTTAGTCATTGTAACGGCCTTATTTTTAACTAAAAACTGAAATTGGTTAAACTTTATTACTAGTACTCGAAACATGTCTACAACTTTACTTTTCTGTCAACCAAACCGAGACCCGACTTAGACCAAACCAAGACCACAATCAAGACCACAATCAAGAACCAAACCGAGACCCAAGTCAAACCAATCCGAGACCCAATTAAAGGCCAAACCGAGAACCAAACCAAGCCAACCAAATAGCTTACTTTCTGCCAAAACTATCAACAATCAATACCATCTAAACCAAATGTCTTAACCATTTTTATTTTACAGAAACACCCTAAAAACCTTTAATCTTGCCGCGGGTATAAAAACCCCCATTTCAAACCAAAACCCTAGAAATCTAAAAACCTTTTAAACATTTAATTAACATTTTCCACATTACAAAAACACCACATAAACATGAGTAACAGCCGAATATAAAAACCCCCAATTTTATAAAAACCCTAGATTGACTTTTTATTAATTAAAACATTAATTAAACCTAATCTAAACCCAAACCCCATAGTTAATTTAATTGAAAACGAGATATGCAAAAACCCCCAATTGACCGAAACCCTAATTTTTATAAACTGATTATATATTGAAATTAGTTTGATTTTATAATAGAAAACATCAATTAATTACATATAAAACCGAGATTGATGAAAACCCCCAAATATTTCAAAACCCTAAATTCGTTTATTTCAAATCCGAGAGCCTTATGGTTCTCAACAAGTTTATACAAATCAATCAAACCCACTGATCTTTATTAAATCGAAAATCAATTAACTTTTGTAAAAGAAATGAAGGAGAACAAACTTATCTTTGATTTTGACTGGAGATTTACGTGACCACAAGGATGAACACATCAGAAAACCCAAATCGGTTTGATGTGGGGATTAAACCCCACATCTCACGCGATCTAAACACCTCAAACCACCCATACATGATTGTTATATCCCAACTGATAAGATAATAGCCATGGAAAGGATTGAACCGATCTAGATTTGAGAGAGAGATGAGATTGGGGCGGTGGAGTTGTTATCGAGGGAAGAGAGAGAGTATAACTCTCTGTTAGGGAGAGTTGTGTGTAAACACACGCATATCTACTCCCTTCGTTCCTTGTTTACTCCGCCCATGGGTCGGGCCGGGTCTAATGACCCTTGGGCCGGTTATTGAGTGAGGTTATTGGACCCATTTTGGGCCATGTGTTTATATAAAGTTTAGTTAAGCCCATGAAACGAATTTTGTAAATTTAAGGTATAATTTAACCCGCAAAACCCGACCATTTAATAACCGACTTTTATTTGTCATACTTTTCCGTAAACGTATGGTTTCGTCAAGCACAACTAGGGTGTCGTGTCATTTATTAATATAATATTTCGTATCGTAACACGATTCTCATAATTAAATAGGTCGCGGCTAGCGTAACCGTACTCTCGAGCTATTTTATCTTCGTTCTCTTTGCTGAATTAACGAGGTGAGTTTATAGCCCCATACTTTACTATTTTCACTGCTTTTTGGGGTGAGACATTGCTTGATTTTAACGTGTGAACACAAGTGCATTTACTGATTTATATATTAGTCTAAGTCCCACTAAAAACCCAGTTGCTTTGGCCCGTGAATCGTGAACCGTTAATTACTTTGTGTAAGCGCGAATGTTATGGATAGATCTATCGGGATTGACGTCCCTGTCTGTCTTGTCCAACAAGGGGACAAGCGGGCACAGTTTCTGTAACACCCCACTTGGATAAGTGGACCGTTACGTGTATTTATGGCGTGTCATCAAAGCATAAGGTAAATGTCCTAAAACATTAACTGACCATAAAGGAATACCGGAATCAAACATCGGTAATCCAAACATAAGCCCAAAACATGAAAAGTAAAATACTGAAGGAAAGGACTAAACAATGTCCAAAAGCAGAATAATGTAAGAAATGCATAAAGTAAGAAGTCTGGATAGCTTCCATCCAAATGCACATGCTCTCAGAATCCTAAGAGCGTCCTGGTATACCTGCCGTTAGAACATGAAAGGAACTACGGCTGAGCATAACGCTCAGTGAACGGATATAAAGCATGATAAGAATATACTGAATGAAACAGGCGATAGAATACAGAAACTGTAAGACTGATATGAAATATGTGGTAGAACTCTGCATAAAATCTGAGCAATCTGATTCATATATACTGATACTGAAATATAACTATTAATTCTGAAAACATGCATTTACTGTATTTTATTTGCCAGAGCTTATATAGGTCACGTGCTGTAACAACCGTGCATGAATAACTGGAGGGGTGACCTCGTCATGCTGTAGAGGGGTGACCTCTAAATAACTGTGCTGGGTGGAGGGATCAGCTCCAATGTGAAGGATGTAGAGCACACACCACATTCACCCTGATAAACATGAAACACTTATAAGCCTAGGATGCATCCATACGCCCCATTAAAATATACTGATAAAATGGCCAAGCTGAGCTGAGTGGGACGATGCAGGATATCACTCTCCTGCATGTGAGTCACGACACCGGTGCCTCTAGTGCCGTGGTTACGGTACCTCCGTAACTAGTACATAAACTGGTCGTGCTTGTATATAATGCTCAGGCAATTTATTTCGTTATTAACATGATTTCTGATAAACTTAAACATATACTGGGAAAAACATTTGGCTGCAGACGGGAAATCCTAATCATGCATAGGAAAGGAAATCCTTACAGAAAGGACGGAAAATCCGTACCTCGTGTCCAGAAATGAAATAAGACAGAAAGCTGAAAGATCGACTCTAACTTCACGGATACTACATAAATACGAACGGAAAATAAGTCGTCTAAATACCGTTTGCTGTTACTGATTCTTATATGTTCTAATTTTAATTTAATTTATTCCTGTATTACTATTTATGTATAATCTGGTTAATCTGATAGCCCGGTGTATTTCTGATAATCTGACTGGTCTTTAAATATTTGCTAAATAATGTATAACCTGTGTTCCTGATTACTGTATATTGTACTGTAGCATGTTACTATCCTATTACTATAATTAGTAACTTGTCATAACTAGAAAGTTTCCCGAATTAGAAAGTTTCCTGAAATAGAATGTTTCCAAAATAGTTCCTTTAAATTAAATCCTTGCTAAATCCTATGTTTTAAACAATTTACATGTCATAACGATATCGATATAATTTTATTAATAAGATAATAAAATCGACAATTAAATTTCTTTATTTTCAAAATCCCTTTTTAAAATGATTTAAAGCATTTAAATAATCCCGTTCAATAATTATTATAAGCGATTCCGAAAACTCGTGCTAAGTTTTAGAATAAGTCTAGCCAAACATTCCCTTTGTGTCTTTTAAACTGTTAATCAAACACACCCTTAATTTGTCCTTAAACCCACTGCCAAACGCCCTAAATCTGGTTCTAAAACCCACTGCCAAACAGACCAAACCCCCTGCCTATCTTCTTGTTTCCCCCGACGGCATAAACCAAACCAACACCCTAAACTGGGTTGCGGCTGGTGGAAATCATCACCACCGAGAGTCTCTTGACTCTCGGTTTGGGTGCCAACGAACCCGCCACATCCAAAACACAACCCAAAAATTCTATTCGCTAAACATGTTTTAAACTCCAATTAATTCGGATTAAACGAAAAAGAATTAAAACTAATTAGGGTTTTCATATGCTTACAATCGTTTAGGGTTTGGCAACCCACGTATCATCATGATTACTTGCATCCACGAGTCTGCCCTTGATCTTGGTGTCTAACCGTCGGCAGAAAAGGAGGCCAGGAGGTGGCGGCTCTTTTTGATTTCTAGTGTTTCTGCTTGTTTGAGTTTTGTGTCGGCATAGAAAGGAAAAGAACACCCCCCGTCTGTTTTATTTCCTTCACCTGGGCTTGGCCCAAATTTATTTTCACGAGTTGCGGCGCAAGACGCAAGAGTTGCGGCGCAATTGAAGGGGCTACAGATCATGGTGCTGCGGATCACGAGTTGCGGCGCAAGACGCAAGAGTTGCGGCGCAATTGAAGGGGCTACAGATCATGGTGCTGCGGATCACGAGTTGCGGCGCAAGACGCAAGAGTTGCGGCGCAATAGTTGCTGCTGGCAGTTACGAAATTGTGTCTTTATTTAATAACACTTGTAATAAATAGTACTTTGTAATAAATTTCTCGCGTTTGTTTAAAATTTTCCACGTGTACGTTTTAAGGAAAAATATCCCGCGTAAAATAATAATAAACCGCGTATTTATAAATTCTCGATTTAAAATACGGGTTTTACAATTCTTCCCCTCTAAAAGAAATAATTCGTCCCCGAATTAAAATGCGGCGTACTGGGTTTTACAATTCTTCCCCTCTAAAAAGGAGACATTCGTCCTCGAATTAAAGATGATAAGCTGACGAAGTTATAAGAACTGAAAGAACACGTAGACTGAAAAGAAAATTAAGCTGAAAGATGAATTGTCTTCTAGTTAAGACCTAATGCTGCTGTTAGGTATAAACCTGACATGACTGAAATTATCATGTAACATGACATGGCTAAAGAGGACATGGAACGTGACATGACTAAAAGAACATAACTGAATTTATTAAAGAAAAGGATGAGAGGTCCGGATGGACTCCTCTGTTTCGAGTGGCCTCCCGCTCGAAACGATTCCTCCAAAGATCTAACATAATAATTAAAATCTTGGTCCTGATGACCCTGTCCTGATGATGCCGAATAATTTCTGGTTCCATATTTAAGATGGATTACCTAAATCCGATAGACTGAATAACTATAGCATGTATGATACATGAAACGATACGTGTAAATATTCTGAAAAGGTAATATTTATATCTCTGAGAAAGCTGCTGAGAGTATATATAGGGACGAACTACGTGAACAATTGTGAACATGCTAAGTGAGCAATTGTGAACGTGGTTCATAATTATATGAGGAGCTTTGGAATGGACTATGTCATGAATGTATGCTGACTGAGGAAGGAATGCCAATAATGCGGCCTGAGCTGTGAAACGTCTGCCTGGTTGTGGAATAGTTGTGCTAAACTTGAGTCTAATTTCTCAAGCTTTCTGTAACCGTATAGGTAATAAACTGAGAAATGAGTATCGTGAAATGGCACACGAACTTGAACGTGAACAACGTTATGAACGCTAATGTGAGCTTAAATCAGGAGATAGCATAAAGATGAACTGAAATAGCATCATACTGCGAATGAGGCGTAAACGTGGAAGTGGAAATAAACATGAACTTAAAGTGGACGTAAACATACACTTGATCGTGAACATGTATTCTGTTTGATATGATGGTCGATGGAATGCCTTGAATTCGTAAGATCTATTGCTGAATTTTAAATTTTCTGCAGATCTGCTACTACGTGCTCCTTTCGGATGAAAGGGACGTGCAGGCTGATTACATGGTTGATGATAACTTAGATAGCATCATACTTTCTCTGAGTCTGTTGTAAACTGATAACAATCTCCATGGAGTCTTGTCTCTTTTCGGTCTAGAATTTCTACTTGTAGTAATAGCATGTCGGTGTTCTATCTTGAACCTGAGGTATGTCCGGAATCTAGATATGAACATAGTTGCATTAATGTGTGATGCGGATTCTATCAGTGTTTGTCTGGGATTATGGAACATTCTGGTGGAAATCTTGTTGAATAGTCATAGAAAAATTTTCTGGTGGAAACTGTCAGTAATTTCTGCGGTAGCAGTCAATTGAGTTTTAGAAATTTTATACTACGTTCATAGTCGTCAGTCGGGACCATCAGGTGATGGCCTTCACCTTCGCAGGATTGTCTGGAATTTCTTTCTGTTGAAATAGGGTGGTTCAGATATGCTACCTTGTTCATCTGAAACATACATCTAGAAAGCTTGCGTATATAATTTTCTCCTATCGGAGAATCTGCGGGGTCGTGAAAAGATGATTCCCATGTCCTTCTCTAGAATTTAGGAGATCAAAATCTTGTCAACGAATGTACTGCCAAATTTGTCTGAGAATTCCAGGAAAATTTATTCATACATTTTCATACTATAGTTGGAGCATTAGGGAGCTCAGAAGTAAAATTCAAAAAATTTTTTTAGAGTGGCTATAATATGTGTAACAACGGTCTGAAGATCATCATGTTCTTCCCTCATCACTGATGGTAGCATGATCTTGAATTTTTCTGGAAGAATGTTTAAGACACCTCGTAGTAGGTCAATTAAACTTTCTATTCGTGGAATGAATATCGATTTGGAATGGTGATCTGATAAATTTTTCGATGGGGCGCTAGGGCGAATAAAGCCTAGTTTTGGTAACTCTTGCAGCAATTGCTGCAACTCTTTTAATCGTAGCTAGAGCCCTGTAATAAGGAGTTTTGAAAACAGGTTCTGTTCTTGAGGCAAGCTCGATGTTAAATTATGTCTCGTGGGTAGGCATGAATTTCTGGAACACCTTCTGGAATGACATCTGGAAATTTTAGGATAATCTGCTGGTCATGGATTCGAGGAATTTCAGAAGTGAATTTATAACTGATAGCCAAAAGTCTTCGTAACTATGTATTGGTAAGTCACGCGCTCGTAAGGAAGAAACAGCTTGTACTGATTTTTCTGGCAAAATATATAATGAATATATTTGGGATTTAATAAGACGGATCTCGTCGTTAACTGAAGGGAAAACTTTAATAAATATGGTGGTACTGTTGAGTCCTTTCTGGGTGAGAGGCAGATAACTACCTGGTTTGAGATAAGGCTGACATAGGGATACATGAAGTGGACATGGAGATTTTTCACGGAATGGGTTCGTCTGTAACCTCACAGAGTGAATACTGCGTGTTTTACCTGAGTAATAATCTAGTGGTGGTAACTGAATTTTAATGGTCTGATTTTATGCGTGGCATAACAGAACGAGTATACCCTTTTCTGAAAGATACCCTGAATTACTGAGGGTCTTGCTTGGAATATACTGGAATTAGGAGCTCTGACTCGTACATCTGAGAAGATATTCGTATGACGTGTATCATGACGGGTGCCCTGATATGTGTCTTCCGAAATGATACCTGAGAACTATGTCTTGACTGATGTCTTGGCACGTGTTTTAATGGGTGAGTCTGAATAAGATTAAGAATTTATGGTAACTGCTAGGGTCGGCGGACCGGTTAGACCACTGACCTCGTGTATTGTTGGTCATGTCCGTTCCGGAGTTCCGATGGTTACTGACTGATTAATTATAAGCACGATGATTGTCACCACTGCTTGTCTGTCAATTTATGACGGTCATTATCATGACCGTGATTCATGTGACTATTCTGCTGAGTGGCCGGCGGGGTTCCGGTTCCCACTCTTCTGAATGAAAGTTGGCTGGGTGAAGTGTGACATCTAACTGAGAAGGTAACAGCATAAAATCGAATGGTAGCGTCTGCTGGTTGAATTTATTCTTGTCAGAAATTTCAAGTTTATAGTTTTCGTCCTCGTTCCGCGGCGTCAGCATCTTGAGAAATCTCCAAGGTTCAGCAGCATCAGCATCGGTGTGGTCTTCAGAGTGTTAGCAGCATCAGCATCTGGTAAAATCTTCAACTCGCGAGCAGCATCAGCACCTGGTAGAATATCGACAAGTGGGAACGTCCGCGATGTTTAAGGATCGATTAGTAATATCTATGGAGTAGGGTACCTGAAGTACACCTGGACTACTGTACATGAAGTACACAATGAATACTGCACATGGAACATATATGAGACACTGTACGTGGAGTACACGTGAAATACTGTACATGGAGTATAACTGAGACACTGTACATGGGGTACATATGGAATACTGTACACGGAGCTGGTGGAAATTTTATGGGGTGATCGATACTGGTGTCGCTTGTCTGACATGATCACAGAATTAAATTGGTTTAAACGGCAGTAAACTGAACTGAAACGGTTAACATGATGGGCTGATAATTTCTGCGTAGACTTAATGCTGGTTGTTTCGAGGCTGAAAAGTATGATAAAATCGAAGTCTCAACAGTGGTCGGCATGAAGCATGGTTAATGAACGCCAATCATGATTTATCATGAAAACGGGTTTTGCTGAGGTTCTTGTGTATCTTACATGAAAACATCATTACTTGGCTAAAAACATAATCCTCGTAAGGAGACATGTAACTGAATCATCATGAAGACGACATCAACTTGAGGGTATGAAAATTTGACTGTTATAAGGAACACAAAAAAGTTAAATCAACTGAGGTGTAATATCAACTGATGTGGACGGCTATGGTTCAATCCACGTACTTCAAGGAAGGAAACATGAGACTAAGTATGGGTTATTCTGATTCGATCCATACTTGTCAAAATTTTTCTGAGAACTGTCATGTATGGAAATTTATAATCTGGTACTAAATATGGATGGCTGAAGTCCAATCCATACTTGTCAGAATTTATAGAATGTCATGATATGACAAAGGTGAACAACTGTGGATCGGTTCACAAAATATCATTCGACTGAAAAGCATGAAATTTGACTTGAGAAATGGTGAACGTTTATGGTTGGTTCACCAAGTGATATTTGACTGAAAACATGAATCTGTCATAAGTAAGGGTAAACGCCTATGGTCAGTTTACCAATACAAAATCTGAACGGGCAAGGGTGAACGCCTATGGGTCGGTTCACCAAAACAAAATTCGAATGAAAAGCACATGCGACTAAATATGGCCAGTCCTGTACCAACCTTTTACTTAGTCAAAAACTTTAAGAAAACGACTGATAATTGAAGAAAGCTGACTGAATAAGCCATGAGAAACGTGAAAGATAACAACGCCAAAATCTGGGATGTTCCTGGTGACTACCCACTAGTCACAGGTCAAGTTTTAGAGCCTACAGGTCGAACCTGGCGCTCTGATACCATAATTGTAACACCCCACTTGGATAAGTGGACCGTTACGTGTATTTATGGCGTGTCATCAAAGCATAAGGTAAATGTCCTAAAACATTAACTGACCATAAAGGAATACCGGAATCAAACATCGGTAATCCAAACATAAGCCCAAAACATGAAAAGTAAAATACTGAAGGAAAGGACTAAACAATGTCCAAAAGCAGAATAATGTAAGAAATGCATAAAGTAAGAAGTCTGGATAGCTTCCATCCAAATGCACATGCTCTCAGAATCCTAAGAGCGTCCTGGTATACCTGCCGTTAGAACATGAAAGGAACTACGGCTGAGCATAACGCTCAGTGAACGGATATAAAGCATGATAAGAATATACTGAATGAAACAGGCGATAGAATACAGAAACTGTAAGACTGATATGAAATATGTGGTAGAACTCTGCATAAAATCTGAGCAATCTGATTCATATATACTGATACTGAAATATAACTATTAATTCTGAAAACATGCATTTACTGTATTTTATTTGCCAGAGCTTATATAGGTCACGTGCTGTAACAACCGTGCATGAATAACTGGAGGGGTGACCTCGTCATGCTGTAGAGGGGTGACCTCTAAATAACTGTGCTGGGTGGAGGGATCAGCTCCAATGTGAAGGATGTAGAGCACACACCACATTCACCCTGATAAACATGAAACACTTATAAGCCTAGGATGCATCCATACGCCCCACTAAAATATACTGATAAAATGGCCAAGCTGAGCTGAGTGGGACGATGCAGGATATCACTCTCCTGCATGTGAGTCACGACACCGGTGCCTCTAGTGCCGTGGTTACGGTACCTCCGTAACTAGTACATAAACTGGTCGTGCTTGTATATAATGCTCAGGCAATTTATTTCGTTATTAACATGATTTCTGATAAACTTAAACATATACTGGGAAAAACATTTGGCTGCAGACGGGAAATCCTAATCATGCATAGGAAAGGAAATCCTTACAGAAAGGACGGAAAATCCGTACCTCGTGTCCAGAAATGAAATAAGACAGAAAGCTGAAAGATCGACTCTGACTTCACGGATACTACATAAATACGAACGGAAAATAAGTCGTCTAAATACCGTTTGCTGTTACTGATTCTTATATGTTCTAATTTTAATTTAATTTATTCCTGTATTACTATTTATGTATAATCTGGTTAATCTGATAGCCCGGTGTATTTCTGATAATCTGACTGGTCTTTAAATATTTGCTAAATAATGTATAACCTGTGTTCCTGATTACTGTATATTGTACTGTAGCATGTTACTATCCTATTACTATAATTAGTAACTTGTCATAACTAGAAAGTTTCCCGAATTAGAAAGTTTCCTGAAATAGAATGTTTCCAAAATAGTTCCTTTAAATTAAATCCTTGCTAAATCCTATGTTTTAAACAATTTACATGTCATAACGATATCGATATAATTTTATTAATAAGATAATAAAATCGACAATTAAATTTCTTTATTTTCAAAATCCCTTTTTAAAATGATTTAAAGCATTTAAATAATCCCGTTCAATAATTATTATAAGCGATTCCGAAAACTCGTGCTAAGTTTTAGAATAAGTCTAGCCAAACATTCCCTTTGTGTCTTTTAAACTGTTAATCAAACACACCCTTAATTTGTCCTTAAACCCACTGCCAAACGCCCTAATCTGGTTCTAAAACCCACTGCCAAACAGACCAAACCCCCTGCCTATCTTCTTGTTTCCCCCGACGGCATAAACCAAACCAACACCCTAAACTGGGTTGCGGCTGGTGGAAATCATCACCACCGAGAGTCTCTTGACTCTCGGTTTGGGTGCCAACGAACCCGCCACATCCAAAACACAACCCAAAAATTCTATTCGCTAAACATGTTTTAAACTCCAATTAATTCGGATTAAACGAAAAAGAATTAAAACTAATTAGGGTTTTCATTTACTTACAATCGTTTAGGGTTTGGCAACCCACGTATCATCATGATTACTTGCATCCACGAGTCTGCCCTTGATCTTGGTGTCTAACCGTCGGCAGAAAAGGAGGCCAGGAGGTGGCGGCTCTTTTTGATTTCTAGGGTTTCTGCTTGTTTGAGTTTTGTGTCGGCATAGAAAGGAAAAGAACACCCCCCGTCTGTTTTATTTCCTTCACCTGGGCTTGGCCCAAATTTATTTTCACGAGTTGCGGCGCAAGACGCAAGAGTTGCGGCGCAATTGAAGGGGCTACAGATCATGGTGCTGCGGATCACGAGTTGCGGCGCAAGACGCAAGAGTTGCGGCGCAATTGAAGGGGCTACAGATCATGGTGCTGCGGATCACGAGTTGCGGCGCAAGACGCAAGAGTTGCGGCGCAATAGTTGCTGCTGGCAGTTACGAAATTGTGTCTTTATTTAATAACACTTGTAATAAATAGTACTTTGTAATAAATTTCTCGCGTTTGTTTAAAATTTTCCACGTGTACGTTTTAAGGAAAAATATCCCGCGTAAAATAATAATAAACCGCGTATTTATAAATTCTCGATTTAAAATACGGGTTTTACAGTTTCATTTGAGTCTGAGATAGGATGTCGTGGGTTTAGGCATCTAGTTTGGGCTACATTTATATGATTATACTGCCGGTGTTGTTAACGCTTCGGTGTCACGAGCTTAGACTGTAATAAATACTTTTGGGATGACTTTGTATCTGTTATATTGTCATCACATTTGGGAAAATCTTGTGGTTCATTAAACATTTCTACTTAACTAAACCTATGAACTCACCAACTTTATGTTGACACTTTAGCAATGTTTTTCTCAGGTATTAAGAAGGAAGATGCTAAATGAGGTCTCATGCATTGCCGTCATTTCTTTGAAATAACGATCATTTATACCATTTGAGAAAACTATGTT
The DNA here is from genome assembly GCA_025667525.1 of Glebionis coronaria. Classification (NCBI taxonomy): domain Eukaryota; kingdom Viridiplantae; phylum Streptophyta; class Magnoliopsida; order Asterales; family Asteraceae; genus Glebionis; species Glebionis coronaria. The sequence goes on along the minus strand of CM046882.1, from coordinate 100,982,473 downwards.
TTGTAACTGTATTCAGTTTATGCTTCCGCACGTTGTTAAAACTATTTATTTTATTAATTACAAGTGATCTATTTTCCGAACGTCTCATTTAGAGGTCGTTCTTTGTGACTATGTGCGTATGGTAATCATGACGTCACCACTCCCTTGTCGCCATTATACTCTGATATTTTGGGAGTGTGACAGATTGGTATCAGAGCCATAGTTATAGAGAACTAGGTTGCATTTAGTAACTCTAGACTATAACTGCTCTATGTTTAATCGATTATCATACAGATTGTAAGTATTAAGTATATGTAGATACATAAGTAATAAATGGGATACATGTGAATTAACAATTACGAGGTATATTTACATGGGTTACATGTGCAACAACAAAATCTGAATTATGTTATATGGGATACATGTGGATTCAACAATGATTGCTATGTTATGTTAATGTCCTTTTTACGGACTAATTTTATAAGATATTTACACACATTTATTTTGTTTATGATTACAGCGATGTCTTCATCTGATGATTCCACGTCTACAGGAGCATACTACAACCGTAGCTCACAGTCGACTATCAGTTCATCAGTAGGACTACCCAGAGGATCGCCGTCAGGATATCCGTGGTACCGGATGGTTTCAGATGACGATACAGAAAGAGAGACTGAGGAGGTTCGCCATTCACCGATCCGTATTCCTGATGCATCAGCTGACGATGTGCTTAGCCTAGAAGGCGGAGGAGAGGATGACTTAGACACTGACGTGGTGCAGTCACCAGGTCAGACATCAGTGACTGGAGATGAGACGGTAGAGGAGACAGAGGATGATGAGATGGAGTTCACAGATGGGGAAGGAGAGCCTATGGAGGCCACAGACACTGAGGACCCTCCTACTGCATATGCTGCTACTCCTGAGGTTTCCCTAGCACACATCTCCTCATCTTCATCTGAAGACGAAGGAGAAAGGACTGCTATTCCTGCTCCAGCACCTGGTACTCTACCTTTCTACTATGTGAGACGACGTCTTTGGGGGAGAGCTGCTCGACCACCACTTTCACCTTACCGACCCCTCATACCTTTCACTGCCACTGACAGGCATGCAGCCCGCACACCTGCCAGTCCTGTCCCAGAGACACCATTACTACTACCACCACCAGAGACTGTACCTGCTGTGTACCAGGAGATGCTTACTGACGCTGGTATCTCTACTGGGCCGAGAGCTACGACTCCTCTTCCTAGGAGAGCTACATCGACGGTGGTGATGCTTGGGGCGGCAGATGGATGTGTGACGACACGGTTGAACAGGTTGGAGGATGCTGTAGAGGCTTTAGGTGAGGAGTATAATGAAGTACAGGATAAGTTGGAGGCACTGGCGAAGAAGAGTCCAGTTAGGGATGAGACAGTGTTGACAGTATGTGTGACCCGTCTACGAGGACAGCTTCTTACTGTTCTTGATCAGATGGAATCCATGCCGAACGCTCGTCTTGAGGAGATTGGGAGCCTGATGACCCGTTGGGGAGTAGAGCCATTGGTGGAGACAGGCGGACTAGAGGCACCAGTAGAGGACCCTGTTGCAGACTTGGATAAGAGGTTTAGAGCCGCTTGTCATGATACCGATGTTAGACTGAGAGATTCCCAGGCTCGTGAGCTCGTGGTTGAGAGGAGGTTAGCAGAGTTGGAGAGAGAGCTTCATCAGCGCCGTGAGGGCACTAGTTAGATTTATCCTGTACCATCGACCTATCCTTGTATGACCACTAAGCTTTGAAGTTTATCTTAGCTAGTTGGTATTTTATTTTCTTTTATTATGTTATGACAAACTATGATGTACTATCAAACGATTCTATGAATGATATTATGGGTTACAAAAATTGTGAGATCATTATGTATTGTGTATTATACCCTGGAGCATTTCATAATTGTATTGTGTGTGCCATGCATGTTATGTCTGGCAAAACTCATTATCCTATTACCTTGTTAGATTATGGCGCCAGTTAGAAGATCCGAAACGTAGAATCCACCAGCCGCTACCGGTGGAATTGACACCGTCATGCTAAGCCAAATGATAGCCGAACGAGTGGCCGAGGCACTCGTGACCGCTGAAGCAAATCGTACAGCTAGCACACAGGAGGAGACCAACCAAGGAGCTACTAATGCTATTGCACGGACTTGTACCTACAAGGAATTTCGTGCAGTTACGCAAGTAAGTTTCCGCGGTACTGAAGGAGCAGTAGGATTAACCAGATGGTTTGAGAAGCTAGAATCCCAATTTGGGATTAGCAATGTCGCTGAAGCCGACAAGGTGAAGTTTGCGTCAAGCACGTTAGTGGATGGTGCTTTGACTTGGTGGAACGTCTATGCTCGTGCAGTGACCATTGACGTTGCCCAAGCGACGCCCTGGAGTGAATTTAAGGCTATGTTTGTGAGGAAATACTGCCCACGAAATGAAGTCAAGCAGATGGAAGTTGAGCTGTGGAACCTGAAGGTCAAGGGTACTGCTCTTACTGCTTACAATCAGCGCTTTCAAGAGCTGATCTTGTTATGTCCTGAAATGGTGCCCAACGACGACCGATTGTTGGAGCGATACATTGAAGGACTACCTTTGAGCATCAAAGGGAATGTGACTTCATCCAAGCCAACTGATTTGCACGAGGCAATCGACATGGCTCAGAGTCTGATGTACCAAGTGGTACAGGAGTTGGGAGAAAATACTGGGGATAAAAGAAAGTGGTCTGGCAACCACTACAACAACAATACCAACAACAGCAACAACCCAAACAACTACAACCAGAACAAGCGACAAGAAGTAGCAAGAGTGTTCACTGCTGGACAAGGAAATACTGGAAACTACGCTGGAAGACTTCCTTTCTGCGGAAAATGTGGCCGACACCACGAAGGAGCATGTCCCCCTACGTGCTACAATTGTGGGAAGGCGGGACATAAGGCAAAGGAATGTCGAGCACCACCTCGTTCTACTAATCAGAGAGGACCTGTAACGCAAGGTGGCCAAGGAGCAAATGTCACTTGCTTTGGATGTGGAGAGAAAGGTCACTACAAGAACAAATGTCCAAGCAGTGGGAACCAAGGTCGTAGTAACCAGATTCGAGGGAATCAAAATCACAACCAAGGGAACCAGAAGCAAAATCAAGGGAACCGAGGAGGAAATAACCGAGCCACAACTAGTACTCCTGGAGGATTTACGGCACCTAGCAAAGTGTATCATCTCTGTGCTGAAGCTGCAGTGCAAGACAACAATGTTGTGACTGGTACGTTTCTAGTCAATAACAACTATGCTTCAGTACTATTTGATTCTGGTGCGGATAGGAGTTTTGTGTCGTCTATATTTAGTGAACGCCTAAATGTTACCCCTACTGCGTTAGACGTTAAGTATAATGTAGAATTAGCCGATGGGAAGTCAGTAACCACCGACGCTATTCTGAAAGGATGTAGTGTAAGGCTACAAGGTCGTTCGTTTAGTATCGACCTACTCCCTATAGAATTGGGAAGTTTTGACGTCATCATTGGAATGGATTGGATGTCGAAGCATCACGCGGAGATTGTATGTCATGAGAAGTGTGTCCGTGTTCCTTATGGAAACGACGTACTCATCATACAAGGCGAAAGAAGTGGAGTGAAGAATGGATCAAGATTGGAAGTCATCTCATGTATCAGGACCCAAAGATACATTGAGAAGGGATGTCCGGTATTCTTGGTTCAAGTAACACAAAAGGAAGGAGAAGAAGATCACGAGAAGAAGGTGGAAGATGTACCGATCGTTAGAGACTTTCCGGACGTATTCCCAGAGGACTTACCCGGACTACCACCAGCACGGCAAGTGGAGTTTCACATCGAGCTTACACCAGGAGCCGCGCCTGTTGCTAGAGCCCCATACCGTCTAGCACCGGCCGAGATGACAGAGTTAGCTGAACAGATAAAGGAACTTTCTGACAAAGGTTTCATTAGACCCAGTTCCTCACCTTGGGGAGCGCCGGTCTTATTTGTCAAAAAGAAAGATGGATCCTTTAGAATGTGTATCGATTACCGAGAATTGAATAAGCTGACGATAAAGAACCGCTACCCATTGCCGAGGATTGACGATCTTTTCGACCAATTGCAAGGATCTAGCATATACTCGAAAATCGATTTAAGGTCAGGATATCATCAACTAAGGGTTAGAGAGGAAGACGTTCATAAAACGGCTTTTAGAACCCGGTACGGACACTACGAGTTCCAAGTTATGCCTTTCGGTTTGACAAACGCGCCTGCGGTATTCATGGATCTCATGAACCGAGTTTGCAAACCATACTTGGACAAGTTTGTGATTGTATTTATCGATGACATTCTCATCTATTCTCGTAATGAAGAAGAGCACAAGGAACATCTGAAGACCATATTAGAGCTGCTAAGGAAGGAGAAGTTATATGCAAAGTTTTCCAAATGTGAGTTTTGGATAAACACAGTGCAATTCCTTGGGCATGTGATCGACAGCAATGGTATTCACGTTGATCCTGCTAAGATCGAGGCCGTAAAGGATTGGGCGACTCCAACAACACCCACGGAGATCCGTCAATTTTTAGGTCTTGCTGGTTACTATAGGAGATTCATTGAAGGTTTCTCCAAGATAGCTAAACCAATGACGGAATTGACTCAAAAGGATAAGAAGTTTGAGTGGAAGGAGGATCAAGATTTGGCATTCCAGACATTGAAGCAGATGTTGTGTGAAGCACCTATACTAGCCCTACTCGAGGGTAATGAAGACTTTGTAGTGTATTGTGATGCATCCATAAATGGGTTAGGTGCAGTACTGATGCAAAGGACTAAGGTCATAGCTTACGCATCAAGACAACTAAAAGTGCACGAGAAGAACTACACAACTCATGACCTAGAGTTGGGAGCAGTGGTGTTTGCCTTGAAGATTTGGAGACACTACCTTTATGGTACTAAGTGTGTTGTATTCACTGATCATAAGAGTCTACAACATATTTTGAATCAAAAGGAACTCAACATGAGACAACGACGTTGGCTAGAGTTGCTCAGTGATTACGATTGCGAAATCCGTTATCACCCGGGCAAGGCAAATGTCGTGGCCGACGCTTTGAGTCGAAAGGAGAGAGTTCTTAGGGTTAAGGCTTTAATGATGACCATTGACTTAGACCTTCCATCCTTAATTCTCAAGGCTCAGAAAGAAGCAGTCGAGGAAGAAATTCTCAAGACTGAAGATGTTGGAGGAATGATAAAGAAGTTGGAAGCACGTTCGGATGGAACGTTATGCCTTGATAATAGGAGTTGGTTACCATGCCATGGTGACCTACGATCCTTGATTATGCATGAGTCGCATAAGTCAAAGTACTCCATACATCCGGGATCTGACAAAATGTACCATGATCTGAAGATGTTGTATTGGTGGCCGAACATGAAGGCGGATATTGCTACATGCGTTAGCAAGTGTCTGACTTGTGCCAAAGTCAAAGCCGAACATATGAAACCATCAGGATTATTGGTCCAACCCGAACTGCCAGAATGGAAGTGGGAAAGGATCACTATGGATTTCATTACCAAGCTACCAAAGACCGCAGCCGGATTCGACACGATTTGGGTAATCGTCGACCGACTCACCAAATCGGCTCATTTCCTACCCATCAAGGAGACTGATGGAATGGATAAGTTAGCAAGGACATACTTGGAGGAAGTAGTCACGAAGCATGGTGTGCCTGTGTCTATAATCTCCGACCGAGACAGCCGATTTACTTCGCAGTTTTGGAAGTCACTGCAGAAGGCATTGGGAACGCAGTTGGATATGAGCACTGCGTACCATCCCCAAACTGACGGTCAAAGTGAACGGACCATTCAAACCTTAGAAGATATGCTGAGAGCTTGTGTGATTGACTTTGGAAATAGATGGGATAGACACCTACCTCTGGTGGAATTTTCATACAACAATAGTTATCACACTAGCATTGAGGTAGCACCGTTCGAAGCACTGTATGGTAGGAAGTGTCGTTCACCCGTGTGTTGGGCAGAGGTCGGTGAAGCACAACTCACTGGACCTGAGATCATACACGAGACTACTGAGAAGATCTTTAAGATTAAGAGCCGTATGCAAGCCGCAAGAGATCGACAGAAGAGTTATGCTGATATGCGACGCAAACCCCTTGAGTTTGAGGTTGGTGATAAAGTCATGTTGAAGGTCTCACCTTGGAAGGGTGTGATTCGCTTTGGAAAGCGTGGAAAGTTAAACCCTCGTTACATTGGACCCTTCAAGATTATAGAGAGGATTGGTCCCGTAGCCTATCGTTTGGAGTTACCCCAAGAACTTAGCCGAGTGCATAATGTGTTCCACATTTGCAATCTGAAGAAATGCTTAGCCGACGAGACACTCGTTATCCCTTTGGAGGAAATTCAACTCGACGACAAACTCAACTTTGTAGAAGAACCAGTAGAAGTTATGGACCGTCAAGTTAAACAACTCAAGCAAAGCCGTATACCTATTGTGAAGATCCGATGGAATGCGCGTAGAGGTCCAGAATACACGTGGGAACGTGAAGATCAATTCAAGAGCAAGTATCCTCATCTTTTCGCTAACCACCCTACTACAACAACGTCTTGATTTCGTGACGAAATCTCTAAAACATGGGAATACTGTGACATTCGTCAAATTTCCATCTTAATTTATTCATATAGTACGAGTACTTTAACTGTTTACCGACGAGTTGTCGACATGAATGTGTTAATTATTTTGCTTTGCGGACAAAGCCCTTTTTAGGGAGAGCATATGTAACATCTCGAGTTTTCGCGATTATTAAGTTGAATGCAATACACGAAGTTTGTGGGCATTTTATATTTGCCGTACGTTTATTTGGTATACTTATTAGATTACGTGAAGTCTCGCACAATTGCTTTGTTTTGGGATCGTGTGTCAAACGGTTATGGTGTCGTGTTTATGCAGTTCGCGTCTAACTTAAACATCGTGAACCCGAGTCGAGTTGTATAAATTGTCACAGCATGTATACATATAATTGAGTACAAACCTTCATTTATGTTCATTACAAAACTTGCCTTACAAGAGTCCCAAATTTCTGTCACATGTCTAACTACAAAAAAACCATATAGTTTATTTCCCCACTAACCACTACAAGACAGCACACATGCCTAGTTTACCCCATTTGGGTATATCACAAGTTACCATTTTCAGTTTGAAGGTAACCCTAGACTAACAATACATGTTTATATACAAACCCAAAGTTTATCCAATGTCCAAATACAAGTTTATCACTGTCCAAATTACAAACACAAAAATCTGTACAAGTCTTTCAAAATACAACTCCTGGGAAGGTGAAGATTAGTGTCCAGCCGACCCACATGTCGCGTCCAACATGCAAAACCGAAAGAGTCTTCCATCCCGTCCGAACCTGCAAAACCGAACATAGCATCCCATTGTGAGTCTTTTCGTCTTTTCGTCTTTCCTTTATGAAGTCCTAGTTGTGCTCGTTTTGAACAAACCTGCGAATAAACAAACCAATGCGTTAGTCATTGTAACGGCCTTATTTTTAACTAAAAACTGAAATTGGTTAAACTTTATTACTAGTACTCGAAACATGTCTACAACTTTACTTTTCTGTCAACCAAACCGAGACCCGACTTAGACCAAACCAAGACCACAATCAAGACCACAATCAAGAACCAAACCGAGACCCAAGTCAAACCAATCCGAGACCCAATTAAAGGCCAAACCGAGAACCAAACCAAGCCAACCAAATAGCTTACTTTCTGCCAAAACTATCAACAATCAATACCATCTAAACCAAATGTCTTAACCATTTTTATTTTACAGAAACACCCTAAAAACCTTTAATCTTGCCGCGGGTATAAAAACCCCCATTTCAAACCAAAACCCTAGAAATCTAAAAACCTTTTAAACATTTAATTAACATTTTCCACATTACAAAAACACCACATAAACATGAGTAACAGCCGAATATAAAAACCCCCAATTTTATAAAAACCCTAGATTGACTTTTTATTAATTAAAACATTAATTAAACCTAATCTAAACCCAAACCCCATAGTTAATTTAATTGAAAACGAGATATGCAAAAACCCCCAATTGACCGAAACCCTAATTTTTATAAACTGATTATATATTGAAATTAGTTTGATTTTATAATAGAAAACATCAATTAATTACATATAAAACCAAGATTGATGAAAACCCCCAAATATTTCAAAACCCTAAATTCGTTTATTTCAAATCCGAGAGCCTTATGGTTCTCAACAAGTTTATACAAATCAATCAAACCCACTGATCTTTATTAAATCGAAAATCAATTAACTTTTGTAAAAGAAATGAAGGAGAACAAACTTATCTTTGATTTTGACTGGAGATTTACGTGACCACAAGGATGAACACATCAGAAAACCCAAATCGGTTTGATGTGGGGATTAAACCCCACATCTCACGCGATCTAAACACCTCAAACCACCCATACATGATTGTTATATCCCAACTGATAAGATAATAGCCATGGAAAGGATTGAACCGATCTAGATTTGAGAGAGAGATGAGATTGGGGCGGTGGAGTTGTTATCGAGGGAAGAGAGAGAGTATAACTCTCTGTTATGGAGAGTTGTGTGTAAACACACGCATATCTACTCCCTTCGTTCCTTGTTTACTCCGCCCATGGGCCGGGCCGGGTCTAATGACCCTTGGGCCGATTATTGAGTGAGGTTATTGGACCCATTTTGGGCCATGTGTTTATATAAAGTTTAGTTAAGCCCATGAAACGAATTTTGTAAATTTAAGGTATAATTTAACCCGCAAAACCCGACCATTTAATAACCGACTTTTATTTGTCGTACTTTTCCGTAAACGTATGGTTTCGTCAAGCACAACTAGGGTGTCGTGTCATTTATTAATATAATATTTCGTATCGTAACACGATTCTCATAATTAAATAGGTCGCGGCTAGCGTAACCGTACTCTCGAGCTATTTTATCTTCGTTCTCTTTGCTGAATTAACGAGGTGAGTTTATAGCCCCATACTTTACTATTTTCACTGCTTTTTGGGGTGAGACATTGCTTGATTTTAACGTGTGAACACAAGTGCATTTACTGATTTATATATTAGTCTAAATCCCACTAAAAACCCAGTTGCTTTGGCCCGTGAATCGTGAACCGTTAATTACTTTGTGTAAGCGCGAATGTTATGGATAGATCTATCGGGATTGACGTCCCTGTCTGTCTTGTCCAACAAGGGGACAAGCGGGCACAGTTTCATTTGAGTCTGAGATATGATGTCGTGGGTTTAGGCATCTAGTTTGGGCTACATTTATATGATTATACTGCCGATGTTGTTAACGCTTCGGTGTCACGAGCTTAGACTGTAATAAATACTTTTGGGATGACTTTGTATCTGTTATATTGTCATCACATTTGGGAAAATCTTGTGGTTCATTAAACATTTCCACTTAACTAAACCTATGAACTCACCAACTTTATGTTGACTCTTTAGCAATGTTTTTCTCAGGTATTAAGAAGGAAGATGCTAAATGAGGTCTCATGCATTGCCGTCATTTCTTTGAAACAACGATCATTTGTACTATTTGAGAAAACTATGTTTTGTAACTGTATTCAGTTTATGCTTCCGCACTTTGTTAAAACTATTTATTTTATTAATTACAAGTGATCTATTTTCCGAACGTCTCATTTAGAGGTCGTTCTTTGTGACTATGTGCGTATGGTAATCATGACGTCACCACTCCCTTGTCGCCATTATACTCTGATATTTTGGGAGTGTGACACTATAACATATTTGTTATAAGTTATTCTCTATGTTCGAATAATAAAAAAGATGTTGAATCAAACATAGATCGTTGATGATTTGTGGTTGAGTGGTAGATCTTAATGATCTCGGCATGCATGCCAAAACACAAACTAGATCTGAGATCTTTGAATTGTTTTCTAATAAATTCGAGTCTAGTTGATTGGATTTTTAGGTGACGATGGGATTCTAGACAGAGTCGGAGTTTGTTATGGTTCTTTAAGTCATGGTCTTGGTATTTTCTGATAAAGAGGCATGATCTTGCAATGTTTTACAAGATTCACATTGTAATGTTTTTTCAAACTAGTTGCATAGCAATGTTTATAAAAACCATCTGTCACAATGATTTCTTTTTTTTTTTTTTAAAATTTCATCGCAATGTTCACTCTCCATAGAAATACTGAGCTGGAAATCCATCGCAATACTTCGATACACCCATCGCAATGATATGCACGCCATCGCAATGTCGCCATCGCAATGTCGCCATCGCAATGTCGCCATCGCAATGTCGCCATCGCAATGTCCATAAAAATCTGTCCATCGCAATCAATGCGATCAAAAAGTAGCCATCGCAAAAGTACAAATCACCATCTGTCGCAATCTGGGTCGCAATGTCAAAACCCTAGACATTGCGATTGATTTTTGTCACAAAAGTACAAAAGTTTTGTCTTTTACCCGAAAAAGGTGGATCTGGTGATATTTTTTTCAGATCTGTCTTTCTTTGACCAGACTCAAGCACTTTAACTCTTACCTACATGTGCGACACACTTTCGATTATCAATGCACATGTGAAGGGGGAGCATTTCTGAAACGACAAAACTAGCAAGGTGTTAAATGGCTTTCAAACACTTTGTTAGAATTTAAAGTGGTTTTCATGGTTACGATCAAATACCCACAACATCTTTAATTCACGACGTTATTGGTGTCAAAAGGGTGGTTAGGTTTAAGTCCTATGATCCAACCAGAACCGGAGGGACCTTCCCAGGGACAATCCAATAGATTATTAGAAGTCCTTAGGAAAGATGGAGTAGAATGTGAACGTAGCTGAATGCCGACTAAGTACTGATGCTAGCACTGGAACAATCACAACAAGGTGCTAGTAATGATGTCTTGGTAAGCATTGAAGGGGTTGAAGAATGAAAAAGAAATGTAAGGATAAAGGGTGTAAAGAAAGAAGCCCTCCATACAACTTAGGAAGAAACCGGGTCAACTCATCATGAAGACAAACTCATCATGGACCCAGTGATGTGAAGCAAAACCCATTCCTAGCTACTCAGGCTTCTCTCAAAAGAAGTTTGTTTTAATTGTCACGGAGATCAACACGACTTCTATTGACTTTCTCACTCCGAGATAGTTGATATTGAATAGGTGGCATCTGCTCCAGCCTCCGACCACTAAAAGTGCACAAATAGAGTCTAGAGCCAAGAGATCAATCAAATCTCATTAGGACACACGGATGAAGATCAACAGAGTCCTACGCTATATCCTTGCGATATTGCTAGAACACTCAGAGTGATACTACTTAGTATTCACAATGATGAGTGGAAATCCTTCCAGTGTTAACATCAAACAGCACTGCGGTAGGTCATATGCAAGATTCTTTATGAATTGAACATATGTAAAACTGAAAAGCAACAGTGGTTTGATTCTGAATTGATTCAAACTCGTTTCAGGTTTCTACGCAATATCTTCATGGTCTTGCCAGAACATTCAGAGTGATATTCATTAATATTCACAGTGACGAATGGAAATCCTTCTAGCGTCAACCTCAAACAGCGCTACGGTAGGTGACTTGTGAGATTCTTATGAATCAAACTTATGTCAACTGGAAAGCAACAATGGTAAGATTCGTTAAGAATCAAACTTGTTCCAGGAATTTGAATTGACGACTTTAATCAAGCGGATATTTATCCAATTGATTCACTCTTTATGTTCGCAGTCTTGCTTTGAGACGGTCGAGTAAAGAGAACGACTAGTACAGCCGCGAAACCCTGTCAAGGAGATTCTTAATTGAATCTACCTGATCACAGGTACGATATTTAATATCGTAAAAACGGTCTTCACCGACCAGAGGTAAACGCTACCGATTTAGGACGAATGTCAAAGCCATTCTATCCGTGTCTATGTTTTGTCTCGAGAAGGTGGCGTCACGGTGTACTCAGCAAAGTCAATGATTCAGAAACCACATACTCATGCCTAAAGACATATTCAACAATTAATAGTGTGAGCATGTGGATGAAGACACAAGATCGCAAGATGGCAAAGACAAGTCAAGGATGATTTGAAGATCTCAAGCTTAAAGACAAAGTTGAAAGACAACGACAAAGGCTCAAAGATCACAGCATGAAGAAACAAGGCTACGATTACACGTTCAAGACTCATTTATGGCGAGATTAGTAATCTCTACAAATTTCCTAAATGACCAAGGTTTATGACCTCTCATTGGGGGAGATTGTTAGCCTCAAAATATTGAGCCAAACAAGAATGCTCGGTCATATGTTTATTATGTATCGTATTTTAGAACGTTGTAATAGGTAGTATAATAGTCGTGTGATTACGGGCTTTCCTTTAAGCTAAGGTTCATTAATAAGTAACCAAAGCCCAAAAGGAAAGCCCGGCCCATGATCATATAGCCCATTAAGCTACATGTAAGCAAAGGCTATATAAACCCTTCCTAGCATGTTAGGAAGGGTGTTGGTCATTTCATTTTCTCTAATCTAATATTCCACAAGTTTCACCAACCATTTTCTCTCTACTTTCTCTCACTACTTTCTCTCTCTAGAATTCTTCTCATATCTTTCTTTCTTCTTTAATTCGTATTATATAATCATCACATATTAGGGACAACAATTGGTATCAATAGCCTCAAAATATTGAGCCAAACAAGAATGCTCGGTCATATGTTTATTATGTATCGTATTTTAGAACGTTGTAATAGGTAGTATAATAGTCGTGTGATTACGGGCTTTCCTTTAAGCTAAGGTTCATTAATAAGTAACCAAAGCCCAAAAGGAAAGCCCGGCCCATGATCATATAGCCCATTAAGCTACATGTAAGCAAAGGCTATATAAACCCTTCCTAGCATGTTAGGAAGGGTGTTGGTCATTTCATTTTCTCTAATCTAATATTCCACAAGTTTCACCAACCATTTTCTCTCTACTTTCTCTCACTACTTTCTCTCTCTAGAATTCTTCTCATATCTTTCTTTCTTCTTTAATTCGTATTATATAATCATCACATATTAGGGACAACAGTCGTAAAATACAACCGCCTTATACCCACCTTATCGTTTGTATTTATCGAGATTAAACCAATTAAGAGTATTTATCTATTTTGCCTTTGACTTTTGTTTGAATTCGATACAACAATAGTGACCGGAACGCTCAACTATTGAGGTGCGATTTCTCGCGTATTTGGATATTATTGTGTATTAATTGTTCTACGTAAATACAATATATTATGCACACTAAAAACGAGAAAACGATTTTGCGTTAATAGAGTTCTATTTAACACTATTTATTTGTATGGCTAACAGTATAGAAAAATAAAAATAAGTATTTACGATAAAACGTAAACACTCAAACAAACACAATAAATAAATATGGCTAAACACACCTCCCCGGCAGCGGCGCCATTTTTGATTGTTGTAAAATTAGACACTTGCTTTAGGAAAAACAAGCACTAATAATGTCGTGGTAAGTATTAAGTATCACGTTTGGTTAAAAACGTGAATACTCGTCGTCGAGTTCGTTCTCGGTGGAGGTATGGTGTTTAGCCAACAATATTATACGTTATTTAATCGAGTGCTTACGTTTTTGGGAAGAAAGAAAGAAATGAAAATGGAGACGATTTATGCTAAAAACGGTCGAAAGCGCGTACGTGTACGAACGTAAAAACGCGACCCAACGAAAAATTTCACCTAAAAATTAATTAAAAATCACTAAAGAACTTTAAAAAGTCTAACTAAAAAAATTACGAAAACCAAAAATTTTGAAAACTATTTAATTAATTTATATTAATTTTTAAAGTTAATTAAATAATCTAAAAATAAAACTAGCTAAGAAAAAGACAAAATCCAAATTTTAAACTTTGTAAACCTAAAACATTTTATTTAAAAACTAAAAAAGTATTTTTTTTAAATTTCAAAACACTTTTTAATAATTTTTATTACCTAAAAATGAGAATATAATATAAAAATGATAAAAAAAAGTAATTAAATTTTTTTTTCAAAACAGATAAATAAAATGAAAAAATAAGAAACCTTAAAAAACGAAAAATAAAAATTTTGAAAATTAATATTTAAAAAAACTATTAGACTAAAACCGACAAGCTAAACAATTTTTGAACATTTTTAACCAAAAAAAAGACTAGAAATAAAATTTTTAGTAATTATGCGACTCGTAAAAATTAAAAATGTTAAAAACTCAACTAGGAGAGCCAAAAATCGACCCACTATGTTAAAATAGGATGATAAGAACGTAGAAATAAATAAAAACGTGATAAGCTAACGAAATAAGCTAAGACGATTAAATAAGAAAATGTAAAATAAAGAAAAGTTACAAAAACCTAGGAAAACAAAAATAAAACGAATGCAAACTACTGAGGTATGCTTAGGATACGTAAAAAAACGAATTAGCAATACACAAGATAAGTTGTGCACGAATTAAACTTAACAGAAAATGCAATTAAGCAATAATGGGCTTATAGAGCTGAAAATAAACAAAATAAAAGAGTGTATAAGAGAAGTATAAAAGAAAAATTAAACAAAATAGCTCAAGTGCTCAGATGGTTGTGAAGGTATGTGTTGCGTCTGGTATATGCAAGATGGTCAGGGGTTCGAGACCCTGTAGCTACTACTTTTTCTTGTTATTTTTTTCTTTTTCTATTATCAACTGAATGAAACTTGATAAAGGGGAAGGAGTAGGACAATATAACAAAAAAAAAACTAGTAGCACAAATGGTTATATGTGTGTGTCTTGTGTCTGTTGTGCGTGCAGGTCTTGTGTTAGAGACCTACTGTTGCCATTTTTTTTGCTAGATTATATTTTGGACAACTTTTTTTTATTTTCAGCTTTTGTAAATAATGAGAACACAAAGCAGTGGGCTGTGATATCAGCTTTTATAACAACAATAAGCAAGACAGCAACCCAATTACTAAACAGAGATCAAGTGAAAGCAGAAAATAAAGTTGCGAGCTATGAACTTAAATGGACAGCGAAAAGCATCTAAGGCACACACAAACTACACAAACAAAAGAAAACTAATCACACGACAGTTGATGAGCTGTTGAATACAAAACACAAGCAAGGGATACTTCTCTTTATTTGGTTCCGATGGATGCACAACCTATCTTTTTGTTTCTTTGCTATTCTCTTTGGTATACTAGGATGCTCAGTAAGTGACTATTACTCAAAACCAAAATACAATCAAAATTCCAAAGCACAAAGTAAAAAAATAGGGACACACCAGCAGACCTTCACAATCCAAATACTCCTTTGTTTACTTTTTAGCTTTCTGAATTTCTTTGGGATTCACATAAAATGACAACACGACACTCAAACATACACATACTCAAAAATACCTCGAATTACTTTAGTGAACACAAAGGTTGAGCTCACTAGTGCACAGTTAAGCATACAAATTAATAAGGCAGCCTACAACACCCTTTATGGTTCCTTTTTCTTTCTATTTTTTTTTCTTTTCTTAGGCTGTGGGTTCCTATGATTCACAGTTAACGCAATCACACAACCGAAACATACACATGAAATTGGTGCTTGTGTATGCACAGTAAGCGCAAACGAGAAAACAAATACACAAGCCCCCCTTTTAATTTCTTGGTTTCTAGTGGTTGGTGTAGGTTGTTGTTGGATGCACAGTTTATGAACACAAAGCCAAGTCACACGACACCAATCGAAACAAACAATCACGCCACAAGTTACACCTCAAAACGCAGCAAATAAGAATAGTTTAAAAGCAAACCCACAAGCAACAAATTACCATACAGTGGTTTATAAAGAGCTTTTTCGCTGATTAACCTGCTTTGTTCTAGGTACAATCGGCACCCCCACTTGGTTTTTGCAAGTGGGGAGTCACTAATAAGCAGTAAGTAACTACAACAGGAACTAAGTAAGCAAAAAGACTCCACTGACGAAAAAAAAGACCAACAGAAGCTAAGCTTGCCCTTTATGGACCCCTCTCTTTCTTTCAAACAGTTGGCAAGTGGCTTCAACCTAAAACAAGCAGTGGGCTAACAAAAACTCAACATAGCTAGATAATGCCATCAATTTGCATATGAACACCATAAAAAAAGAATCAGCAACTTATTATCTAATAGTGCATACGACAAAATTTTTTAGGCAAACTAAGAAAACAAAAACTTTAAACTAAACCTCCCAAATCTTTGATAAAACCAACTCACATAGACCCCTATAAGCTGTGCAGAGTTCAACTTTAGCCTGGACGTGGAATACACAGTCCACAACAAGCTTTCCCAAACACACCTTTAAATCCAGAAAATAAAATTTAATAAAGAAATTACTCTCTAACTTGCACCAAATCCAGTCAAACCTACTCTAACATGTCTCAAACCAACAAACATACAATATCATGCATTTGTCCATCATCCTAACAACTTAATTCTGAAAATCATCAAAAGCACAAAGCAAATCAAGCAAGTATAGAAAGTAAGAAAAAGGTATTACCTTGTGACCCTACATCCAGGGATCACAAAGGTAGCTTTTGCCTTTTCCATCAAGCTCGGGCTTGAGCTGATCACTTTAAGGAAGGAGGCTGTTGGATATGACAAGATGATGATGATGATGGACTTCAAAAACCAACAACATCCAATATACAAGATTTGTACCTGCCAATATCAAACAAGGAGAGCAAAAATAACCTGGAAATAATAGCTTAAAAGAGTATAAGCCTAGCTTATTAGTTAAGCTAGCTTATCAGCTTTTAGCTTGATAAAAAAATGGTTTCCAACGGATTTCTTGAAACTTTTTTTTTTGATAAAAATGAAAACTTTTTCACCCAAACTACTTTCAAACAATAAGTAAGACTTAAACAAATAATGAAGAACAATTGGAACTCAGATTGTTGCAAATTAAAATCTCTTTCATTTTCATTAATAAAGTTAAAAAAATACAAAATCTGGAACAAAGGTCATCCACATATTGGAGACTCTTTATATAGTACCTATTGAACATTATAGAGTTACATATACAAAGGAAAACCCTAGTAACGAAATTCCTTAACTACCCTTTGAAGATTTTTGAATTTTTCAGTAAGAAACAAACCCATGTGATTGAATGTGATGGCCAGTTGTTTTGACTCCATCTTGGACGTTGGTGAACCTTTGGAGAGCAAGGAATAAATCATAGCCGTGGATCTTGTCCCCTTTTGGGGCTTTGTGTGCAAGTGATGTACCAGGGGAAGCATGCGGGAGGTGGGAGAGATGACGTGGAGGGATAAGGAGGGTGGGGTTGTGTTTAGTTTAAGATTAATTAGTGATCTGGATTGTTTCAAGGGTTGATTTTAGGTGATGAAGAAAAAACGAATTTAGGGTTTATGAGTATGATGGAGGGGTGTTTGATCTGGTTTATTGGAGAAAAAGTGTTTAGAGGTAAAACTGATTAATTAACAATAATAATTCAAAGTTAATATATCAGTAGTGGAAGTATAGCTGGATGGGTTAGGTTTTTGGGCTGGGTCGGGTAAAAGGGTCGGGTATGGTTGGGTTTTGGGTGGATAAATGGGTTTGGGTTTATGTTTTAGGCAATATTACCCCCTGATCTTCTCAAAAACTTCCAAATGAAGTTTTAACAGCTTTATCACTCAAATCCTTTATAAACACTTTCACAAACTTGTCAATTTTGGCACCATCATGTTTGTAACTTTTCTCAAGGGCTTCTTTTGTAATAATGATCAATCTTCAAGGGTGTTTCTTGCCATGTATTCAAAGTTCAAGGACCATACTTGTACAACTTGATTCTTGGAGGATCAAAGTTGACAAATATCCAAAGATGAGGGACCAAATTGGTACAATCTTCAAACTTCAAGGGCATTTTTGAAAAATCACAACTCGGGTCCGGTTCATTGAGCGGCTTCGTTTCCCATGTTCGTTTTTCTTTGTTCCTTGTGATCTTTTTTGTCTTTTTCTCGATATCCATACCTAAAACATAAAACAACGAATACAAGTATATTTTCCGGTATTTTAATGATATTTTGAGCATTTTAAGTCCGATTTGGACGATGAGACTATGTATAATTACAGTCTCATCACTAAACTTAAGTGTGAGGGGGGTTGTAGGGAAAGCGAGAAAAAGATGCTTAATTGCCATATTTTTGGGCTATTTTAAAACTTTTGTTCTTGTTTTGCCCTCGTAAATAAAAAGTTTCAAGCAATGTATATAAATAAATTAAGAAGTTATCCAATTGGTAATTTTTGAAAATTTGAGATGTATTTTTGTGTCAAACTTACCCAAGTCAAAGTCTCATATAATAGTAGAAGAAAAATCCAAAAATATAGGAGAAAGTTGCAAGTTCCATGTTTGTCAATACAACATGAACTTTGCAAGTATGTTGATCCATGGCTAGGAGTTTTAGACAAGAAAAAAAAAGAAAAAAAAGAGAAAAAGAAAGAAAAAAAGTCAAAAAGACAAATAAATAGTCAATGAGCTATAATGTTATGAAGTTGAAGGAAGAAGAAGAAATAAAAGGTATCGATTAGCCAATGTGCTAAGTCGTGATACATGTTGCTTCAATTCATATGTTAGTAGTATAGTTAGAAATAAAAGACTTTCTAGATATTTATGGGTATTGACTTTATATCTCATTTTTTCAATCTTAAAAACTTAAGTCGATGAGTTTTATCGTGTACTTGTACTTGGTAGACTTGCATCTAATTTTTGTAAAGATACATGTACCTTTGGATTTAAATTTCTTTTCTTCTTGCTTGAGGTCAAGCAAAACTTAAGTGTGAGGGGATTTGATAACGCCTAAATCCAACATGTTTTTAGGAGCGTTATCTGTACTTTTGTACATGTATATTGGTTAATTATATGATACTTTTGTGCATATTTGTGCCCAATCGTGTTTGCAAGTCTTTGTGTAGCCAATTGCAGGAATGGAGTATAAAACAACATAAAAATAAAGAATTGTACGAGTACGAAGAATCCTAGTCAAGTTCAAGACCCGTGTACAAGTTACAAGCCTTTGAAGATCAATTTCGGGTGCAAGAACAAGTATTTGCAAGGAGCAAATAAAGATATTCAGCATGAAAGTTGCCACCATCAAAATACATCCAACTTGCCACTGACAAGAGTGAAGTTGATTTGCCTCCACCATCAAATGGGAGTTGATTTGCCTCCATCATGAGTGAAGTTGCCTCCAACATTTTTCTAGGAAAAAATGTGTCCACATTCATGCAAGACCACACAAAAAGTTTCTAGACATGCTTTGGCTCCAAGTATTTGTCTTTGGCTCCAAGACATGCATTCACTCCATGCCATCAACTAGCTTATAAATAAGACCCTTGGGGTCATGTAACCATAGAATTCTTAATACCTTTCAATCATTTTCTCATAACTACATCAAATAAACTCTCTCATCCTTGTCCAAACTCCCATTCCCGGATTTGAACAAGGTGGTGCTAGAAAAGTCAGTTTTTGAGTCCGATAAGCAAAGTTATCATCACGAAACTGTTAGGGATCATTACCCTAATCATTAGTAACATTTTTCCACTTTGTAAGACTCTTGATTATGACTTATAATACATTTATTTCTGAGTTTATTTCATCATTTGTTATGAGTAGCTAAGTTTCATTCTACACTTGGTAGGATGATGTTTGTAGTATGAAGTGATGGTTGTGATTGTGATCTATATTTAATTCAATGTCAAGCTTTCCTATGATCCATTGATATTTATGTTTCATGTGATAATTGTTGTCAAAACTTAATTTGTTGGTAAAGATTTCATAGGTCGAAAGGGTTATTTTCTATCAACAAGTCATAGCCGGTTTGTCTATGATTGGCTATCTTTTGTATTTATCATTTCTTAAGAAGTTTTGATTATCAAGAAACATAATTATAAGTGTTAGCAAATTCGTGAAACGACCGTGAATCGAATGTGTTGAAATTGGATTAAGTCTTGAATTGAGTGATTGAGTCTAATGCTTGTTCTCTTTAACCAAGGTCTTGACGAAGATTTAAGCTTTTGAAAACAATAGATTGGATTATCCATCTAATTATCATAATCATATTTGTTAACATGTCATCACAATCATACCATTACGAATGCTCAAACTAGGCTTTACCAAGTGTACCTTTAATCATATTATTAATCTCATCATTTTTACTTGTTATTTGTTTGTCAACAATTGCTGCAATCAACGATTATAGTTTCATTTTAGAATAATCATAGGTTTTCCAAATCCCCGTGAACGATCTCGGTATTACCACATAAAAGCTATACACAAACGAAAGGGTTATACTTGCCCGTGTGTTTTTAGTCAATTCAGTAATTCGTGTTTATAAATTTAAAACTTGTTACCAACACCACGCATCACAAGGGTGAGATAGAGGGCACATCTGGACATGCTGATTCCCAAGCCACCTCCTACTACTGGGCGGATGTACACGAATTCTCACGATCAGGCCAACAAGTCTACAGGTACCATCACTGGAATCTTGTATATGTATGATCAAGCTGCATGTGTTTTATTTGACACAAGTGCTACTCACTCGGTCATTTCTACTTCTTATGCCAAGAATGTTAGGATATCCCCTATGCCATTAGAGGATGTGTTAAACGTTTCCACGCCTTTAAGAGACTCTGTACGCATAACCCATGGGTACAAGAGCCTTCCCCTAGATTTTGACGACAAGATTCGTCATGTTGACGCACTTCCATTGGATATGTGCGATTTTGACATGATATTAGGCATGGACTGGCTATCCAAACATCACGCCACCATTTACTACCATTCATATCGGGTGATCTTCGGTGATGTTAATGCACCAGAGTACATTCACAATGGTTTCATACCCGGAAGGTCTGTTCAAATAAATTCGACCTTACAAGCACGTGCACTACTTTCATATGGTTGTGAGGGCTATCTTTCTATTGTTCATGATTTGGAGGCTGAATGTCCATCTATCCAGAATCAGGCGATCGTGTCAGAATTCCCAGACGTGTTTCTAGAGGAACTCCCGGGCATACCACCTGCTCGTGAAGTGGAGTTTAATATTGAGCTCATCCTAGGAGCTGAGCCAATTTCTAAGACAAATCGGGCTTAAAATGCTTAAAAATATCATAAAATACCCCAAAATATGCTTGTGTTTGTTCATTATGTATTTTAGGTACGGATATCGTAAAATCAACAAAAGAAAACAAGAATCAAGCAAAAACTTACACGAAAAATGAAGCCGCACAAAGAACCGGACCCGAACAATGAATTTCCAAATAAGCCCTTGAAGAATTGAATAATTTCAAGTTTGGTCCCTTAACTTTTGAATATTGACACTTTATACCCCTCAACAATCATAAAGTATTTTAGGGTACCTAAAGTTTGATGATTTGTCAAGAGAAGCCCTCTAAGTTTGAACAAATCACACCATTAGTCCTTATTCCTACTATTGTTATCACAAGGACTAATGGTGAAAGCAAAAAAGGACTAACAGTGCTATAACTATCGTTAAAGGGTGGACTATATTTGCAAACCCATATAATATCCATGTCAAACACCGGTCAAACCCAACCCTTAACCCAATACACCGCCACACAGCCCAACCAACCCATTACCTGGTCCACTAAACAAATACCCCCCGTTTTATTATTCACTTTTTAAACAAATTTTGTTTAATAATAAAAACCGGATAACATATCCTATAGCTTAATCATCCCCAAATTACAACTCATAAACCCTAATTCAACCCCATCTTAATCACTATGAATTGGACCCTAATTTTATCCAAATACATGATTTACCATATTACAACCACTTCCCAACTCCCAATAGCAACTCCACATCAATGGTGGTCCCTCCCACATGCTCCCCTGCTACTCCTTTATGCAAGAATCCAAAACCTTGGTAGAAAATCAATGGACCTTAAGGTTTCGTGTTGGCTAAGTGTGGAATGAACATATGAGATCAAATTGGCCAGCTATCATCAAGAAAGCAAACAAAATCCTTCACATGGGCATGTTGACTGATTTGAAGATTCAAAAACCTCAAGGGCATTATAGGAAGATTAGAGCTAGGGTTTCTCAGTATTTAATGCTTCTAGTAAATTCCTAGACCTAGTATAAATATGAGACGAACTGTGTCTCATATTTCTTGTTCCAATCTTTGTATGCCAAAGTTTTTCTTTGTAATTTAGTGAAAAAGTATTGAAATACAAAATTGAGTCCCATTTTAATCTAGTTGTTTTTTAATTGTACCTCTTTTATTTTTCAGCAAGTTTTCTTTTCATGTTTATCAAAAATTTCCCAAAGAAATTTGTAAATTTTTTAGACCCATTGTCTTATAAGTTTGAATGCACCCTAACTGACAATTAAGGTGACATTTGAGTTTATAAAAGAGTGTTAATTTTCTTGTTAAACTTTTTAATTTTCGTGCAAAAATTGGTTCCAAAGTTCCTTTTTTAGTGTGATAACCCGAACCCGAGGTCATTATTTAATATTATTTTACGAATAATTTTGAAATTTTCAATGAGTATGAATGATATGACGGTTGTTGGTTTAATTTAAAACCGACGTTGGAAGTCTTATTTTTACCTTTTTACTAATTGCGAGGATTATTAGTGATCACGATATCGATGAATGCCCAAGATTTCATGTTTTATTATTTATTGATTCGATGTTTATAATTTTGACGTTTTTATTTTAACTGCGTATTAAGTTGAACCGGGATCATATTATTATCATATTTTGAGTGCGTTTTAACTTTTCAAAAGTATTTTTACGAAACCCGAGCCTCGTAAATATTTTTAAAATTGACAATTTACGTTTTCTACCTTTTATACTATTTTATTGCATTTTGAACCAAAACTATCACAAATTGGCAGGAAAGGTCCCTCCACCCACTATATATGAACCTCACACCTACCACCACTAACACAAAACACATAGATAACAAAATTTCACATCTCTTCCTCTCTCTCTAGTTCTTGCCGCCACCCCCTTCAAACATAAAACCATTTGATCATCAAATTCTACTTTGAATCTTCAAAAACTAAACAATATCCGATGTTGCAAATTCAATTGTGCATATTTTGGTATACATTTTATGCACATGCAACAACTTTTGAAATTTTGATATGATCCAAGGTGGTTTGATCTATTTTCATGATATATAAATGTTGTTAGTGTTGTTATAAATGGTTTTAAGTATTGAATGTTTGAAATTTTGAGTGGGAAATTTTTGAATGATTATTCAAGGGTGTTAGAGGTTAGATGACTTGTTAGAATGATAGTAGGATGATATTAGGCATATGTGATTGAGTAAAATTGGTTGAAAAATTGATTTTGTGTGATTTTTAAAGAGGTGCTTTAGATCAGTGGGAAAAAGGCAATTTTTGGGTATCTTACTGTTTTAAAATGGTTAAACTATTAGCATAGGGTTGTAGATAATTTCGTTAGCTTCGATTTGATATAAAGTAGAGCTTCTAGCTCCAAACGAGCGAGAAGTTATAATGATTTGATTATTCGTGTACCGGGAGACGAGTATCGGCACGACATGTAGTTGTTGTCGATATTTGAATGAGTTGTAAAAATGGCCAAGGTCTGATGTTAGGTTTTAAAATTAGGATAGTGAGTCTATTTTCAAACTCAAGTGTCAGATTTGTAAACGGGATTGTTTAGAAGAGTCAAAATGGTTGTATGAGTCGGTAACGTAAGACTGTCTGGTTTTTGTAGTTCAAAGATGTGTCGGGCAGGGAACTTTAATAGTAAAATCTTTTAATGGGCTTTTAAGAGGACTTTCTATATATAGTAAGTGAGATCTCTGAGTAGTATCATAAATATTTGACGTGTGTAAGTAGGGTACATGAGCTCGTATATTTGGTATGTACCGGCAGATTTTTATCGAGTGTATGGACTAATAGAGTAAACATATAGAAGGAAGTAATAGTATCCTTGTATTTTTTTATTTCGGGTTTGTCGTAATATTATGATTTTGAGTTTGATGTTATTATGTATGGGTTATATTCGAGTCTATTATTAATGAACGCGCCTATTTGATAGGTTGCGGTTTTTGTGTTTATCGGGCATCAACTATCGTCGAAGGTCGTCTTGCTACTGCTATTACTCAAGCTGAGTCTATAGCCTCGCTCTGTACTTGTTTTGAATGATTTTAAAACCCGCGAGGGGGGATACATGCTATTTGAAAATAAAATGAACACAAGTCATGATTGATTGTTTGGACCCGAATGTTGCCTGTTGTTGCCTGATGTTGCCTTGAATTGTATAAGTACCTAAATTGCAAAAGTCCCTAAATTCATGAGCCATTAACTATGTTCTGACTTGATGTTGTGAGTTGGAAATAGCCGCTTATTCAAATAATAGTACTACTGGGCCGACGACCCTATCTGAGACCAGGGCTTTACGCTGAGTAACCTCTTGGAAGGATAATTTACGAGAATAAGAATGTGGTATATTTGCAATTGATACCCTAGTAGGGGCAATGGAATTCATATAGTCATGCCGACATTAGGCGTGGGTGACTAAGTTAAGGGGTCGGTGCCATGAGCTTAATACAATTCTATAGCTATTGCTATAAGCCAGAATGCCTGAATAATAGGTTGTATGATCAACAATTATATTAAATGATCATGATTGATTTTTCTCTTGTGTTCAAATGATGATTTGATAAACTTATAGACTCGCTCAACCGTTGTGTTGATGATTTTAAGCATGTATTTCAGGTGATTGAAGTTGATTGATGGCGGAGCTTGCTGGAGAAGGATTGCGGGTTGCTTTTGTAGTGATTGGGTCTAAAGCTGATTTATTTCCCCTTTGTTATAAAAATTAATAATGTATGGTCATGTATTTTGGTAAAAATGTTTGTTGAGTGGTCGAGATCTTTGGGGGACCTAACTGTTACTCTGATGTTTCTAAAATTGTTTTACTTGGGATCGAAGGTTTTAGACAATTGTTAAATTATATCCTCTTATATTTCAAATATATTATTTTGAGCTTGTTCAAAGTGTCTTGTGTAACGATGTTTGTGTTTAGCACCCAAATGTGTATTTTCGCTGCGCAATATAATTTGGGGGTGTTAAAGATTGGTAATCAGAGCTTTTAGTTATAGCGAATTAGGTCGATTTTTGAAAAATGTCCTAAACTATAACTTTGTTGTCGAAAGTATTTTACAAAATCACGTAACTTCTCTGCAAGGCTCCGGTAAGATTATTTGTTTTGTATTTTATAGTTAGATGTATCCCTTAAAACTAAAATGATTTTTAGAGTATTTATTAAGTAAATACTATGGTGATGTATTGATGATGTATTGATGTTGTTGAAAGTACGTTGAGTACTTGTTATCTTAATTTTCTTTATGCAATGCATATGTATAGAATTTTAAATAATGACCTTATATACTGTCGAGGGTCTAGGACAGTAGACCAAATGTTGAACAATTTTACAACTGAATTCTTGCGACTTGTATCGGGAATGAGAAAGTTTGATTAGTTGATGTATGATAGATATGTGGTTTAAACTCGTGTGATTAGGAGGTTGATGTGAAAGAAAAGTTGTTTCAAAGGTATTTAGTATGTGGAGATTTGAGTTTGTTAGGACTTGGAAGATGGATGAGATTACTAGTTTTAGGTCGATTGTGATTAATTTGAGTGCTTGAATTGAAAGGTTTAAAAAGAAGTAGGTAAGTTTTGAAAGGATGAGTAAGTGGGAGCCTCATGTGAGATTAATTCTGAGTAGAGCTTGGAAGTTTAGGAATGTTGAAAGTCGTACCGAGATTTGCCTTGTGATTAATCTGCCATGTATGAGTGAGTATTTGAATTTTGAGAGTGAGCTGCCATCATGATAAAGATTCAAATTTGAAGTGAATAAGGGGAAATAGACGATTGTGATGAAGCTAACAACAATGACAAGGAGGATGCGGAGCTGGTGTTTAAGGAACTAATCACATAATAAATTTCTTCGTATCTTATTTTATTTTTTGTGATCAAACTTGTTTAAAGCTTGTGTCGTAGCATTGTAATGGAACTTATTATCTTTTAAGTTTGTTCGGTAAATGATTGTAGTGACAGACATTACCACTGTCTTGTTGTATCCTCAACACAATCTAAACTACCCTCATGATCTATGATGTGCCTTTATTAACTCTTTTGAGTTTTGGTTGATGAACCATTGTAGTTTGTGTTGTTCAAGCATGTAGTATCCATGAGATGTCCTGATAAAGAAATCCTTCTTTTATCTTGATGTGTATACTTATCATGTTTTTTCTTCAGTGATGATAGAAGAAGGAGTAGGGAAATCATATTTCTGTCATTACTGGATCACCACATGACTAAGTGTCTTGAAATATGTCGCCAAAGCTAACAACTGCTACTGTGAACACTATGATCAAATGAGCTATTGCTAGAGCACATGAAGCTGATCGTGCTGCAAGGAATCAAGATGCCGGAGTTAGTTGTGCTGGAGATAATGGTGCTGAAGTTGAGGCTGCTAAGAATAATGATGACGCTGCCAAGAATAATGATGATGCTGCTGATTCAAATGGTAGTGTTGCTGCTGTTCTGTAAGTTCAAGAGAATGTACGTATGTTAGTTTTAAGAAGTGCGGTCCTACTCAGTTTTGTGGTACTGGTGGTGCATTAGAATGGCATAGGTAGATTGATAAGAAAGAGAGTACTTTTGAGTTTATTGGGTGTTCAGAAACTAATAAGGTGAAATTTGCTGCTGCTACATTTCAGGATGGTAAACTAAGATGGTGGAATAACCAAGTGACTACTTTAGGATTGGTTGTGACTAATGGTAGGACATGGACCGTGACTAAAGGACTATTGACTGCTAGATTTTTCCCTAAGTAGGAACTAGGACATTTGGTATCTGAATTGAGGCACTTAGTGCTAAGGAACGATGTTATTGCTGCTTATAATAGAAAGTTTTATGAGTTATGTTTGTTATGTCCTGATACTTTTGTGAATGTCCGTAAGACAATGAAGCAGTACATTAAAGGATTGTCTAGTAACATCAAGGGTGAGACTATTTCTTCAAAACCTAAATTTTTCGATGAAGCTGTTTAGATGGCGCATGCTTTAATGGACATGAAAGTGGAAGATAAGAAAGATAGCATTAATGGGAACAATAAGAGAAAGTGGGGATCTGCTCAGTTCAATCAGAATCAAAGTCAAAATCATGGGGATTACCGTAACAACAATAACCAGAGAAAGAACCAAAACCAGTATATAAACCATGGAAGGAATAAGGAAATTCGTGCTGCCACTGTGTCTAGAAGTAACAAGATAAATCCCAAGTGTGTTTGCTATAATTTATACCATGTAGGTAACTTTCCACATTTGCAACTAGAGTTAGGACAATCTGGTCATAAAGCTGCTAAGTGTAGGACAAGAGGATTAGTCACTGTAATTAGTACCCTTGGAGTTGTGATATGTTTTCGCTGTAGTGAGGAAGGACACAGACAAGGGAATTGTCCAAGGAAAGGAAATTGACAAGATAGGAATGCTGCCGCTCCAGCTTACATTTGAATGATGCTGACAAACCTTAAGGTCTGAACGTTGTAAATGATATATTCTTATTTGATGTTCTTTATTTAAATATGTTGTTTGATTTCAGATCAGATAGAAACGGTAGAAATGTAAAGATTCGGTTGTTTTATCAATAGAGAATTAGTAAGAATGACAATTAACTATGATGTGGAGTTAACCGATGGAAAGGTTGCTAGTATTAGTTCTATACTAAGAGAGTGTTCCTTAAATTTAGGAAAGTAGGTGTTTAGTATCGACTTGATGCTCAAAGAGTTGGGATCTTTGGATGTAGATTATTGGTATGAATTGGTTAGTTGTGTGTAGTACTGATGCTTGAGATTGAACCAACCTTCACCATAAATTGATAGCTGTTGGTTTAGACTTTATTGAGAAGCTGAGTGTTGACTGTGAAAGGTGATGAGTGAACTTTCCGTTTGAGAAGTATCTTGTTTGGAGATGAAGAAATATGTGGAAGAGGGATATGATGTATTCCTAGCTCAGGTAACTAGTGATAGTGTATTTGGGACATGTGTTAATGATTCGAGAGTATTCTGAGGGTTTTCCTAAAGTTTTGCAGAGTTGTTGCCGTCTTGTGAAGTAGAGTTCTTGTCGGTTGAGTGTTGTAAGCGATAGGTGTAGTGCTCCTGCGTTTCATTGTGTAGTGCTTCTGTGTTTCGTTGAGTAGTATTCGTACGCCTTATCATTTGGCACCGTCAGAGTAGAATGAGTATCTGGTCAACTACGAGAATTGATGGATAAGGGATGTATTAGATAAAGTTTCGTTACAATGGTGATCGCATGTGTTATCTGTTTAAGAAGGATGGATTGTTTCGGATGTATATCGACTATCGTGAGATTAGAAAATTAACTGCCAAGAATCGGTATCCACTGCCAAGGATTGACGACCTATTTGACAGTTGCAAGGATCCAGTGTGTACTCAAAGATCGCTTTGAAGTCTGGTTAGTATCAATTGAGAGTTAGGGGAGAAGATATTCCTGTTTTTCGTACTTGATGTAGGTACTTTAAGTTTCAAGTGATGTTTTTGGAATTGACGAACGCGTCTGCCGTATTCATGAACTTGGTGAATCATGTGTGTAAGATGTACTAGGATGAGTTAGTCATTGTATCTATTGAAGATATTATATTTTATTCCAAGAGGGAAGGAGGAACATAAGTAGCATATGAGGATAATTTTGGAATGATTGGAAAAAGAGAAAATGTATGTAAAGTTCCCTATGTGTGAATGTTGGTTGAAATATTTGCGTCTTCTAAGACAGTTGATTGACAACAAAGGTATTCGTGAAGATCTTACCAAGACTGAAACGATTAAGGATTGGTCGGTACAAACGACACCGACGTAAGTCTGTTAATTCCTTTGTCTAAGCTGGGAATAATCAGAGGTTTATCGAAAGGTTTTCACTGATTGTTGAACCATTGATTAAGCTGACTAAGAAGATTTGGATGTGTGAGTCCCACTTATACATCTAAATTGTAAGTTTCGAGATCTGATCCTTATCAGATGAGGAAGCTATATTCTGAACACTGAAGGGTAGGTTGTGTTATGCACTGATGTTGTCATTGTTGGAAGGATCTGAAGTATTTATAATTTGTAGGTTGCTTTGATGCGTCCCATAAGGGTTATGTAGTTGTGGTGTTTGCTTTGAGATTGCAGGGTAGATTACTTGTATGGAATCAAGCGTATACTAATTAAGGATCATAAGTGTTTGCTTTATAATTAATTTCTTGGGATCATAAAGGAAATGAGTAGAGGATCACCAGTTATATATATTTCGAGTACTTGAGTATGTTGATGTTTATGACTGTGACTGATTATGACTACGAGATTCGCTACCATCCGGGAAAGGCGAATGTGGTAGCTGATGCACTTATCAGGAAGAAAAAGGAAAAAGCCTCTAGGATTTGAGTTTTGGTGATGACAAGAAGTGTGGACTTGATAGAAAGGATATTGAAATTTTAAGTTAGTGGTCTAATTTGAGAAAAATGCAAGGTAAGTGGTTTCAACATTTTGTCAAACTTATGGAAAGGATTTTGTTGTAAAGTCAAGTGAGACATGGTATATTGAGCACTCTTAACATACCTGAATTGAGAGAATGAGACTTAGTGATGAAGGAATCTCACAAGTCAAGTAATCGATACATTCTGGTTTGGGTAAAGGTGAAAGTTGAATTGAGTACTGTGTGTTATACAGAGAATGATGGACAGAGTAAAAGAAAGATTCGAACATTGAATGATATACTTGTGCATGTGTGATTGACTTTGGTATTGTTAGAAATCTTATACGACAATGATTGTCATGCTAGTAATGAGGCTATACTGTTTGAAGGTCCATAAAGAACTTCAAGTTGTGAAGGTTAAAGATCGTGAGTTATGGACATAAGTTAGGTTTTCGGTGTATTGCAGAAATGTAGGTGGAATTAAATGAATGAACTAGAACTGATGTTGGTAACTACTGATAAGATTGTGTAGGTTAATGTCACACACCACCATGGCGAAATATAGGGTGCGACGTATGGATATCATCACAACAATAGCGTGTCTATAGAGATAACTAAATGAAATGGAAATATCATAAATGGGTGACACAATGTCATGAAAATATCACAAACAATGCAGGCGTCTAGGTAAGTAGGTAACAAGTCTACCCCTTACCAAAGACATACAAATACACACATCAACATATAGGTGTCCATAATGTAACACTTATTCAAACATAAAATAAAGGCTAAGAGGAATGGGGGTTCCTCCAAATGCAATCCTAAGCCTTCCAGCTAGCCACTCCTATTCTCACGCTTAACCACATTCTCACCTGAAAGAGACACTAAAACACGTCAACAATAATGTTGGTGAGAGTCATAGGTTTAGACTTCAACTCCAAATCAATTATAAGCTGTGAATAACAACCATTAACAAAAGAACATATGGACAATGTGCTACAATTATGTATTAACAACTAGCATTCAAGATTAACCAATCACCACAAATCCAAGGCTCCAAGCCTTACCAATAACCATAATTCCAAGGCTCCCAGCCTTACCAATAACCATGGTCCCATAGGCGCGCATACACCTATGAACCAATCCCAAGGCCCCACCTTGTCAACATCCCCTTGGTACCAAGTCAAACCACAATAACTGAGATGGTACGTGTCCCCCGATCCAAATCATAAACACAATCAAGAATCACATAGTAGTTAATCACATAAGTGTACACACAAGTCCATCACAAACCATAAAATCATTCACAACATTCTTTACAAAACCATACAGTGTCTCTTCCTACCATCTGGGAAATCAAATCATAAAAAGACATGGGACTATGAAAGTCACCTAAATAAGCTTCTCCAAGTACCCGTACTCTAGCACAAATCTAAACACACAAACGTATACAATCAAGACATGAACCACATACCAAAATGGCTCATCAATCTATGATGTATATCTAACCTTCTCCTACAAATTAACCCCATTTATATGCCATATTAATCACATTACACCCCTATATAAAGCCCTTAAATTAGTTTAGTTCATAACTCATCTCGTTAACATTTAACCCAAAACAGTCCCGTTTTTCATACTTCAAACTATTGGTCGAACACCCCCTTAACCAAAATAACATGCCAGTAAAAGAAACCCTCTTCCCTTACATGTGTTTGCTAACTCTCACATTTGGCCGCAACCTTAAAGCTACTGTTAAGGCCTCCGTATATATATATATATATATATATATATATATATATATATATATATATATATATATATATATATATATATATATATATATATATATATATATATATATATATATATATATATATATATATATATATATATATATATATATATATATATATATATATATGTATATATATACTTTTACCTATCCAGAATTTATAGATTTTGAACAAATGAGAAGTTTGGTATGATCAGAGGGTCTTACCCTAACCCATTTGTTTAGCCCTCCTCCAGATATTTTATTTACTATATAATCTAAGTCTCATGTTCGTTTGAAGGTCCAATTATACTCCTAAGTACCCTAAACATCTTAAAACATTCATTTAAACCCGACTGATTTCAAAACTGCTTTGACCTCCGACTGTTTTAACCTGTTTTTGACCCACTTTCAGACCTCCAATTCAATTATTGTTTCTTGCATTTGAAAGCCAATTCAATTACCTTTTCAGGGATATAAGATTCGAAAATTAAAAGTTTGTAGAACTCTAGATATGATCAAAACAATGCACCAAAAATTCTGCCTAGTTTTTAATTACGAATTTAATTGAATTAACCTAATTAATTATTCATAATTTATTTAATCACAACCCCTAATTTATCTAATTATTATAATAACATTAATTCTCAGATTTTAATTTTACCCTAACCCTAAATCCATCATAATTGATGTTTACATAAATTAGAAACATGATTTAGTTAATAAAAACGTAATTAGAACATGATTTTTACCTCTAATCTTCAAGGGATTGATTGTTCTTGAAAACCCTAACCTCCATTGATGTATTTTCGACCATATAGATGATATAAGTCGTTCATGGCCTTTAGGGATCTTAATTTATATTAAAACACCTTTCCTAATCCAAATTTAAGGCTAAAATCAAAACTTTCTATATTTTCTAACCCCCTTCCACCAAATTGGCCCATAACCGACCCAAACAGCCTTTTTCTTTATTTTTTAATTATTTACTGTAAATTAAATATTAATTATCATTACCTTAAATTTCCTTAATTTATTTCAGCTCCTAAAACCTCCAAAACCGCTAAACCGTAAAACTAGTCAATTTACGCGTATACCGTAAAAGACGTAAAAATATACAGTTTTATAAAAAAACTCTTAGAATATGAAATAAACTATACAAATAAGTTCTAAATGACTTAAAACCATCCCGTAAATTATTCCTGTGACTAATTACCTGATCCGAGACCTCTTAATGCTAAACCTTAAATCGTAAAAATACGATTTTCTATAATACATATACGTATACGTAAAACCACGAAATAACACCATCTCATTTCATAGTCACTAACTTGTGAGATCATGAACATGAAATAACCGTTCCTCAATTTACTTATGAGTACCATATACCCATAAACGATATCCAAACCTCACTCCAAACACACAAAATAAACACATAAGCACATAAAAGCACATATTTGCACAAAACACCCTTATTGATAGTCTAAGTGACGAACCCCAAAACCATGGTTGTCACATCACTCCCTCCTAATAGAAATCTCGTCCCGAGATTTACTCCTTAGGATCAAACACACAAACAACAAATCACATGAGGATACTTGTTCAAAATGAACTCTTCTCATGTCCATGTGTACCTTAGTTCATGAATGAATATATCATATATACTAACCAACAATATTTAACTTCATTCCCAAACTCTTGACCTCAAAACCAATAAATCTCACAAGTGACTCTTTGATATAACGAAGACTCTTATTAACACAAATCCCAAATAACCATACTTGCAAATACGCATTCTCAAACAACATTTACTAATCTTAATACATGAAATATATCATGTATACCATTCAATTCTCTAGGTAATTCTATACCCATAAGATACTGGTCCAATCTTTCCAAATATCATAAATAGACCTACAAAACTCGTCATCAACTTTTATCTTTTACCAAAACATGCCACCCATTACTATAGGTGAAATTTCCTACATAACTTTGTCACTAAACCCTACTGATTTCCTCTTTTTCAACATATCATCTCTTGTTACTCTCATCCTTTCCACAAAGACCATTTCCACATTAGTAGTCTCTTTCACGAATTTTAATCCACCATAAGGACAACTCACCCTATCCTTCCCTATTGTGCCTCAAATGGCATTCATCGATTTCTAGTATGATAACTATCATTATATGAAAACTCAAACATCGCTAACGAGTTTCCCACATCCCTCTAAATCAGTCACCCAAGCTCTCAACACGACTCCTATACTTGTATCAATTTCCCACTTCGTCCAACATTTTCCAATTAGCTGGATATACTCATATCCAATCATGTTCATCAACTTCCTTTAGTCAATACCGCAAACTACTTAAAAATTCAAATTTCCTTACACACGTGACCTATGACGATATTTCACATATTGATTAGTTTATCACAACGAGGCTCTTCCAATCCAAATCAACTTATGATCTATACACATCACCAAAAGGACGGTTATCTCAGTTAGTCTATCAACTACCATCCAAACCCATGCTATAACTACTTCCATAAAATTTGGATAGATCATTAGTAGCACCTATACACTTCTTTCTCTCTTTTCTCCATGAAAGATTTTTTTCCCCTGATACTCAACACTTCCTTTATACCTACATAATGTCTTACCTTCAAGGTCATAGTGCTCCTCATCTTGTTTCAGTTAGACCAAGCCCTTCGTCTCTCATGACACATCACATCTATAACTCCTCAACCATTCGATTATCGATACTAAGCCTTCCAATCAAACAGTATAGGTCAGTACCATTTCCTTTCCACACTACAACAATATTAGCATGCTTAGTGCCTAAGTATACTCATTAGGCTATACCAAAGTTTTACCTTCGGTTCCTATCTCGACCTATTTCATTCATGATTTACATCTATCCACACTTCCTTCTTCTTCCTCAGCTCATGACATACATCACGATGTTATGCTTCCCGTCGTTCAAGTAATCTATACCTCAAAATTTTTCCAAGTAGCTTCACTTTTTTTTTCTCACGATCGGTTCTCCTACTCCCTCCTAATATGGATAGACTACAGTTTTATGTGATCCCATGAGGATCACACTCTCATCTTATACCCATATTAGTTTCCATTTATCTAAACTAAGCCATATTTTAAATTCTTATTCAAATCTCATACTTCTAATTTGAACTTGCACCCAACATGCGGTACTTTCAATCATCATCTTCTAGGAATACTTGGTTCTCTCCTTCCATGGTTCTCCCTAATTCCTTCACTATCATGCCCAACCAAAACTTCTCACTCAATTCATCAACTCTATGGAAATCGTTAGTACATTGGATAATGCATAACTGTCTCTTCCAAAGATCTTTCATAACACTTTCACAAAATCGACTCCCTTATCACTTCTCTATGAACTTATTCAGCTCAGCTTCACTACTCATCCCTCGATATTGATTGCCACAAAAGTTCTATCCGCGTAGTCACTCGACTCCCCTTGTTACCTCCACGAGTTCTTAATCTCCCATGTTATGTATTCAAGTCATCACGATCCACTAGTTCAGCTCTTTGTAACTCCACTCCGGTACTCGATTTGTCCTTCTTCATCACGAACCATACGGAGATTCCCATCATAGTGCTTGTCACCTTTCCAGTCCTTGCAACTTCTGTGATTCCTTTGAAATCTCTTGCTTCCTTCTAGCAGCCGACATGTAGTCCTTTCAGCTCCTTGATTCACGATGTAGCTCTTCATGCACTCCTTCTCGTCTCTATGATGTTACCTAGGAACTTTACACTACCCAGTAGCCTCTAACTTCAACTCATCTACCACAATATTTCTAAAGGTACTTCAACCCCTCAATGGCTCACTCTTCCTTACTTGTTGTACTTCACCATTAATCAACCTCCTACCAATCATTCTTTCACATCCATCTTTTCCTTCACGTGTCTACAACTACCTTGCCTCCATAACTATACCAATTCCCTTCCGTGTTAATCCTTCCATTAGTAGAAACTTTCTACTCTACCCTCACATCCGCTAGTACTTTCATCAATCTCCTAATGGTACTTCAACCAACTTCTCATAGCATGCCATCTCGTTCCTACGACCAGTAAACTAACTTTACTTATTCCTTATTCCCGTAACCAATCTAAGTTTCAAAACTCCACAAATCTTAATCATTCCTTCAACACAACCTTTAAACCAAAATACATCTCTCCATTCTAATATCTAACCATAGGTAATACTACCCAACTCTATCCTCTCATCCTAACGTTTCCACAACCGCATAACTAAATCAACCATGACGTGTACCAAAAGAATTCTAAACGATCGCGTCCCATAATAAATATAGGGTAAACCGAAAGATCAACCATAATGAACCCTAGCCAAAACAACTGAAAACGAAACAATGTAATCCAAAAGATTCAACGGAGTGTGCCAACAACGAAAAATTGGACTCGTCACGGTTAGTATTACCAAATTTCGATACCTCAGAAAATTTTAAACTTTCGCCCCATTTAGTTACTCCTCATAAGAACCAAACTTCAATACTACTAAAATCAATCATACTCGTTTTGAACAATAAACTCATCTTTTATCTTCATTATTTTATCAAAGATATCAACTAGTTACTATAATACAATCTTATTCTAACCATTATCTTGTTTACCCGTATTAAACTTATTCACTTGTTATTATGAAACCAATACATGTTTATAAAATACATTGTTTTATTTTCATTTTATTCTATATTATTATTATTATTATTTTATAAAATCCATTTAGGCTGGTTATAACTAAACTACTACACGTTTACAAGGTGTGGTGTTTTTTATCATTACTATAATAAAATCTCCCTTTTTACTCTTTTCGTCTAGTTAAATACTTCTAAAATTTTAACTCCATTTAAGAAAATTTTTGTAAAATTTCTTTACCCCTTTAAAATGTATTATCACATGTTACATAGAAAACTAATCCAATTATTTTTAAGACGAATTTTTTTATAGATTACTACCACAAACTTTAAAAAAAATATGTAAGTCACGATATCATACCATACACTTACAAATTATTTTCAAGACCGTTTTCTTATAATTAGCCACACTTATTTGTAATAAAATTTATTATTTTTCATTAATTAAAATACATACCCGAATTTAGACACACATCAAAAGACTCAAAACGTCGTTGGAATTCCATCAAACTCCAGCACCATAAAACACGAGCAAACACAAGGTATGTTCAAGTTATAATAACTACTAAACGACCATATATCATAACTTAACACATACTAGTATATATACATCTGCATATATATACCTATTAAATCACCAAAAACATACTCGTTACCATACATGTCAGATCAATCAATCGCGTCATACACTTGTTTTTTCATACGAGTAATCACCATCATACCACAAGACATAAAACCCATCACTAAAACCAGCCCGTATCGTGTGACCCCATAATCACACAACATGAGTATAACCCAAAACATATAACACACTAAAAAATAGCCATATGGTAGACAGCCGTTACATAAACCCGTATATTATACATATACCCAACAATCCACATCTCATCATATACAAGCATGTATTAACCCTCTTTCATGCAATCATACTTGAGAACCCATTGAAGTTGTGGTACTTGTATAACTATTTTGGCCACCATACTTATACAATTACCCTTTCCTCAATGCACTCCCTCCTATGATGACACTTATAAGAATTAATACAACATATAACACATAAATCCATCTACTCACATAAGCTGATAACCACATAAACAATAAGGTCCAAAACTCCATCTATTAAATTAACATAGTAAAACTCTTGGAATATATAAATCCATAGTCTAGCTAAAACAGCATAGACAAACTCCAACACAACATCATAATCAATTATAAGTCATGTCACCCATAAGAGTGGAAACAACTTAAAATCCTTCCTATCCACCTACTCCTAGTAACTCGAATCACCACATGATTTTTTAGGGAACATGACTTAAACATCAAAAGAAAAATACTATACATTAGGTACACCAAATAACTTATCAATTATTATGAAAGTAATTCATATATAAAAAATAAAACAGAAATTAACATGTGACTAAGTATGAACGACTATAGTTCAATCCATACTAGTCAAAACTCGCAGAAAACGAATCAACAATACTCAGATTATACAATCAAAACCATACACACATATTGCTAAGACGCCTATATGCAGGGATCCTTAAGCTATAGACTAGGCTACTAGACTAGGCAACCTAATTTTCTATAACCATTGGCTCTGATACCATTCTGTCTCACCCACCATGGCGGAATATAGGGTGCGATGTATGGATATCATCACAACAATGACGTGTCTATAGAGATAACTAAATAAAATGGAAATATCATAAATGGGTGACACAATGTCATGACAATATCACAAACAATGCAGTCGTCTAGGTAAGTAGGTAAGAGGTCTACCCCTTACCAAAGACATACAAATACACACATCAACATATAGGTTTCCATAATGTAACACTTATTCAAACATAAAATAAAGGCTAAGAGGAATGGGGGTTCCTCCAAATGCAATCCTAAGCCTTCCAGCTAGCCACTCCTATTCTCACGCTTAACCACATTCTCACCTGAAAGAGACACTAAAACACTTCAACAATAATGTTGGTGAGAGTCATAGGTTTAGACTTCAACTCCAAATCAATTATAAGCTGTGAATAACAACCATTAACAAAAGAACATATGGACAATGTGCTACAATTATGTATTAACAACTAGCATTCAAGATTAACGAATCACCACAAATCCAAGGCTCCAAGTCTTACCAATAACCATAAATCTAAGGCTCCAAGCCTTACCAATAACCATGGTCCCATAGGCGCCCATACACCTATGAACCAATCCCAAGGCCCCGCCTTGTCAACATCCCCTTGGTACCAAGTCAAACCACAATAACTGAGACGGTACGTGTCCCCCGATCCAAATCATAAACACAATCAAGAATCACATAAGTGTACACACAAGTCCATCACAAACCATAAAATCATTCACAACATTCTTTACAAAACCATACAGTGTCTCTTCCATCCCATCTGGAAATTAAATCATAAAAAGACATGGGAATATGAAACTCACCTGAATAAGCTTCTCCAAGTACTCGCGCTCTAGCACAAATCTAAACACACAAACGTATATAATCAAGACATGAACCACATACCAAAATGGCTCATCAATCTATGATGGATATCTAACCTTCTCCTACAACTTAACCCCATTTATATGCCATATTAATCTCATTACACCCCTATATAAAACCCTTAAATTAGTTTAGTTCATAACTCATCTCGTTAACATTTAACCCAAAACAGTCTCATTTTTCATACTTCAAACTATTGGTCGAACATTCCCTTAACCAAAATAACATGCCCTGTAAAAGGAACCCTATTCCCTTACATGTGTTAGCTAACTCTCTCATTTGGCCGCAACCTTAAAGCTACTGTTAAGGCCTCCACACACACACACACACACACACACATATATATATATATATATATATATATATATATATATATATATATATATATATATATATATATATATATATATATATATATATATATATATATATATATATATATATATATATATATATATATATATATATATATATATATATATATATATATATGTTGGTGTAACACCCCCAAATTTATACAACTCAGTTCAGCGGAAGACTAGTTGGTGTTACGGGATAGCACATTACTCACATCATAGACAACGCATAAAAATCGCGTCGTTTAATAATAAATCATTTCCATTCATAAACATCAAAGTTACATAGGTCCCAAGTCATTATATTTCATACAAAGTTTTACAAAGTATTTGAATGGAAAATATTGTTTAAGTGCAGGCCATGAATTCTTGTTGTCTTCCCGAGAATTACCTTCAAGTACCTGAGATAAAACATGTTAAAGAAAAGAGTCAGCGATAACGCCGAGTGAATTCATAGAGTTTAATAAATTCCATCAATATAATATCAGTATAAAAGTATTACTGAAAATCATTTTGTACAAATCGTTTTGATAGGCCATGAAATAGCCAAAATCATTTTATACAAATCCTTATCGAAAATCATAATATAGGCATTTGCCTTAAAAATCATTATACGAGCCAATGTCGTACTAAAACATCATACAATACGTCATAGGACGTTGTATAAAATCAAATAAAAATCGTTATATGAATATGGTTATGAAAACCAAAATACCAACATAATATCAATAGTATGACCCAGTATTGCTAGTCAGGCAATACATCGTAATTCGGAGCGTCCAGTAATATTTTGGTGATTGGATTATTATTAGCCGCATGACATTGTTACCTTACTAAAACCAAAACGGGTAGCTAACCCGATACCAATTTTGCCCATCTAAAGTAGCGTGTCGTCACAAAGGTCACGCTATTGAAATCTTCTCATACATTA
Source organism: Glebionis coronaria (assembly GCA_025667525.1). NCBI lineage: Eukaryota > Viridiplantae > Streptophyta > Magnoliopsida > Asterales > Asteraceae > Glebionis > Glebionis coronaria. The sequence goes on along the minus strand of CM046882.1, from coordinate 100,942,720 downwards.
ATTCGCTTACCAATCAATGTGGCACGACGGGGATCAACCGTCAAGGCGCGAACTGGGGTGATCGTCCCCAAATAGTACTATTAAATGCATAAGCGTCTACCAACTCCCGGTAGTTCACAATTCATGCTAATGGGACTTTTAGTGACATAAACTAACTTTAATAATCCATTTGATTTCATCTATCGGGTCCATTAATCATTTATCGGGTCATACAATCGGGTCATTCAATCATTCGGGTCCAAAATCATTAAACAAACAATCGGGACAAATGGTGTCCAAACTTTTATAAAAACTAACATGTTATCTCCCTCGCGGGTTTATAAAGCATTTATAAAACATTTAAAAGGGTGCGAGGCTATGAACTCACGTTGATATGGGAAGGCGGGTTATCGGCAATTCGGTCGTACGTTACGTGCTTCAATCACGGAAACCTAGACAAATAATACTCGGTCTTAGACGTTTGTCCAATGACTTTATAAAAATATCAATTATGTATACATATGATGATTATATATATATGATGATCAAGTGGGTTTACATATTCTCGTTTACTCATTTTAGAGTTTACGTTTTAGTATTGTCTTACTAGTTCACTAGTTTTACCGATTTTACCTATTTTAAGTTCATTAAGTCTTTTATAAGTTCTTTAACTTGTTTTTATCCATTTTATACCTATATGATCAGTATATATATCTTTCATGTTGGGCCCAAATGGGTTAAGCCCAAATAATTCTTTTTACAAGTTTTTATCTTATTAAGTCCAATTATTAGTCCAATACGTTTATTTAGCTCGTAAATGTCCGTAATTCTTATAGTTCGGGTTTTATCGGTTTTTACTTGTTATACATGTCTATATATCAGTATATAAGTTTTGTAGAGTTTTCATTAGACGGGTCCAACCATCTAAGTTTTATTTAACAAAAACGTTAATTTTACGGCAATAGCCGAAAAAGTCGTAAAAATCATGTTTATAGTTTTTATTACTTATAAACATTATTTCACCACCATTTATATAATTTATCCATTTAATTAACCTTTTATATATATTTATATAAATAAGTTTTATAAGTTAGTGGGTTTTTATTTTACATTTTATATATTAAAATGTGAGTGCTTATATAATAGTATTATTCTTTAATTTCCAAAAATCTGATTTTTAACTTCATCTTCACCAAAACTGCCATATCTTGAGTTCTACATGGAGATAGAAGATCAAATTTTTATCACATAAACTACATGATATGTGCTACATTTAACTCTTTTATAGCTACTGTTGAATCATCTTCTAAATATTTTCTAAAAATCGTCCAAAACAGTAACTTCAGATTTATACCCTAAACTTGTTTTGATCATATCTCACTCATTACAATGATTCCATTGTATGGCCAACTCTCACATGTGTACAAGACCCATAGCTTACTGTAAATAGATTCTACTTCATCATATTATCAGTCCATGACCTGTTTATTTACTGTTTTACACAGCCAACATATTTAGACAAGATTTTAGACTTGTTTCTTATAGTTTTTCATCTTTTTATCCATGATTATCAACAACAAATCCCCACATAACATTTTTATCATCATATAATCATCATAAATATATACAATAGGAAATAAAATACATGTGTACATAATCAAAATAACAAGATGATGAGGAGGACAATCTTTATACCACCATGATGATGTAGGTTGAGATCAAAACATGGATTTTGATGGAGATACTTGTGCTTAGCCAACACCATCTTCAAGACCTCCAATCTTCATCAACTCTTTGTGGAAAATCAGCCCCATGACACAATGAAAACTCCTCTATGGATGTTATAAGTTGCACCAATCTATAGAGCTTCAAAAGGTCTTCAACTTAGGTGTAAATAACATAGGATTTTGTGGTTAAAAATCATATGATGGTGGTGTTTTGAAGGCTATGGGACGGCAAGATGAGAGAGTAGAGAGAGTTTTGATGGTTGTTTGCATGTTGCAAATGAGAGTGTGTGGTTTTTAGTTGATGGTTTTGATGTTGTGAAAGCTTCATTGTGAAGCTAGTTAGACAAGTGTCTAACTAGAAAGCCAAAGGTGATGTGTTGTACACCTTGTGCCGTCCCATGTATGCTAGTGGGGTGGGACAATGTGTTTTGTCCCATCTCACTAGTTTATGGGTATTTCTCGATTCTAGTTTCCTCGATTTGCGTGCCCTCGGGTCGTTTTACGAAAAACGTTTTTATAAATTATGAATCAACGTCACAAAACGAATTCAATACAAATTGTTTCATCAAAAACGGAGTTTGAAAACGTAAATACGTAATCCTAAGGTTTCCGGTTTAGTCGTAAAGGACGTTAAAATAAAATCGTAAGTCCTAATCTCTTCTCGTAAATTTGTGAGTTTATGAACCAACACAAATTTAAAACTCCAAAATAATATTCACGGATAAATTTATTTTCTGAAATGTCGGACTGTCACCAAAGACGGTGTACGTAAACGTAAGCACGTAACGTTGAATCCTCCGGTTTAAACGTAGTCGATGCTACTTCAAGACGTAAATCCAAATTTCTTCCCAAAAATATGTGAGTTCATATTGTATCATTAAAATAATATTTTCAAATAATATTTGAGAATAAAATATCAATCGTAAATTGACGGATTGTCACAGCATTTACCCCTAAACAGGATCTTTGTCCTCAAAGATCATCTTACTACTCGCTTCTTATAGAGTTAAAGCCATGTGGGTATTTTCTCCACTTCGATCTTTTCTCACAAGTGCAATTCATTACAATACGCGAGTTTCATCAAACATAACTACGGGAATAAGATCAGGCTAAATGTTGACTTACTTTCTCTATCCATGATGTTCACGGGTTTTTGATGAATGCAACTTTTCGCCGATCCAAGCTCTACTAAGAATAATCAGAATTTTACTTGATAGATATTCCATCAAGTGCGATTTACGAAACATAATTCACGCGGTTCTTGAAGTCCTAGGGTAGATCCAGCTTATATGCCTTTCAATCCCAACTTTTACATCATTTTAATGGTCCCATACAACGGGGACTTATATCCCATGATTTTTCAGATCATGAATTCATTTTTCCCAAGTTTAAAAATTGTGGCATAACTTCGCTACCCATTTGGCACTTCAAGATCTACATTTCACATTCACATAACCTCCTGCCCACTATCGGCAGTTAATAATCAGATCCTAATTTCAACAATCATTTCAGATCTCGCGGGTCGGGTATTTTGCAAGGATAGGTTCGCCATCATAGGAAACCTTAAACCTAAGAGACATGTCCAACTCACAATGGGTGTATGTCGGATGTCTTCATCTCAATTCCTGCTTATAGATGCTCTAAGATTTAGATCCTAACAAGATTCGATCTCAATCCTAATACGATAATTATCAATGATAATCTTTCCAAAGGAAAATGATTATACGGTCTATTACCAAAGGTCAATAATTCAAACATAAAACAGCACTTATATTACTTTGTATCGTCACTTTACCTCGTCCCTTCGATTTGGGATGGTACATAGTACTCTCATCAAGGTTCGTTCTTATTGATTTCTGAGAAAATCTCTAGAAATTCGATGCGAAGCGAGGATCTTGATATAGATGATCGATACAGGCACGTTATGTTTACACAACTCTTTTGCATTTATCATTAACGAGAATGATATTAGCAGATTTGGTCAGTCTGTCGATGATGACCCAAATCGAATCAAATTCAGATGATGACCTTTGCAATAGCTAGACGTTTACTAATGTATGAGGCGATGTTTGCCTTCATAATTGCCATTAGTACAACTTCTTCAGACAAAGATACTATTAGTCAAAAATGACATACATATAATACTTATACTTACAAATTCCAACACAACTATATCTCAAAATCTCCATATTTAGACAACCACAAGTGGTCTTTAAAATATTTAACGCCATCGGCTTCTTAATTCTAATGGTTCACATTAGCCGTGAAACCTTTCATTATTTATATTATCCTTTTTACAAATATTGTTTATTTTTTAAATTGTTCGGCAATTTATTTTGCACCTTCATTACTAAGGAACACATCCTAATTGGTTCTTTATCCTTTTTATATAATAGGTCGGTATCTATATTCACTTCACATGATGATATAAGTATCATGTCCAAAATTTACTCAGATATTCTTTCTATATTAAGCGTCAGTAATTACGTTCACTTTCTCCTGATGAAATAAATATCATAACTTTATTTATTCAAAATTCTTTCTTCATATTCTAAGTTTTAGTTTCGTCTCAACTATCATTTTTATCCGTTTTACTCAATCCGTCGTCTAAAGCGTCGATAATTATCATAATTAATTAAATAATTATTAGTTAATTTTTATGAAGCGTAAAAGTTTTAAATTTCTTAGTTCGACCAATTATATAAAATGTTCAAAAATAAATTTGAATTTAATTAACAAGATTTTTGGTTGATTTATCGAAAATAATTAATAAGATTCGTAAATGTTTGAAAAATCTTTGTTTATATTTTGGTCAAAATTTCCTTAGTTTGAAAAGCAAAAATTTTCCTTTCAAATTCCAAGTTAAGGTTTAAATGGTTTCCTCAATCCTTCTTAGATTGTCTTAAGGTATACACAAACATTTACCCCTAAACAGAAGTTTAGTTAAATGGTTTGTGTATAAGGGAATAATCCCTTAAAATTCTTTGTTATAACATTTGTCAAAACATATTTCCATTTCTTTTTGGTAAAACCCAAAGTCTTAAAAGGGCTCTTAATTTTTGAAGAGTCAATTTATATTCCATTATCCTTTTAATCACATAGTCAAATCATGTAAAGTATTAAGTCTTAAGTCTTATGTTAAATATTCAAGGTACAGGTTTTTATTGTTCGGCCAATTCAGGGCAATCTATAATTAATTATTAACTCCTTCTTATTCTTATAATCAAACAAATAGTCCTTAATGATCACGAGCATGAATTTATCAAATTACAGCCTACACACGTGATTCACCAAATTTATGAATGCTACATGTGTATTAGTCAATCCAAACGTCACCTCGTGAAACTCATAATGTTCATTACAAGTACCGGATGTAGTGATTGGAATACATAATCTCTTTCGTAGATGCGAAGTTGATGATAACCATGCTATGGATCAAATTTGCTAGAACCTTGTAAATGATCGAACAATTCTTCCATTTCGAGTTATGGATATCGTTTTCGATTGTCAATTTACTCAGTCACAGTAATCTATACATGTAAGGAAAGATAACACCATAGCTCTTCAGGATGACAGGCTTGGTATAATAAAATCTTTCTCCGACAACTTTCTTAGTTGTACGGTAATTCCTTAAATTCAAATGGTGCTGACGTACAGTGCACAAGCCACAAGTGCAGCACCGGAAATATAATTAATACCAATTTCTACTTGCCTTAATGGCGAAAGTCTAGGTAAGTCATCAATAAATACCCCCTAAAGTTTCAGATAAGATAAATATCTTTTAATAAATTCATATTAACTTCTTCTAGATTACAATATCTATAACTAATTCACAACCATTCATGGTAATATTTCAAGTCTTAATACAGGATATGGTCATCCATCAAGAATTATTTAGATCCCTCTTGATAATCAACATCTTATCATTTAGGGATTTCTACTCGAGTTCCCATCAATTAAGACAATGTCGTCATGTCATAATCAATCAATTCATTCTACTGGCACTATCAACTTTCCAGTTTTATTGCCGTCGATAAGATGCGAACTTCTCAAAAGTATAATATTAATTCATAATCCTTCACAAATTCAAGGATATCTGGATACACAATTACTATCTAAAGAGCAAGGTCAACGCATAATCTATGCGAGAGAATTTCAAATCAGATACAGACGAAAACACTTAACAAATATGAATATATTCCATGTTTTCATAATTTGAGTACGCATTCGAAAGCTCCTCGGATCGTTACCCAGGTCATTCAAATGGAATCAAATCAAAAGAAATGATAGGAATGTCGATGCATCCAGTCGGGTATCAACACTCGGTAATCAGATACTTTTCCTAAGAATCTCACTACAGGAGAATTGGACAAGAAAGAATTGTCAATTGTCAAATAAGACAATTTCCACAGACGAGTAAATTCCACTCAGAAGAATAGATGCTACAAGAACATATGTAGGTGTCCCTAACACTATGTCTTTACTTTTCACTTCTTGCAGATCTCATAAATTTTAATCTTTCACAATCTTCAAAGAAAATGTAGTGTTTATCCATTAGTTTTATGGTGACTACTAATCAGTCTTGCATAGTCCATTCCAAATTGTATGTAGGCGCGCAACTATATACAATTTCAAGATTAACGATGCAATACTCAGTTCGTCAAAATTTTATCATCATGTTTTTAATAAAAACATTTTCATGCTTAATTCTTAAATAAGAATCAAGAATAAATTTACAAAGATTTTCTTTATTATGAAAACAAATAGGTTTTCCAAAGCGTCTCATAGACAACTTCATTTTGATATCAATCACTTATAAATCTCACTTTGAATAATCCTTATTGTGATGAAAATTAAATTTTCTCAAAGGATACCGTTTTAACTTTATAAAAAGAATGTGTGATCTGCAAAAGAGTGATGAAAGCTTGTTCACCAAGAACTAACTATAATACGATAGGAAATGAGCTTAGCCAGACAATCATGAGGTTCATGATCTCGATGGCACTCAACAAGAATTATTCGCAACGTAACTTAAACAGAGATGAGTACTTGTTCAATGGTTGCATCACTAATGCGAACATTAGGATGAAGCAATAAAAGATAGATAACATCGATACATGTAGAATTTAGCAATCAAAGGTAGTCTTTTTCATTAATCACAAACAAGTCATAATTGTACCGTAACACATTACGTGTCACTATGTCATACAATTCTCAGAACTCATCCTACCAACTGATATCTCAGTTAAGTTAGGGATTCTTAAAAGATACCACAATGAATACTAATCTACAAGAGTCATTAGGTGTTCCACATGTCCCAGAAGATCCATCGGTCTCAATTCAGAAGAAGATTTCTTCAATTTATTTATTGGACACTGGGCATCCTTGTCAGTGGACAATGGCCTAGGAACAACCTTTAACACAAACCTACAATCAATTAAAACCTTATAATTCAATCACAGAACTTAACGATTTCTATTAATACTCTCATATTCCATATGGGTTAAATTTTACTTTATTCAAGTTTCAACCAATTTTATACTCAATTCAATATCCTACCTCATATTCCAATGCTTACAACCTTATTCTTCAGCCTTGTAAAGGCAATACAATCTCAATATGAATCAACACTTAGTTTCCAATCCTATTAGCTCTTACAGCAACAATTATCAAATGAGTCACTAGTATGAAATGACTTGATCATTCAACTAGACTTCTCGGAAAGGTATTAGTGGCATGAGGCTTTTGGGTAATGGTTCCAATAACAGCCTCAAGTGCAACATTCACCCTTTCGATTTCGATTTAAGAATTGTATGACAACGAATCAGATGACATCTTTCCAGGTGATAACGTTTTGTCAAACTCCACTCTATAAGGAAAGATCGTCATGTCATCGATATCAGTTTTAATCTCGCCAATTCTTTTTCAATATCGCAATCAACTAATATCTACATTTCTACGAATATCAACCATTTGTCGGGATCATAAATATCCACAACTTGGTTTAGATCTAGGATAGCTAGAATTCCTACGAGAATAGCTTCGATTAATTACTAGGGGAGTTAGGGTTACTTGTGACAATCGACGTCGTATAAATACCTCGTATAAAAATCAAAATAATCATCAAACAATCATGTAATAAAATTACATCATATATATATAATCCAAGTTATATATATATATATATATTAAAATAACACTTCTCAGTCTTGGCCTTGTCGGTAACTCGGGAATTCTTCGGCACCGTTATAGTCAAAAGATTTTTAGACATTTTTAGAAAAATGTTTATAGTTAAAAGATTTTGAAATATTTTATTCAAAACCTTAGTTTTAAAAATCTTTCGTTCTCTATAACGAGAGCTCTGGTACCAAACTGTAACACCCCCAAATTTATACAACTCAGTTCAGCGGAAGACTAGTTGGTGTTACGGGATAGCACATTACTCACATCATAGACAACGCATAAAAATCGCGTCGTTTAATAATAAATCATTTCCATTCATAAACATCAAAGTTACATAGGTCCCAAGTCATTATATTTCATACAAAGTTTTACAAAGTATTTGAATGGAAAATATTGTTTAAGTGCGGGCCATGAATTCTTGTTGTCTTCCCGAGAATTACCTTTAAGTACCTGAGATAAAACATGTTAAAGAAAAGAGTCAGCGATAACGCCGAGTGAATTCATAGAGTTTAATAAATTCCATCAATATAATATCAGTATAAAAGTATTACTGAAAATCATTTTGTACAAATCGTTTTGATAGGCCATGAAATAGCCAAAATCATTTTATACAAATCCTTATCGAAAATCATAATATAGGCATTTGCCTTAAAAATCATTATACGAGCCAATGTCGTACTAAAACATCATACAATACGTCATAGGACGTTGTATAAAATCAAATAAAAATCGTTATATGAATATGGTTATGAAAACCAAAATACCAACATAATATCAATAGTATGACCCAGTATTGCTAGTCAGGCAATACATCGTAATTCGGAGCGTCCAGTAATATTTTGGTGATTGGATTATTATTAGCCGCATGACATTGTTACCTTACTAAAACCAAAACGGGTAGCTAACCCGATACCAATTTTGCCCATCTAAAGTAGCGTGTCGTCACAAAGGTCACGCTATTGAAATCTTCTCATACATTAATTCGCTTACCAATCAATGTGGCACGACGGGGATCAACCGTCAAGGCGCGAACTGGGGTGATCGTCCCCAAATAGTACTATTAAATGCATAAGCGTCTACCAACTCCCGGTAGTTCACAATTCATGCTAATGGGACTTTTAGTGACATAAACTAACTTTAATAATCCATTTGATTTCATCTATCGGGTCCATTAATCATTTATCGGGTCATACAATCGGGTCATTCAATCATTCGGGTCCAAAATCATTAAACAAACAATCGGGACAAATGGTGTCCAAACTTTTATAAAAACTAACATGTTATCTCCCTCGCGGGTTTATAAAGCATTTATAAAACATTTAAAAGGGTGCGAGGCTATGAACTAACGTTGATATGGGAAGGCGGGTTATCGGCAATTCGGTCGTACGGTACGTGCTTCAATCACGGAAACCTAGACAAATAATACTCGGTCTTAGACGTTTGTCCAATGACTTTATAAAAATATCAATTATGTATACATATGATGATTATATATATATGATGATCAAGTGGGTTTACATATTCTCGTTTACTCATTTTAGAGTTTACGTTTTAGTATCGTCTTACTAGTTCACTAGTTTTACCGATTTTACCTATTTTAAGTTCATTAAGTCTTTTATAAGTTCTTTAACTTGTTTTTATCCATTTTATACCTATATGATCAGTATATATATCTTTCATGTTGGGCCCAAATGGGTTAAGCCCAAATAATTCTTTTTACAAGTTTTTATCTTATTAAGTCCAATTATTAGTCCAATACGTTTATTTAGCTCGTAAATGTCCGTAATTCTTATAGTTCGGGTTTTATCGGTTTTTACTTGTTATACATGTCTATATATCAGTATATAAGTTTTGTAGAGTTTTCATTAGACGGGTCCAACCATCTAAGTTTTATTTAACAAAAACGTTAATTTTACGGCAATAGCCGAAAAAGTCGTAAAAATCATGTTTATAGTTTTTATTACTTATAAACATTATTTCACCACCATTTATATAATTTATCCATTTAATTAACCTTTTATATATATTTATATAAATAAGTTTTATAAGTTAGTGGGTTTTTATTTTACATTTTATATATTAAAATGTGAGTGCTTATTTAATAGTATTATTCTTTAATTTCCAAAAATCTGATTTTTAACTTCATCTTCACCAAAACTGCCATATCTTGAGTTCTACATGGAGATAGAAGATCAAATTTTTATCACATAAACTACATGATATATGCTACATTTAACTCTTTTATAGCTACTGTTGAATCATCTTCTAAATATTTTCTAAAAATCGTCCAAAACAGTAACTTCAGATTTATACCCTAAACTTGTTTTGATCATATCTCACTCATTACAATGATTCCATTGTATGGCCAACTCTCACATGTGTACAAGACCCATAGCTTACTGTAAATAGATTCTACTTCATCATATTATCAGTCCATGACCTGTTTATTTACTGTTTTACACAGCCAACATATTTAGACAAGATTTTAGACTTGTTTCTTATAGTTTTTCATCTTTTTATCCATGATTATCAACAACAAATCCCCACATAACATTTTTATCATCATATAATCATCATAAATATATACAATAGGAAATAAAATACATGTGTACATAATCAAAATAACAAGATGATGAGGAGGACAATCTTTATACCACCATGATGATGTAGGTTGAGATCAAAACATGGATTTTGATGGAGATACTTGTGCTTAGCCAACACCATCTTCAAGACCTCCAATCTTCATCAACTCTTTGTGGAAAATCAGCCCCATGACACCATGAAAACTCCTCTATGGATGTTATAAGTTGCACCAATCTATAGAGCTTCAAAAGGTCTTCAACTTAGGTGTAAATAACATAGGATTTTGTGGTTAAAAATCATATGATGGTGGTGTTTTGAAGGCTATGGGACGGCAAGATGAGAGAGTAGAGAGAGTTTTGATGGTTGTTTGCATGTTGCAAATGAGAGTGTGTGGTTTTTAGTTGATGGTTTTGATGTTGTGAAAGCTTCATTGTGAAGCTAGTTAGACAAGTGTCTAACTAGAAAGCCAAAGGTGATGTGTTGTACACCTTGTGCCGTCCCATGTATGCTAGTGGGGTGGGACAATGTGTTTTGTCCCATCTCACTAGTTTACGGGTATTTCTCGATTCTAGTTTCCTCGATTTGCGTGCCCTCGGGACGTTTTACGAAAAACGTTTTTATAAATTATGAATCAACGTCACAAAACGAATCCAATAAAAATTGTTTCATCAAAAACGGAGTTTGAAAACGTAAATACGTAATCCTAAGGTTTCCGGTTTAGTCGTAAAGGACGTTAAAATAAAATCGTAAGTCCTAATCTCTTCTCGTAAATTTGTGAGTTTATGAACCAACACAAATTTAAAACTCCAAAATAATATTCACGGATAAATTTATTTTCTGAAATGTCGGACTGTCACCAAAGACGGTGTACGTAAACGTAAGCACGTAACGTTGAATCCTCCGGTTTAAACGTAGTCGATGCTACTTCAAGACGTAAATCCAAATTTCTTCCCAAAAATATGTGAGTTCATATTGTATCATTAAAATAATATTTTCAAATAATATTTGAGAATAAAATATCAATCGTAAATTGACGGATTGTCACAGTTGGAAATACGTTTTACGTATTTATGAAGGATCGGTCGCTCCAACGATAATTATGTAATGGGCTCGTGGTCCACTTAGTAATGTATAGTCCATATAGCCCACATGTAGGGTGGGCTATATATATATACCCCTCCTAGCATGTTAGGAGGGGTTGGTGGTTCTTCTCATTTAAAAACTTTTCATTAATCTAATCACTTTCTCTCTCTACTTTTCTCTCCTCTCCTTTCTCTCTCTACACCTCCATCTTCCTCCTTCCCAGTTTCCACCATTAATCAATAGATCCAATCCATCATTTAACAAATCCTTAGAATTCGTAGACCTTCAATTGGTATCAAGAGCCATGGTTGAATCTTAGGATTTGCATTTTTTTATCTTTTGATTTGGTGGTAAAAATCCTTTCTTTTCTAATTTTTTTAGCAATCTTTTCATCATTCGATAAATTTTTTATCAATTTTTATAAATCTTATCAATTTTTTATAAAGTTTTTCTATCTATTGATTTTCTTTTTATATTTTTTTTATTTGTTATTTTATTTTATTTTTTCTTTTGAATCCTTTCGTCTAACTTTTTTTCTCTTTGTTCCAAATCTGCCAATAAGTGTTTTTTTAAAATAATCAGTTTTTTGTTTATTTTATATCATCATCAGTCATTTTTTAATAATTTTTTTAATCATTTTTTATTCAGTCTTCCTTCTTTTTCATATCAGTCCATCGGTCCAATTTATCCAAAAATTGTCCAAAACAGTCCAAAAATTGTCAAAAGTGTCATAACAGTCCATGAGTCCATCCGTTCTATCAGTTTTTGAGTTTCTGTTCCAGCGATTCATCTTTCAGAATAGGCCATATTTCAGAATAGGCCAACTTTCAGAATAGGCCAACTTTCCGAATAGGCTAACTTTCAGAATAGGCCAACTTTCAGAATAGACATTTTTCCGCATAGACATTTTTCCGCATAGACATTTTTCCGCATAGACATTTTTTCCGCATAAGAACTTTCCGCATAGAAACTTTCCACATAGAAATTTTCCGCATAGAAATTTTCCGCATAGAAATTTTCCGTAACACCCTTTTCTGAGACTCTCACACTAACCGTAACACCCTTTTCTGAGACTCGATTCAAAACCAAAACAAACCCTCGACTCCAGACGCAACAACAACACAGACTCTCAAGAAAGACACAACAGATGAAGAGAGGGACTCAATTAAATAACATGCAAACAAAGTTAAAGAACCTTACCCGAGATCTTATTTTTTAAAGATCTTGAAGAATTGAACAATCAAACGTGTCTCGTGCCTTCATTTGTTTGAACAGAGAATCGGTTTTCATTGAATAATCGGTTTCATGGTAGTACTCAAGAGAAAATAGGGAGATTGGGGCGGACTCAGTAAGAAGAGATATTAGGTTTTGAGAGAAACTAGGAGAGAGAGTTTCGGTTTTGCTGAGGCGGTTGTGTTTTGAGAAGATAAGAGAGAGTGTTGTGTGTGGGCGGACTAAACAATGGTGGCAGTTTTAATATTTTATGGCAGACGGAGTTTCCAAGGGGCTGGGTCAACTCTAAGATAATGGGCGGACAAAACAAGAAAAGACTGTTATAAATTTATCTGAGTTTATTTTTAATTTAAGTAATTTTTTTTAGTTAACGCAAATTTATTAGATTTTGTCTAAATTTTAAAATTAATTTTCCAAAAATATATCCGATTTTTTTTTATATTTTCAAAATCAAATCAGTATTTTTTTTAGTTTTATCCTTTTTATTATTATCTTTTAAATTTTATTTCTTTTCCTTTTTTATTTTGAATATTTTTATTTTGGATATTTTAGTTATTTTGGATATTTTTGAATATTAATTTCTATTTTGGATATTATATTTTTTAATTTTGATTATCAATTCATATTTTTATTTTTATTCAAATTTTTATTTTGAAAAATTTTATGATATTAAGTTATAGTCGGGACAAAGTGACGTGATATAGTGACAAGGATTATTTAGCCGACGGATTGTTGAGGCGGTTATTCTGAAAGTTAACGTGGAAAAATCCTGTGAATTTCATTTTCTTGGTTTATCCACGATTTGTCAAGTATCGTATTGGTCTTTCGACATTTACCACGATTATCTTTCTTCGACTTTCAATGGATTTTTTGAATTCGACATCAAACAAGGGAGAATCATATAATTTGCAAGACAAGGTCAGAGAAAGTGGCATCACTTCATTTCGAATGCTTCAATCTCATCTTGTCACTCTTTCGGGGATTCAAGGAGGGAGCGAATTTGTGACAATCTTTGGTCAAGATCGTCATATATTCATGGAATCAATGTTCACCATCTTGACCCAACTCGCAGAGCAACTCAACAATGAAACTTTTAATCACTCTGCATCGGCACTTGCTTATAAGGCTCTTGTGATACAACTCACGCCTTTCCTACAATTCAATATCATCAAGTCTGAAAGTTCGATGCTTTGCCAATCTTTTCTTCGAGATACAAATACCGAGCTTCGAGTTTTTCGTGATACAATATTGAAACTCATGACCTCGGTCTCGTCTTCGATTTATGAAAGATCTCGACTTCAGCTAACGTATGATAATGGAGTGCAAGAATCAATGCCGCAGATGCAAGAGGAGAATTGTCATACGGTTGAAAAATTGGAGTCTCTCAATGCCAAGAGCACGGAATCAGGAGGACAACATGATACCAGTGGCATGTCAGGAACTGTTCACGATATCTCTTTTGCTGACACCGTACCCGTTTATGACGAAGAGCCGGCAAACATGGTACAATGTAATGTTGTTTATGATGTATATGTTGATGATATGCCGCATATTGACCATTCTGAACCTAATTATAACAAACATGGGATGGAAAAGAGTGATAGCAATACCACTTCTGATTCATCCGATGTAAGTCATAATGGGGGAGAGATTGTTCAGAATGCTAAACATCATGATAATTATCCTATAACTCCTTCATTGACTGCTTCTGATTCCAAGATTAAAGAGCTCGAAACGATCGTAGCTCGGCAATCAAAAGATCTTGAGGATGCCAAACTTGAATTTTCTAAGAAAACGGTCAAATTTGAAACGTATTTTGAAAAACTTGAAAAATCAAACGTTGTTCTTGAAAGAAAATTGGATCAAACTGTTTTAGATTCGAAAGCTGAAAAGGATAATCTTTTGAAACAAATTCAGTTACTAGAGTCTAAATTGGCATCCCAAGATAGAGTGCTTAAAGAGAATGAGACATTAAAGGCTCAAGTACAAGAAAAGGTCTTTGCTATAGCTGCATTGAAAAACGAATTGAGGAAAACTAAAGGAACTAGTGTGGATACTAAGCTTGAAAAACCATCAATCTTGGGGAAACCGCCTACAAATCAGTTAGTTAGACAACCGACTGCATTTAGATCCGAGCGACCACAATCCTCGAGACCGCGGTTTGCCTCCCAAGTTGATTTGGTTCATTTTCCTAGACCAGTCACTCCAGCAACTAGGCCTAATGTGACTAAATCAGTTTTAGCAAGACCTCATCACATGATTGCCTCTAGTTTCTCTAAGAATAGTTTAAAGAACACGTCTAGAACTAGTTCAACTAGTGTGGGCCATGATCTTGGTCAAAGGGAAACTATTGAAAAGACACATGTAAGAGATAGCAATGTCCAACCTAGTCAGATGCCTTCTAGATTACCCAACACTGCTAACCGTAGCATGCCATCTTCTAGGAGCATCGATCAATCATCTAGGAATTATTCAGACATTAAATATGCTACTTGTAAAACATGTAGAAAATGTGTCTTTATGGCAAATCATGATGCTTGTGTCAAAAAATTACTTGATGAGGTGAACTCCCGTGCTCGAATTAAGTCCCAGTGGATAGCTAAAATCAAACCCTTTGGTAAAGTTTGGCGCCCCACTGGTAGAAATTTCACTCTTGTAGGAAACGAGTGCCCTTTAACTAGGATAGTCTCCGATTCTACTAAGTCTACTAGGGAGGAAACTGATAAAGATGATACTTCACTTACGCCTAAACTTAAGATTTTCTATAAAAGGAAACGTTTGCCAACTAAAACAAGTGAATCATCCCCTCAGGCCACCTCTGACACAAGTAAAGCCAACTGTGAACCCCCACGTGCTTCAAAAATAGATATCTCTAACCCATGCAAACGTATACAAACTTCTAATGAGAATGCAGGTACCAAAGTTGATGTACCAAAAGAACGAAGCGGTCCAATCGTTGTATACCGTTCAACTAAGGACACTCTTAGAGTTTGGTTGCTGAAGAAGCAGATATCAGAGAAACAAATGTCTCAGGGGATTCATGGTTAAGCTGCAATCAAGGACTTATAGTCACATCACAGACTATAACTCGATCTTCAAAGAAAGGAAAGTTTATCGCCGATGATAAACTTATCCTAAAAACGAGAAATTCATTTTTCTCGGGCATGAGCTTATATCAAAAACATTCCAAGTTTTTAAGCTCATGCATTATGGCTCATCGTTAAATGTCAGACGATGACCCGTTCTTCAAAGGCAGGAAAGTTTATCGCCGATGGTAAACTTATCCTCATTAACGAGAAATTAAATTTTCTCGAACACGAGCTTACGTTAAAACCATTCAAAGGTTTTAAGCTCGTGTACATGACTTACAGTTAAATGTCAGACTGTAACTCGAACCTAAAATAAAGGAAAGTTTATCTTTTATGATAACTTATCCTCTTAACGAGAAATTCACCTTTCTCGGTCATTGATGAGATGGCATTTATACATGATCTCATCGTTCTTTTCGGGCTTTAAATGCATTAAAATGTCATAAAATACCATATATATGCTTGTGTTTGTTTACTTGTGTATTTTAGGTATGGATATCGTGAAAAAGACAAAAGATCACAAGATACAAGGAAAAACGAACACGAGAAACGAAGCCGTACAATGAACCGAGCCCTAATCATGGAATTTTCATCAAATACCCTTGAAGACTTGAAGACAAAACAAGATTGATCATCATTTATTGAAGAAATGACACTTAAAACCCTTGTATATTAAAAATTACAAGTTTGGTCCCTTAAGTTTGTCAAAATTGCAAAAAGGTCCTTCAAGATTGAAGAAATGGCAAGATTAGTCCCTCAACAATTTCAAATTGCCAATAATGGTCCCTCAACAAGTGAAAGACTCATTGAAGACCTTTGAAGATCAACATTGTCCAAGATTAGTCCTTGAAAAATCACCAAATGACAAAAATTGCCTTTGAAACATCTTTATGGAAAGTTTGTGCCAAAATTGTCAAGTGATGAAACTTAAATACAAGGGAGAGACGATTTTAGGCTGAAAATCTTTAAAAGCCAAAAATTCCAAAAGACAAGGACCAAATTCGCCATTTTTGAAACATTTAAAAGAAAAGGGCGGTTAACACAAACCTTTCCCCCTTTTTAGGATCAAACTCAGTTACTGTTCATCTTTACCATGCCCAGAAATTACCCACCTTTTTACTTGGGTAATTCTCAATTAAACTCTCACACACTTAATTCACACATGCCAAAACCCTTCCCACTCCTAAAAACCTGCATCCCACTCATGTGCACCAAACCCCCAATTCCCCAATCCACCAATCACATCATTCCTTAGCCCCCAAGCATCATGACGTGGCTTAAATCAATGGCCAAGATTATTTGCTTCCTCCCAAAGCAAAATAAACGTTCAAGATCAAGAGAGGACAAAATGCACTCAAAATCATTCAAGGGCACATTTGGGATTTTCTATGTATTAGGGTTTATGTTTTTATGCTTCTAGGATGTTCTATAGACTCTATAAAAGGAGCTCACAACTTGTGTGAAGCCCTTGTTCCAGTTTTTAAGCTTGCACATGTAATACCTTTTTGAAGAAATAAAAAGTTTGGTTTTTGAAATATTCAAGTGTAATTCCTTTTTTATTGTTTTTAAAAGTTGAGTGTTGTGTTAAGCTTAATTCTGAGTTCCACACTTTTATTTGGTTAAGCAACTTTGATTTTCAAAGTTGTTTAAGGTTTTGAGATTTTGAGAGATTTTGGTAAAATCTTCTCAAAAGGTATTTTGGTGTTCTTGGTTAATGTTATTGGTAATATAGGGTTTTAGAAAACATATTTGGAAGTTTGAAAAGGTTTTGGAAAGATTTAAGAGAAAGAAAAGAAAATCAAAAAATATATATTATTACTTGTTTTTGTGTTTTCTTCCTTTGTTTTTGATTTGAGCAGGTTGAAGGCTTGTTGATTTAGTTCAGCACCAACCCGGGTTGGTTTGGAGGTGGATTCAACATCCACTAGGACCCTTGGATGTAGGGGTCCTAAGGTAACTCTCTTTTACTCTTTGAAAAGTTCATAAAAGTGCTTGTTACTTGATTTGCTTGATTGATTGATTTAGTGTGTTTAAGTTACTTGATTTGTGTTTATGTTATGTTATATACATGTTATGAAGCTTTGATAACAATTTGGTTAGGTTTCATAAGGTTTTGATTTGGAAAAATTGGTTTTCAAAAAGTTTAAAGGGTGTTTGGCAACGCGTTTTAGCAGGACATAGTTTTGATTAGTGATAATTAAAAGGTGTTAGATTGTTTGTTTAGGGTTGATTAAGGTTATTGGTAAGTAGTTAATTACTTTGGAACAAGTTTGGAGTAATTTTGTGTGTTTAAAAAGGTAAAAAGGGTGTTAAAAATCTGCATAAGTGTTAAATTGCTTGGTCTTTCATGATCTTTGGTGCATGATTTTATGAGTTTTGATTGTTGATTGCTTACATTTACTTGTGCTTGACTCCTTGAGCTTCAACAAGCTCAAGGGTGCCCCAATTGTTCCAACATAATCACCAAACAAAGCATCAAGCCAAGACCTCTTGGCATCACAAGTGCACAAGTGTGCACTTGTTTGGTTCATCAGAAAACAACCAGGCACGTTACACTAATTGCGCCGCAAGACCTACCTGTTGCGGCGCAACTAAAGGAGCTGCAGATTTTGGTATTCCCGTTTCACTAGTTGCGGCGCAAGACAGAAGCATTGCGGCGCAACTGAAGGAGTTACTGACCAAAGGTGCTCCCGCAACACTAGTTGCGGCGCAAGACCCCACTAGTTGCAGCGCAACTAAGTGACTTTTATATTTTTTTTGTATTATTTTAATATTATTTTATTATTTAATTTTCAAAATTTTCTTTTTCTTTATTTTTCATTTTTCTTAAGTTCTATAGCATTAAATAGGACTATTTCCATTTTTAGATTATTTTTATCACTTTTAGATTTATTTTTATAATTATTTTAAGTTTAATTAGGTTTTAATCATTTTTAATCATTTTTAGGGTTTTAAAAATAGTTTTAATAGGTTTTAATTTTTAGAAAATTACTTTTTAGTCTTCTAATAATATAAGTTAAGTAATTGTTCAATAAAATCATATTTTAGACTTTTGAATTAGTTAAATTTAATTTTAGGGCTTTAATTAGCATTTAAAATTAATTATTTAATTAACAAAAGGTTTTAAAATATCTTTGTTGGATTTTTATCTTTATTTATATTATTTTAGACTTGTCTTTTTATTTTTGATATTTTGTTTTTGGTTTTAATAATTTTTAATTTTAGTGGTTTTTCTACGGTTTTACGTTTTCGTTTTTTACGTCATAGTGTAATTTCCAAGAAACCGTCATTCCATCTTCTCAATATTAATCTCAAATACATACAAGTTAATTCACAACACCATACCTCCTTGGGAAACGAATCTTTCATCTCTTTTTAAGTGATTGTGGGTCATTAGTGTTGATTTTTCCTAAAATCATCACTCGATACTTACCGCTCATATTTAGTTGCTTGTTTTTCCTAAAGCAAGTTATCTAAATTTTACCCCAATCATTTTGGCGCCGCTGCCGGGGAGGCGTGTCGTGATTTAATTTGGAAAATTTTGTTTTTAATATTATCCAAAATAGTATTTGTGTTAAGTGGAACTCCCTTAACACGTATTATCGGTTTTCTCGGTTTTTCTTTGTGAATATTATTAATATATTGTATTAAGTATCACAATCAATATACAATATCTCCAAAAGTGTGAAAACACAACCTTGATTCGGGATTTCATCACTCGATCATTGTATTCGAATCTCAAACAAAAAGAAAAGGCAAAAATAGATAAATACTTTCGTGAAGCTCGATTTTGAAAGATACGAACTATAAGGTGGGTATAAGGCGGGTATTATAAAATATTCCCTAAGGAAAAAGGCTCTTAAGTGCTTCGCGCCGCCTCGTTTCCCCGCTTGCTTGTGAGTATTTTGAGATTGAAGGCTAATCGAGGGTTTTGCCGCCCAAAGTATTAATACGTATACTATATTTGCTTGGTTTTCTTTGTGATTAAACCCTCGTGAACAATTTGGTTTTCACCAAAGTTCTAAAGTCATTCGAAGGCGTTCACTCCACGTGATCGTTTTCATTCCTTTGAGGCTTCTTTAATCAAGAGTTTGATTCGAGGAGAGATTTTGTAGATTGTTGTCTACGAAGATACACCAAAAAACCAAAAAAATTAAATATCATCAAAAACACAAAAAAATTGAAAATCCACAAAACGACCAAAAAGAATCTTCTTTGCTCACCTCCCATTCTTCGTGAAGTTTATGATCACTCGTAATCAAGCTAAACGAGCTCGTAAACGTCTTCAAAAGCAAACAAATCAAGGATCGTTGATTGTTGAAGAACCTCCAATTGTTGAACCTATTATAGAACAAGAAGTCGTAATGGCTAATCGTACTATGATGGAGTTGCTACAAGCACCCACCGAGGGTTTTGGAGAGGCCATTGTTATTCCCGCCATCCTTGCGGAGAATTTCGAGATTAAGACGGGTTTAATGTCGATGCTACAAGCAAACAAATTTCGAGGTCATGAGAAAGACAACCCGCATTACCACATTAGGAATTTCAACCGTCTCACCGCCACTAGCAAATTCAAAGATGTTCCGCATGACGCCATTAAGATGATGTTGTTTCCATATTCGTTGGATGGACCCGCAAAAATTTGGCTCGAGAAAGAACCGCCAAATTCGATTTTGACATGGGCCGATCTCGTTTCTAAGTTTGTGAACAAGTTTTTTCCACCATCGAAAACAACACACTTAAAAAACGAGATTTCACGATTTGTGCAACGTAACAATGAAAGTTTTTCTATGGCATGGGAACGATTTAAGGAGATGTTACATGAATGTCCTCACCATGATTTTTCGGAATTGCATCAAATTGATACTTTTTATAATGGGCTTAATGATCATGAACGAGATTATTTGAATGCCGCCGCGGGTGGTAATTTTTTGTGCAAGACGACAAATGAGGCTTTACAAATCATTGAAAATCGATCTAAGGTTTATAGCCCTCGTAACACACCGAGTGTTGCCAATATGGGTTCGTCATCGTCATCACAATCGTCTCGTAGCATTAACGCCTTACATGATGAAGCTAATGAGGAAAATCGGTTTTTTGATAGATTTGCTAATCTAATGTCCCATTGGAAGGCTCAAGAAGCTTCCAATTCCGCTTCGGTTAAAGCGGTTGCTAAGAGTTGTTTATCGTGTGGAGGAGCTCATGATTTATCCGAGTGCATTACCGCGGATGGTAACACTTCGAGTGCTTATGTAGCAACGGGAACTTACAACCAAAACGGCCAAGGTTCCCGCCAAAATCAAGCTCCACCAAATCAAAATGTTAACAATTATCGAAACAACAACCAAGGTAATTACCAAGGCAACACACGCAATTACAACAAAGGGAATTATCAAAGTGGGAATGGACAAATCTCTAATCAAAACCAAAACCGTGATTTTCAAAACACTACACAAGGTTTTCAAAATGCTCACACGAAAAATTTGCAAGGAGAATTTTTAGATTATGCAAAAGCAAATGATGCAAAATTTGATAATATGCAACGTGAGATGATTAGCTTAAGGTCCGAGTTGAAAAACGAGCTTAAAAATGAACTTGCTAATGAACTTAAAACTCATGCTAATAAAATGGAAGGAAATGTCCAACGTCTTCAACAAAACCAACAAAAGATGGAATTAGGACAACATGAGATTAAGCAAGAATTATTGAAAGCGGATGCTAGGCAATCAAAATTTGAGGACCGAATGGCTAAGATGTTCGAAGCAATCATGTGTAAACCCTCTTCTTCGGGTGGTCTTCCTAGTGATACCATTGCAAACCCGAAGGGAGAAATGAAGGTTATTACTACACGAAGTGGTAAAACTTTCAAGGAACCGATCTCTCGTCCAAGTACTTCTACGGAGAAGGAAATCGAGAAAGAACCCGAGGTGATGGTCGAAAAGGAGCACATTACAATCCCACGAAGTACCGCTCAAACCACACCTACGGTTACACCAATACCAATTGTGGAACCCGAGATTCCAAGGCCGTTGCCTAATGACCAACCCACACCACCTTTACCTTACCCTTCGAGACGAAACAAAGAGAAAGCACAAGAAAGGAACAATTATCAATTTGAGCTATTTATGAAAATGTTTCATGATTTGCATTTTAACATAAGTTTTGCCGATGCTTTAATCATGATGCCTCGATTCGCCGCAAACTTCAAAAGTATGCTAAACAACAAAGAGAAGTTACAACAAACGTCTAGTTGTTCATCGGTTTTTCTAAGCCGCATACCACAAAAAGTCGGTGATCCCGGTAAATTTTTGATTCCGTGTGCTATACAAGATTTGGAGGAATGCTACGCCTTGGCCGATCTTGGCGCTAGTATTAATTTAATGCCTCTCGAGATTTTCAAATCGCTTTCGCTTCCGGCTCTTACTCCTTCGAACATGTCCATCGAGATGGCCGATCATTCTACGATTTTGGCATGTGGAGTAGCCGAGGACGTTTTCGTTAAAGTCGGAAAGTTTTACTATCCCGTTGACTTTATCGTTGTAGATATTCCCATCGATCGAAAAGTTCCTCTCATTTTGGGTCGTTCATTTTTGGATACATCAAAAGCACTTATCGATGTTCATGCTCGAAAAATCACCCTTCGTTTCAATGAAGAAGAACTTGTCATCAATGCAACACAAAACTCCAATCTTTCTCATGTATATTCTATTGCAACTTTAAACCATGGTGACTCGACCAATGTCATTTGCAAAGAATTTTCACCAAGAGTTTTAGGGAATGTCTCCAAAAACAATTTACCATTTCCTCCGCCGGTGGAGGTTATGAGTGCTAAGCCTACAAGGAAGAAACCATCAATACTTGAATCGAAAAATCCTTCACCTTCATTCTTGAAAAGTGTTGATAAGTTGCCGGTTTCTACGGAAGATCTTTCGGATGATGAATATGTAGACCCCAATGGGGAGGTTTTTTTCGTCGATAAACGTTTTGAGAACTTGCCACCACCAAAACCAAAACGGTTTCAAAATGTGAGAATTTTTAGTGTGACTAACATCGTCTTAGAAACACCGAATATTTTCGACATAATTAAAAAGGGTTTTCATAAGGAGAGTTTAAAAGATAAAAAAGGAAAAGATCTTAAATGTGATTTAATTGATTTTTCTACAAATCTAACTCCGTCATCACCGCGTGATTTGAGTACTACAAACTCGTCTACTCCTTTTGACGATGTTTTGTGTGGTTCTAGTATGGGGGAAGCCCCTTATGTTCCCTCATCCTTGTCCACCGAGGACGAGATATTCGATCCCGGAATTTCATGTAAAGAGAAATCTCGGTCTTCCACCGATGCAATAAATGGAAACTATATCTATTTGCTTGGTGCGAGTCTACCTCGAGTAGCTCAAACGTTTGTCTTACCAATTGTCTCACCCTTCTACTTCTCATCTATTTTCTTCAAACTCTTTGAGTTTATGGCACATGTCCAAGTGGTGTTAATTTGTTTTTCCAATGGAAACGAGAACGCCATCTTCGACCCCGGTATTTTGCATCAACTAAGGACTTAGTCCTTTTTACCGGTTGCTTTTTGGGCCTTGTTAATCATGTAAGCCCCACCAAAATTGACCACACCATGATATCCCTAAATGTTCACATTTTGAGGGGATCGAGTCGAGCTCATGACTCGGTAATCAAAAACGAGGTGCCTCGTGGGGGAGATCCCATGCTTATCTTTATGCTTATTATTCACTAATAAGGGGACTTGTACCCTTCCAACTCGTTGTCTCGTGGTTGTTTGTGATTGTGTTATCTAGATCATCATCATCGTCTACGATTGAAGACTCTCGTGTTCGTTTACGTGAGCCTCCATCGTTCGTTTGAAGAAGTTTTTCACGAATCCATGACATATCCTTTATTGTTCTAACAATTATCTTTTAGCATAATTAATAAACGGCTTTAAATATATTGTTGATCACCCTTTCCATGCTAGATCCTAAGCATTCGACTCTTCGTCTCTAGTATGGGGGTGCTCCACCTTTAGACTCGAAACATTGAGGACAATGTTTACTTTTAGTATGGGGGGGTGAATAGGTACTTGCTTTGCTACGCCCTCACGTGTTCCAACCTTCAATGTTTTGTTTTGCTAATAAGGCTAAAAATGGCCAAATTTTAAAATTTTTCTTAGTTTTCATAAGTGTTTTTAAGACACGAATGTATATTTTCCGATGGGTAGAATAAGAGTTAATTTTTGACTTGATGGGCATTTGGAGCCATTTACATTCCTTAACCCGCTCAATTCAAGTTTTGCTAGACTTTTATATAGGGAGCTTTAAAACGCGAAAGTCTTAATTCATTCGGGTTAAGAACAAGAACTTTTCGCAAGTTCCTATAATTGATTCTAGAAAGTCACTTATCAAGGGAACTTTAAAATGCATTCTCTAAACTTGAAAAAGTCCAAGAAAGTGCAAGATCCTATAGGTGGCTTGAAAACCCAAAACTTTGATTTGATATAGTCTTAATGAAAGCTAATCCAAATTTGGCTTAATTTTGACTTGCACGGCTAAGTATTCACGAGTCTCTTTAATTAGAGGTCTTTAAATAGTGAAGAACGAGAAATGATAGAGTTAGACAAGTGATCATGCTAAACGTAGAACATGAAAGTGTTCTTTCAAAAACTCATATGTTTTTAATTGTGGCTTTTTCTTCCCATAAGATCAATGCATTAGGAATAAAACATAATTGCAATAAGTAAGGTCGTACGGTTTGAAAAGTTACTTAGCCTCTAGCGCAAGATCGTTTAAAAGTTGCTCGGGGTTGAATAGAGTTCATAGCCAAGGCATAACTTATTGAAACGGGACGCGAAGATTGACGATTATCCAAAAAGGCCCTAACAAGGCATGAGGAGCTCTATTTTTGCTAAAGATCCAAAGATGATGTGAAGTATCATTGTTCCAAAATCAATATGAAGGATCAAGACACACGACGAGAAGCTATTACTCCCCTAAAGAATGGAGAAAGTCTATCCAAAAAGACCCTAACAAGGTATGAGGATAAATATATCCAAGTCCGAAAAGGAGGCGGATCGTTGTATATCAAAATCCAAAGTAAAGATTGAAGAAAAATGATGAAGTCGTGGTCCTATATGAAGAATCTCTCAAAAACGTCAAGTGAAGAAATTCCAATTATATGAAGAGAAGACCATAATTTCGAGAACGTCTTCCCAAGATTTGAAGTATGAAGTACATGCCAAATATCGGTCCGAGAAAGGTCTCGAATCGTGAAACGAGTTATGCCAAGATATGAACTTAAGGAGATACACGAGAAGCCGTTTTAAAAGATTTTGTCCTTCGGCTAACTATTGATCAAATCGTGCTACTTTGCTTTCGGACTAATAACTACTCAAATAAGTCAATATGAATCACTTGTGATCCATGACAAATAGATAAAAAATGCTAGTAACCCATTTCCTTTTATAATAACTAGGATTGCGGGGAGAAAAAGTATTACACAATTTGGACGTATGAGTAGTGTTAGCATTGTGACTTGTACCAACAATGATCTTGTTTTTGCACTTAGCATGGAATGTATGACAATCAAGGATGACGAAATTTACTCTAAGGGACATTAACTTGTTTCTATTCTTTGACCCTAAAAGTCACATTTTGGTGATGAAAATCATACATTATGTCTTTACACAATCTCGTAGTATGTTGCAAGTCTTTTACTCTTCAATAAAGGTTAATAAAATTGAACTTTGGTGATGCTTAGATACTTTATTCTAGCATTGCGTGAGGGCACGGCAATGGCTTAGTATGGGGGAGTGATGAGATGGCATTTATACATGATCTCATCGTTCTTTTCGGGCTTTAAATGCATTAAAATGTCATAAAATACCATATATATGCTTGTGTTTGTTTACTTGTGTATTTTAGGTATGGATATCGTGAAAAAGACAAAAGATCACAAGATACAAGGAAAAACGAACACGAGAAACGAAGCCGTACAATGAACCGAGCCCTAATCATGGAATTTTCATCAAATACCCTTGAAGACTTGAAGACAAAACAAGATTGATCATCATTTATTGAAGAAATGACACTTAAAACCCTTGTATATTAAAAATTACAAGTTTGGTCCCTTAAGTTTGTCAAAATTGCAAAAAGGTCCTTCAAGATTGAAGAAATGGCAAGATTAGTCCCTCAACAATTTCAAATTGCCAATAATGGTCCCTCAACAAGTGAAAGACTCATTGAAGACCTTTGAAGATCAACATTGTCCAAGATTAGTCCTTGAAAAATCACCAAATGACAAAAATTGCCTTTGAAACATCTTTATGGAAAGTTTGTGCCAAAATTGTCAAGTGATGAAACTTAAATACAAGGGAGAGACGATTTTAGGCTGAAAATCTTTAAAAGCCAAAAATTCCAAAAGACAAGGACCAAATTCGCCATTTTTGAAACATTTAAAAGAAAAGGGCGGTTAACACAAACCTTTCCCCCTTTTTAGGATCAAACTCAGTTACTGTTCATCTTTACCATGCCCAGAAATTACCCACCTTTTTACTTGGGTAATTCTCAATTAAACTCTCACAAACTTAATTCACACATGCCAAAACCCTTCCCACTCCTAAAAACCTGCATCCCACTCATGTGCACCAAACCCCCAATTCCCCAATCCACCAATCACATCATTCCTTAGCCCCCAAGCATCATGACGTGGCTTAAATCAATGGCCAAGATTATTTGCTTCCTCCCAAAGCAAAATAAACGTTCAAGATCAAGAGAGGACAAAATGCACTCAAAATCATTCAAGGGCACATTTGGGATTTTCTATGTATTAGGGTTTATGTTTTTATGCTTCTAGGATGTTCTATAGACTCTATAAAAGGAGCTCACAACTTGTGTGAAGCCCTTGTTCCAGTTTTTAAGCTTGCACATGTAATACCTTTTTGAAGAAATAAAAAGTTTGGTTTTTGAAATATTCAAGTGTAATTCCTTTTTTATTGTTTTTAAAAGTTGAGTGTTGTGTTAAGCTTAATTCTGAGTTCCACACTTTTATTTGGTTAAGCAACTTTGATTTTCAAAGTTGTTTAAGGTTTTGAGATTTTGAGAGATTTTGGTAAAATCTTCTCAAAAGGTATTTTGGTGTTCTTGGTTAATGTTATTGGTAATATAGGGTTTTAGAAAACATATTTGGAAGTTTGAAAAGGTTTTGGAAAGATTTAAGAGAAAGAAAAGAAAATCAAAAAATATATATTATTACTTGTTTTTGTGTTTTCTTCCTTTGTTTTTGATTTGAGCAGGTTGAAGGCTTGTTGATTTAGTTCAGCACCAACCCGGGTTGGTTTGGAGGTGGATTCAACATCCACTAGGACCCTTGGATGTAGGGGTCCTAAGGTAACTCTCTTTTACTCTTTGAAAAGTTCATAAAAGTGCTTGTTACTTGATTTGCTTGATTGATTGATTTAGTGTGTTTAAGTTACTTGATTTGTGTTTATGTTATGTTATATACATGTTATGAAGCTTTGATAACAATTTGGTTAGGTTTCATAAGGTTTTGATTTGGAAAAATTGGTTTTCAAAAAGTTTAAAGGGTGTTTGGCAACGCGTTTTAGCAGGACATAGTTTTGATTAGTGATAATTAAAAGGTGTTAGATTGTTTGTTTAGGGTTGATTAAGGTTATTGGTAAGTAGTTAATTACTTTGGAACAAGTTTGGAGTAATTTTGTGTGTTTAAAAAGGTAAAAAGGGTGTTAAAAATCTGCATAAGTGTTAAATTGCTTGGTCTTTCATGATCTTTGGTGCATGATTTTATGAGTTTTGATTGTTGATTGCTTACATTTACTTGTGCTTGACTCCTTGAGCTTCAACAAGCTCAAGGGTGCCCCAATTGTTCCAACATAATCACCAAACAAAGCATCAAGCCAAGACCTCTTGGCATCACAAGTGCACAAGTGTGCACTTGTTTGGTTCATCAGAAAACAACCAGGCACGTTACACTAATTGCGCCGCAAGACCTACCTGTTGCGGCGCAACTAAAGGAGCTGCAGATTTTGGTATTCCCGTTTCACTAGTTGCGGCGCAAGACAGAAGCATTGCGGCGCAACTGAAGGAGTTACTGACCAAAGGTGCTCCCGCAACACTAGTTGCGGCGCAAGACCCCACTAGTTGCGGCGCAACTAAGTGACTTTTATATTTTTTTTGTATTATTTTAATATTATTTTATTATTTAATTTTCAAAATTTTCTTTTTCTTTATTTTTCATTTTTCTTAAGTTCTATAGCATTAAATAGGACTATTTCCATTTTTAGATTATTTTTATCACTTTTAGATTTATTTTTATAATTATTTTAAGTTTAATTAGGTTTTAATCATTTTTAATCATTTTTAGGGTTTTAAAAATAGTTTTAATAGGTTTTAATTTTTAGAAAATTACTTTTTAGTCTTCTAATAATATAAGTTAAGTAATTGTTCAATAAAATCATATTTTAGACTTTTGAATTAGTTAAATTTAATTTTAGGGCTTTAATTAGCATTTAAAATTAATTATTTAATTAACAAAAGGTTTTAAAATATCTTTGTTGGATTTTTATCTTTATTTATATTATTTTAGACTTGTCTTTTTATTTTTGATATTTTGTTTTTGGTTTTAATAATTTTTAATTTTAGTGGTTTTTCTACGGTTTTACGTTTTCGTTTTTTACGTCATAGTGTAATTTCCAAGAAACCGTCATTCCATCTTCTCAATATTAATCTCAAATACATACAAGTTAATTCACAACACCATACCTCCTTGGGAAACGAATCTTTCATCTCTTTTTAAGTGATTGTGGGTCATTAGTGTTGATTTTTCCTAAAATCATCACTCGATACTTACCGCTATTTACGCTCTTTGTTTTCCTAAACAAGAGTTGTATTTTACTACAATCAGTCATGAGCTTGTATTAAAACATTCGAAGTTTTAAGCTCATAAAGGAAAGTGTATCTTTTAAATAAGAGAACTTTTCCTCGTAACGAGAAATTAACCTTTCTCGGTCATGAGCTTTCCGTTAAAACAGTCAAAGTTTTCAAGCTCATGAACACGACTTCTAAGTAAATGTCAGCTTAGGACTCGTTCTTCAGATAAAAGGAAAGTTTATCGCCGATGATAAACTTATCCTTAACAACGGGAAGTTTACAACTTCTCGGACTTGAGCTCGTTTTAAAAGATATTCAACATCTTAAGCTCAAGTAATTGGTTTTCAAAACTTTGAACACAATTTTTCGAGAATTTCTCAAAAGGTTTTTCTAAATCTTTCAAAATTGTGTGTTCAAAAACGTTTTGATAAAAAGAGCATGTCTTCTGGAATCGATAATATTTACGAACCTAGAAATGTCATTCAATAATGACACGGGGTTGTAAATAAAGTTCGAGCAGAAGTTCAAACTTTTAAAACATGCTCAAAATGGTTTGCTATTATTTCCGATAGTAACCCGCTTTTCACTTTGAAGTCAAGCATTTCGCCGGAAAGCTTTGACTTCAGAATCCGAAGTTATCAACTCCACAATCCAAAGTTCGTTGCAATTGATATCTACATACTCGAAGATGCGACTACTCAAACGGTGACTACAGCTCTTTCAATAGAACACGGGTCAACAATTGAGGGGGAGCAATTGTCCAGCATTCAGAATCCTTGATGCCGAGAGTGCCAAGTTCACATATTGGTGTTAAGACAACGATATCAATCATACACATGGAGTCAAGAGATAACTTCAGAAGTTACGAGGAAGACCAACATTCGTGAACAAGAACCATGTGCTTCTTTTATATGATGTTCTCCATCATTCAGGTCCAACCTCGTAAATTGCTAATATTGTGAATTCATTATCACATATTGATCTTTGCACGTGTTAAATACCTTACACTTGTGTTTAAAAGGTATTTAATTTACGTTTCAAGTACACCCTCATTAATTTGAGGGGGAGCTTGTGTAACTCATGAAGATAATTGGATTTGCATTTTTCTTCCCAAATTTTCTTAAAAGGCTATTAAATCAATTGATATTAAAAACATCGATTGGGTTAATATTTTTAATATGGGGGAGAAAATGTGATTTAATATGGGAAATGATTAATCACAAATGGTTTGACTTAACGTGTTAGCTCATCCCGACATGTGCGAAATGTTTTCGAATATCGTAGCATATGTTAAGGGGGAGCAAAATGGATTTGCACTTCAAAATGGATTTCATGGTGACATACACTTACCCAAAACATCTCTATTCACGACGGTGAAGATTGTGGTGACATAAGGATGGTAGGATAGGTTAAAGTCCAATGATTTCTCTAGAACCGGAGGAATCTTCCCAAGGACATTCCATAGCTAGAAATAGTAGTCCTTAGGAAAGATGGAGAAAGATTGTGAACGTAGCTGAATGCTGACCAAGTACTTAAGTTAGCACTGGAACAATCACAACAAGGTGCTAGTTATGACGTATTGGTAAGCATTGAAGGGGTTGAAGAATGAAAAAGAATTGTAAAGATAAAAGGTGTAAAGAAAGTAGCCCTCCTTACAACTTAGGCAGAAACCGGGTCAATTCATATGCTATTGAGATCATTTTTAATGATTCTTGATATTGAAGATAGACATCATGGACCCAGTGATGCAAGGCACAACCCATCCCAGCTAACTCAGATATCTCTTAAAAGATATTTGTTTTAATCACACGGAGACAACACATTATCTATTGATTTATTCACTCCGAATAAATTGGTATTGAAAAGGTGGCACTCCTCTCCAGCCTCCGATCACTAAAATCCAAAATGCACGATCGAGTCTAGAGCCATTTGAGATCATCAAATATCTCATTAGGACACACTTTCATTATTCCTTGCTTGTTCACACAATGTGAAAAGTAAGAAAGATCTTAAGAGTCCTACGCAAAATCTTCATGATCTTGCCTGAACATCCGAGTAATACAAAAGTATTTACAATGAAGATGGAAATCCTTCTTGAGCGAATATCAAAAAGCTCATGGTAGGTGACTTGTGCGATTCTTTATGAATCAAACTTGTGATAACTGGAAAGCAACAGTGGTTTAATTCTTAAATGAATTTAAACACGTTCCAGGCCTCTACGCATTATCATATGATCTTGCCAGAACACTCAGAGTGACTCTTTACTGATCACAGTGACGAGTGGAAATCCTTCTAGTGTTAACATCAAACAGCACTTGGTAGGTAACTTGCAAGATTCTTTATGAATCAAGCTAGTGACAACTGGAAAGCAACGATGGTGCGGTTCTTAATTGAATTTCACTTGTTCTAGGAACATGAATTGACGGCTTCAAATCATGCGGATAATATTATCCAAATGATTCACTCTTTACGTTCGCAGTCAGCTTTGGACGGTCGAGTAAAGAGAACGGGTTTACCCGCGAAATCTTGTCAAGGAGGTTCTTTATTGAAACTACCTGTCACAAGTACGATATTTAATATCGTCCAACGGTCTTCACCGACCGGAGGTAAAATGCTACCGAATTAGAATGAAATGTTCAAGGCCATTTCATCCGTGTATATGGTTTGTTGCTAACTGTCTTATGCAGCGTAACAAGAAGGTGGCATTGCGGTGTATAATCCAGAAGAAGTCGTCACCACATGCTTATACTACATACACTTAGTACTTCAACAAATTCAAGAAAGTCTGAAGGTCAAGTCTTCCGCTGTATCAAACTCTGAAGCTTTCAAGAATTTAAAGGTATAAGTATGTGGAACATGAAGTCACAAAGAGGCAAATTTCACAAGTGATGAATGCACAAGGTCAAGGCAAGGAAACATGCTCAAGACTAAAGTCAAAGATCATATCAAGCATATTCACAAGAACAAGATCGAAGACTCAAGCATAGTATGCTAGGTTTAAGATTTTATAAAATGGTGTGACCTCCCTTAGGGGGAGATTGTTGGAAATGTGTTTTCCCAAAGAAAGTCTCGGTCACATCATTATTAGCATAGATCACGAGCCATAGAATATTTAGAACTTTGTAACTTGGAGCGACCTCCCTTAGGGGGAGATTGTTGGAAATACGTTTTACGTATTTATGAAGGATCGGTCGCTCCAACGATAATTATGTAATGGGCTCGTGGTCCACTTAGTAATGTATAGTCCATATAGCCCACATGTAGGGTGGGCTATATATATATACCCCTCCTAGCATGTTAGGAGGGGTTGGTGGTTCTTCTTATTTAAAAACTTTTCATTAATCTAATCACTTTCTCTCTCTACTTTTCTCTCCTCTCCTTTCTCTCTCTACACCTCCATCTTCCTCCTTCCCCATTTCCACCATTAATCAATAGATCCAATCCATCATTTAACAAATCCTTAGAATTCGTAGACCTTCAATATAAATATATATATATATATATATATATATATATATATATATATATATATATATATATATATATATATATATATATATATATATATATATATATATATATATATATATATATATACTTTTACCTATCCAGAATTTACAGATTTTGAACAAATAAGAAGTTTGTTATGATCAGAGGGTCTTACCCTAACCCATTTGTCTAGCCCTCCTCTAAATCTTTTATTTAATATATAATCTAAGTCTCATGTTCGTTTGAAGGTCCAATTATACTCCTAAGTACCCTAAACATCTTAAAACGTTAATTTAAACCCGACTGATGTCAAAACTGCTTTGACCTCCGACTATAGTAACCTGTTTTTGACCCACTTCTAGACCTCCAATTCAATTCTAGTTTCTTGCATTTGAAATCCAATTCAATTACCTTTTCAAGGATATAAGATTCGAAAATTAAAAGTTTGTAAAACTCTAGATATGATCAAAACAATGCACCAAACATTTTGCCCAGTTTTTAATTCCGAATTTAATTGAATTAACCTAATTAGTTATTCATAATTTATTTAATCACAAGCCCTAATTTATCTAAGTATTATAATAACATTAATTCTAATATTTTAATTTTGCTCTAACCCTAAATCCATCATAATTGATATTTACATGAATTAGAAACATGATTTAGTTAATAAAAACGTAATTAGAACATGATTTTTACCTCTAATCTTCAAGGGATTGATTTTTCTTGAAAACCCTAACCTCCATTGATGTATTTTCGACCCTATAGCTGATATAAGTCGTTCATGGCCTTTAGGGATCTTAATTTATATTAAAACACCTTTCCTAATCCAAATTTAAGGCTAAAACCAAAACTTTCCATATTTTCTAACCCGCTTCCACCAAATTGGCCCATAACCGACCCTAATAGCCTTTTTCTTTATTTTTTTTTTATTATTTACTGTACATTAACTATTAATTATCATTACCTTAAATTTCCTTAATTTATTTCAGCTCCTAAAACCTCCAAAACCGCTAAACCGTAAAACTAGTCAATTTACGCGTATACCGTAAAAGACGTAAAAATATACAGTTTTATAAAAACAACTCTTAGAATATGAAATAAACTATACAATAAGTTCTAAATGAATTAAAACCATTAATAACTCGATTTTACTCAGGTTAAAAATTATTTGTTCGCTGTACCAATCTCTTCGAATTGAAAAACTTGTGTTTAATGTGTGACTCAGTTTTATTTTGGTGGAACAAAAAGGTTGTCGTTGTAATATATTAAAGTGCAAAACAATTAAAGTAAATGTGCGTTAAATATAAAATGCGTTAAAGTAAAGTGCGTGAAAATAAATCTAAGTCTATTTAAACGAAAGGTGCAGTATTTAAAACGTGACGGAAAGTAAATTAACTAAATGATTAAAAATTAAAGCGTGACAAGAATTAAAATTGACAAAGAATTAAAATAACAACTTAAAATTAAACAAGACAAAATAAGTGAAAAACCACTCCAATCGGAATATAATCCGATCAGTCAATCAATCACCTTAGATCGGAATGTTGGTCGGAATCCAATCGGAATGCTGTCACCTATACCTGATCGGAATACCCAAAACAATCTGATCGGAACGATTGTCTTACCTCAGATCGGAATAAGCAAGGGACTCTGGTCAGAATGTAGATCGGAACCCCAGATCGGAATAATGTCACCTCTACCTATCGGAATACCAAACTTACTTCCCAATCGGAATATCACTAAACTCCCCAATCGGAATAATGGGTCGGAATAACCAATCGGAATGAATAGAAGATATCTGATCGGAATACCTGTCACTTAGCTCCAATCGGAATATCACTAAACTCCCCAATCGGAATATTGAGTCCCTCTCGTCGGAATATACAAACCCTTTTCCGACCAAGCAAGGAACGCTGGTCGGAATGTAAAACCCCTTTCCGATTTGTCAATCGGAATACAGTGGAAAAAGCACAAATTAAGCTAATCAAATAAGCTATGATTCTAATAAGCACAAGTCTAAAATCCTAAGGTAAACCGTATGAAAATAAGCTACTAAACTGAAATTTAACAACTTTTAAGACACGAAATGAGTAAGCTTTACGAAAAACAACTTTTATATGAAAATAACTTTTATAAAAAACTATATAAACTTGAAAATAAACAAAATAAGCTATGAAAATCAATGATTTAAAACAATCAAAAGCGTAAAAATGTAATCTTTAAACAAATAAACAAGACAAAAAGCATATAAAGCAAAGATTAAAGAAAGGTAGAATGAGATCAACAAGGTAAAGTAAAGGTGCAAGAATTAAAAGAAACACTTACTTGAAATTAAAGGTATTAAAGGTGCAAGACATGTAATTAAAGGTACAAGTAAATAAAGTTGCAAGTAATTAAATGTGCATAAAAGTAAAGGTGGAAGAACTAATTGTCACGATTAGTCAACAAAACTTAATGAAATGAAAATGAGAAGTATATATAGGAGATTAGG
The DNA here is from genome assembly GCA_025667525.1 of Glebionis coronaria. Classification (NCBI taxonomy): domain Eukaryota; kingdom Viridiplantae; phylum Streptophyta; class Magnoliopsida; order Asterales; family Asteraceae; genus Glebionis; species Glebionis coronaria. The sequence goes on along the minus strand of CM046882.1, from coordinate 100,907,973 downwards.
AGGGTGGTTAGAGGAAGCTTCCTCCCCTCCTTCCTTTCTTCTTAATTGCGCCCTTAAGTCCTTCCTTCTTAATCTTTTTTTAATCTTGGACTTTGATGACTTTTGGCTCGGGATTTCGTTGGACTCGTCTTTTAATTCTTCGATAAATAAGACTTGAGTTCCTCGGCTTTAAGTAAACTTTCGTCTTTTGACTTTTTCTTCGATAAATCTTCAGAATTGGTCTTGGACTTCCGTTCTTTTTGCAATCTTGACTTCTTGACTTCGTCTTTCATCTTTTTCTTCAATAAAAGTCCATAAATGCCCGTGAATGCCCGTGTTTTCTCCACTTTTCACCTTTTCGTCCTAAATCACAACAAAAACACAAACCACGCATAATTCCGACATAAAAGACATAAAATACACGTTTTAGCTCGGTTATTATTGTAATTAAGTGGTAGAAAAGATGTGTGTTTACACACATATCAAATCCCCTACACTTGACCATTGCAATGTCCTCATGCAATGCATTAGTTACAAAGCACGTTCACATTTTTCATCATAATCATTCCACGTTGGCCTTTATTAAAGAGATAGAAAATTATAAACATTAAAAGTAAAGAAATCAAAAAGCATACCTTGGGTTTTGGAAATGTCATGAATTATCATCATCCTCAAGTTTTCACTTTCTCCAAACCAAGCTTAAAAATGAGATCATTATTATTATAAGTTAGCAAACTAACACGAACTCATGTGGGCCAATTATTCACTTAGACTCCCTTATTCCTAGGTGTATCTCTTATATTTTATTTTTGTCTTGAATGATCACGAGGATGCATTTTTGACTTATTACGATAGTTTATTAGGCCGAAAATAAAGTGAACGATTTAATCAATAGTTAGCTAAAGGACAAAATCTTTTAAAACTACTTCTCGGGACCTCATAAAGTTCATATCTTGGCATAACTCACTTCGTGATTTGAGACCTTTCTCGGACCGATATTTGGCAGCGACTTCATACTTCAAACCTTGAGAGACGTTCATGAAATAATGGCCTTCTCTTCATAATATTTCTTCACTTGAAGTTTTGAGAGATTCATACTTGGACCACGACTTCTTCATTTTTCTCCAATCTTTATTTTGGACTTTGATATACAACGATCCGCCTCCTTTTATGACTTGGATCTATTTTATCCTCATACCTTGTTAGGGTCTTTTCGGATGCACTTCTCCATGACTTTTGGGGAGTATTTGCTTTTCGTCGTGTGTCTCGATCCTTCATATTGATTTTCGATAAATGATTCTTCACATCACTTCGGATCTTTAGCAACAAAATAAAGCCCTCATGCCTTGTTAGGGCCTTTTCGGACTCGCCAATCTTCGAATCCCGCTTCAATAAGTTATGACTTGGCTATGAATTCTAATCCATACCGAGCAACTTTTAAACGATCTTGGGCTAAAAGCTAAGTAACTTTTCAAATCGTACAACCTTGTTTATTAGCAGATAAATTATTTAGCAAGCGACGGGAGAATAGGCTCATAATTAACTCACATAAATTCATGAAAGAATATCGGACTTATAATTGGCTCTATCATCTCTCGTTCTCCACAGTTTAAAATCTCAAGGAATGAGACTCGTGGATGCTTAGCCTATTAAATCAAAGTTTTGGGTTTTCGAGTCGTCTATAGGATCTTGCAAATTCTTAGACTTTTTCAAGTTTCGAAATCGCATTTTAAAGTTCCGTTGATAAACGACTCTCTAGGATCAATTATAGGAACTTGCGAAAAGTTCTTGTTCTTAACCCGTGAGAGTTAAGACTTTCGCGTTTTATAGATCCCTATATAAAAGCCTAGCAAAACTTGACATAAACATGTTAAGGATACTAGCTAGAGTAACTTAGATAAGTAAACTCGGGTTGAGTGAAAAGATTCACAACGTTTGAAAATAAAAAACCACTTATTCAAAGATTTATCTTAGCAAAGAAGGAAAAATAACTATACAAAAGGAAAAACTAATAGGCCAAAATAGATCAAAAATTTTGAAAAATGTCGAAAAATTGATTTTCCGGTTAAAATGAGGACAAATACAAGGAAAAGAGCCACTTAACTTCGATAGAAGTCCCCCTACACTTAAGATAAACATTTTCCTCAATGTTTAAGCATGTGGTAGTAAACTCCCCTACACTTAGGACATTGTGCACGTTGTTTAAATCTCGCTAAGGGAAAGACAACTAAAGAGATTCCTATTTTAATATTGGAAAATATAAAATAGTGAATCGAAAAGAGTTTAGGATAGAACCGGGAAGAAGAAGTGGAACACAGAATCACGGGTCGTCAAGAATCATCAAGAGTGGATCATTGAAGCTCGAATCCCTGATTAAGAAAGGAGAGAGCAAACACCAACGGGTCTCCCCTACACTTATGATAAAGAAAGCGAAAAGATATATGCATGGGTTGCCTCCCAAGAAGCGCTTGATTTTTGGTAACCGAGTCATTAGCCTGACTCGACCTTGATCATCAACGGAAGAAGCATGAAACATATCCACCAGGATCAAAGACATAGTTTTCGTCCATCAAATAGCACAAGCTTAAGGTGAACAAGGCAAGCCAAAGAAGAGTAGGCAGGGTTCCCTTAAGCAGTGATGGAGCACGGTGGAAGCAATGTTGAAGTGGTCCAAGCAGATTTCCATAAGTTCCAAAGATTTTTTCTTTTATTTCATCAGGTGGATACTGAGATGGCTGCAGAATGTCAATACCGGGATCGAACACCTTTTCCTTTAAGGGAAAATAGCGCTCAGGCTCAGCAGAGTGTGAAGAAGATCCGCGAATAAGCACAACCTCGTCCTCAGAAGGGGGACAAAGAGGTGTTAATTCATACGTGCTGCGGATATTGGTGTCGGCCGGTTTCTTCTCCTTAGAAAGAATGTTCTTCAAATCCAAAGTAGGATCAAGACGATAATCTTCAAAATCATAAGGAGGAGCATCACTCTCATGAGGGAAGCAAGTGTTGAGAAACGTAGAGAAATCTTCCTCAAATGAGTAATCGTCCAAAGTAGGATCGAGTGATGGTGGTGGATCTTCATCATGTGAAGAATCGCTCGAAAGAGTATCAGCCTCATCAAAATCATCATACGTGGGCAGATCAGGATACTCAGAAGTAAGGTCATCATAATCATCCGAATCTGAGCTAGACTCATAATCATCATAAGCATCAAAGACCGGTGGAGAATCATAAATGGGAGAAGCGTCCAAAGTAGTGAGAGAATCATCCACATCATCATGAAAAAGTGGATTATATAGGTGATTATCCATATAAACATGATATGAATAAATAATAAATGCAGCGGAAAGATCACCTATCAACGGATCCATAGAGTCATATGATTAATCTAAAGGAAAGTCCATAAAAGTATACCTTTGTAGCGTGGTTCGGTAGGATCGAACAGAAACCGTCACCAACACATGATTTAACAAAGAAACCCGAATGATCAAAATAGATCATCTCTATGAATATGATCCACACTACACGTCATCGTATACCAAATGAATGCTAGTCCGATAACCGTAACTCGTCGAACAAATCTTGAATAAACATGATTCAAGATGGTTCGTTTATAAATAAAAAACCATTTTTCTTATGCTTCTTTTCCGTAACTACTAGCCTTACAAAATGTTACATACGTTTTTTTTAATTGGTGGTTTTGCTTCTCATATTGATAAGCATATATTAAAATCATTTCAATCCCATCATAAAGCGTATGACTTTATATTTCATTTATGGCCGGTTACGAGGTTATTAGTAGCATCTTAAATGGGTTGTTTATTAATATAATCTAATTATTAAGTACTAGCTTAAATAATTAGAAGTCCGATATTAATCCCGAGTTACGCAGGTTATGTATATATCGTAAATACTAAGACACGATATATTAGGTGGTACCTCTGTGTATATGTGTGTGACCCCATAGGCTCACATGCGTCTAGCCATATAGTTATTTATTATGACACGAGCATACTCCAGCAGCTCCCACTTGCGTACGTCATAATAATCAAGTAATTATACAAGCAAAGGTTAGCGTCTAGCAACGCCAATGCCCCTAGAAACATATGAGGATAGTTTCTTAAACATCTCATTTAAATGGTTTAGATATCAGTCATCCTTTTGTTTCAGATACTTTGTTAAACTTTAGACATAGATCATAAGTCATTCTTAAGTCTAACTATTCTGTTTCTCGATATAGAAATTGAACTAGATTACCAAATTAATCAAGAATCATCTTAATTACATTTGGGTGTGGCCACACATACATCTGTACAATTCATCGAGGGGCCCAGTAGTATCTAACTCCAATACATGTGGAGGAACAAATCCTATTTTGACTGCACGTGTCGTTCATGTGTTTCACATCGCACTTGAAAATGGTCTTTATGGCAGCCTTGTTCAGGACAACGTTGAACCATATCAAAGATTGACATTCCACACATACAAAACCTACTTGCATCTCAAGTCTAAGGATGAGAGATTCAACCACTTGTGAGATTCACTATTGACGACGATCCATGAAGTGAATTCTCGTAGGTTGGGTCAATCCAATGTTCATCCAATGAACACATGTGAGTTTGGCGGCATCATCAATTAATATTCATTCCAAATGAATATGACCAACTCACATTTGTCTTAATTCAACAATACTCCCGTATCGTCAACTGACAATGGACGATTTAGAATAAATAAATTATTCATGGATTAAACATGCTAATATAGAACACAGTAGTACAAATGAAGACGATCTACCAAGTATATCAATTCATTATTTAGTAAAACTGCTTAACGTTCCATTATCCAAATACTAAAAAAAACAGATATACATGAGACTACTCTAAGGTCAAAGTCCAATGTTCCAAGCATGATGAACATGTTTGACTACAAGACATTGAATTTACACAAGGACCTGTTGAGTTGTCATCTGAGTGAACTTTGAGAATAATTATTTCAGAAATTCACAAATAGTGAAGATTTTGAATAATACGATGATTGTCATTTTGTATATGTGCGCTCAAGTGCTAATACAGTAATGCTAGCATCGCCATAGTACAATACATAGGTTGTTTGAAGCAAGTAGAACACCTATTTAAGACAATCTTCTTAACAGCTTCTCAAACTATAAAGTATTCTTGTTTTACTAATGAGTAGTGCAACAGTGCTTCTCATCAAGCACGTCTAGGTAGTAGTATTATCATCGAAGATGAAACCCTACTATCACTAGGATTAAGTACCATCTCAATCAAAGTAAGCATTAGTGTATAAACTCAACACTAATCTTCTTACCTTAAATCCGTAAACGATGAACAATCTACAATAGTTTAATGAATTTCACTTAGACACTTTGTGATAAGTTCATCTTGCATTCATGCAAGTAATAAAGTTAGTCTAATATATAACATATCATATGTAAAGAATCCATTAGGTAAACTAAGGGTCTCCATGTACATATTCAATTTTATCAAGTGAGATAAAACTTTGAGACTTTCTCATTGATGTGTCATATTTAGACTTATTAACCGCATATGACATATCATACTAAGCATATGTTCCAAGGTTATATGATTTGCTTCTTATATCTCTCAATAGAATATATTCCAAGCCAAGGATTAAAATCTAGCTTAGATGGAATAATATTTCTATATGTTAACAACATATGAGAATAAAGAACAAACAATACAAAGTGCTCCGACTAGCTTAAAGGTACTCGAGAGTTATCTTTGTTTTAATCATGATCATATCCTTGATTAAAACTTAAGATTCCAGCTCCTAGATGCATGCTCTAATCCACACTTGGATTTCTAGAGTTTGTACACCAATTACCATATTTCATATTCATGAAATCGAGTATGGTAATTAATATATTTATTAATTTAACACTCGTAAAGAAAAGAAAGCCTTAAATCATGATCAATTGCTTGAGCATGCCTTAAACTCTATTCAAAGAGAGTGTTGATAAATGTGTACAATTGTGTCCATATCTATCTTCTCATAGAAGACCATTTATAACCTATCAGTCTTACTGATTAGTGAAAGCTAATCAAATTCCAAAAGTGATTTTCTTTTATGGACTACATCTAACCATTCATAGTTTTGAGTCATTCATTAGATTCCAAATCTAAAAATGAGTCTCGATAGTTATGAGGTTCACTATGATCCTCTAACTTAGATTCCTCAACATAGACATGACATTCATATCTTCAGGTGCTTGAGGTATCCTTGCGGATATGCGAATGGGAGTCACAACACTTTGTGGCTTTTGCATTTACTTGCTTAGCCTCAATTGTGCCGTTCACTAGTATATTCAGAAGGTTGTATTTTATTCATTACTCTCTTCAAAGATGCATAAAGGCTCCCACTTGCTTCTTGTAAGAGGAGACGTTCTCCAAGTACACAGCATGTCGAACAACAATGAATTGTTCTCGTTTGGGATGTATAAAATACACTGAAATTTCTTGATTCAAGTTTTGTTAATAACACGTCTAACATGATTTAAACAAATTCAAGACTTCAACTAAGACTTACTGGGAGTCATCCCATTCCATAAATTGATGGTTTCTTAGTTACCTTCTTGTTTGGAACCATATTGAATAAGCACGGGCATATTCAAATTTTTTGTTAACCTTAATAAGATAAGAGAGAGAGTATTTAGTGTTATCAAGTATCAAATAATAACAATAATATTTGATTTACACATGAAACATAGTGTTGCGATTATGAGACATTATCATAATTCTTTAGATAACCTAATACTCTTTAGCTCACATATTTTATAATTTGGTCAAACCAAATTGCATAAACAATATATTCAATCCGATTACATGCTATAAAGTATGATTATTTTAGCAGTTCAAGAACTTCATGTTCATGTTTTAACAATAAAACATAACATGTTGGTCGCTAAATATACTTTATAAGATATTGAACAATTCAATAACTTCATTGTATATGCCCTAACAGGAAGACACAACAAGTGAAGTACTTACTTTATTTATAAGTCTTTGAACAATTCAAGGAAGTTCATGTTAATGTATTTACTTGAAGACATAAACATATTATAAATAAATTATTATTGAATGCCTACTTTTGGCTTCAATAGTATTTTCAAGTTAATTTACATACTTCATATTTATGTCTTTACAAGAAGACATATGCATATTAGCTAAAACATTTAGGTAATGTGATGAAGTAGTTTTTATTATTTCTTGACATTAGTTCTCTATTAGACAACATACATCAATATGTATAAGTCCTAATAGAATATTATAAGCCATATTGTGTTGTACCTTGCACACTCTAATATTTCTCCCACTTGAGCATGGCACAACATCATATATGAATAATATTAAAATATGACAGATATAATAAGATTTAAGTCATACTCAAATCAAGCTTGTATAGAAGGGTTATGTAGAACTTCATCGTTTAATAAGCAATCATGCATAACTATTTTTAGATAACATTTCGGGAAGCGACATCAGAAAAGCGAATAGTTATCTTTTAAAATAATATGCAATAAGGCTTAGAAAACTATGATGTCATTTCAAGACAATCAAGAAATTAAGTGGGTCACTTACAATGTGATAAGCTCATAGCTCCCACTGAATAAGACAACATTACAAGTGTGTCCTATGATTGAAAACTGCATTGCTCCCATTAGTTAAGACAACATTTTTAATGTATCTATACTAGTGAAAAAGCAAGTAGCAATTTGTATACTTTCTAGTTCCTTGAATGTCTACACATTATAGCAAATGTGAGTCTCGTAGACCAGTAAACATGTACATAGATATTCAAAGAAAAAGTATCAAGTTCTACTATATTTCTGATGAGATTTCCATCGATCCCATTAACTTGAAAGTTTTGCATGTAATTCCTCTTTCTACTTTACCTTAAAGGTGTGTAGAATCTTAGGGAACTAGTTTGTGTAAGGAAAATATACTATAAAAACATGCTAGTAATTTCCTTTCCTCTCACGGTTTAATGAGACTTCAATTTCTAATCAAGACTCATACATTATCTTAACACTTTAAGATATGCAACCGTACTTAATCGTTTTGACTTACAAGACAATGCGATTTCTTGAGTAGGTGTGTATTAAGATTGATTAGGATTGAGAAGATTCAAGTGTTCCTATTACAGCTTTCTCATACAAGGAGAAAGGGTGGGAACGAGTCTTATTCTTACAAGGAAAGAAGACTTAGTTTGTTTTCCTCTAACACAAAAGGAAACAAACTTTGTTTACGGTTTGTGTTGCACAAAATCATTAATAGAAATACAAAGTTCATATTTAGTGTTTTCGATAATTATCCTTTTAAAATTAACTACCCAAGTTTATAAAAAAACAATTAATTTTACGAAAAGGCTAAGATCCTCATTGAGGTTCCACCACCACATCAGTTGATCTGCTAGCAATGATAGATTCAACAGGTAGATGACGTTCATCAATTGCAAATCTCGTGCAATTCTTAGATCCTTATGGGACTCATGACACAAGCAATCATTTCACTAAATGTCAAACTGGCATGTTTAGTCCCATCCTTGCCTCGGTCAAGGTCTCACCGTTGTACCGATTAAGTCATCCAATTTGAGAACATGCGAGAATAAGTCTAGGTCTCACGCATAGATAATAATCACCTTGGGTTACAATTCACATCCGTCTCACAAGATGCAAAAAGTAATTGCAAGTGATCTCAAACGATTGGACGGCATGACTTAAATTTGAGACGGGTATAAAAGTTTGATTTTCAAATCAAAAGTGTGTACGAGGAAGCATGCATTCATCCATCGTAGCACAAGTTAAAAACATTTCTTAACTTAAATATAATCTTGTTTTAATTTATGTGCGTCAAGTTGTCCAAGTTAAAGACTAATATAAAACCTAAGTGGAATTAATATTAGATTAGTGAATACATAAAAAAAAATAACATTCATAACACATTACGAGTTATTATGAAAACAAGATTTTAGTTTTAAATCATATTTAAAATTTAAACTAAATCAAAATTTTAGTTTTATAATTGGTTTGTGATTGGTTTTTAAGTTTTTATAAAAACATTTGCAAGTAATAGCAAGATATCAAGCAAATAAGCAACCACACAACCACAAGTATGCAAAGCCTCAAACCGATGAAAAACCTATGCTTGATCTCGTGATCCATCACGAGGACCAAGAAGTCAACTAAGGGTAAGTCAACACAACCAAAAAGTGGGCTCCCACTTGCTCCAAGACCATCTAGAGCATGTAGAACCCAAAGTGAACATGAAGCCCAAATCTGCCATAAAATTTCAGTCGACTTCTAGGGCCAAAACCCATAGAAGGAGTCCTCCCTAGCCTGAGCTCCAGTTGAGACTTTTGAAGGCCCATGAGTTGTGAATTAGCACACCAAAATTGGGCTTCTATCTCCTTATAGAACTCCGGGAAATCGCGTTTTAGTGCAGGTCACTCAGCAGCTCCGAATTTCATAATATGTCTTTAATTCTTTAGCCATTCCCATCCAAGCATCGGTTACAATTTATTTATGACTAAACACATTTAACCTATCATTAAACTACTGTAAAGTGCCCAAACAATGGCTATAAACAACATTAAAACATATTAATTAAGCCGAAACAATGGCAAACCCCAAAACTGAAATTAAATGCAAATCAATACACAACATGTCACATTTGGTCTAGGTTTTTATCGGCTTTGCATACTAATCATAATAATACCATAAGATTATGAATATAACAAGGTGTTGGCTAAGTCCATGGCCAAACATGCATGTATTTGCCATGGAAACAAAATTAAACAACAAGAAACACTTGTTAGCCAACGAAATCGAAGAAATAATCAACAATTAATTAAACCCCCGTTTGGTACGTGTAACCAATGACCTAAGGATATTAAAACCACATTTTAAACACCTTATAATTATCATATAAATACAGAAATCATGTCAATAGGGCTGTTCTAAAACCGATTCACAAATCATGCCAAAACACGCATTTTTAGGTCATTTTACACGTACCGGCAACAAAACCAATTAAGATATGCATAACCCGTGGCCATGGAATAAAAAAATACAGATCATAATACCATATTATGGCCTGTTTTAGCACGAAAATTAATCCCTTGGGGCTGTTTTAATTTTTTCTTTATTAATCCTCCAAAAACACGCGATTTGGCCACATTTACGCATACCCGATAATCATATGACATCATATGATGGCTCTGGTACCACTATAGGTGATTATCCATATAAACATGATATGAATAAATAATAAACGCAGCGGAAAGATCACCTATCAACGGATCCATAGAGTCATATGATTAATCTAAAGGAAAGTCCATAAAAGTATACCTTTGTAGCGTGGTTCGGTAGGATCGAACGGAAACCGTCACCAACACATGATTTAACAAAGAAACCCGAATGATCAAAATAGATCATCTCTATGAATATGATCCACACTACACGTCATCGTATACCAAATGAATGCTAGTCCGATAACCGTAACTCGTCGAACAAATCTTGAATAAACATGATTCAAGATGGTTCGTTTATAAATAAAAAACCATTTTTCTTATGCTTCTTTTCCGTAACTACTAGCCTTACAAAATGTTACATACGTTTTTTTAATTGGTGGTTTTGCTTCTCATATTGATAAGCATATATTAAAATCATTTCAATCCCATCATAAAGCGTATGACTTTATATTTCATTTATTGCCGGTTACGAGGTTATTAGTAGCATCTTAAATGGGTTGTTTATTAATATAATCTAAATATTAAGTACTAGCTTAAATAATTAGAAGTCCGATATTAATCCCGAGTTAAGCAGGTTATGTATATATCGTAAATACTATAGACACGATATATTAGGTGGTACCTCTGTGTATATGTGTGTGACCCCATAGGCTCACATGCGTCTAGCCATATAGTTATTTATTATGACACGAGCATACTCCAACAGATTATCGATACAAGAGTCGAATAGAGGATTGTCGTAGACGGTAAAGTCATCGAGCACATTAATCATATTCACTGATTCGCGGCCTCCAAAGGTTGTACTTGTAAGCTTCCACATTTTAAAAACTTGTGCATCATCCCCGACTCGTAAGATTAACTCACCTTCGGCCACATCCACTAAAGCTCGTCCGGTTCTCAAGAATGGGCGACCAAGTATTAAAGGAATACGAGGGTCCATTTCATAATCAACAACGACAAAATCGACCGGGAAAGTAATTGTGCCAACTTTAATGAACACGTCTTCGGCTATACCAACAGGGTAAGCGAGAGTGCGATTTGCAAGCTCAAGAGTTATCTTTGTTGGAGTATGGTCGGGCAATGATAGTGTTTTCCAAACACTCAAAGGCATCAAATTAATACTGGCCCCGAGATCAGCAAGGGCAGTAAATTCTTCAGTTTTGTTGAACACGCAAGGCAACACAAAATGACCGGGATCTCCAAGCTTTTTCGGCAGTTCTTTAAGAATAACTGCAGAGCAGTTTTCATTTAGTCGTGTGTTGGCGAGTTCAATCAGCTTCTCCTTCTTGTTAAGTAATTCCCTAAATGCTTTAACAAATTTGGGCATGTGGATAAGTGCTTCAAGAAAGCTAATGTTGAAGTTCATTTGAGAAATCATCTTCACATAGCGTGTCACTTCGGAGTCCTCCTTAGTTAGCATTTTGGTCTTGCCTAAACGAGAGGGATAAGGGATATTGGGTTTGGGTGGTGAAGGTGCAGGTGTAGGTGGTAAAGGTTGAGATGTTGAAGGGTCCGTCCTAGGAACATCGTCATGGTGAGGCGGAGACGGTAATGGTGCACTAATACTAGGTGTAGGAGGAGTAGGGATAAATGGTGGTGGAGGAGGTGTAGATGATGGTGGTGGGATTGGTGGTCCTACGATGGTGACTCCACTACGAGTAGTAATAGCACTCACATTGGCTCGTGGATTAGTGACGGTGTTTGAAGGTAGAGAACTCGAAGAAGAAGGTTGAGCGGCGGGTAAGAAACTAGCAAGCATATTCTTCAAATCATTGGTTTGATTGCTGAAGGAGGATTGAATATTATCTCGAAGCTCGGATGTTATCTCATTTCCTTGCTTGGTAATATCTCCTTTAAGATTGATAATTTGGCTCTGCAGATTCTTGATTTGCTCACCTTGGGTTCTCATGATGGCCTCAACATCCGGAATACTGAGTGGGGTTTGTTGGGCGGGTGGGTGATAAGGATTAGAAGCTCTTGGTGGGATTTGGTTGCTTCTAGTGTAGTTGTTGGCAGGGTTTTGGTTTTGAGGAGAAAAACCGGGTGAAAGGTAATTGTTGGATCGGTAACTCAGCAGATTTCTATCCCCTTGTCGAGCTTGGTAATTTTCCGGTGAATAATTACCATAAGCTGCATACACATCTTTCGGATTTCCTTGTGTCGAAGGACAATCGGTGTATGGGTGTGGACCGCCACATGTTTCACAAGGAGTAGCAACAGCTTTAACTTGTTGTTGTTGTTGGTTTGAAGCTAAGAGTTGCATACTTCTGCTCATTTCAGTCAGCACACGGGTGAGTTCGGTCATATCAGGGTTTGCTGAAGTGGAGGAAACATTGACTCTCGGATTGTTCCTTGAAGAAGCAGAGGAATCCCAGTTTTTGTGGTGAGTAGTCATGTTTTCAATAAGCTCTCTACACTCCTCGGGTCTCCTTTTCATGAATGTGCCACCGGCGGCTGCATTAATCGTATCACGATCTCGAAATGTCAAACCGTTGTAGAAAGTATCAATTAAGTTCACAGGTAGCATGTTGTGGTTTGGACAACGATCAATCAAGACATTATATCGCTCCCAAGCATCAAAAAGAGATTCATCAGGATCTTGCATGAAACCGCTGATTTGATTGCGAAGGCTCGTGACCATGGATGGTGGAAAGTAGCGCGGCAAAAAGCGTTGAGTCATGTCATCCCAAGTGTGAATAGAATTCTTCCGGAGACGATCAAACCATTTCTCGGCATGATGTAATAAAGTATGTGGAAAGAGTTGTAGGCGAAGTTCATCCATTGTGGCACCAGCCAACTTCATGCTTTGGGTGATTGTAATGAACTTGTCGAGGTGTTTGTTGGCATCATCATCAGGCAATCCACGGAATGGGTTAGTCTGCACTTGCTGAATCATGTGGTGCTTCAACGAAAACTCAGGAGCGTTGATTTGCATTGGCGCAATCGGTCCTCCTCGTCCAAACATTGTAGGTTGACAAAGTTCCTCCATGGTCCAAAGATCGGGCTGTGGAAGAAAATTGTTGTTATTATTAGGGTGCGGTGGATTATTGTTGTTTACACCTGACATAGCTAAATCTTCTTGAGTCTCGGGCTCTTGATAATTAGAAGATCTAGTACGCATACACCTGAAAATGCAAAAGAAAACAAAACCAAACACAAGGACAATATATATACACAATAAAAATAAAATCTTTTTGGATTTTTGAAATTTTTAATTTTTATGTATTTTTATCAATTTTTTAATTTTTATGGTTTTTTTTTTTTGCAAGAAAAGTAACGCTCACAAGTGAATGGATCCCAAAAAGCAACGCGTCTCTCACAGAAAACCGTTGATCTTTACGAAAAGAGCCGGCAGCGGCGCCATTTAATACAAGGCTTTTGGCCCGTATAAAAATTATCGTTCTCGTGTTCTAATCGAATTGATCTAGGTTCTCTATGTGACTCAGTTTTATTTTGGTGGAACAAAAAGGTTTTCGTTGTAATATATTAAAGTGCAAAACAATTAAAGTAAATGTGCGTTAAATATAAAATGCGTTAAAGTAAAGTGCGTGAAAATAAATCTAAGTCTAATTAAACGAAAGGTGCAGTATTTAAAACGTGGCGGAAAGTAAATTAACTAAATGACTAAAAATTAAAGCGTGACAAGAATTAAAATTGACAAAGAATTAAAATAACAACTTAAAATTAAACAAGACAAAATAAGTGAAAAACCACTCCAATCGGAATATAATCCGATCAGTCAATCAATCACCTTAGATCGGAACGTTGGTCGGAATCCAATCGGAATGCTGTCACCTATACCTGATCGGAATACCCAAAACAATCTGATCGGAACGATTGTCTTACCTCAGATCGGAATAAGCAAGGGACTCTGGTCAGAATGTAGATCGGAACCCCAGATCGGAATAATGTCACCTCTACCTATCGGAATACCAAACTTACTTCCCAATCGGAATATCACTAAACTCCCCAATCGGAATAATGGGTCGGAATAACCAATCGGAATGAATAGAAGATATCTGATCGGAATACCTGTCACTTAGCTCCAATCAGAATATCACTAAACTCCCCAATCGGAATATTGAGTCCCTCTCGTCGGAATATACAAACCCTTTTCCGACCAAGCAAGGAACGCTGGTCGGAATGTAAAACCCCTTTCCGATTTGTCAATCGGAATACGGTGGAAAAAGCACAAATTAAGCTAATCAAATAAGCTATGATTCTAATAAGCACAATTCTAAAATCCTAAGGTAAACCGTATGAAAATAAGCTACTAAACTGAAATTTAACAACTTTTAAGACACGAAATGAGTAAGCTTTACGAAAAACAACTTTTATATGAAAATAACTTTTATAAAAAAACTATATAAACTTGAAAATAAACAAAATAAGCTATGAAAATCAATGATTTAAAACAATCAAAAGCGTAAAAATGTAATCTTTAAACAAATAAACAAGACAAAAAGCATATAAAGCAAAGATTAAAGAAAGATAGAATGAGATCAACAAGGCAAAGTAAAGGTGCAAGAATTAAAAGAAACACTTACTTGAAATTAAAGGTATTAAAGGTGCAAGACATGTAATTAAAGGTGCAAGTAAATAAAGGTGCAAGTAATTAAATGTGCATAAAAGTAAAGGTGAAAGAACTAATTGTCACGATTAGTCAACAAAACTTAATGAAATGAAAATGAGAAGTATATATAGGAGATTAGGAGGGTGGTTAGAGGAAGCTTCCTCCCCTCCTTCCTTTCTTCTTAATTGCGCCCTTAAGTCCTTCCTTCTTAATCTTTTTGTTAATCTTGGACTTTGATGACTTTTGGCTCGGGATTTCTTTGGACTCGTCTTTTAATTCTTCGATAAATAAGACTTGAGTTCCTCGGCTTTAAGTAAACTTTCGTCTTTTGACTTTTTCTTCGATAAATCTTCAGAATTGGTTTTGGACTTCCGTTCTTTTTGCAATCTTGACTTCTTGACTTCGTCTTTCATCTTTTTCTTCAATAAAAGTCCATAAATGCCCGTGAATGCCCGTGTTTTCTCCACTTTTCACCTTTTCGTCCTAAATCACAACAAAAACACAAACCACGCATAATTCCGACATAAAAGACATAAAATACACATTTTGGCTCGGTTATTATTGTAATTAAGTGGTAGAAAAGATGTGTGTTTACACACATATCAACCATCCCGTAAATTATTCCTGTGACTAATTACCTCATCCGAGACCTCTTAATGCTAAACCTTAAATCGTAAAAATACGATTTTCTATAATACATATACGTATACGTAAAACCACGAAATAACACCATCTCATTTCATAGTCACTACCTTGTGAGCTCATGAACATGAAATAACCGTTCCTTAATTTACTTATGAGTACCATATACCCATAAACGATATCCAAACCTCACTCCAAACACACAAAATAAACACATAAGCACATAAAAGCACATATTTGCACAAAACACCCTAAACGATAGTCTAAGAGACGAACCCCAAAACCATGGTTGTCACAGTTAAGGATCGTTTATTAGTAACAAAGAGTTTTCAGAAGAGTTATGTTGGCAATCGAAGGAAATCGATGTAGTTTGAAATTGGGAAACATGGTTATGCTAAAGGTGTCGTTAGGAAGGGTGAAATTTGTTTTGGGAACAACAGGGAAAGAATTCAACTTGAAGATAAGTTGCTTTTCATAGAGAGAACTGTGAAGAGTTCTTAATAGATTGAAGCAGAGTAAGAATTATATTGTGAAGAAGAATTCTAGGAGTGGATCTGAATTCACGAAGGAAGCAATGAGGATTTCTTAAAGTAAAAGAGTTATCTTTTGTTCTAAAAGTATGGAATGTGAGTATAAGAGGGGCCGAGCGCCGGGGACGTCACTCTCTTTTAGAAGGGTAGGATGAGATAACCCGAACCCGAGGTCATTATTTAATATTATTTTACGAAGAATTTTGAAATTTTCAATGAGTTTGAATGATATGACGGTTGTTGGTTTAATTTAAAATCGACGTTGGAAGTCTTATTTTTACCTTTTTACTAATTTCGAGGATTATTAGTGATCACGATATCGACGGATGCCCGAGATTTTATGTTTTATTATTTGTTGATTCGATGTTTATATTTTTGACGTTTTTATTTAAATTGCGTATTAAGTTGAACCGGGATCATATTATTATCATATTTTGAGTGCGTTTTAACTTTTGAAAAGTATTTTTACGAAACCCGAGCCTCGTAAATATTTTCAAAATTCACAATTTACATTTTCTACCTTTTAAACTATTTTATTGCATTTTGGACCAAAACTATCACAAATTGGCAAGAAAGGTCCCTCCACCCACCATATATAAACCTCACACCTACCACCACTAACACAAAACACATAGATAACAAAATTTTCACATCTCTACCTCTCTCTCTAGTTCTTGCCGCCACCCCCTTCAAACATAAAACCATTTGATCATCAATTTCTACTTTGAATATTCAAAAACTAAACAATATCCCATGTTGCAAATTCAATTGTGCATCTTTTGGTATAAATTTTATGCACATGCAACAACTTTTGAAATTTTGATATGATCCAAGGTGGTTTGATCTATTTTCATGATATCTAAAGGTTGTTAGTGTTGTTATAAATGGTTTTTAAGTATTGCATGTTTGAAATTTTGAGTGAGTAATTTTTGAATGATTATTCTAGGGTGTTAGAGGTTAGATGAATTGTTTAGAATGATAGTAGGATGACATTAGGCATAGGAGATTGAGTAAAATGGGTTGAAAAATTGATTAGTGTGATTTTTAAAGAGGTGTTTTAGATATGTGGGAAAGGCAATTTTTGGGAATCTTACTCTTTGAAAATGGTTAAACTAAAAGCATATGGGTGTAGAGAATTTCGTTAGCTTCGATTTGATATAATGTAGAGCTTCTAGAACCAAACGAGCGAGAAGTTATGATAATTTTATTATTCGTGTACCGGGAGACTAGTATCGGCACGACATGTAGTTGTTGTCGATATTTGGATCGAATCTCGGGGACTATAGAATGAGTTGTAAAAATGGTCAGGGTCTGATGTTAGGTTTTAAACTTAGGGTTGTGAGTCTATTTTCAAACTCATGTGTCGGATTTGTAAACGGGATTGTTTAGAAGAGTCCAAATGGTTGTATGAGTCAGTGACGTAAAACTGTCCGGTTTTTGTAGTTCAAAGATGTGTCAGGCAGGGAACTTTAATAGTAAAATCTTTTGATGGCCTTTTAAGAGGACTTTCTATAGATAGTAAGTGAGATCTCTGAGTAGTATCATAAATATTTGACGTGTTTAAGTGGGGTAAATGAGCTCGTACATTTGGTATGTACCGACAGATTTTTATCGAGTGTATGGACTAATATAGTAAACATATAGATGGAAGTAATAGTATCACTTGTATTGTTTTCTTCCGGGTTTGTCGTAATATTATGATTTTGAGTTTGATGTTATTATGTATGGGTTATATTCGAGTCTATTATTAATGAACGCGCCTTATTTGATAGGTTGCGATTTTTGTGTTTATCGGGCATCAACTATCGTCGAAGGTCGTCTTGCTACTACTATTACTCAAGGTGAGTCTATAGCCTTGCTTTGTACTTATTTTGAATGATTTTAAAACCTGCGAGGTGGATACATGCTATTTGAAAATAAAATGAACATAAGTCATGATTGATTGTTTGGACCCGAATGTTGCCTGTTGTTGCCTAATGTTTCCTTGAATTGTATAAGCACCTAAATTGTAGAAGTCCCTAAATTCATGAGCCGTTAACTATGTTCTGACTTAATGTTGTGAGTTGAGAATAGCCGCTTATTCAAATGCTTGTACTATTGGGCTGACGATCCTATCTAAGACCAGGGCTTTACGCCGAGTAACCTCTAGGAAGGATAATTTACTAGAATAAGAATGTGGTATACTTGCAATTGATACCCTAGTAGGGGCAATGGAACTCATATAGTCTTGCCGGCTTTAGGCGTGGGTGACTAAGTTAAGGGGTCGGTGTCATGAGCTTAATACAATTCTATAGCTATTGCTATAAGCCAGAATGCCTGAATAATAGATTGTATGATCAACAATTCTATTAAATGATCATGATTGATTTTTCTCTTGTGTTTAAATGATGATTTGATAAACCTATAGACTCGCTCAACCATTGTGTTGATGATATTAAACATGTATTTCAGGTGATTGAAGTTGATTGATGGCGGAGCTTGCTAGAGAAGGATTGCGGGTTGCTTTTGTAGTGATTGGGTCTAAAGCTGATTTCTTTCTTTTGTTATAAAAATAAATAATGTATGGTCATGTATTTTGGTAAAATTGTTTGTTGACTGGTCGAGATCTTTGGGGGACCTAAATGTTACTCTAATATTTCAAAAATTGTTTTACTTGGGATCGAAGGTTTTAGACAATGGTTAAATTATATCCTCTTATATTTCAAATGTATTATTTTGAGCTTGTTCAAAGTGTCTTGTGTAACGATGTTTGTGTTTAGCACCCAAATGTGTATTTCCGCTGCGTAATTTAATTTGGGGGTGTTAAAGATTTGTAATCAACCCATTTTAGTTTTTACTCACCTTCATTGTAGCATAAGCCCATATCCAGCTTATCTGACAAATAAGCGTGATTATGAGCTTGTGATACTTTTGTTTGCTTGTTGTTTGTTTTGGCGTTTCAGGTTATCAAAGTTCAAGAAATTTCATTCCACCACTACTCCTTTGGTTCTGTTGTAGAACCACCAAGTTAGGAGTCCATATAAGCTCTTTAATAAAGCCATATAAGCTCAAAGAAGCCCTAGCTGGTTGCATCAGCTTGCTAGGTGGTGTGGATGTACATCACCTTAGGTATAATCTTAGAACTCCCCTTTGTGCTTATTCTATCCTATATGTGCCTTTTGTGTAATTTGTTTGTGGATTGCCTACTTATGAACTCTTACTATTTACTTTCTTTTTCTGCTTGAATCTGGTTTTTACATGTTTATTTACTTTTATGCATTGTTATCTTTCCTTGTTTTAGTTAAAAATGCAAATTTTATTTGTTAAAATTTTCATCACAGAACATAAGGGTGTTTGGATTTGTGATTAACAAGGTGTAGGTGACATAACACTAGGTTAAAAGCAACCTAGAAATGCTTCCTATGTTGGTCTAAATTAGCTTGAGGTTTTATTTCTAGGTCTAGAAGTAATGAAAAGATTTTGAGGTCTCACATTTTCTGTCAAAACAGCTTACCTCTCTTTCTATCAACAGTAAGGTTAATTTAGTGTTTTGGTAATTGAATTCTTGGTACATGTTAGATGATAGGTTAGTTAAGGTTGGTGTGTTATTTTTTATAAGATTGGGTAGCTAATTCATAAGATTTTGTAGGTTTAAATTCACTTTTTGAGCAAAGAAAATCAACAGGTATACACTTTCCGTTGGCATTTCACACCAACAGTCAATTTAGCCTTGTTTGTGCATCTTGTGGTTTATAAATTGTGCTCATAGTTAGTATAAGGTTAGATTTTAGGATTGGTTAGCTGGTCTTGGGGTTTCACAAGTTTTGGTGGCTTAAAACAAGCCTAGAAGTCCACTGTATAAACTATATACCACCAGCCCTATTTTTCTGTCTAAAGTTTGATTTTGGAAATTTGTTGTTTGATTTTTGGCCCCACAGATATGTTGTAGGGTAAGATAGGTTTTAGATAGCTGATACTTAAGCTCTGGTAAGGATTTGGTTGGTTAATAGTTGCATACATAGTCACTGTTAGCACATAAGTAACCAGCAACCCTCTTTCTTGTTTTTGTTGATTTTTTTTATTGTTGGTATTGAATTGTGATTGTTGTGTGTATTTTCATATTTGTTTGACTCCCACAATCACAACTTGCTTGTGGGTGCCCTTTGTAGCCCAGCAAAACTCACCACACCCATAACGGGCACCAAAAATCCCCCCCCCCCCCCTTTGTGTATTTGGTTAAAGCAAATACTTGTTCTTCTTCATTTTTCTTTCTGTAGCTTTTGATTCGTAGGTGAAGTGTGTTTTGGTGATTTGTGTTTGTGTTAGAAGTCTGTGCAACAATTATAAACTAAGAAAAAGAAAAACAAACCAAAAAATTGGGGGTTGCATAGCCTCGAACCATAGTCTCAACCACACTAAACGCCTCACACTCACACTCCATATCCAATGCGCCCTAGGGACTTTATTGGTTAACTTTTCCCTAATTTAATATTTAAAGGCTGTTTTAATTTGCTTATATAAAAGCAATTCGTGACTTAATAAGCTGTTTACAGCTTATTGGTTATCTGTTTTTTGACTTTTTCATTTTTCCTGTGTTTGGTATAGAGTTTAAGATTTTTAGGAATAGAAAATAAATTTTTATTTTTATTAATTAATTTATTAGCATTTATTTTTAAATTTAGAAAAGTCACTAAAAATAGATAAAAGTATTTTTAATTTTTCGAAAAATAGTTTTTAGTCATATTTTAATATAATCTAGGTTTACAAACATTAAAATTTGTATTTTGACTTTTCTTTAATTTTATTTATTTTTAGGTTTTTAATTAAACTGTAAAAGCTAATAATAATTAATTAAATCATTTTTACAAATTTTAGTTTTAATTTTTGCTTTAATTGGAATATTTAGAACTTAATTTTAAATTTTGGTAATTTTCAGGTTATTTTCATTTTTCGTCGCGTTTTACGGTTTTACGTTTTGAACATCGTAGTGTATTTTTAGCGTAATTCGTCTTTAAATTCTAATCCTTCTCAACCAAAATCTTTACTAATCCAAGCATTTTTTTATATTATTGGCACATAAAAATACACACCTCCGCCGAGAACGAACTTTCAATTGTCGAGTATTCGCGTTTTCCTAAACGTGATACTGAATACTTGCCGTTTATAGTCTTTTTCCTAAAAGCGTATTCATACTACCATCACGTAGTTATATGGAAGATATAGTTGCGGCAGGGTGAACGAATTAGTAAATTTGTTTGGGAGTATAAGTCGGAGTTGGAATGCTATGGGGGTATTTAGAATACCTTTGGGAAGATGGAAAAAATGAGGTCTTCTAAGAAGTGCCAAAGTAGATGAGTCAATGGCGTGAGATATCCTTGTAGTATGTGAATGTCTTGAAGTGTGTTTTTCTTTTTATGATTCAATAAGTTACTCCTTGAGGTAAAGTAGGATTTCACATAGAGCGAGTACAAGGAACGACATCGAAGTGAGGAGCTGTGACGTTTGACGCCTTTCAAGATATAAGAGATGTAACAATTGGAAGAGTTTCGAGGGGAAGGTTTTGGTTCAACTTACTTACTCGTTATGAGAAGTGCAGTATTGTTGGCTGAGGAGAAGGATGCATCATTCAGGATGTGTGCGGGTTGGGTGAGGTAGATTTTTGTTTGAGTTACCACCATTCAAGAGTGTACGAGGAGGACATGACTAAGATTGTTATTGGGACGCGTGAGGGACACATCGAGACTACGGTTATGCTTTAAGTGTTAACCAAAACATCAATGGTTTTATGAAATTAAGAGTCACGTGTGCAAGACCGTATGTGGAAGAACACGCTATCATGTTACTCGACACTATTCAGAATTACTCGACGTATAAGGAGGAGAAAAACTCGTATTTAAAGGTGTTTTTTGGAACTACTAAAGAAAGAGAAGTGTGCGCGAAGTTTCCAAGTGAGAAATCTAATCTTAAGGAGTACATATAGGATGACATGTAGGTACCAATTCTGGTATTCGTGTGGAGTCAGCAAGGTTGAAGCAGAGCAAAGAGGACGTTTTGGCTACTTAGGAAATAGGAAGTGTAATGAGCCATCATTGGAACTATTGAAATGAGTGGACACTCACATAAAATATTGGGATGCGCAAAGTGAAGAATTGGACGTATAAATAGCCAAGAAGAGATGGTGATTACGTATACGCCGTAACAATTGAAGGTTTACAAGAGAAGCCACATAATGTATGTTTTGGAGGCTAGAGTGATGACCTCGCTCGAATTTACTAGAGGCATTAATGGTATGAGGTGAAGAGTGCGATCGATGAGGATTAAAAAAGTATACAACAATTTTTTAGTCGAGTGAATGCAACATAGACCCAGGACAAATTCGAGCTATATGTATGGCCACTAAACACGAAGTTTGAGAAGAGATATTGGTGGCATTCGAAGAGACGTCTAATGTAGAGATCGTCACAATAGAAGTGTTGTGTGGCATGGACCAACGAGTGAAGCTAAAAAAAGAAGGTGGATTTTATCTTTAATGTGGAATTTAGGAATTCTTTAAGAGTGGAGCTACGGACTTTGATAATAGATAAGGCGCATATGGCGAGGTATGTATAAGTTTTATAGAACGGACGAGATATGATACAATCTCTAAGATATATAGTGGTGACTTGGTATGAAAGAGGATATAACCACTTACGATAGCAAGTGCTTAACACGTGCAATAAAGGAAGTTGAATACGTGAGATACCACATTGGAAGAAGTAGGAATACAACTATGTACTCGTTGCTGGGAGATTGAAGAAGATTACAAAATGGATGAAATGGGAAAGAGTGTATATAGACGAGACATAATATGATCGGGTCGTGTGCTGAGTATCTTGATAGAAGATGGATATTTCCATTTGTCTGTTGATGACGAGTTTAGATCAGATGATTAAATCTCGGGACGAGATTTCTATAAGGAGGGGATACTGTGACAACTCATGTTTTGAAGATTGTTATTGTGTGGTATGTTTACTTACTAGCGTGATTTTACATGATCATATGTGGTTTTATGTGGTAATAATTTGTTATATGAGTTAAGAGTTTGGATGATCCACTTTATGCATGATGATTTATTTTGGCGTTGATCGAATCATATATGTGCTCTTGGTAGTGACATTTTTGTGGTAGAACCATTTACGTATAGGTTATTTTTTTTGTATAAATATTACTAAATGTGTATGTAATATATATAATTTTGTAGGATTATAAGTGTTTATACGTATATTATAAGTTACAAGTTTGTAATAGCTTAACAGATATAAGCTAGGGATTTTATAAGAAAGGATTTATTTAGAAATGACACTTATGTAGTTTTAGTGTAGTAATTTAATTAACTAGTTAGAAGGTTTACATTTAATTAATTAATTAAGATATTAAAATAGAAAATATAAATAAATAAGAAAATAAATAATAAAAAACGAAATTAATAGATAAAAAGTAAAAATATTATTTTTGGTAAAAAAGAATTGTTATAGCCAGTTAAAAATAAGGGGGCTAAAAGCCCATTAGGATTTGTATTATTTTAGGAAAACATATGTTATAAAAACATAATAACAACACTACTAAGAAAAAAATTAGATTTCCTCCTCTCCAATCCTTGAACCGATCGTGTTTATATAAAAAATTAGGGTTCTTAAAAAAAGTTGATTTTGATCAATTCAAAGTATGATTTCTTGATTTAATACTTGTTTTAATTATCAAATCACGTAATCATGTAATTAATTTATATAATGGACTAAGGTTTTTAATTTTAATGATATGACGAGGGTTAATGGTATGAGGGTTTGATTTGGGTGATTAATGATGGTATGATGAGGGTTAATGATGAATTTAAGGCTTAATCATGTTTAAATTTGTCATGTAAAACTGGATATATTTTGAGTAAACTTGTTTTGATCATATCTTGATCATACAAAAAGATTTTTGAGTGCATAAAAATCCTAAAATATCTATAGGAAGTATTGTTTTCAAAAATGTCATATTTGTAATTATTTGAGGCTTGTAGGTTGGTCAAAACCTTTGTACAAGAGTCGGAGTCAAAATTGTCTTTGGGACAACGGGTTTTCAAATTAAGTTTTGGGGTACTCAGGTACTTAAACATTGAAATAGACATTTGGATCAACGTGAGAGGTTATATGTACATGCTGTGTTAGATTCGTACCAAGGGAGAAATTAATTGGAGTTAGTTAAGGTCGTCCGCTAGTCTGAAACTTTTAGGGTATATTTTGAGTCAGAAACTGTAAATGTAAAAGTATATACATATATATCAGAGGGTTAATTAAGGTTCCGAGCTTAGGAAACATTATGACGTATACACAAGACATGTAAGGGTATAGGGTTTATGTTATAGAGGGATATAATGAATTTAGGTATTTTAGTCATAAGCATTTTGAGATATAAAAAACAGGACTGTTTTGGGTAAACGAGAACGGGATTGAGATTATAGTATATCTAATGCGTAGGGCATACTAATGGTTGGAAATAGATTGGTATTGAGACTGTTTCTAGGTAATCCATCATATATGTTGTTACATTGAGGAAGGGATTGTATCCTTGATCTATGATAGCGTATGTGTTATGATTGTGCTAAAGATTTTGCTTGGTTGTGCGGGGAATTCAGATTGCTAGCATCAGGTGAGTTTTACAGTCCCATATATTTTACTCGTTTTGTTCCAGTTGGAATGGAAACGATGCAAAAATGTTTTCTTTTATGTTTGGTCTGAATATATGATTTAAATTTGGCATTTACATGACTATATGATGGCTATGTGTTGCTTGGGTTGAGGAAGGCCTTAAGGCATCCCCTTGAG
This sequence comes from Glebionis coronaria, assembly GCA_025667525.1. Classification (NCBI taxonomy): domain Eukaryota; kingdom Viridiplantae; phylum Streptophyta; class Magnoliopsida; order Asterales; family Asteraceae; genus Glebionis; species Glebionis coronaria. Next base: position 100,883,134 of record CM046882.1, on the reverse strand, counting down.
GGCATCCAAGGCAGGTGTGGTTTATGTTTATGCCTTAATTTTGTGTTTTGATGATTTTTCCATGGATTTTGGTAGTTACTCAAAGTAAACCTTTGTGTAGTTCGAGATATTTTTCCATGGATTTTGGGATGTTATATGTTTGGAACCTTAGGATGGTGTGGTTTATGTTTATGCCTTAATTTTGCGTTTTGATGATTCACAACTTATAAATGTTTTTGGCGTGGCATGTCTTAAACCTTTAACTCTCACCAACTTTATGTTGACGTATTTTAGCATCATTTTCAGGTGAGCATAATGCAATGAATGAGAATAGGACTGGCTAGAGAGACTCTAGGAGGCGTGCACTGCTTAGTTCATATATCGTTGCATTTATTTGGACATACTACATTTGAATATGTTTAGATTTCTGTTTTGTTACATTATGTCTTTACATTTATTTGGGGATTTTCATTTCAATTGTAAGACGCCTTTTTGGTGTGTTTGAAGTATTATCATGACACCTTTGTGTCTTTTGTTGCATCTTAGTTATTTCTCTATTTAGACACCATTGTGTTGTGATGATGCTCATGAGTTCCACCTGCGTTCCCACCAAAGGCGGGGTTTACACTTTCCCCACTACAGGACACAAAAGAGTGGAGTCTAGAGCTCACGGTTCCTTATAAGTACTTGCGGTTCAATATATACATTGAACCGTGGGAACAGTCAAATAAGAATGTTCGGTCATAGGTTTCTATTGTAATATTTATTAGAACGTTGTAATAGATAGTTAAATAGTCGTGGTTCACGGGCTTGGATTTAAGCTACTTAAAGCCCAAAAGACAAGCTCGGTCCAAACAATATAGCCCATTATGGTTACATGTAAGCCCGGCTATATAAAGCCCTTCCTAGCATGTTAGGAAGGGTGGATGATCATTAGTACTCTCATGATTCTAATCTAATATTCACCAAGTTAATCATCCTTCTCTCTACTTTCTCTCACTACTTTCTCTATCTAGAAATCCATCTCTTTTCATAGATTTTCTATCATTAATCATCATAATAATATGGGACAACATTTGGTATCAATCGCCACGGGGTAGATTGTGTTTGGTTGTTTGGTTTTAGTTTGATTCGGTTGATTTTTCCATCTAAATCATCCCGAATTAAATTTCTTTTTAGTATTTCGGGCTATAAATCTTGATATAACTCATTTATATCGATTTGGTAGGGATTTGGTTTGGTTTTTGTGGTAAAAAATCGCAAGTTTTTGAGGTGTTTGGATTGATTTTTGAGTTAGGGTTTAACTGCTTCAAGAACATTCTGAAAAAATAATTTCGGATAAGGGTTTATTATTCCGAAAAAGGATTTTCAGATAAGGGTTTGTTATTCCGAAGAAGTGATTATTCGGAAGAAGTGATTATTCTGAAAAAGGTACGTTTCTCTGAAATTTTCAATTTCTCTGAAAAAGTATATTATTCCGAAGATATTTCTCTGAAAATTTCACATATTCCGAAGATATCATTTTTTCTGAAAATTCTTGTTTCTCTGAAAACATCCATTATTCCGAAGAAGGTTCATTTCTCTGAAAACATCCATTATTCCGAAGAAGGTCCATTTTTCTGAAAACATCTATTATTCCAAAAAACATCATTTCTCTGAAAACATCCATTAGTCCGAAGAAAGACCATTTCTCTGAAAACATCAATTATTCCGAAGAAAGATCAAATCTCTGAAAACTTCAATTATTCCGAAGAAGGTCCATTTCTCTGAAAACATCCATTATTCCGAAAAAAACCCAACTTCACTGAAAATGTCAGTTATTCCGAAGCAACCCAACTTCTATGAAAAAGTCAGTTATTCCTAAATTATCCAATATTCCGAAAATTGAAGATTTTTATAAAAGTGAAATTTTTTAATCATATGATTTTTCGCCTTCGAGTTTTTGGTTTCTTGTGAAGACAATTTTTAGGGGATTTTAACATTTTTCATCGCCAACAACAATCTCAACACATCTACTTACGATCCATTTTCACTTCATCGATTTCAAGTCTCTAGATATGGATTCTACTCAAGAGTATCGTGTCACAAACAACAATATCATGGTGGCGGGTATTAAAGAGAGACCACCAATGCTTGTGTCTGGTCGGTATGCTCAATGGCAATCACGAATCATACGATACCTTGATACAAGACCCAATGGTGATGCCTTGAGGAAATGTATTACTCATGGACCATATGTATTCAAGAAAATCTCAATTCCTCCAAGACCAGCCAAAGATACTAATGATACAAAGCCTGCAAGTGAACGTGATGAAACAAGAGCCGATCTCACACCTGAAAATTGTGCTTGGCATGATGCGGAGACGGAAGCCATCTATATGGTTCTAAGTGGGATTGGAGATGATATTTACTCCATGGTTGATGCATGCCCTACAACACATGAAATGTGGACTGCTATTGAATGCTTGCAACAAGGAGAATCACTCAACAAACAAGATGTCAAAACAAACTTGTTTTGGAATTTTGGCAAGTTTACTTCAAGCGATGGAGAATCAATTGACTCTTACTACTCCAGGTTTTATAGAATGATGAATGACATGACAACAAATAATCTGCAAGTCTCCACCATGCAAGTCAATGTTCAATTTCTTCAACAACTTCAACCCGAGTGGACACGGTTCGTCACTTTAGTGAAACAACAAGAAAAGTTAGATGAGGTCTCATATCATCGACTCTTTGATATCTTAAAGCAATTTCAGAATGAAGCAAATGAGATTCGAGCTGAACGTGTTGCAAAGACGACTAATCCACTTGCTTTAGTGACTACCACTCAACATGTTCAAGATCATCACTCTCGTGCTCCTAAGCCATACTCCACTACATCATCTTCACCACGATATTCCACACCATCTAAGTCTTCATCATCCACAAGATCTCGAGGTAAAGTGCCAAGAGCACCATCACCACCACCTGAAACATCATCTGAAGAAGATAGTGATGAAGACCAAGCTCAAAAGAATCAAGAGATGAAACAACAAATTGATTTCATAATGAAGACTTACAAGAAAATCTACAAACCCACCAACAACAATGTTCGAACATTATCTAACACAAAGAACCAATATGTTGAGAGTCCTCCAAGGTATGACACACGTCGACGTGGTGAAAGTCCTTCTAGGTATGATCGACATAATCCAATACATGTTGAGGGTTCTGCAAGGTATGATCGACAAACTGCCAAGTATGATACTCAGAGGATTGCTGCTGCTACTGGGAATAGGGAAACTGTTGGAAGTCAAGTGGTTCAGCAGAGTGGGATTCAATGTTTTAATTGCCAAGGTTATGGGCATATGGCAAAGGAATGAAGGAAGCCGAAAAGGGTTAGAGACTCCAGCTATCACAAGGAAAAGATGCTGCTATGCAAGAAGATGGAAGCAGGGGTTAAATTATCAGTTGAGGAAGGAGAAATGCTTGATGACACTGATGATGAAGATTCTGATCAAGAACTCGATGCACATTACTCGTACATGGCAAAGGTTGAATAAGTTCTCAAAGTCACTGACGATGACAACGGTCCTATCTTTGACACTGAGCCAATCGATAAGGTACACACTACTGATGAATATAATGTGTTTGGTGATATTCATGAGCATAGTGATCTACCCAATGCCATTAATGACACGTGTATGATGGAAACGGTTGATAGCAATACCACACCCGATTCATCAGACATACGCAATAATGAGTTTGAGGATGATCAACATGCAAATGAGTATGATGAAGAGGAACGTATTGCGCTTGCTAATTTAATTGCCACATTACAAAAAGATGTCACTAAAAATAAAAAGAGTCAAAAGCAATTAAAGAATGAAAACGCTACGCTCACTCAAAATTTTGAAGAATGCAAAGTTGCTCTTATCAAATCTACTGAGATGACTGAAAGCTATAGATATGAGCTCCTTCAGAAAACCAAAGAGCTTGAGGGGTACAAGGGAAGTGCGTTAAAAAGTCAAAAGGACGATTTTGAAAACAAATATAATACAACTCTTGAGTTATTAGCCAAAGAGAAGCGTCAATATAATGTTTTCTTAATGGATGAACGTCAAAAAACCTACCCCGCCAATACCAAAGTTAATGAACTTGAACAAAAGCTCTCTATGACCGCTACCGATTCTGCTAAAACTCTTGAGGTTCAGAAACAAGAGGTAGATGCGTTAAAACAAGACTTCAAAAGTAGATATGATAAAGAAACCGAAAAAGTAACGAAACTAGAAGAACAAGTCGAATTTTTGAAGAAAGTTTTTTATAAAATGCATGATTCTATTCAAACTGTAAGAATGCTAGCACCTTCGTCGATTTTAAGGGTCAAGCTAGCTTTGCAAGTCCTGAGTACCTTGCCAAAGCTCAAGCTGTGAACCTGTTTCTTTATCTTGATGAGACTGAAAGGACCGATCTTGATTGCATGCCTGTAAGTGCCGATAGTGAAGAGACTTCCCCTTGGGATGATGATAGTCAACCACTTGTCAATAAGGAGTTTGTGAAACCATATAATTATGCTTACATGAATAGTTTTTATGGTCTCTTCAACAAACAAACTCAGAAAACCCGTGAGGAAGTGTTTTTAAAAATCAAACAAAAGAGAATTCAATGGAAGAAAACATTTGCCCCTAAGAAATCTAATGTTTACAAATACATAAACTACCTCTCTCTAGATGAATCTAAAAGCAAGAGTAGGAAAACATTAGGTATTCTTAAACACCACATAGATAATGTTAAATCTATTGTTGAAAGAGATTGGGCAAAACATGAAAATACTGAGTGGCAACGCCTGATTCCTCAAGATATTACCTTGCTTGTGAAAGAACTCTTAATTCCAAATACGGCGTTGATTAAAGAAACTGTTCTTCAGTTTGAGGAGTTCATTCAGACTGAAATGTATGATGATTTAAAATATGTTGAATCTCTTGAGAAACACATTGAGATCAAATGGAGAAGTCTGATTTTTCAGATGAATATGATTTACTCTTGCAAGAATGCGTTTCTAAAGATGTAATGTGTGCTTATTTTACATCTTGTGCTGATATTGATGAATATTATGATGTTGCATGCAATAATCTTGATAAGATCAAAGAATGTGAGCGTCTTGAAATTGAGCTTTCGAAACGTAAAGAAAATGTTGATAAAAAGGCTTTTGAGTTACTTCAACATAAAACTGATTTCCTTCAAAAACATTGTCATTCTCTTGAACTTGCTTTGCAAAAAGACGTTGGTAGTTTTCCACATGATAATAACTTGCAAGAAAAACTTTCCAAAACGTTTCGAGAAATGAATGAACAGAATTTCGAAATTAAAGGGTTGAAAGCTCAGTTACAAGACAGGGAAAGAGTGATAGCAGAGTTGCAAAAACTCGTTGCTAAGATGAGTGGGAAAGTTCTAGAACCTAAAGTTATGAAACCTGTTGTTCGACAACCCAATGCATACAAGGATCCAAAGCCGTCTATCTTAGGAAAAACGACTCCGTTCTCCAATTCTTCTCATATGAAATCTAGGATACCCCCTAAGACTGATGTGCAACCAAGTGTTCCAAAACCATCCATATCACCCTATGTTCCTCCATTTAGAAAGCACACTGTTGTTAAACACAACCATGTGAATGCACCTAGCACTTCTAGGACTCCTCCAAAACGTGTGACATTCACGTCCACAAAGGAATCTGTAGGTTCAAATGACCTCGTTCATACCCACAACCTAGAGGATGCGAAACAAAAAGGGAAGATTCTGAAAGACAAACCCGTGTATGAAAAACCTAGTTCACCAAATCCCACTAGAGTTCCACACACTCCTAATGGTAGTCAACCAAAACCTAGGATCCCTCTTCAGCAATCTAGGAATTAGAAACCATCCATGAATAGTCGTGTTTCAAACACTACGCTTGAACAATTTGGAAAACAAAGGAATACAAGTACTTTCGTGAATCTCAAATTCCCTGTATGTCCCACTTGCAAAAAGGGCATTCACAATGGAAATCATGACCATTGCATTCTGCAATACCTTTATGAGGTCAAATCTCGTTCCTTTGAATGGAGATCGAATACAGAATCCCATAAGACAACAAGGAGATACAAACCCGTCGCAAAGAAAAGCAATAACAACAAATCTGAAACATGGATTAAAAAAGGACACAGTTTCTCTCCAAAGAAGTCTTCCGTTGTGCAAGAGAAAGATACTCCTAAATCTATTCTTTAGTGGAAACCAACAGGTCGGATCTTCACGGAAGTTGGTCTTAAGTGGATTCCAATAGAGAAGAGTGATGACACCTGCACCAACACTAATGCTACTGTTCTACACGCTGAAAAGAAATTTGTTACTCCTAATTCTAGTATTTGTGCAAACTCTTCTTCTGTGATTGCAGGTACAACAGCGGATTCTGAACCCACTTCTCCTTCTTCAAAGGGTTCCAATTCTGTATATTCGATATCACCTTCTTCTGGTGTACAAAAATCTATTTTGGATTATTTTCGAAAAACTTGAGAAAACACAAAAATAAAATAAAAATGTAAATATCATTAGAAAAACAAAATAAAAAATGGAATAACTTTCAAAATACCAAAAATATTCTTCTCGACATGTCTTTTAGTATCGATAATATGGACGTACCTAGAAATATCGCTCAATAACGACACGGGTGTGTACATAAAGCTCGAATGAAAGTTGTAAATATTTTTCAAAACATGTCATTTCAATGATTTACAATTACTTTCAGATTGTGACTCGTCCTTCAAAGAAAGGAAAGTTGATCACGGATGATAACTTATCCTTCAAAACGGGCAAATAAATTTTCTCAGCCATGAGCTCTCGTTAAAAACATTCCAAGTTTTTAAGCTCATGTAAACGACTTACAATTAAATGTTAGATTGTAACTCGAACGTCAAATACAGGAAAGTGTATCTTTAAAGATAACTTATCCTAAACAACGGGTAGAGCAATCTATCTTGGGTTGAGCTTGTCACAAAATATTCAACGTTTTGAGCTCAACACAATGGCTTGTAATCACTTTCAGATTGCAACCCGTATATATATTCACGGGGGAGTGTACGATTTCGTGCTCTTACCCTTAGCAAAAGAAGAGAAATCTTCTTACACTTGAGTGGATTCGTAAAGACATTCAAAGTCTATGAACTCAAGTTTATGCTTTAGAAAAACCTTTTCGACAAAAAGAATTGATTTTTCAAAAAGTGTTGAACACATTTTTTTCAAGAATTTCTCAATGATGTTCAAAATCTTTCAAAAATTGTGTGTTCAACAAATTCTATCCTCAAATGTTTAATGTGGATCAAATCCTCGTAATGACAATTCCATTGGATCAATTTCTGAGGGGGAGCGTTCCAAAACTCATGCTAAGTTTGACACATTTTTATCCCGAATATTTTCAAGACTATTTTTCAAAATATATTTTAATCAAATTTGGTATCTCTAATATCAAACGATTTTATATATTCGAGACAGGGGAGAAAATGTGATTAAAATGTGATCTAAAGACTCAGGCACTCATGGTGACGATCAAATACCCACAACATCTTTAATTCACGACGTTATTGGTGTCAAAAGGGTGGTTAGGTTTAAGTCCTATGATCCAACCAGAACCGGAGGGATCTTCCGAGGGACAATCCAATAGATTATTAGAAGTCCTTAGGAAAGATGGAGTAGAATGTGAACGTAGCTGAATGCCGACTAAGTACTGATGCTAGCACTGGAACAATCATAACAAAGTGTTAGTAATGATGTCTTGGTAAGCATTGAAGGGGTTGAAGAATGAAAAAGAAATGTAAGGATAAAGGGTGTAAAGAAATTAGCCCTCCATACAACTTAGGCAGAAACCGGGTCAAAACATCATGAAGACAACTCATCATGGACCCAGTGATGTGAAGCACAACCCTTTTCTAGCTACTCAGGCTTCTCTCAAAAGAAGTTTGTTTTATTGTCACGGAGATCCACACGACTTATATTGACTTTCTCACTCCGAGATAGTTGATATTGAATAGGTGGCATCTGCTCCAGCCCCCGACCACTAAAAGTGCACAAATCGAGTCTAGAGCCAAGAGATCAATCAAATCTCGTTAGGAGACACGAATGAAGATCAAGAGAGTCCTACACTATATCCTTGTGATATTGCTAGAACACTCAGAGTGATACTACTTAGTATTCACAATGATGAGTGGAAATCCTTCTAGTGTTAACATCAAACAGCACTGCGATAGGTCATGTGTAAGATTCTTTATGAATTGAACATATGTAAAACTGAAAAGCAACAGTGGTTTGATTCTGAATTGATTCAAACTCGTTTCAGGTTTCTACGCAATATCTTTATGGTCTTGCCAGAACATTCAGAGTGATATTCATTAATATTCACAGTGACGAATGGAAATCCTTCTAGCGTCAACATCAAACAGCGCTACGGTAGGTGACTTGTGAGATTCTTATGAATCAAACTTGTGTCAACTGGAAAGCAACAATGGTAAGATTCTTAATGAATAAAACTTGTTCCAGGAATTTGAATTGCCGACTTTAATCAAGAGGATATATATCCAATTGATTCACTCTTTATGTTCGCAGTCTTTCTTTGAGACGGTCGAGTAAAGAGAACGGCTAGCACAACCGCGAAACCCTGTCAAGGAGATTCTTAATTGAATTTACCTAATCACAAGTACGGTATTTAATATCGTATAACGGTCTTCACCGACCGGAGGTAAAATGCTACCGATTTAGGATGAATGTCAAAGCCATTCAGTCCATGTCTATGTTTTGTCTCGAGAAGGTGGCGTCACGGTGTACTCAGCAAAGTCAAAGATTCAAAACCACATATTCATGCCCAAAGACTTATTCAAAAATTAATAGTGTGAGCATGTGGATAAAGACACAAGATCGCAAGATGGCAAAGACAAGTCAAGAATGATTTGAAGATCTCAAGATAAAAGACTAAGTCGAAAGACAATGACAAAGGCTCAAAGATCACAGCATGAAGGAACAAAACTACTGTTACACGTTCAAGACTCATTTATGACGAAATTCATAAATCTCTATTGGAATCCAAATATCGAAGAGGAATGACCTCACATTTGGGGAGATTGTTAGCCTTAAAATATTGAGTCAAACAAGAATGTTCGATCATAGGTTTCTATTGTAATATTTATTAGAACGTTGTAATAGATAGTTAAATAGTCGTGGTTCACGGGCTTGGATTTAAGCTACTTAAAGCCAAAAAGACAAGCTCGATCTAAACAATATAGCCCATTATGGTTACATGTAAGACCGGTGACGAGACTGTATTTATACATAGTCTCATCGTCCAAATCGGGCTTAAAATGCTAATAATATCATCAAAATACCTAAATATATGCTTGTGTTTGTTCATTGTGTATTTTAGGTACGGACATCGTGAAATCAACAAAAGATCACAAGAATGAAGAAAAACAAACATGGGAAACGAAGCCGCACAAAGAACTGGACCAGAATCATGAATTTCCTTTGAAGTCCTTGAAATTTGAAGAAGTTGCAAGATTGGTCCCTCAAGTTTTGCAAGTTGTCACTTTTTACCCTTGAAGAATCAAGATTGAACAACTATGGTCCTTGAAGATTCATGTTTTGTCATCTAATGCCCTTGAAGAATGAAGATATTGCATTTATGGTCCCTGTAGAAAGTTTGCAATATATTGGTGCCTAAAATGACAACTTGGTGAAAGATATTACAAAGGGGATTTGAAGAAAGCTGTTTGAAACATAATGTGACACAAATTTGGAAGTGCGGGGGGCATTTTTGCCATAAACATAACCAAAACCCACTCAATAACCTAGTTACAACCCATAAACCCATCCTACAAACCCACCTCACCCCACGTTTTATTAATCAGGTTTTATAGAAAAATACTTGTTTAATCATTTTCCCTTTTAACACTTCCCTAATCTCCTAACCATTGATCAAATACCCCAAAATCCTAACCATAACCCCTAATCTTCTTCTTGATAGGTGTGTAAACACCCATCTTTTCTACCACTTAATTACAATAATAACCGGACCAAAACGTGTATTTTATGTCTTTTATGTCGGAATTATGCGTGGTTTGTGTTTTTGTTGTGATTTAGGACGAAAAGGTGGAAAGTGGAGAAAACACGGGAATTCACGGGCATTTACGGACTTTTATTGAAGAAAAGGATGAAAGACGAAGTCAAGAAGTCAAAAGTGGATAAAGAACGGAAGTCCAAGACCAATTCTGAAGATTTATCGAAGAAAAAGTCAAAAGACGAAAGTTTACTTAAAGCCGAGGAACTCAAAGTCTTATTTATCGAAGAATTAAAAGACGAGTCCAAAGAAATCCCGAGCCAAAAGTCATCACATTCCAAGATTAACAAAAATATTAAGAAGGAAGGACTTGATGGTGCAATTAACAAGAAAGGAAGGAGAGAGGAAGCTTCCTCTAACCTCTCCCCTAAACACCTATAAATACTCTCATTTTCATTCCATTTAGTTTTGTTGGCTAGATTGACAAACTAGTTCTTCCACCTTTCATTTATGCACCTTTATTTACTTGTCATTTAAATACATGTTTTGCACTTTAATTACTTTTAATTCCAAGTAAGTTTTTAATTTGTGTTCTTTAAATTCTTGTCTTTACCTTTCTTTATCATTTGATCAAGTTCTTTTTATCAATCTCATTCTACCTTTCTCTCTTTTTGTTTCGGCTTGAATTTCGGATTAAGCAAGGTTTTGCTTAATCCAATTGCTTATTTTGATTAAAGTTTCGTCCTTTTTATTTCCTTACACGAAATAAGCCACGAGATTGACAACCTTGTGTGCTTATTTGGAATTTTTCTTAAGTATTTTTGAAAGTTTTCTTTAAAGTTTTGATTTTTAAGTTTTGATTTCATTTAAGTTTCGTGTTTTAAAGTTTGAAAGACTTTTACTTTCTAGCTTATTGTTTCGTTTTGATTTCATTTTATTAAAGTTTTTGGTCACGGCTTATTGGATATAGCTTATTAGGATTTGTGCTTGTTACGAAATTGCGCTCCATCGGAAAGTAAGGGTTTCACATTGCGACGGCCTGCTAACCACATTCCGATAGTGACAGTTTGGACAAGGGTTTTGCATTCCGATCCGGGATTGCGATTGGTGTATCTATTCCTCATTCCGATCTGGGGATTGCGATCGCATATTGCGATCGCTCTTTCCGACGGCTCTTGAGGCTTACTTAGACGAAGTGCTGCCCAATTTTCCTTAGCCATATTCCGATCTGGAACTCATTCCGATAGGTACATTCCGATAGGTTACATCTTGGTATTCCGATAGCATACATTTCGATCTGGACTACATTGCGATCTGAGGTTGTTAGGTTATTCCGATCTGAAAAGGTGACATATTCCGATCTGGGTTTCTTCAACATTCCGATAGGTGGTGTGTTCATTCCGATGGTAAGGTTGATCGGAATATATTCCGATCTGGGTTAACTTTTATGTTTTGTCTTGTTTAATTTTTAGCTTAAGTTTTTAATACTTGTCTAATTTTAATTTCCGTCACACTTTAATTTTTAGTCATTTAATTGATTTACTTTCCGTCACGTTTTTAAATATTGCACACTTTCGTTTAATTAGACTTAGATTTAAATTACTTGCCCTTTACTTTAACGACATTTACTTTTAAGTTTTGCACATTTAAATTTAAAACCAACCAAAAATATTTGTTTCCACCAAGGATCAACTGAGTCACATAGAAAACTAAGATCAATTCGATTAGACCAACACAACGAACATCAACGAATCTTTCTTACTAGGTAAAAGCCGTGTATTAAATGGCGCCGCTGCCGGCTCTTTTCGTAAAGATCAACAGTTTTTTGTGAGAGACACGTTGCTTTTTGGGACCCGTTCACTTGTGAACGTTATTTTTCTTGCATAAAAATTAAAAAAAAAAAAATCATAAAAAATTAAAAAATTCATAAACACCTAGATGGGAGTTGTCTTCTTCGATAGCGGGTTCTACATCCGGCATCCCGAAAAATTAAAAATTTCAAAAAATCCAAAAAGATTTTATCTTTCTTGTGTATATATATTGTTTTTGCGCTTGGTTTCTTTTTCTTTTGCATTTTCAGGTGTATGCGTACTAGATCTTCTAATTATCAAGAGCCCGAGCCTCAAGAAGATTTAGATATGGCAGGTGTTAACAACAATAATCAAATACCGCACCTCAATAATAATAATAACAACAACAATGCTCTTCCACAGCCCGATCTTCGGACCATGGAGGAACTTTGTCAACCAACAATGTTTGGACGAGGAGGACCGATTGCGCCGATGCAAATCAACGCTCCTGAGTTTTCGTTGAAGCACCACATGATTCAGCAAGTACAAACAAACCCATTTAGAGGATTGCCTGATGATGATGCCAACAAACACCTCGACAAGTTCATTACAATCACCCAAAGCATGAAGTTGCCTGGGGCCACAATGGATGTACTCCGCCTACAAATCTTCCCACATACTTTATCGCATCATGCCGAGAAATGGTTTGATCGTCTCCCGAAGAATTCTATTCACACTTGGGATGACATGACTCAACGCTTTCTTTCGCGCTACTTTCCACCATCCATGGTCACAAGCCTTCGCAATCAGATCAGCGGCTTCATGCAAGACCCTGATGAATCTCTTTTCGACGCTTGGGAGAGATATAATGTCTTGATCGACCGTTGTCCAAACCACAACATGCTTCCGGTCACCTTGATCGATACTTTCTACAACGGATTGACTTTTCGAGATCGTGATACGATTAATGCAGCCGCCGGTGGCACATTCATGAAAAGGAGACCCGAGGAGTGTAGAGAGTTAATTGAGAACATGACTACTCACCACAAGAACTGGGATTCCTCTGCTTCTTCTAGGAACAACCCGAGAGTCAATGTTTCCTCCACCTCAGCAAACCCTGATATGACCGAACTCACCCGTGTGCTGACTGAAATGAGCAGAAGTATGCAACTCTTGGCTTCAAACCAACAACAACAACAACAAGTTAAAGCTGTTGCTACTCTTTGTGAAACATGCGGCGGTCCTCACTCATACACCGATTGTCCTTCTACACAAGGAAATCCGGAAAATGTGTATGCAGCTTACGGTAATTATTCACCGGAAAATTACCAAGCTCGACCTCAAGGGGATAGAAATCTGCTGAGCTACCGATCCAACAATTACCTTTCACCCGGTTTTTCTCCTCAAAACCAAAACCCCGCCAACAACTACACTAGAAGCAACCAAATCCCACCAAGAGCTTCTAATCCTTATCACCCACCCGCCCAACAAACCCCACCCAGTAATCCGGATGTTGAGGCCATCATGAGAACCCAAGGTGAGCAAATTAAGAATCTGCAGAGCCAAATTATCAATCTTAAAGGGGATATCACAAAGCAAGGAAATGAGATAAGATCCGAGCTTCGAAATGATATTCAATCCTCCTTCAGCAATCAAACCAATGATTTGAAGCATATGCTTGCTAGTTTCTTGCCCGCCGCTCAACCTTCTACTTCAAGTTCTCTACCTTCAAACACCGTCACTAACCCGCGAGCCAATGTGAGTGCTATTACTACTCGTAGTGGAGTCACCATCGTAGGACCACCAATCCCACCCCCATCATCTACACCTCCTCCACCACCATGTATCCCTACTCCTCCTACACCTAGTAGTAGTGCACCATTACCGTCTCTGCCTCGATGTGATGAAGTTCCCACCAATGATCCTTCAACATCTCAACCTTTACCTACACCTACACCTTCACCACCCAAACCCAATATCCCTTATCCTTCTCGCTTGGGCAAGAACAAAATGCTAAACAAGGAGGACGCTCAAGTGACTAGCTATATCAAGATGATTTCTCAAATGAACTTCAACATTAGCTTTCTTGAAGCACTTGTCCACATGCCCAAATTTGTTAAAGCATTTAAGGAATTGCTTAACAAAAAGGAGAAGATGATTGAACTCGCCAACACACGATTAAATGAAAACTGCTCTGCAGTTATTCTCAAAGAACTTCCGGAAAAACTTGGAGATCCCGGTCGTTTTGTGTTGCCTTGCGTGTTTAACAAAACTGAAGAATTTACTGCCCTTGCTGATCTCGGGGCTAGTATTAATTTGATGCCTTTGAGTGTTTGGAAAACACTGTCATTGCCCGACCTCACTCCAACAAAGATGACTCTTGAACTTGCAAATCGCACTCTCGCTTACCCTGTTGGTATAGCCGAAGACGTGTTCATTAAAGTTGGCACATTTACTTTCCCGGTCGATTTTGTTGTCGTCGATTATGAAATGGACCCTCGTATTCCTTTAATACTTGGTCGGCCATTCTTGCGAACCGGACGTGCTTTAGTAGATGTGGCCGAAGGTGAGTTAATCTTACGAGTCGGGGATGATGCAAAAGTTTTCAAAATGGGGAAGCTTACTAGTTTAACTTTTGGAGGCCGAGAATCAGTAAATATGATTAATGTGCTAGATGACTTTATCGTCTACGAAAATCCTCTATTCGACTCTTGCATCGATAATCCACTTTTTCATGATGATGTGGATGATTCTCTCCCTACTTTGGACGCTTCTCCCATTTATGATTCGTCACCAGTCTTTGACGCTTATGATGATGATGATTCTAGCTCAGATTCGGATGATTTTGAGTGTACTTCTGAGTATCCCGAGCTGCCCACTTTCGATGATTTTGATGAGGCTGATACTCTCTCGAGCGATTCTTCACATAATGAAGATCCTCCGTCATCACTCGATCCTACTCTGGACGATTATTCATTTGAGGAAGATTTCTCTGAATTTCTTAACACTTACTTCCCTCATGAGAGTGATGCTCCTCCTTTGGACTTTGAAGATTATCGCCTTGATCCTACTTTGGATTTGAAGAGCATTTTGTCAAAGGAGAAGAAACCGGTTGACACCGAAATCCGTTGCACGTATGATTTGACACCTCTTTGTCCCCCTTCTGAGGACGAGGTTGTGCTTCTTTGCGGATCTTCTTCACACTCGGCTGAGCCGGAGTGCTATTTTCCCCTGAAGAAAAAGGTGTTCGATCCCGGTATTGAAGTCTTTAAGCCATCTCAGTATCCACCTGATGAAATAAAAGGAAAAATCTTTGGAAATCTTGAAGACATGCTTGCACCACTTCATCCTTGCTTCTACTGTGCTCCATCACTGCTTAAGGGAACCCTGCCATTTCTCTTTTGGCTTGCCTTGTTCGCCTTAAGCTCGTTCTTATTGATGGATGAAAACTATGTCTTCGATCCTGGTGGATATGTCTTATGCTTCTTCCGTTAATGATCAAGGTCGAGTCAGGCTAATGACTCGGTTAACAAAAATTCAGCGCTTCTTGGGAGGCAACCCATGCATCTATCTTTTCTCTTTCTTTATCATAAGTGTAAAGGGGAACCTTTGGATTGCTATTTCCTCTCCTCACTTCTTAATCAGGGATTCGAGCTTCAATGATCCACTCTTGATGATTCTTGACGACCTGTGATTCCATGTTCTACGTCTTCCCGGTTCTATCCTAAACTCTTTTCGATTCACTATTTTATATTTTCTCAATATTAAAATAGGAATCTCTTTAGTTGTCTTTTCCTTAGCAAGATTTAAACAACGTGCACAATGTCCTAAGTGTAGGGGAGCTTACTCCCACATGCTTAAACATTGAGGACAATGTTTATCTTAAGTGTAGGGGGGACTTCTATCGAAGTTAAGTGGTCTTTTCCTTGTTTTTGTCCTCATTTTAACCGGAAAATCAATTTTTCGACATTTTTCAAAAATTTTTGATCTATTTTGGCCTATTAGTTGTTATCTTTGTATAGTTATTTTCTTTCTTTGCTAGAATAAATGTTTAATAAGTGGCTTTAATTTTCAAACGTTGTGAATCTTTTGACTCAACCCGAGTTTACTCTAGCTAGTATCCTTAACGTGTTTAAGTCAAGTTTTGCTAGGCTTTTATATAGGGAGCTATAAAACGCGAAAGTCTTAACTTTCACGAGTTAAGAACAAGAACTTTTCGCAAGTTCCTATAATTGATCCTAGAGAGTCGTTTATCAAGGGAACTTTAAGATGCGATTTCTAAACTTGAAAGAGTCTAAGAATTTGCAAGATCCTATAGGCGACTCGAAAACCCAAAACTTTGATTTAATAGGCTAAGTATCCACGAGTCTCATTACTTGAGATTTTAAAATGTGGAGAACGAGAGATGATAGAGCCAATTATAAGTCCGGTATTCTTTCGTGAATTTATGTGAGTTAATTATGAGCCTATTCTCCCATCGCTTGCTAATAAATAAGGTTGTACGATTTGAAAAGTTACTTAGCTTCTAGCCCCAGATCGTTTAAAAGTTGCTCGGTAATGACGAGAGTTCATAGCCAAGGCATAACTTATGAAGCGGGGCGCGAAGATTGGCGAGTCCAAAAAGGCCCTAACAAGGCATGAGGGCTATGTTTTGTTGCTAAAGATCCCAAGTGATGTGAAGAATCATTTATCGAAAATCAATATGAAGGATCGAGACACACGACGTAAAGCAAAACTCCCCAAAAGTCATGGAGAAGTGTATCCGAAAAGACCCTAACAAGGTATGAGGATAAATAGATCCAAGTCATAAAAGGAGGCGGATCGTTGTATATCAAAGTCCAAAATAAAGATTGGAGAAAAATGAAGAAGTCGTGGTCCAAGTATGAATCTCTCAAAACTTCAAAGTGAAGAAATTCCAATTATGAAGAGAAGACCATTATTTCATGAACGTCTCTCAAAGATTCGAAGTATGAAGTCGCTGCCAAATATCGGCCCGAGAAAGGTCTCAAATCGCGAACCAAGTTATGCCAAGATATGAACTTTTTGATATCCCGAGAAGCAGTTTTAAAAGATTTGGTCCTTTAGCTAACTATTAATTAAATCGTACACTTTATTTTCAGACTAAATAACTATCGAAATAAGTCAAACAATGCATCTTCGTGATCATTCAAGACAAATAATAAAATATAAGAGATACCCATAGGAATAAGGGAGTCTAAGTGAATAATTGGCCCACATGAGGTCGTGTTAGTCTACTAACTTATAATAACAATGATCTTGTTTTAAGCTTGGTTTGGAGAAAGTGAAAAGTTGAGGATGATGATTATTCATGACATTTTCAAAATCCAAGGTATGCTTTGCATTTTTATAATTTTCTATCTCTTTAATAAAGGCCAATGTGGATTGATCATGATGAAAAGTGTAAACATGCTTTGTAACTAATGCATTGCATGAGGACATTGCAATGGTCAAGTGTAGGGGATTTGATAGGTGTGTAAACACCCATCTTTTCTACCACTTAATTACAATAATAACCGGACCAAAACGTGTATTTTATGTCTTTTATGTCGGAATTATGCGTGGTTTGTGTTTTTGTTGTGATTTAGGACGAAAAGGTGAAAAGTGGAGAAAACACGGGAATTCACGGGCATTTACGGACTTTTATTGAAGAAAAGGATGAAAGACGAAGTCAAGAAGTCAAAAGTGGATAAAGAACGGAAGTCCAAGACCAATTCTGAAGATTTATCGAAGAAAAAGTCAAAAGACGAAAGTTTACTTAAAGCCGAGGAACTCAAAGTCTTATTTATCGAAGAATTAAAAGACGAGTCCAAAGAAATCCCGAGCCAAAAGTCATCACATTCCAAGATTAACAAAAAGATTAAGAAGGAAGGACTTGATGGTGCAATTAACAAGAAAGGAAGGAGAGAGGAAGCTTCCTCTAACCTCTCCCCTAAACACCTATAAATACTCTCATTTTCATTCCATTTAGTTTTGTTGGCTAGATTGACAAACTAGTTCTTCCACCTTTCATTTATGCACCTTTATTTACTTGTCATTTAAATACATGTTTTGCACTTTAATTACTTTTAATTCCAAGTAAGTTTTTAATTTGTGTTCTTTAAATTCTTGTCTTTACCTTTCTTTATCATTTGATCAAGTTCTTTTTATCAATCTCATTCTACCTTTCTCTCTTTTTGTTTCGGCTTGAATTTCGGATTAAGCAAGGTTTTGCTTGATCCAATTGCTTATTTTGATTAAAGTTTCGTCCTTTTTATTTCCTTACACGAAATAAGCCACGAGATTGACAACCTTGTGTGCTTATTTGGAATTTTTCTTAAGTATTTTTGAAAGTTTTCTTTAAAGTTTTGATTTTTAAGTTTTGATTTCATTTAAGTTTCGTGTTTTAAAGTTTGAAAGACTTTTACTTTCTAGCTTATTGTTTCGTTTTGATTTCATTTTATTAAAGTTTTTGGTCACGGCTTATTGGATATAGCTTATTAGGATTTGTGCTTGTTACGAAATTGCGCTCCATCGGAAAGTAAGGGTTTCACATTGCGACGGCCTGCTAACCACATTCCGATAGTGACAGTTTGGACAAGGGTTTTGCATTCCGATCCGGGATTGCGATTGGTGTATCTATTCCTCATTCCGATCTGGGGATTGCGATCGCATATTGCGATCGCTCTTTCCGACGGCTCTTGAGGCTTACTTAGACGAAGTGCTGCCCAATTTTCCTTAGCCATATTCCGATCTGGAACTCATTCCGATAGGTACATTCCGATAGGTTACATCTTGGTATTCCGATAGCATACATTTCGATCTGGACTACATTGCGATCTGAGGTTGTTAGGTTATTCCGATCTGAAAAGGTGACATATTCCGATATGGGTTTCTTCAACATTCCGATAGGTGGTGTGTTCATTCCGATGGTAAGGTTGATCGGAATATATTCCGATCTGGGTTAACTTTTATGTTTTGTCTTGTTTAATTTTTAGCTTAAGTTTTTAATACTTGTCTAATTTTAATTTCCGTCACACTTTAATTTTTAGTCATTTAATTGATTTACTTTCCGTCACGTTTTTAAATATTGCACACTTTCGTTTAATTAGACTTAGATTTAAATTACTTGCCCTTTACTTTAACGACATTTACTTTTAAGTTTTGCACATTTAAATTTAAAACCAACCAAAAATATTTGTTTCCACCAAGGATCAACTGAGTCACATAGAAAACTAAGATCAATTCGATTAGACCAACACAACGAACATCAACGAATCTTTCTTACTAGGTAAAAGCCGTGTATTACTTCTCAAATTAATTCAAGGAATTGGATTAATTCCTTTTCCAGAAACTTAATTCCCGTTACCCTAAACTAATCCCCCCACCACAACACATTCACATGGGCTGTGGACCCTCCTTGTACTTCCTCTTCCTCTGCACCATGAACACAAGAATACAAAGAAGATGGCAGAGAGATCAACGGTTGATGATTATTACTTGCTCCGTACATGTCAGCGGACGTCTGAGATTCGTTCGTAACAGCTAGCCATCAACAAACAAACAAAAATCCTTCACATGGGGCAAAGACCAAAGATTCAAATTTCAACTTCAAGGGCAAATTCGGATTTAGACATGCTAGGGTTTTATGTTTTCATTGTAATTCTAGAAGCATCCTTAGACTAGTATAAAAAGAGGTGCATGTATCTCTTTAATTTTTGTTCCAGCTTGTACTATTTTTTTATTTGAATAAATATTTACAGTATTTGATAAAATAATTTGCAAGTCTGAGTTCCATACTTTTATTGCTTACCTTAGTTTAATTAACATTTGATGCAAGTTAGTTTAAGGGTTCACAAGGTTTTTAGTTTTCAAAGAGCATTTTCAGAAAAACGGGTTGTAAAGAAGTACTTGAAAAAGTTTTTTTTAGGGTGAATCACTTAAAAGGATTAAAGTGAAAGTGGAGATTCAATTGAGTGTATTCACGTTTATTGGTTACAAATGTTTTAGTGTAATTTTTACCAAACTGTTTGTTTGTTCAAAAGTTTTTTTTGGAATTGGATTTATTGTTTCCAAAGCCAATCATAAGCTAACTGACAATTAGCTTGTAACTATCTTTTAGTGTTTGGATTTGTTTTTCTGTTTGTAATTTTGTGCAGGAACAAAGAGACCATAAGCCATAGTCATGAGCTCATACGGGTAGTATTGATAAGCTTGAGGCAAGACTAGGCTGTTTATAGACTCAACTCAAGTAAATCACTTATCTTTTCTCCTATGTCGCTTTTGTTAAATGCTATATGCTTTTATGCTTAGTGTTTATGATCTTTTTGCCTACCTGTGACTCTTGTTCTAGTATTTCTGTTGGGGTCACCTTAAATTTTAGCTTTAAATCATGTTCCATTAGAGTAAGATTGATTTACTGTTGGTTCTTTTACATAGCCTTTGAAAATTGTTGGCATTAGTTATATGTAGGAGTGTTTGGATGTGATGAATCCAAGCAGTTTGTGATAAATCTGTAGGGTTTTTGATAACCTAAATGCTTTTATTTAGGTTTGGTCATAAAATTTAAGTAGGTTATTTAGTATAAGAAAACCAAGTGAAAGTTGGGACATCAATTAAGTACCCTAAGTTTTGGTTAAGAAACTGCAAAACATATTCAGTAGGCTGCCATAGGTTCTTTTAGGATTTGTTTTTGTGTTTTAGGGGTTTGAGGATTGATCCAATATTAGATTAGGGTAGAGTGTATGGTTTTATGTATGTCGTTGTAGGATTGGTTTGCTAGGGTGATAGATTTGTTGGTTCAAAAGTAACTTTCTCGCCAAGAAAAACAGCATAAGACATTCACTGTCCCACCAGTAGGTGCTTACAGGCATAATTTTTGGTTGTGAACATATAAAAATTGGTCAGTAGCTAGTTCAGAGGTAGATATAAGGTTCACTAAGTGGTTTCAAGCTTTTGTAGGGTTTTCGGATAGTTTAAAGCTCTTTTTAGTTCACTATAGTACCATAGAACCCCCGCTAATCACTTTTTGTCTGCCATACAATGCACCGGCAGGTTTGAGGCGGTATTTTTTGTTTTGAGTATTGAAAACGGGTGAATTGGATAGGGTTTAGGGTAGCAAATAGATAGTTTATCTGGTATTAGCACTTTAGGTGGATTTTGGTGGTTAAAATCGCCTTAGAACTCACTGTGTAAGCTAAAACAGCCCTTTAGACCACATTTTGCCTTGATTGATTGAATTTGGTGTTTGATTGTGTTTGCATTTTGTGTTTATCGTGGTTCTCTTGACTCCCTACAACCAACTAGTTGTAGGGGTGCCGTTTGTACCCAAAAACGCCAACAAAATAGCATAAAACAAGCCAAATCCGAGCTCCAAAAAGACCCCCTGACCACAGAGAGTGAAACAGCCTTTCGCGACACTTTTTGACAAAAAAAGTTTCGCTTATAGTTTTGGGAGGGAGGAGGATTCATTTTTGTGACAGTTTTGTGACACAAAAAAGTGTCACATAAAGGACTGGGAGGAAGGAGTACTTCTATATAAAAAAAAGTTCTTTTAAAATCCTTTATTATTTTCTTTTAATCATTTAATTAGTTTAAATTGTTTTTAATTCATAAAAAATTGTTAAACAGTCGAAAAAAATTGATTCTTTTTTTAAAAATTTTCTTTTCGGACTTAGGAATATATATTTTAATTTTTAGGTTTTAAATTTATAGTTTTTAGAATTAATTGCAAATTTAATTAGTTTTTATTAAACTGTTTTGTCTTTTAGTGTAAAAAATTACTTTTTCAACTTTTTTAAAATTTTCTACTGTTTAGTAATATAAAATAGGATTTTTAAAATAGTAAGTTTATTTTTATCATTATTTTATTAATTTTTATCATTATTTTAGTTTAAAAAATGTTTTTAGCCTTTAAAAAATAAAAAAATAGTTTTAAAAATTTAGGAAAAATAGTTTTTAGTCTTTAAATAATATAAGTGACTTATTAGTTCAATAAAATAATATTTTGGGCTTTTTCTTAATTATATTTAATTTTAGGGCTTTAATTAGCATTTAAAATTGAATATTTAATTAATAAAAGGTTTTAAAATATATTTATTGGATTTTTATTCTTATTTATATTATTTAAGACTTAGTTTAATATTTTAATTAATTTTTAGGTTTAATTTTTAATTTTGTCGCGTTTTACGTAATCACGTCATCGTTTTACGTTAATACGTCGTAGTTTAAATCGTAGTCGTAGCTCGTCTTTACTTTTTTCTCTTCTCAACCAAAAACGTCACTAATCCAAACATTGTAATTTTATATATTGGCACATTAATACACACACCTCCTTCGAGAACGAACTTGGAATTTATTCGTCTTCACGGTTTTTCCTAAATCGCGTCGATTAATACTTACCGCATTTATACTCGTCTTTCCTAAGACTTGTATATCTATATAAAAACCTACATCAATTTTGGCGCCGCTGCCGGGGAGGTGTTTAGTGTGCCATTATTATTAGTATCGTGTTTGTGTGAGTAGTGCGTTTTTGCTTTTCAATTTTTGGAAAGCGTGAATATCGTACATACTCATTTTTGTTATTTTTCTCTATTATATTATAGTATCCAAATAAATCGTGTTTAATTTTCCTAAACTAAACACAATTCAATCATTTTACTATATTGTAGATATATTGGTTTTCGTTTTTATTGTGAATATATTATTACTATATTGTATCTACGTAAGAACAATAAAAATACAAGTACTCCAAAAGCGTGAAAACGAAACCTTGATTCGGGATTTCATCACTCGATCATTGTATTCGAATCCAAAGCAAAAGTTTAAAGGCAAAATAGATAAATACTTTCGTGAGGCTTAATTTCAATTAACACAAACTATAAGGTGGGTATAAGGCGGTTGTATTTCACGACCTAAGGGAAAAAGGCTCTTAAGTGCTTAGCGCCGCCTCGTTTCCCCCGCTTGCTTGTGCGTGTTTTGAGAAAGAGGGCTAATCGAGGGTTTGCCGCCCAAGTATTATCTACGTATACTATATTTGCTTGTGTTTTCAAGATTAAACCCTCTTGAACGTTTTGATGTTCCACCAACGTTCTAAAGTCATCGAGAACGTTCACTCCACGTGATCGTTTTCATTCTTTGAGGCTCATTTAATCAAGAAAATCGATTCGAGGAGAGATTTGTAGATTTGAGTCTACGTAATACATTCAAAAATCCAAAAAAATTAAAAAACAATCAAAAATGAAAAAAATATTCTTCTTACCCCTAATCAAATAATTCTTTATCTAACCCTCTAGTGTTTAATTCCCGTAACACCATTCGCGTTTCGTCATGTCCAACGAGGGATATTACTCTTGTCCATATTGTGGAGGTTCGCCCGACGGTGGTAATTGCTTCAATTGCGAGATTTATGGAGGAAGGGAGGGGTATATATACAACTCTCCTCAAAACGACCATGGTTACGGATTTCAATCCTATGACCAAACTCCACAACCGCCTTCGTCTTATTCGTGTGATTTTTGCGGTTTGGAGCACGACTTCGGATTTTGTTGTACGAATTATAATGACCCCAAACCGAATCCTATTTTCTTTGACCAATCATCGCAATATCCATCGTCGTATTCATGTGAGTCTTGTGGAAACGCACCTCATTATGGGTACGATTGTCAACCGATGAACTACAATACCTCTTTCGACAATCAATTCTCCGGTTTTGACCAATCACCTCCACAAAATTCTTTCGATGATGATCTCGGTGCAAGTCGCGTTGACAAGGGATTTGAAGAGATTAAATTGCTTTTTCAACAAATTATGGAGAAAAAGGAACTTTCAATCGTCGAAGTGATCGAAGAAAGCATCAAAGATATGGAAGAGGAGAAACGACGAATCAATCAAGAAATAAACGATGTCTCTAATGAACTCGGCATTAGGAGATATCGTAAAGAAGAAATAAGTGACGAGTTTAAAAGAGAGTTTGAGATTAGAACTAAACAACTTTTACAAGATTACAATGGTTTAAGCATCGATATTCGTCATAAAAAACAAGAACTAGAAAGAGAGGAGCATCTAGCTAGATGTGATCTCACGCCTCCTATTTATGATGACGACGACGATTGTGACATTTTTAATCTCAACTCGTCTTGTGAAACCATAACTCTCACGCTCCCAACGAAACCCGATGCCTCTCTAAGTATGGGGGAGAAGAATCTTAGCACTAATCCTAGTGTTGAGATCCCTATTCCAATCCAAAGTGAGCCTACGATTGTCTTCGATGAGGAGTTAAGTGATTTTGCTCTCGATGAATTTTCCCACGAAGATTCTAACGAGTCAAATTACGATTGTGAGTGTGATACGATTTCATGTGATGATGTCTCTCCCAATGACACTTCGGGTAGAGAATCATTGACTTTTTCGAACCCGCTTTTCGATGATGATTTTTCCACTAGTCATGACGAGTCACTACTCGATGAGGAAGTTCGTGTCGACAAATTTAAAATCTACTCGAATACCCTTTTTGAATTTAATGACGAGTTCGTTTTTGATGACGTAAATCCTCTCTTTGACGAGATGTTCGAGGACATCGAGAGTGAGGATTCTTTGGATCCTAAACACGATGAGCCGGATTTGCTAGTCACCCTCCCTAAGTCTCATTTGGATGAGCCTTCTCTTTTGACTTGTGATGCCTCCATTCTCGAGGGGTTCACCGATGGACCGCCTCTCGATGAGAATGAGGATTTTAATGAGGCCTTTGCCTTAGAACCGGGAGGAGACTTTGAGACCCCCATTTTTATTGATTCTCTTTTAAATTTGCCTTCGTCTCAAAGTAATCTTACCAACCCTCTCGGTTCCCATGACTACACGTACTTCGAGTACGTTGTAAGGAGTTTTCTTCCTTACAAAACGTATCCTCCGGCTTTGCCTTTATCATTTTCCACCAAAAGTGAGGATACGATATTTGACCCCGGTATAAAGGCTTTGCCTTTATTATCGGTTGCTTTTTGGGCCTTGATTACATGTAAGTCCCACCAAAAATGACCATACCATGATTATCCCTAAATGATCACATTTATGGGGATTCGAGTCGAGCTTTTGACTCGGTTATCAAAAACAAGGTGCCTCGTGGGGGATTCTCATGCTTATCCTTGTACATATTATCGCTTTCTTAGTTAATGTAACGAGGGGACTTGTGCTCTTCCAACCTTTGTTTCGTGGTTGTTTGTGATTGTGATCTATTAGGTTCACCGTCATCATTGACGCCTCTCGTGTTCGTTTTATGGATCACTCGAGCTTCGATCGTTGCCTTTGGAGATTCCGATATCCGATGATATCCTTTTATGTTCTAACGTTTATCTTATTAGCATATTTCATAAACGGCTATAGGTTATTCGTTTTACCCTTTCCATGCTCGAGATTAAGCATTCGACTTCGTCTCTAGTATGGGGGTGTTTACACCCCTAGACTCGAAACATTGAGGACAATGTTTAGTTTTAGTATGGGGGGTGAGTAGATACTTCACCTTGCTTACGTCACCACGCAATCCAATATTCATCTTTTTGTTATCGTTTTATGCAAAATAAGGCTAAAAATGGCCAAATTTTAAATTTTTTCTAGTTTTTCATAAGTGTTTAAGACACGAATGTAGGTTTTCCGATGGTGAGAACGAGAGTAATTTTTGACTCGACCGTGCGTGTTGAGCACTTAGCTTCGATTCCTTAACTTTTTAGGCTAAGTCTCTTAAATGAGGACGAGAAATGATAGAGTTATTTATAAGTCTCGTAATCGTCACGATCTCATGTGTAGTAATTATTAGCTTATTCTCCCAACGCTTTTGCATAATAAATTGTTAATAAATATTGATTTGGCGGTTTAGTCACTATTGTTGGTTTCTAATTTGTTTTGATAGCTTCCATGTAATTAAATTGGGAAAACATTAAGGTATCGCCAGTGATAGGTGTGAAAACACCCATCCTTTTACCACTTAATTCTGGCTAAAACAAGACCAAAACACGTATTTAATATCATTTGTTTGGAATTATGCGTGGTTTTTGTGTTTAATGTGTTTTCAGAGTTAACCGGGTGAATATTGAAGAAAACATGGGATTGCACGGGTTTTATCAAGGAAAAAGACTCAAGACGAAGTCTATTGTCCAAGAGATGCAAAAGGTTTGAAGTCATTGTGCCTATTTGAAGATTTATCGAAGAATAGAGCCAAAGATGGAAGATTCATATATGTCGAAGAACTCGAGTCTATTTAACAAAAGATTATAAGTCGAGTTGGAATTATTCACCGACACTTCTCAAATCCAAGTTGGAAACGTTTATTTAAAGAAGCGTGAAGACTAAAGAAGAAAGAAGAAAAAGGAGCCCAAACCAAAGCCCAATCACAAAGCCCACCACCATTACACACGCCTATATAAAGGCCTCACCTCACAAATTTTCACACACTTAGCTTAGCTTAGTTTTCATTTTCTCTAATTTTAGAGAGAGAAAGTCTTAAACTTTCTCTCACTAAACTTCATCTTTTTCTTTTAATCATTCAAGATTAAACACTTTGTATTGCTTATTTCATTAATCAAAGTTTTATTTTAAGCTTTTATTTTCATAATCTCATTCTACTTTTCTTTGATTTTAGATTGATTTTGGTACGATTATCATGTGATCCGTGTTGTTCTATTTGATTTCGTGCTTAAAAAGTTAATCTTTTGATCATCTCATAAGTTTTCATTTGATTAAGCTTTAAGACTTTTGTGCTTATAGGCTTAGTTTGATGATTAGCTTATCTACTTTATAAAAAGTTTCCTTAAAAAGTTTATGTTTTTATTGTTTGATCCAAAAGTTTGCTTATTTGAAGTTAGATAAGTTGTTTTTAAGTGCTTATTTGATCAGTATTTTATTGGATTCGAGTTAGTTTTGGGAGTTAGCTTATTCCATAAGCTTATCTCCTTGCTTTTAGCCTCGGTTTAGCACCAATTTCGGAAAGGGCAAAGCCCTTTTCCGATTGAGTTTTCCGACCAAACCCCCCCCCCCCCCCCCCCCCCTTATTCCGATCGACCGATCGGAAAAGGGTTTTAATATTCAGATTGGTGATAGTCTCATATTCCGACGGTGGGTGTTAGTGTATTCCGATTGCTTTGTTTTTCCATATTCCGATTTGTCCATTTTTATATATTCCGATTGATGCAAGTTTCAGATATTCCGATTGATGAAAGTTTTGATTATTCCGATTGAGCTTATTTTTGTCATATTCCGATTGGTCCAATTCATATTCCGATTACCGTTACTGCCTATATTCCGATCAGTAGATCGGAATATATTCCGATTTAGTGCATTTTTCCATTATTTCGATTGAGTTGTTTGCTATTCTCCGTTCTTACTTTCTTTTAGTACTTTTCTACTAAGTTCTTATTTTTCACAAAGTTTTCCAAGTGTTAGTTTTTATTGAATGTCCATTTATTTTTCTAATATAATCTTTAAAGTTTTCAAAACATTTAATTTTAAACTCGTCTTTTCACTTTAATCGTTTAAAGCTTTAAGTTTACTCTTCGACACTTAATTTCTTGTCATTAGTTTAAAATAGATAAACAAACCAACACCTTTTTTATTAACCAAGAACAAATCATTCCACTTAGAACCAAGATCAATTCGAGAGGACTGAGAGATTAAAAGAGAACCCATACAAAAAGCATGTATCAAATGGCACCGCTGCCGGCTCTTCTCGTTAAGATCAAAAGTTTTTTGTGAGAACTTGGATTTTGGGATCCGTTCCCCGTGAACGTTACTTTTTCATAAAACTTTTTCAAAAATCCTAAAAAATTATAAAGTTTTCAAAATACAAAAAAATTAAAAAAAACATAAAAACCAAAAATATTTTTGCTTTGTTTTTCTTTGTTCGTTCTTTTGCAGGTGTATGCGCACTCGATCCACGTCTTATCAAGAGCCCGAGCCTCTCGATAACTTAGACATGGCCGGTGTACAAAACAACAATAACATACCACCTCCGAACAACAATAATAACAACAACAACCCGCCTTTCAACAACATGAACAATAACAACAACAATGAGCCCCTTCCGGATAATCGCCCGATGATTGAATTGCTGCAAGCTCATGTAGATGGAAACACGGATCCAATTGTCATACCTCTAATTGCCGCCAACAACTTCGAGCTAAAATCAGGCTTTATCCAGATGGTCTCCGCTCAACCATTCTTGGGACGTACCATTGACGACCCACACGACCACATAAAGAGATTCTTGCAACTCACTAACACGGTCAAGTTCAATGGTGTTCCACAAGAGGTTATAAGGTTACAACTTTTTCCCTTTTCTTTAGAGGGACAAGCCCGGCATTGGCTTGCTAAGGAACCGCCACAGAGTATTCTCTCGTGCACGGATTTGGAGACTAAGTTTATCAATTACTTTTTCCCACCCTCTCGTACTACCGCTTTGCGGAATGAGATCATAAATTTTGAACAAAAGTACGATGAGTCGTTCAGTGAATCTTGGGATCGTTTTAAAGATCTTTTAAGAAAATGCCCACAACATGGTTTTACCAAAGTACATCAAATCAATACTTTTTACAATGGTTTAAGCATGAGTGACCAGGATTCACTGAACAGTGCCTCGGGGGGTAATCTTTTGGCTAAGACCTCCAATGCTGCTTGGGATATCATTGAGAATAAATCTCGTGTGCAAACCAAGAGTGTTAGGACCAATGTCGCCAGTGCTAGCACTAGTGACAGCGACAAGCGATTGGACAAAATCACTACGCTTCTTAAATCGCTTGTCACCCACACTGTCAGCAACAACAACAACAACAACGCTAAAAACGCCCAAGTTAACGCTGTCAGCCAACCTTGTGAGATATGCGGTGGTCCTCACTCTTACACCACTTGTACCGCCACTCAAGACTACCCTGCTGAGAATGTGAATGCGGCATATGGCACCTATCCTCAACCTGCTTATCAAGCTATACCTCAAGGTGACCGTAACTTGCTTAGCTACCGCTCCAACAATTATCTTTCTCCACCTGGTTTTCCTCCTACCAACCCAAACCAACAACAAAACCTCAACCGCCCTCCTCAACAACAACAACAACCTCGTACACCATATATCCCTCCTCACAAGCAACAACAACCACCTCAACGTAACAACTAAGTTTACCAACAACCTGCTTATCAACCACCCGCATACAATGCTCCTTCCAACCAAACCCCCGCATCACATCAAGACATTGGAACCTACATGAGGACTAACGATGTGATCGTGGATAATCTCCAACAGGAAGTGTGCAACTTGAAAGCAGACCTGATGAAACAAAGGAATGATCTGAGAGCTGATATGAAGAACACTATGGATAGTCAAATGAATGACTTGAGGAACATGATGGCTAGTTTCTTCCAAGGTAATCAACCCTCTTCTTCGGGTACTCTTCCGAGTAACACCGTTGCGAATCCAAGAGGGGAGATGAAAGCAATCACTACTCGAAGTGGTAAAGGTACCAAGGAACCCGAGCTTCCTATACCTCCACCGGTGGTTGTGACTAAGGAGAACGAGTCACCTGCTCCTATTCCTCATCCTTCTCCTTCCCCAATTTCTCCACCTCTTCCTTCTACCCCTCCTCCACCCAAGGATGTGAGTGATCCTATTCTTCCAAAGCCTTCCTCTTCTTCCAATATACCTTATCCATCTAGGTTGAGGAAAGAGAAGCTCAAAAGCAAGGACGATATTCAGGTTTCGAATTTCCTTAAAATGTTCAAACAACTGAATTTCAATATCTCCTTCGCTGAGGCTCTCGCTCACATGCCTAAATACGCAAAAATATTTAAAGATCTTCTGAGCGATAAGGAAAAGCTCCTCGATATTGCCAACACCCAACTTAATGAGAATTGCTCTGCAGTGCTCTTAAGGAAATTGCCAACTAAGCTTGGTGATCCGGGTCGTTTTCTTATCCCTTGCAATTTCCCGAGAGTAGAGAATTGCATGGCCCTAGCCGATCTAGGAGCCAGTATTAATCTCATGCCTCTAAGTGTTTGGAAGCAATTATCTCTCCCAGAGCTAGTCCCCACCAAAATGACTTTGGAGTTAGCTAACCGTACGGTTGCTTATCCAGTGGGGATAGCCGAAGACGTCATTGTAGGAGTCGACAAATTCACCTTTCCTGCTGATTTTGTTGTCGTCGACTACGAGATGGACCCTCGTGTGCCACTAATTGTTGGTCGTCCATTCCTGAGGACCGGTCGCACTCTCATCGATGTTGAAGCCGGTGAGCTTATCATGAGAGTGGGTGACGATAAAGTAGTCTTCAACATGGGAAAGTTGTCTAAACAGCCATATTCATATGAGAGTGTTAATTGTATTGACGTTCTTGATGAGGCTTGTGAAGAACACTTTAATGATGCTTGCAAAAGTATTCCTACCTCTCTTCCCGATGTTGAGACCATGTCCTCTATTGATTCATCGTTGTCTCTATTTGGAGATAGTGATTTATTTTGGAAAAATCTTGAAGACACCATGGGAGATGTGAATTTAGCTACTAATGATTCTTCCACCAATGGGGATGAAGACATGAATTTCTTTGACAATCTTCTCACCGAAGACAATCCTTCGCCTCCATCTCCCACGGTTATTGCTATCGATACTCCGACTTCGAATACGCCTCCCGTCGAAAATCCTCCGGATTTATAGCTTAAGGAGTTGCCGCCCCATCTCGAGTATGTATTCCTTGAAGAAGAGAAGAAGTCGCCAGTCATCATTGCTAAGGACCTGAAGGAAGAAGAAAAAGCCCGACTTATCACCGTGTTGAAAGATCATAAGAAGGATATTGCTTGGAAAATCTCGGATATTCGTGGAATTGATCCTCACTTATGCACACACAAAATTCTCATGGAGGACGACTTTAAACCCACAATTCAAAGCCAACGAAGGGTGAATCCAAAAATACATGAAGTCATCAAAACAGAAGTTATCAAACTTCTTGATGCGGGTATGATTTACCCTATTTCGGATTCACCATGGGTTAGTCCAATCCATTGTGTGCCCAAGAAGGGCGGAATAACCGTTGTTCCCAATGAACACAACGAGTTGATTTCCACTCGTCTCGTTACTGGGTGGAGAGTTTGTATAGACTACCGCAAACTCAATGATGCCACGAGAAAGGATCATTTCCCTCTATCTTTTATGGACCAAATGCTTGAACGTTTAGCGGGTAATGAATATTACTGCTTTCTTGATGGTTTCTCGGGTTACTTCCAAATACCCATCGATCCCCAAGATCAAGAGAAGACAACATTCACTTGTCCCTATGGCACATTTGCTTACAAACGAATGCCTTTTGGCTTATGCAATGCCCCCGGGACTTTCCAAAGGTGCATGTTAGCTATCTTCCATGACATGGTTGAACAAACCATGGAAGTCTTCATGGATGATTTCTCGGTCTTCGGGGATTCCTTCTCTTCCTGCCTTGCCAATTTGGAACGTATGCTTAAGCGGTGCGAAGACACTCGCCTTGTTCTAAATTGGGAAAAATGCCATTTTATGGTAAAAGAAGGCATCGTGTTCGGACATAAGATTTCTAAAGCCGGTCTTGAAGTAGACCGTGCTAAAGTCGATGTTATCGCCAAGTTACCTCCACCTTCAACCGTGAAGGGTGTGAGAAGTTTTCTGGGTCATGCGGGCTTCTACCGTCGATTCATCAAAGATTTTTCTCAAATCACTCGCCCAATGACCCACCTCTTGGAAAAAGATACTCCTTTTATCTTTTCCAAAGAGTGTCTTGAAGCCTTTGACTCGCTTAAGGATAAGCTTACTAAGGCACCTGTCTTGGTTACCCCTAATTGGGAGCTGCCTTTTGAGTTGATGTGCGATGCTAGTGATTTTGCTATTGGAGCGGTTCTGGGACAAAGAGTGAACAAACACTTCCAACCGATCCATTACGCTAGCAAGACAATGACAGGGGCACAATTGCATTATACGACAACCGAAAAAGAGCTTTTAGCTGTTGTCTATGCCTTTGAAAAATTTCGCCCCTATCTTGTCCTTTCCACCACAATTGTGTATACCGATCATTTCGCGTTGAAGTACTTGTTGACAAAGCAAGATTCCAAACCAAGACTTCTTCGCTGGGTTTTGCTGCTCCAGGAATTTAAAATCGAAATTCGCGATAAAAAAGGAGCTGAAAACCTAGCCGCGGACCATCTCAGCAGACTTGAGGATCCTTACCAAGGGGATCATCCGACCAAAGAAATCAATGATTCTTTTCCCTTGGAGACCTTAATGTCTATAAATTCGAATTCTAATGAAACCCCGTGGTTTGCGGACTTTGCAAACTACTTGGCGGGTGGAATTCTCAAGGAAGGGTTGACGTCCCAACAAAAGAAAAAGTTCTTCACCGACATTAAGACTTACTTTTGGGACGACCCTTACCTATTCAAACAATGTGCCGACCTGATTATCCGCTGATGTGTTGATGGACCGGCAGCGTCAGAAATCCTTGATGCTTGCCACAAAGGACCCACCGGTGGTCACTTTGGTCCCAACTACACCGCTAAAAAAGTGTTTGATTCGGGATTTTATTGGCCCTCCATATATCGTGACGCTCACGATATGGTTAAAAGATGTGATATTTGCCAAAAACAAGGCACGATCACACATAAAGACGAGATGCCTCAGAATTTCATTCAAGAGTGTGAAATTTTTGATGTTTGGGGTATCGACTTTATGGGGCCATTCCCTTCTTCTAAAGGAAACAAATACATCCTTGTAGTCGTTGATTACGTTTCAAAGTGGGTTGAAGCCAAAGCTTTACCTACTAATGACGCCAGGGTGGTTTGTAACTTTCTGAAAGCTCTTTTCGCTAGATTCGGTGTGCCTCGTGCCATTATTAGTGATCGTGGGACTCATTTTTGCAATGACCAATTTGCTAGAGTCATGGCTAAGTACGGTGTAAATCATCGTCTTTCCACAGCCTACCACCCACAAACTAATGGCCAGGCTGAAATATCCAACCGAGGTCTTAAGCGAATTCTGGAAAGAACCGTGGGAGAGCATCGTGCCTCATGGGCTGATAAACTTGATGATGCTTTGTGGGCTTTCCGTACTGCTTACAAGACCCCGATCGGCTGTACGCCTTATCGTCTTGTGTACTGGAAAGCGTGCCACCTCCCCATTGAGTTGGAGCACAAGGCTTACTGGGCCTTGAAGTGGGCCAATTTTGATATTAACAAAGCCGGTGACCTACGCAAGATCCAACTCAATGAGCTCAATGAACTCGGTAATGAGGCTTATGAAATTCTTTAATCTATAAGGAAAGGACTAAGCTCATTCACGACTCTAAGATTAAGAACCGAGAGTTCCATGTTGGAGACAAAATCTTACTTTTTAACTCTCGGTTGAAAATATTCTCGGGAAAGCTCAAATCTCGTTGGTCCGGCCCATTCACCATTGCCCAAATTTTTCCATATGGTACTCTCGAGCTCGCTCAACCTAATGGACCTAATTTTAAGGTGAATGACCAACGAGTGAAGTTGTACTTTGGTGAGGACACCTCTCAGGAGGTGATTCCATCCCTCACCACGTTCCCCATGAACTAATTTTGGGTCGAGTCAGGCTCGTGACTCGGTTATCAAAAACAAGCGCTTCTCGGGAGGCAGCCCGACTATCTATCCTTTTATGTTTTCACCTTCTAAGTGTAGGGGGACTTCTATACGTGTTTGTATTTGTGTGGTGATGTGATTACAGGGATAAGTGAACTCTTGGAATCCTTAAAGAACCGTGCTCCCGTGTTATCCGAAATCCGGTTCTATCTCTCAACTATCGTGATTCAATTTTCTTCATACTCACATTTGAAATTGATCACTTTAGTCGTCTCTTCCTTAACTTGAGTTAACCAACGTGCACAATGTCATAAGTGTAGGGGAGACTTTTCCCACATGCTTAAACATTGAGGACAATGTTTATCTTACGTGTAGGGGGGACTTCTATCGAAGTTTTAAGTGGACTTTTCCATGAAAATGCCTTCATTTAACCGGAAAATCATCTTTTTCAACATTTTTCGAATTTTTTATTAACTTTGGCCATTTAGTCGTAATTTTTAAATTTTTATCATTACTTTCATATATATATATCCGCAATAAAGTCAAAATTATTAATAAAGTGGTGTAGCTAGTTTAGAAGTCTTTGACATATTAGGCCCGTTGCGTTTATTTTGACTCAACCCGAATAGACTTATCCAAGTTTATTCTAGCTAGTATCCTTAACCATGTAGACCTTAATTGGTTTATTAGGCTAAGTATCCACGAGTCTCATTACTTGAGAGTTTAAATTGTGGAGAACGAGAAATGATAGAGTCAATTATAAGTCGCTATTCTTGCGCAAGCTCACTTGGTGTAATTATTTGCCTTTTCTCCCATCACTTGCTAATAATTTATCTGCAATAAGTAAGGTCGTACGATTTGAAAGGTTACTTAGCTTCTAGCCCAAGATCGTTTAAAAGTTGCTCGGTAATGATAAGAGTTCATAGCCAAGGCATAACTTATGAAGCGGGGCGCGAAGATTGGCGAGTCCGAAAAGGCCCTAACAAGGCATGAGGATTCCATTTTATTGCTAAAGATCCAAGGTGATGTGAAAAGCATTATTCCTAAAGTCAATATGAAGGATCAAGACTCACGACGAAAAGCAATCAACTCCCATAAAGATCATGGAGAAGTCTATCCGAAAAGACCCTAACAAGGTATGAGGATAAATAGATCCAAGTCCGAAAAGGAGGCGGATCGTTGTATCTCAAAATCCCAAATAGAGATTGAAGAAATAATCATGAAGTCGTGGTCAACAAAGTTGGAGTACCTCTCAAAAGTCTCCAAGTGAAGAAACTCTATGAACGATGAGAAGACCATTATCTCAAGCACGTCTCTCAAGATATGAAGTATGAAGTACATGCCAAATATCGGCCCGAGAAAGGTCTCAAATCGTGAACCGAGTTATGCCAAGATATGAACTTTTTGATATCCCGAGAAGCAGTTTTAAGAGATTTTGTCCTTTAGCTAACTATTGATCAAATCGTCCTACTTTGCTTTCAGCCTAAATAAGCTATCGAAATAAGTCCAAAAATGCATCTTCATGATCATTCTAAGACAAAAATAAAATATAAGAGATACACCTAGGAATAAGGGAGTTTAAGCATTTAATTAAGCCATGTGTGTAAGTGTTTGAATTGCTAACTTATAATAACAATGATCTCGTTTTTAAGCTTAGTTTGGGGAACGTGAAACTTGAGAGTGATAAATCTTCGCAGCACCGAATCCCTAATGTAAGTCCTCGATCTCTTTGCAAGTTATTTCCACATAGCTATTTTCTATCCTTTCGTTTACTTTAAAGTTTTAATTTCTCTTAGTACTTTAATTTTTGTTTAGTAGTATTTTAATAAGGCCAAGGTTGATTGATCATGAGAAAAGTGTAAATGTGCTTTGTCACTAAGCATTGCATGAGGGCATGGCAATGGTTAAGTGTAGGGGATTTGATAGGTGTGAAAACGCCCATCCTTTTACCACTTAATTCTGGCTAAAACAAGACCAAAACACGTATTTAATATCATTTGTTTGGAATTATGCGTGGTTTTTGTGTTTAATGTGTTTTCAGAGTTAACCGGGTGAATATTGAAGAAAACATGGGATTGCACGGGTTTTATCAAGGAAAAAGACTCAAGACTAAGTCTATTGTCCAAGAGATGCAAAAGGTTTGAAGTCATTGTGCCTATTTGAAGATTTATCGAAGAATAGAGCCAAAGATGGAAGATTCATATATGTCGAAGAACTCGAGTCTATTTAACAAAAGATTATAAGTCGAGTTGGAATTATTCACCGACACTTCTCAACTCCAAGTTGGAAACGTTTATTTAAAGAAGCGTGAAGACTAAAGAAGAAAGAAGAAAAAGGAGCCCAAACCAAAGCCCAATCACAAAGCCCACCACCATTACACACGCCTATATAAAGGCCTCACCTCACAAATTTTCACACACTTAGCTTAGCTTAGTTTTCATTTTCTCTAATTTTAGAGAGAGAAAGTCTTAAACT
Organism: Glebionis coronaria; assembly: GCA_025667525.1. NCBI lineage: Eukaryota > Viridiplantae > Streptophyta > Magnoliopsida > Asterales > Asteraceae > Glebionis > Glebionis coronaria. Next base: position 100,847,248 of record CM046882.1, on the reverse strand, counting down.
TTCTCTCACTAAACTTCATCTTTTTCTTTTAATCATTCAAGATTAAACACTTTGTATTGCTTATTTCATTAATCAAAGTTTTATTTTAAGCTTTTATTTTCTTAATCTCATTCTACTTTTCTTTGATTTTAGATTGATTTTGGTACGATTATCATGTGATCCGTGTTGTTCTATTTGATTTCGTGCTTAAAAAGTTAATCTTTTGATCATCTCATAAGTTTTCATTTTATTAAGCTTTAAGACTTTTGTGCTTATAGGCTTAGTTTGATGATTAGCTTATTTACTTTATAAAAAGTTTCCTTAAAAAGTTTATGTTTTTATTGTTTGATCCAAAAGTTTGCTTATTTGAAGTTAGATATGTTGTTTTTAAGTGCTTATTTGATCAGTATTTTATTGGATTCGAGTTAGTTTTGGGAGTTAGCTTATTCCATAAGCTTATCTCCTTGCTTTTAGCCTCGGTTTATGATAGGTGTGTAAACACCCATCTTTTCTACCACTTAATTACAATAACAACCGGACCAAAACGTGTATTTTATGTCTTTTATGTCGGAATTATGCGTGGTTTGTGTTTTTGTTGTGATTTAGGATGAAAAGGTGAAAAGTGGAGAAAACACGGACATTCACGGGCATTTACGGACTTTTATTGAAGAAAAGGATGAAAGACGAAGTCAAGAAGTCAAGAGTGCAAAAAGAACGGAAGTCCACGACTAATTCTGAAGATTTATCGAAGAAAAAGTCAAAAGACGGAAGTTTATCAAAAGCCGAAGAATTCAAGTCTATTTTATTGAAGAATTTAAAGACGAGTTCGAAGAAATCCCGAAGCCAAAAGTCCCTTAAGTCCAAGTTTAAAGAATATTAGAAGAAAAGGACTAATGACGCAATTAATGAAGAATTTAGAAGAAAGGGACTTAATCTTGCAATTAACAAGAAAGGAAGGAGGGGAGGAAGCTTCCTTAATCCTCCCCTATATATAGTCATTAGTTGTATTCATTTCTTTCTTGTTGGCTAAGTGTGACAATTAGCTCTTCCACCATTTTCTTATCTTGTCATTTATTTTTCATGTCATTTTAATACATGTTTTGCACTTAAATTATCCTTTTAATTCCAAGTAAGTTTTCAATTTGTGTTCTTTAAATTCTTGTCTTTACCTTTCTTTATCATTTGATCAAGTTTATTTTTATCAATCTCATTCTACTCTTCTTTTCTTCATTTTTTGTTTCGGTTTACATTTCGGATTAAGAAAAGTTTTGCTTAATCCATTTGCTTATTTAACTAAAAGTTTCGTTCTTTCTTGTCCTTTTAAGTCCTCATACGAAATAAGCCTCGAGATTGACAACCTTGTGTGCTTATTTGGTATTTTGTTTAAGTGTTTTGGAAGTTTTCTTTAAAGTTTTGATTTTTAAGTTTTGATTTCATTTAAGTTTCGTCTTTTAAAGTTGGAAAGATTTTAACTTTTTAGCTTATTGCTTCGTTTTGATTTCACTTCATTAAAGTTTTTGGTCACGGCTTATTAGAAGTAGCTTATTTAGAATTGTGCTTATTACGAAGTTGGTTCCATCGGAAAGTTAGGGTTCTCCACATTGCGACGGCTAGCAACACCACATTCCGACAGTGACAGTATTGGCTCAAGGGTTTTGCTTTCCGATCCGGGATTGCGATTGGTTTATCTTTTCCTCATTCCGATCTGGGAATTGCGATCGCATATTGCGATCGCTCTTTCCGACGGCTCTTGAGGCTTACTTAGACGAAGTGCTGCCCAATTTTCCTTAGCCATATTCCGATAGCATCATTGCGATCTGGGGTGTTGTGTACATTCCGATCTGGGTTTGATTGGTATTGCGATCAGGAGGTAAGTGACAGTTATTCCGATCTAGATCCATTCCAATCTGAAAGGTAGGTACATTCCGATTGCACCGATCGGAATATATTCCGATGGTAGGTATACTTTTATATTTTTGACTTGTTTAATTTTTAAGTTGTAATTTTAATTCTCGTCACGCTTTTAATTTTAAGTCATTTAATTAATTTACTTTCCGTCACGTTTTTAAATATCGCACCTTTCGTTCTATTAGACTTAGACTTATTTTTAACGCTCTTTTAATTTTAAGTCATTTACTTTTAAGTTTTGCACGTTTAAATATACTACAACGACAACCTTTTTGTTTCCACCAAAATAAGACTGAGTCACACATAGAGAACCTAGATCAATTCGATTAGACCAACACAACGAACTGAACATAATAATTTTTAATTAGGGAAAAACCTAGTTATCAAATGGCGCCGCTGCCGGCTCTTTTCGTTAAGATTGACGGTTTTCTCTGAGAGACACGTTGCGTTTTGGGATCCGTTCACTTGTGAGCGTTACTTTTCTTGCATAAAAAATCCAAAAACCATAAAAATTAAAAATTGATAAAAATCCACAAAAATTAAAAATTTCAAAAATCCAAAAAAGATTTTAGCTTTATTGTGTATATATATTGTCTTTGTGTTTGGTTTTGTTTTCTTTTGCATTTTCAGGTGTATGCGTACTAGATCTTCTAATTATCAAGAGCCCGAGCCTCAAGAAGATTTAGATATGGCAGGTGTTAACAACAACAACATTCCACCGCACCTCAATAATAATAATAATAACAACAATGCTCTTCCACAGCCCGATCTTCGGACCATGGAGGAACTCTGTCAACCAACAATGTTTGGACGAGGAGGACCGATTGCGCCGATGCAAATCAACGCTCCTGAGTTTTCGTTGAAGCACCACATGATTCAGCAAGTACAAACAAACCCATTTAGAGGATTGCCTGATGATGATGCCAACAAACACCTCGACAAGTTCATTACAATCACCCAAAGCATGAAGTTGCCTGGGGCCACAATGGATGTTCTTCGCCTACAACTCTTCCCACATACTTTATCGCATCATGCCGAGAAATGGTTTGATCGTCTCCCAAAGAATTCTATTCACACTTGGGATGACATGACTCAACGCTTTCTATAGCGCTACTTTCCACCATCCATGGTTACAAGCCTTCGCAATCAGATCAGCGGTTTCATGCAAGACCCTGATGAATCTCTTTTTGACGCTTGGGAGAGATATAATGTCTTGATCGACCGTTGTCCAAACCACAACATGCTCCCTGTGACCCTAATTGATACTTTCTACAACGGATTGACTTTTCGAGATCCTGATACGATAAATGCAGCCGCCGGTGGCACATTCATGAAAAGGAGACCCGAGGAGTGTAGAGAGTTAATTGAGAACATGACTACTCATCACAAGAACTGGGATTCCTCTGCTTCTTCTAGGAACAACCCGAGAGTCAATGTTTCTTCTACCTCCGCAAACCCTGAGATGACCGAACTCACCCGCATGATGGCCGAAATGAGCAAAAGTATTACGCTTCTCGCTTCAAACCAACAACAACAACAAATTAAAGCGGTTGCTAATCTTTGTGAAACATGTGGCGGTCCTCATTCATACACCGATTGTCCTTCGACACAAGGAAATCCGGAAAATGTGTATGCAGCTTACGGTAATTATTCACCGGAAAATTACCAAGCTAGACAACAAGAGGATAGAAATCTGCTGAGCTACCGTTCCAACAACTACCTTTCACCCGGTTTTTCTCCTCAAAACCAAAATACCGCCAACAACTACAATAGAAGCAACCAAATCCCACCAAGAGCTTCTAATCCTTATCACCAACCCGCCTAACAAACCCCACCTATTAACCCCGATGTTGAAGCCATCATGAGAACTCAAGGTGAGCAAATTAAGAATATGCAGAGCCAAATTATCAATCTAAAAGGAGATATCTCAAAGCAAGGTAATGAGATAAGATCCGAGCTTCGCGATAACATTCAATCCTCCTTCAGCAATCAAACCAATGATTTGAAGAATATGCTCGCTAGTTTCTTGCCCGCCGCTCAACCTTCTTCTTCAAGTTCTCTACCTTCAAACACCGTCACTAATCCGCGAGCCAATGTGAGTGCTATTACTACTCGTAGTGGAGCAACCATCGTAGGACCAACAATCCCACCACCATCATCTACAACTTCTCCACCACCATTTATCCCTACTCCTCCTACACCTAGTATTAGTGCACCATTACCGTCTCCGCCTCGACGTGATGAAGTTCCCGCCAATGACCCTTCAACATCTCAACCGTTACCTACTACACCTGCTCCTTCACCACCCAAACTTAATATCCCTTATCCCTCTCATTTGGGCAAGAACAAAATGCTAAACAAGGAGGACACTCAAGTGACTAGCTATATCAAGATGATTTCTCAAATGAACTTCCACATTAGCTTTCTTGAAGCACTTGTCCACATGCCCAAATTTGTTAAAGCATTTAAGGAATTGCTTAACAAGAAGGAAAAGCTGATTAAACTCGCCAACACACGATTAAATGAAAACTGCTCAGCAGTTATTCTTAAAGAACTTCCGGAAAAGCTTGGAGATCCCGGACGTTTTGTGTTGCCTTGCGTGTTCAACAAAACTGAAGAATTTACTGCCCTTGCCGATCTCGGGGCTAGTATTAATCTTATGCCTTTGAGTGTTTGGAAAACACTATCATTGCCCGACCTCATTCCAACAAAGATGACTCTCGAACTTGCAAACCGCACTCTCACTTATCCCGTTGGTATAGCCGAAGACGTGTTCATCAAAGTTGGCACATTTACTTTCCCGGTCGATTTTGTCGTAGTTGATTATGAAATGGACCCTCGTATTCCTTTAATACTTGGTCGGCCATTCTTGAGAACCGGACGAGCTTTAGTGGATGTGGCCGAAGGTGAGTTAATCTTGCGAGTCGGAAATGATTCAAAAGTTTTTAAAATGGGGAAGCTTACAGGAAAATCTTTTGGACGAGAAACAGTGAATATGATTAATGTGCTCGATGACTTTACTGTCTATGACAATCCTCTATTCGATTCTTACATCGATAATCCACTCTTTGACGATGATGTGGATGATTCTCGCTCCACTTTGGCAGCTTCTCCCATTTATGATTCTCCACCGGTCTTTGATGCTTATGATGATGATGATTCTAGCTCAGATTCGGATGATTTTGATTGTACTTTCTAGTATCCCGAGCTGCCCACTTTCGATGATTTCGATGAGGCTGATAATCTATCAAGCGATTCTTCACATGATGAAGATCCTCCGCCATCACTCGATCCTACTTTGGACGATTATTCATTTGAGGAAGATTTCTCTGAATTTCTGAACACATACTTCCCTCATGAGAGTGATGCTCCTCCTTTGGACTTTGAAGATTATCGTCTTGATCCTACTTTGGATTTGAAGCACATTCTGTCAAAGGAGAAGAAACTGGTCGACACCGAAATCCGTTGCACATATGATTTGACACCTCTTTGTCCCCCTTCTGAGGACGAGGTTGTGCTTCTTTGCGGATCTTCTTCACACTCAGCTGAGCCTGAGTGCTATTTTCCCTTAAAGGAAAAGGTGTTCGACCCTGGTATTGCTATTCTTGAGCCATCTCAGTATCCACCTGATGAAACAAAAGGAAAAATCTTTGGAAATTTTGAAGACATGCTTGCACCACTTCCTACTTGCTTCCACCGTGCTCCATCGCTGCTTAAGGGAACCTTGCCACTTCTTATTTGGCTTGCCTTGTTCGCCTTAAGCCTCTGCTATTTGATGGACGAAAACTATGTCTTTGATCCTGGTGAATATATTTCATGCTTCTTCCGTTGATGATCAAGGTCGAGTCAGGCTCATGACTCGGTTAACAAAAATCAAGCGCTTCTTGGGAGGCAACCCATGCATCTATCTTTTCGCTTTCTTTATCATAAGTGTAGGGGAGACCCGTTGGTTTGCTATTTCCTCTTCTCACTTCTTAATCAGGGATTCGAGCTTCAATGATCCACTCTTGATGATTCTTGACAACCCGTGATTCCATGTTCTACTTCTTCCCGGGTCTATCCTAAACTCTTTTCGATTCACTATTTTATATATTTTCTCAATATTAAAATAGGAATCTCTTTAGTTGTCTTTTCCTTAGCGAGATTTAAACAACGTACACAATGTCCTAAGTGTAGGGGAGTTTACTCCCACATGCTTAAACATTGAGGACAATGTTTATCTTAAGTGTAGGGGGGACTTCTATCAAAGTTAAGTGGTCTTTTCCTTGTATTTGTCCTCATTTTAACCGGAAAATCAGTTTTTCGACATTTTTCAAAAATTTTGATCTATTTTGGCCTATTAGTTTTTATCCTTTGCTAGAATAAATCTTTGAATAAGTGGTTTTTATTTTCAAACGTTGTGAATCTTTTGACTCAACCCGAGTTTACTTGTCTAAGTTACTCTAGCTAGTATCCTTAACATGTTTATGTCAAGTTTTGCTAGGCTTTTATATAGGGAGCTATAAAACGCGAAAGTCTTAACTCTCACGGGTTAAGAACAAGAACTTTTCGCAAGTTCCTATAATTAATCCTAGAGAGTCGTTTATCAAGGGAACTTTAAAACGCGATTTATAAAGTTGAAAAAGTCTAAGAATTTGCAAGATCCTATAGGCGACTCGAAAACCCAAAACTTTGATTTAATAGGCTAAGTATCCACGAGTCTCATTACTTGAGATTTTAAACTGTGGAGAACGAGAGATGATAGAGCCAATTATAAGTTCGGTATTCTTTCGTGAATTTATGTGAGTTAATTATAAGCCTATTCTCCCATCGCTTGCTAATAAATTTATCTGCTAATAAATAAGGTTGTACGATTTGAAAAGTTACTTAGCTTCTAGCCCCAGATCAGTTTAAAAGTTGCTCGGTATGGATTAGAGTTCATAGCCAAGGCATAACTTATTGAAGCGGGATGCGAAGATTGGCGAGTCCGAAAAGGCCCTAACAAGGCATGAGGGCTATGTTTTGTTGCTAAAGATCCAAAGTGATGTGAAGAATCATTTATCGAAAATCAATATGAAGGATCGAGACACACGACGTAAAGCAAAACTCCCCAAAAGTCATGGAGAAGTGTATTCGAAAAGACCCTAACAAGGTATGAGGATAAATAGATCCAAGTCATAAAAGGAGGCGGATCGTTGTACATCAAAGTCCAAAATAAAGATTGGAGAAAAATGAAGAAGTCGTGGTCCAAGTATGAATCTCTCAAAACTTCAAGTGAAGAAATTACTATATGAAGAGAAGACCATTATTTCATGAACGTCTCTCAAGATTTGAAGTATGAAGTCGCTGCCAAATATCGGTCCGAGAAAGGTCTCAAATCGCGAAGCGAGTTATGCCAAGATATGAACTTTATGAGGTCCCGAGAAGCAGTTTTAAAAGATTTGGTCCTTTAGCTAACTATTGATTAAATCGTTCACTTTATTTTCAGACTAAATAACTATCGAAATAAGTCAAACAATGCATCCTCGTGATCATTCAAGACAACAATAAAATATAAGAGATACCCCTAGGAATAAGGGAGTCTAAGTGAATAATTGGCCCACATGAGTTCGTGATAGCTTACTAACTTATAATAACAATGATCTCGTTTTTAAGCTTGGTTTGGAGAAAGTGAAAACTTGAGGATGATGATCATTCATAACATTTTCAAAACCTAAGGTATGCTTTTGATTTCTTTATTTTGTATGTCTCTAATTTTCTATCTCTTTAATAAAGGCCAACGTGGATTAATTATGATGAAAAGTGAAATCTTGCTTTGTAACTAATGCATTGCATGAGGACATTGCAATGGTCAAGTGTAGGGGATTTGATAGGTGTGTAAACACCCATCTTTTCTACCACTTAATTACAATAACAACCGGACCAAAACGTGTATTTTATATCTTTTATGTCGGAATTATGCGTGGTTTGTGTTTTTGTTGTGATTTAGGATGAAAAGGTGAAAAGTGGAGAAAACACGGACATTCACGGGCATTTACGGACTTTTATTGAAGAAAAGGATGAAAGACGAAGTCAAGAGTGCAAAAAGAACGGAAGTCCACGACTAATTCTGAAGATTTATCGAAGAAAAAGTCAAAAGACGGAAGTTTATCAAAAGCCAAAGAATTCAAGTCTATTTTATTGAAGAATTTAAAGACGAGTTCGAAGAAATCCCGAAGCCAAAAGTCCCTTAAGTCCAAGTTTAAAGAATATTAGAAGAAAAGGACTAATGACGCAATTAATGAAGAATTTAGAAGAAAGGGACTTAATCTTGCAATTAACAAGAAAGGAAGGAGGGGAGGAAGCTTCCTTAATCCTCCCCTATATATAGTCATTAGTTGTATTCATTTCTTTCTTGTTGGCTAAGTGTGACAATTAGCTCTTCCACAATTTTCTTATCTTGTCATTTATTTTTCATGTCATTTTAATACATGTTTTGCACTTAAATTATCCTTTTAATTCCAAGTAAGTTTTCAATTTGTGTTCTTTAAATACTTGTCTTTACCTTTCTTTATCATTTGATCAAGTTTATTTTTATCAATATCATTCTACTCTTCTTTTCTTCATTTTTTGTTTCGGTTTACATTTCGGATTAAGCAAAGTTTTGCTTAATCCATTTGTTTATTTAACTAAAAGTTTCGTTCTTTCTTGTCCTTTTAAGTCCTCATACGAAATAAGCCTCGAGATTGACAACCTTGTGTGCTTATTTGGTATTTTGTTTAAGTGTTTTGCAAGTTTTCTTTAAAGTTTTGATTTTTAAGTTTTGATTTCATTTAAGTTTCGTCTTTTAAAGTTGGAAAGATTTTAACTTTTTAGCTTATTGCTTCGTTTTGATTTCACTTCATTAAAGTTTTTGGTCACGGCTTATTAGAAGTAGCTTATTTAGAATTGTGCTTATTACGAAGTTGGTTCCATCGGAAAGTTAGGGTTCTCCACATTGCGACGACTAGCAACACCACATTCCGATAGTGACAGTATTGGCTCAAGGGTTTTGCTTTCCGATCCGGGATTGCGATTGGTGTATCTTTTCCTCATTCCGATCTGGGGATTGCGATCGCATATTGCGATCGCTCTTTCCGACGGCTCTTGAGGCTTACTTAGACGAAGTGCTGCCCAATTTTCCTTAGCCATATTCCTATAGCATCATTGCGATCTGGGGTGTTGTGTACATTCCGATCTGGGTTTGATTGGTATTGCGATCAGGAGGTAAGTGACAGTTATTCCGATCTAGATCCATTCCAATCTGAAAGGTAGGTACATTCCGATTGCACCGATCGGAATATATTCCGATGGTAGGTATACTTTTATATTTTTGACTTGTTTAATTTTTAAGTTGTAATTTTAATTCTCGTCACGCTTTTAATTTTAAGTCATTTAATTAATTTACTTTCCGTCACGTTTTTAAATATCGCACCTTTCGTTCTATTAGACTTAGACTTATTTTTAACGCTCTTTTAATTTTAAGTCATTTACTTTTAAGTTTTGCACGTTTAAATATACTACAACGACAACCTTTTTGTTTCCACCAAAATAAGACTGAGTCACACATAGAGAACCTAGATCAATTCGATTAGACCAACACAACGAACTTTGCATTTAATTTTTATACGGGCAAAAGCCTTGTATCAGTTTAGCACCAATTTCGGAAAGGGCAAAGCCCTTTTCCGATTGAGTTTTCCGACCAAACCCCCCCCCCCCCCCCCCCTTATTCCGATCGACCGATCGGAAAAGGGTTTTAATATTCAGATTGGTGATAGTCTTATATTCCGACGGTGGGTGTTAGTGTATTCCGATTGCTTTGTTTTTCCATATTCCGATTTGTCCATTTTTATATATTCCGATTGATGCAAGTTTCAGATATTCCGATTGATGAAAGTTTTGATTATTCCGATTGAGCTTATTTTTGTCATATTCCGATTGGTCCAATTCATATTCCGATTACCGTTACTGCCTATATTCCGATCAGTAGATCGGAATATATTCCGATTTAGTGCATTTTTCCATTATTTCGATTGAGTTGTTTGCTATTCTCCGTTCTTACTTTCTTTTAGTACTTTTCTACTAAGTTCTTATTTTTCACAAAGTTTTCCAAGTGTTAGCTTTTATTGAATGTCCATTTATTTTTCTAATATAATCTTTAAAGTTTTCAAAACATTTAATTTTAAACTCGTCTTTTCACTTTAATCGTTTAAAGCTTTAAGTTTACTCTTCGACACTTAATTTCTTGTCATTAGTTTAAAATAGATAAACAAACCAACGCCTTTTTTATTAACCAAGAACAAATCATTCCACTTAGAACCAAGATCAATTCGAGAGGACTGAGAGATTAAAAGAGAACCCATACAAAAAGCATGTATCAGCCAGCGTCACGGTTTTGAAGTATTGGCACCCGAATAATCGAAAGCTTCACCTAATAATAAGATTTCAAGTGCTCATCTAAATTAAGCAAAAATTTGAAGCTCACAAGGCCGAAAAATCTATGCCCAAATTGAAAGTGAATCATGCCTTAATCTTCGAAGCTTTAAAGATCCAAAATTCGCTTTAGCGTGAGGATATACGTCTTTGGCTAATAAAACCACCGATGAGGCGGATAATAAAAGGCAAGGCAAGACCGAAGTCATAATAAAAGCTCCATGGCGGAGTTGAATAAAAGATGGAGGTAAACCAAAGATAATAAGGCCCTTCCGTTAGGGGGCGTATAAAAGTCTTGGTAATAAGTCTCATGTTCAAAACCGTTATAAAACCGTGCTTATCGATCCTTCTTGTTGACTTAATTTTTTGACATCGTTGTCTATTAGGGTGAATTATTGATTTAATGATTTTGGTTACACCGTTAAAACTCTATTTTTAGACTTAATCTCTATTCACGCATAAGTCAATGATGTATCCTCGTGATCATTAAGACAAAATAAAATATAAGAGATACTAAGTAGGAATAAGGGAGTTTAGGTTCGTAATTAACACTCATGAGATGTGATCGTGTTGCTAACTTATAATAACAATGATCTCGTTACACGCTTAGCATGGAATTGGGTGAAAATCGAGGACGACGAAATTATTTCTAACGAAGCATTCACGTGTTCTTGTTCTATGATCCCAAAAGTCACATTCTCGTGATGAAAACAATACATTATGTCTAAAACGCATGTAGTAGTTTATTTAAATTTATGTCTTCAATAAATGTCATCATAAAATGAATTTTGGTAGTGCTATGATACTTAATTCTAGCATTTCGTGGGGACACGGTAATGGTTTAGTATGGGGGAGTGATGAGACTGTATTTATACATAGTCTCATCGTCCAAATCGGGCTTAAAATGCTAAAAATATCATCAAAATACCCAAATATATGCTTGTGTTTGTTCATTGTGTATTTTAGGTACGGACATCATGAAATCAACAAAAGATCACAAGAATGAAGAAAAAAGAACATGGGAAACGAAGCCGCACAAAGAACTGGACCAGAATCATGAATTTCCTTTGAAGACCTTGAAATTTGAAGAAGTTGCAAGATTGGTCCCTCAAGTTTTGCAAGTTGTCACTTTTTACCCTTGAAGAATCAAGATTGAACAACTATGGTCCTTGAAGATTCATGTTTTGTCATCTAATGCCCTTGAAGAATGAAGATATTGCATTTATGGTCCCTGTAGAAAGTTTGCAATATATTGGTGCCTAAAATGACAACTTGGTGAAAGATATTACAAAGGGGATTTGAAGAAAGCTGTTTGAAACATAATGTGACACAAATTTGGAAGTGCGGGGGGAATTTTTGCCATAAACATAACCAAAACCCACTCAATAACCCAGTTACAACCCATAAACCCATCCTACAAACCCACCTCACCCCACGTTTTATTAATCAGATTTTATAGAAAAATACTTGTTTAATCATTTTCCCTTTTAACACTTCCCTAATCTCCTAACCAGTGATCAAATACCCCAAAATCCTAACCATAACCCCTAATCTTATTCTCAAATTAATTCAAGGAATTGGGTTAATTCCTTTTCCAGAAACTTAATTCCCATTACCCTAAACTAATCCCCCCCCACCACAACACATTCACATGGGCTGTGGACCCTCCTTGTACTTCCTCTTCCTCTCCACCATGAACAAAAGAATACAAAGAAGATGGCAGAGAGATCAACGGTTGATGATTATTACTTGCTCCCTACAGGTCAGTGGACGTCTGAGATTCGTTCTTAACAGCTAGCCATCAACAAACAAACAAAAATCCTTCACATGGGGCAAAGACCAAAGATTCAAATTTCAACTTCAAGGGCAAATTCGGATTTAGACATGCTAGGGTTTTATGTTTTCATTGTAATTCTAGAAGCATCCTTAGACTAGTATAAAAAGAGGTGCATGTATCTCTTTTATTTTTGTTCCAGCTTGTACTATTTTTTTATTTGAATGAATATTTACAGTATTTAATAAAATAATTTGCAAGTCTGAGTTCCATACATTTATTGCTTACCTTAGTTTAATTAACATTTGATGCAAGTTAGTTTAAGGGTTCACAAGGTTTTCAGTTTTCAAAGAGCATTTTCAGAAAAACGGGTTGTAAAGAAGTACTTGAAAAAGTTTTTTTTAGGGTGAATCACTTAAAAGGATTGAAGTGAAAGTGGAGATTCAATTGAGTGTATTCACGTTTATTGGTTACAAATGTTTTAGTGTAATTTTTACCAAACTGTTTGTTTGTTCAAAAGTTTTTTTTGGAATTGGATTTATTGTTTCAAAAGCCAATCATAAGCTAACTGACAATTAGCTTGTGACTATCTTTTAGTGTTTGGATTTGTTTTTCTGTTTGTAATTTTGTGCAGGAACAAAGAGACCATAAGCCATAGTCATGAGCTCATACGGGTAGTATTGATAAGCTTGAGGCAAGACTAGGCTGTTTACAGACTCAACTCAAGTAAATCACTTATCTTTTCTCCTATGTCGCTTTTGTTAAATGCTATATGCTTTTATGCTTAGTGTTTATGATCTTTTTTCCTACCTGTGACTCTTGTTCTAGTATTTCTGTTGGGGTCACCTTAAATTTTAGCTTTAAATCATGTTCCATTAGAGTAAGATTGATTTACTGTTGGTTCTTTTACATAGCCTTTGAAAATTGTTGGCATTAGTTATATGTAGGAGTGTTTGGATGTGATGAATCCAAGCAGTTTGTGATAAATCTGTAGGGTGTTTGATAACCTAAATGCTTTTATTTAGGTTTGGTCATAAAATTTAAGTAGGTTATTTAGTATAAGAAATCAAGTGAAAGTTGGGACATCAATTAAGTACCCTAAGTTTTGGTTAAGAAACTGCAAAACATATTCAGTAGGCTGCCGTAGGTTCTTTTAGGATTTGTTTTTGTGTTTTAGGGGTTTGAGGATTGATCCAATATTAGATTAGGGTAGAGTGTATGGTTTTATGTATGTCGTTGTAGGATTAGTTTGCTAGGGTGATAGATTTGTTGGTTCAAAAGTAACTTTCTCGCCAAGAAAAACAGCATAAGACATTCACTGTCCCACCAGTAGGTGCTTACAGGCTTAATTTTTGGTTGTGAACATATAAAAATTGGTCAGTAGCTAGTTCAGAGGTAGATATAAGGTTCACTTAGTGGTTTTAAGCTTTTGTAGGGTTTTCGGATAGTTTAAAGCTCTTTTTAGTTCACTATAGTACCATAGAACCCCCGCTAATCACTTTTTGTCTGCCATACAATGCACCGGCAGGTTTGAGGCGGTATTTTTTGTTTTGAGTATTGAAAACGGGTGAATTGGATAGGGTTTAGGGTAGAAAATAGATAGTTTATCTGGTATTAGCATTTTAGGTGGATTTTGGTGGTTAAAATCGCCTTAGAACTCACTGTGTAAGCTAAAACAACCCTTTAGACCACATTTTGCCTTGATTGATTGAATTTGGTGTTTGATTGTGTTTGCATTTTGTGTTTATCGTGTTTCTCTTGACTCCCTACAACCAACTGGTTGTAGGGGTGCCGTTTGTACCCAAAAACACCAACAAAATAGCATAAAACAAGCCAAATCCGAGCTCCAAAAAGACCCCCTGACCACAGAGAGTGAAACAGCCTTTCGCGACACTTTTTGACAAAAAAAAGAGTCGCTTATAGTTTTGGGAGGGAGGAGGATTCATTTTTGTGACAGTTTTGTGACACAAAAAAGTGTCATATAAAGGACTGGGAGGAAGGAGTACTTCTATATAAAAAAAAAGTTTTTTTAAAATCCTTTATTATTTTCTTTTAATCATTTAATTAGTTTAAATTGTTTTTAATTCATAAAAAATTGTTAAAAAGTCAAAAAAAATTGATTCTTTTTTTAAAAATTTTCTTTTCGGACTTAGGAATATATATTTTAATTTTTAGGTTTTAAATTTATAGTTTTTAGAATTAATTGCAAATTTAATTAGTTTTTATTAAATTGTTTTGTCTTTTAGTGTAAAAAAATTACTTTTTCAACTTTTTAAAATTTTCTACTGTTTAGTAATATAAAATAGGATTTCTAAAATAGTAAGTTTATTTTTATCATTATTTTATTAATTTTTATCATTATTTTAGTTTAAAAATTGTTTTTAGCCTTTAAAAAATAAAAAAATAGTTTTAAAAATTTAGGAAAAATAGTTTTTAGTCTTTAAATAATATAAGTGACTTATTAGTTCAATAAAATAATATTTTGGGCTTTTTCTTAATTATATTTAATTTTAGGGCTTTAATTAGCATTTAAAATTGAATATTTAATTAATAAAAGGTTTTAAAATATATTTATTGGATTTTTATTCTTATTTATATTATTTTAGACTTAGTTTAATATTTTAATTAATTTTTAGGTTTAATTTTTAATTTTGTCGCGTTTTACGTAATCACGTCATCGTTTTACGTTAATACGTCGTAGTTTAAATCGTAGTCGTAGCTCGTCTTTACTTTTTTCTCTTCTCAACCAAAAACGTCACTAATCCAAACATTGTAATTTTATATATTGGCACATTAATACACACACCTCCTTCGAGAACGAACTTGAAATTTATTCGTCTTCACGGTTTTTCCTAAATCGCGTCGATTAATACTTACCGCATTTATACTCGTCTTTCCTAAGACTTGTATATCTATATAAAAACCTACATCACCCGGCTATATAAAGCCCTTCCTAGCATGTTAGGAAGGGTGGATGATCGTTAGTACTCTCATGATTCTAATCTAATATTCACCAAGTTAATCATCCTTCTATCTACTTTCTCTCACTACTTTCTATCTCTAGGAATCCATCTCTTTTCATCTATTTTCTATCATTAATCATCATAATAATATGGGACAACAATTATTGAGTTGTGGCCAGGTATAGCCGTTATTCCTTCTCTCCTATATATAGTGGCTCATTTTCATATTTCACCTCACCTCTTTTGCACACTCTTTCTCACATTCAAAACACTTCTTTAATCTCTCAAATCCTTGATCATTTGTTTGATTAACCTTGTTTAAGAAGTGATTCTTTCTTCAACCCTCTCATCCTCTAAAGTGTAAAGAGAAGAACACTATCATCCTTGAAGTGTTGTGTCAAATTCAAGATCCACACCCTATACAATCAACAAACGAGTCCATTAAACACAATAGAGAAGTAAGAGGAATATTTTTGATACAAAACTTTTGAAAAAGAAATGATTTTTATGATTTTCTAAATGTTTTTGGATTTTTGAAATTTTTTATTTTTATGGATTTTTGAATATTTTTTTTCTTTTTTTTTGACACGAAAAATAACGTTAAAAAATGAACGGATCCCAAAATCCAACGCGTCTCTCACAAAAAACCGTTAATCTTCACGAAAAGAGCCGGCAGCGGTGCCATTTTAATGACTTTATTTTATTGTTCTTGAATATTGTCTAATCGATTCGAATTGATCACGGTCAAACGTGCGACTCAGTTGTTCTTGGTAAAAAGAAAGAAAATGTCGTTGATAATCTATTTTAAATTAAATGAAAACTTTTAAAAATTCTAAACTAAAAATAAAGTCTTAAAAGAAATTAAGTAAATTTAGAATAAAATGAAAATTTGAAAAATTAAAACTTTATAAAAAAGTAAACTTGAAAATAAACTAGGACAAAACAAATTAAAATGAGACTTGATAAAAATGGCGGGAAAAGTTAAAGTTCGAAACTAATTCGAGAAACCAAAACTAAACATAAGCCGGAATACAAAATCTTGAAGTAATCCTGAATATAGAACTCCACCTAATCCGGAATGTATTTACAATACAATCCGGAATCCTAGCTTGGCACACTATCCGGAATATAGCAACCTTAACATAATTCGGAATGCCAATTCCTGACCCAATCCGGAATGCAATTGCACTACACAATCCGGAATGTACTAACTTCACATAATCCGGATTCCAAACTTACTTGTAATCCGGAATCCATGATTTATTTATAATCTGGAATGTGTGGTTTTGTAACAATCCGGAATCCGTATTGATTTGCAATCCGGAATAAGTAAATTCATACACAATCCGAAATCAATGTTTCTTAAGTAATCCGGAATGAGAGTCTAGCTACTAATCCGGAATAAGGATTATTTTAAAGCAATTCGGAATAATGATTTTGCACATAAGTCTGAATAAAATTACGGTACCTAATTCGGAAAATCTCAAAACAAGCTAATTCGGAATGAGGGTTTATAAACCCGGATAAGGAAGATGAAAATAAGCTAAAAAACAATTAAGGAAAACCAAATAAGCACTTAACCAAAAACTTAACCAAACTAATTTTAAGAAAAAGCTAATAAGCCACAAATAAAAAACTTTAAAAACACTAAATAAGTAAAATATTAAAAATAAACTTTTAAAAGATTAAACTATTAAAAATACTTAATTAAAAATAAGACAAACACACAATAAGCTATAAGAACAATAAGCTAAAACATAAAACACATGAAAAACAATAAGAACAATGGAATAAGCACACCAATAAGAAAATAAGCAAAAGATTAAATAAACTATGTGATTAATCAAATCAAAACAGTAGATTTAAATCATGAAAGGAAGAATGATAATTATCTAAAAAGATTGAAATTAAGATAAAGATTAAAGATTCAAGATTAAAGATGAAAACTTAAGAACATGAAATAAATCTAGAGAGAGAAAGTAATTAATATACTCCTACTCCTACTCTAATCTACCTAATTCTTACTAAAATGATCTAACTAACTAACTCCTCCTAATGAAGGATTAGGAGGGTATTTATAGGAGGAGGGGAAGGGTGTTGTTTCTTTCTTCTTTCACTTTGTCTTCTCGTCTTTTAATTTATTCGACTTTCTCGACGTTGTCTCGGGATTTGTCGATATAAAATGAACCCGTCTTCTAATTTTCTTCATTTATTAGACTTGGTTCTTCGACTTCGTTAAACTTCCGTCTTTAGTCTTTTCTTCGATAAATCTTCAGAATAAACCTTTGACTTCCGTTCTTTTTGCACTCTTGATCTTTTGACTTCGTCTTTTGTATTTTTCTTCGATAAAAACCCGTGAAAGCCCGTGTTTTCTTCCTTTTTCATCTTTTGTACCTAAAACACAACAAAAATACAAACCACGCATAATTCCGCCTTTTACGACATTAAATACACGTTTTGGTCTCGTTTTTAATTGTTTTAAATGGTAAAAGGATAAGTGTTTTCACACTTATTAAATCCCCTATACTTGACCATTGCAATGCCCTCATGCAATGCATTAATTTCAAAGCACGATTACATTCTCCATCATAATTAACCCACCTTGGCCTTTATTAAACACTACGACATCATGGAAACTAAAAAGATAGAAAATTACAAAATGTTTGAAGGAAGAAACAAGTAAATAAATCTAAGACTTACATTAGGGCTTTGGTGTCATGAATGTTTATCACCCTCAAGTTTCACGTTCCCCATACCAAGCTTAAAAACGAGATCATTGTTATTATAAGTTAGTAACGCTAACACTCACTCATTTGGCTCAATTATTCACTTAGACCTCCTTATTCCTAGGTGTATCTCGTATATTTTATTATTGTCTTGAATGATCACGAGGATACATTGTTGACTTATTTCGATAGTTTATTAGGCTGAAAATAAAGTAGGACGATTTAATTAATAGTTAGCTAAAGGACAAAATCTTTTAAAACTGCTTCTCGAAACCTCATAAAGTTCATATCTTGGCATAACTCGCTTCACGATTTGAGACATTTCTTGGACCGATATTTGGCATTGACTTCATACTTTGAATCTTGAGAGACGTTCTTTAAATAATGGTCTTCTCTTCATAATAGAAATTTCTTCACTTGAAGTTTTTGAGAGATTCTTCAAATTTGGACCACGAGTTCTTCATTTTTCTCCAATTTTTATTTGGGATTTTGATATACAACGATCCGCCACCTTTTAGGACTTGGATCTATTTATCCTCATACCTTTAATAAGTGTGAAAACACTTATCCTTTTACAACTTAATTATAATAATAACCAAGCCAAAACGTGTATTTTATGTTGTAAATGTCGGAATTATGTGTGGTTTGTGTTTTTGTTGTGATTTAGGACCAAAATATGAAAAGGGGAGAAAACACGGGCTTTCACGGGCTTTTATCGAAGAAAAAGACAAAAGACGAAGTCAAAAGATCAAGAGTGCAAAAAGAACGGAAGTCCAAGGCCTATTCTGAAGATTTATCGAAGAACAAGTCTAAAGACGGAAGTTTAATAAAGCCAAAGAACTCAAGTCTAAGAAATTACAAGACGAGTTCAATTAATCCCGAGACAAAGTTGAAAAAGTCGAAGAACTTAGAAGACAAAAAGACGAGAAAGAAAGAAAGAAGGAAGCTTCCAACACATGCTTACCTCCCTAATCTCCTATAAATACCCTCCTAATGTCACATCAGGAGGTGTTGGCTATTTGACGCATAGTTCTTCCACGTTTAATTACTTGCACTTTCTTATTATCATTTACTTAATTGCACCTTTAATTTCAAGTAAGTCTTTTAATTTTGTTATTGAATCTTATTTTTAATCAAGTTCTTATTTTTAATCTCTCATTCTACCTTTCTTGTTTTGCTTGATCTTTATGTTTATGTGCTTATTGTTATATTTATTTGATTAAGTGTTATGTTTTTATGTTTTTGATTATTTTGGATTATTGATTTTTATAGCTTATTTGTGTTTATCTTAAAGTTACTTAAGTTTTTATAAAAGTTATTTTTATATAAAACTTGTTTTCGTATAACTTTTCATTTTAAGTGTTTTCAAAAGTCTTTAAATTCTAGCTTATTAGCTTTTTCTTATACGTGTTTTAGTTAAGTTTTTAGTTGTGTGCTTATTTGGTTAATAGATTATTTAGTTTTGCTTATTTACATTTTGCCTACTTTTATTCCGCTTACCACAATCGAAAAGGGGTTTCACATTCCGATCAGTGGATCAGAAAAGGGTTTCCATCATTCCGATCACCCCAAATCGGAATAGGGTTTTGTATTCCGACTCGGATTCCTTTTTGGATTCCGACGAAGGTCCTCTTTGTGACATTCCGATTAGGAGTTGGTTCCTCACTTTCTGATTGGGGATTCTGACAAGGGGATTCCGACAAACATTCAGACGAGGACACATTCCGACCACATTCCGATTGGAGAGGTAAGTGTGCATTCCGACGGACACATTCCGATTGGGGATTCGGATAGTATTCCTTTTGGTGTATTCCGATCGGATTTCGATCGGATTCCGACAGGTTTGTTTTAATATTTTGCCTTAGGTTTTATTTTTAAGTTTGCATTATTTTTAAGTTTTCAAATTTTTCACGCTTCCCGAAATCTCTGTTTTTACCAAGTGTTTTTCTAGTAATTTTTAGTTTAATTTTTAAAGTTTATTTTTCCGCCATTTTAGCTTAGTGTTATTTTAATCGTTTTTCTTTATTTTAAATTTCAAGTTTTCATTTTTATTACATTGTCAAATTAACTTTTCGTCAAGCTTTAATTTTTGTCATTAAATTTATTTACTTTTAAAAGTTTTAATTTTGCACAATTACTTTTTAATTAGTTTAATTTTACTTACCGTCATTTACTTTAACGTTTTGCAATTTAATTTTACTACAACGACCAATCTATTTGTTTTCACCAAAAGACGACTGAGTCGCACCGTTAACTATTATCAATTCGAAGAGACTGGAACAACGATATTTTCATAACTAAGTAAAATATAGTTATTAAATGGCGCCGCTGCTGGCTCTTTTCGTAAAGATTAATGGTTTTCTGTGAGAGACGCGTTGAATTTTGGGATCCGTTCACTCGTGAACGTTTTTTTTTGGCAAAAATTTTCAAAAAAATCCATAAAAATAAAAAATTTTCAAAAATCCAAAAAGATATTTATTTTTATTTTTACACGTACATATTTATTCTCTATTTCTTTGGTATTGTTTTCTTTTGCTTTTGCAGGTGTATGCGTACTAAATATTCAACTTATTCAGAGCCCGAGACTCGTGAAGATTTAGATATGGCAGGTGTGAACAACAACAATAACCCACCGCACCTCAACAATAATAACAACAACAATGTTCTTCCACCACCCGACCTTCGAACGATGGAGGAGCTGTGCCAACCCACGATGAATGGACGAGGAGGACCGATTGCGCCGATGCAAATCACGGCTCCAGAGTTTTCGTTGAAGCATCACATGATCCAACAAGTTCAAAACACTTGTCCATTTCGCGGATTGCCGGATGATGATGCCAACAAACACCTCGACAAATTCATTACCGTTACTCAAAGCATGAAGTTGCCCGGTGTTACTATGGATTTTCTTCGCCTTCACCTATTTCCACACACCTTATCCCACCATGCCGAATAATGGTTTGATCGTCTTCCGAAGAATTAAATTCATACTTGGGATGAGATGACTCAACGCTTTTTGTCGCGCTACTTTCCACCATCCATGGTCACGAGCCTTCGAAATCAAATTAGTGGATTTACTCAAGAACCTGATGAATCACTTTTTGATGCTTGGGAACGATATAATGTTTTGATCGATCGATGTCCAAACCACAACATGCTCCCCGTCACCTTAATTGATACTTTCTACAACGGTTTAAATTTTCGTGATCGTGATACGATTAATGCAGCCGCCGATGGCACATTCATGAAAAGAAGACCCGAGGAGTGTAGAGAGCTTATAGAGAACATGACTACTCATCACAAAAATTGGGATTCCTCCGCATCTTCAAGATCAAACCGAGAGTCAATGTTTCTTCTACTTCTTCAAATGATATCACCGAATTGACCCGCGCAATGGTCGAAATAAGCAAAAATATGCAAATCTTGGCTACAAATCAACAACAACAAGTTAAAGCTATAGAAACTTCTTGTGAGACCTGCGGCGGTGCTCATTCATACACTGATTGTTCTTCTACTCATGGCAATCCGGTAAACGTGTATGCGGCTTATGGTAACTATTCAACGGAAAATTACCAAGCTCGACCTCAAGGTGATCGTAACTTGCTAAGTTACCGTTCTAACAACTTTCTTTCACCCGGTTTTTCTCCTTAAAACCACAACCCCAACAACTTTAATAGAAGCAACCCAAACCCACCTCGAGCTTCTAATCCTTATCACCCACCCGCTCAACAAGCCCCACCCATTAATCATGATGTTGAAGCTTTTATGAGAACCCAAGGAGAGCAAATTAAGAATCTACAAAGCCAAATAATCAACTTGAAAGGAGATATCACTAAGCAAGGTAATGATATTCGATCCGAGCTTCGACATGATATACAAACCTCTTTTAGCACTCAAAGAAATGATTTGAAGAATATGCTGGCTAGTTTCTTACCAACTACTCAACCCTATACTTCGGGCTCTCTTCCTTCAAATACCGTCACCAACCCAAGAGAGAATGTGAGTGCTATTACTACACGCAGTGGAGCAACCTTAATAGGACCATCTATCCCTCCCCCAGTTACTCCATATACACCTCCTCCACCACCATTTATCCCTCCTACTCCCATGCCTAGTATTAGTTCTCCATTACCGTCTCCACCTATGCATGAAGAATGATATGAGTGTATTTACTCATATCATTTGTAGCTTAAAACAATGAAATAATGCATTAAATGTATCAAATATGCCTTGGATATACTTGTTTCTTGTTTGAATGTATGTAGGTACCAAGTTCACGAAAACCGATGAAAACCGGCACGAGTTTGATGAAAAAGATCGAGGAAGCAAAAATCAAGCTCGACATGAGTGGATTTAAGGATTTATCAAGAAAACGAGTCAAGTGGGTCCCACATTGAGAAAATGGGCTTAAAAGCCCATTAATAAAAAGTCTTATTCACTTTCATTACCAAAAGTCCAATTCTTGGCCCAACATATAATCATCGGATGGAAAAAGTTCTTGGGCCCAAGCCCATACTTGAAAGAAACGAAGAAACTATTGCTGGGCTTTAGGGTTTGCTCCTGTTAAAAAACGTGTGTATACACGCTATAAATCTCAACATTCACCCACTCAGTCAAACCGTTTCATCTCACACTTTTACTTTTCTCACCAAACGATTTGTTTCTCACAATAAATATATTACTCACACCACTCATTTACTGCCATCCACCCACTCACTTTCATAAATAAATAAAAGTTACGTTACATCCTATGCTATCTTCTCCTTCCCCATTTTCCATCCCAAAACCAGTAAAAATAACTACTGTTCCAAAACCTAGATGGGTAAAAAACTCCATTTTATTTGGGGCTTTTTGTTCATTCTATTAATTCACTCCAAAAGAAATAAAACCCCCAAGTTTATAGGAAGAGAAGAGATGGAATAAGAGAGCTACGTGGCTTCGTTTCATTGGATTCAACACATCATTAGTCCATTCCCACCAATCAGGAGCCTCAAAAGAAGCACAAGTAGCACACACGGATGCCACGTTGGCAATCCGTGTGTGCTATGTGAGATGATAACCGTCCGATGAAGGCCATAGAAGAAAGAGAAAAGATAAATTGATCTGATGGCTGGAAATCAAGAAGAATATTCCAAGATTGATGCGAATATCCTCTTCATCAACAGCCTTGGGAGGCTATAAAAACCCCTATTATTTACTTGTAATGCATCCTTTACTTTTTCTTTAATGTTACTCTGTAGAAATAGATTTAGGTTAAATATTGTATTTATTTTTAAAGCTTTGTAATGTTTCTTGAAAATTAATGAAAGATTAGCTTATTTCAGTATATCGGTTCTTGTCTCATTTAAAATATTTTACTGCTTTAAACTGATTTATGAATTAACCCTATTTTCTGTTTAATAAGAATAACATTGGTGATGTTAAGAGTAAGCTAATTAATAGCTTAATTTTTACATCAAAAGTAAAAGGATTTAAAATACTTTTTCCCCACTGGAAAAGTATAAGTGTTCGTTGCTTCTGATGGTGGTACGGGTTGTGATGATGGTACGGGTAAATGGTGGATGATGGTGGTTCGTTGTCCGGTTCATAGGTAGCTCAACGCTAGCCTACGTCTCAAAGGAAACCTACAATAGGTGCTATTTTCTTTTAAGTTCATTGTTTATTATCTTTAAGAATTGATACGTTTGCTAGTAGTGATAACTTGTTTTTCTGCTTAGTTTTTAAGTTAGTGTTGTGGAGTTTATTTAATCTGCTAATTTTAGATTTGAAAATTTGTTTGTTTGCTCACTAGGGTTGTTAATCTGGAAATAGATCGGTTTAGTTGTTAGTATTTAAATTAATGAATCTAATAAGTTGTTTAGATTTTGCTTATGATAGTTAACTAGTTATTCATCATTTGGTGTTAGCTGTTTGGGATAACTTTTTTGGGATAACTGGAATTTCGAGTATTTGAAGCTTGTGTTTGCTGAATTTGTAGCTTACTCAGTTTTATGATTTTGGATTAAACTGCTATATAAATTTAAATAGTTTTCAGTTAACTTTAGTATTATGTTTGATTATAGTCTGCTGATGAATTTGCATTACTGAGTTGAGCTAAATTACTTATTCTAAGTTTGCTGGATTTATTAGGGAAGTTTAATTCGTTTATTTCGCTAATAGAAACGGTTGTTATAGCTAAATTGCTACAGATTTGTTTAACTGATCTAAATGTTCAGTCATCTTTGATTTTTGCTGAATATTGTTTGTGTTTAGATTCAGTTTTATTAGGGATTTATTTGCTGATTTTTTTGCTTAGTAAGGATGATTGTTCTGTCTACTGTATAATAGGTTTAAATTGTTTGGTTTGTTGTTATTGCATTTTTGTTATTGCATCCTTCTAATCAGATCCCAATGATCTTTTAAGCCCATAAGCTGTGACCTCTCAGCTTAAGCTAATAAGCTCAATAAGTCACTCCTGTGACTGTTTTTCTTATTCTGTCAAAAAGTTAATATTCTAAAAAAATTATGTCTCGTGGGGGTTTCGAACTCGAGACCTCCTGTCTATAGGTCCAGCGTGTTTACCATTTGAGCCAAGGGCTCTTTTGATTATTTTGTCTGTTATCTCAATTATATATTGTAGTTTGCTTTGGCAGAGTTAATTTAGCTACATCTTATTTTCACTTAAAACGTTTTCAAACATTTTTTTTTGATAAGTTTTAGTTAATAAAGATAATAAATAAAAAAAATGTTTTCTTTTTTTAAAAAAAAAGTTTAATTAGTTTAAATTTCAATTAATTAGATATTTATAACTTTAGAATTAAATAAATATAGTTTTTAAATAGATTTGTTTAAAGTATTTTTAAATAAAGTAAAGTTGTTTTAATAAGTTTAATTAGATTTTTTTTAAAGTAGAGTAAAAGTTTTAGTTTTCTTATATATTAAAATTTTATAGATTATTAAAATAGATTAATTTTCATATAGTGTTTATTTTCAATTAATTAAGTGTTTGTAGAATTTTAAATAGGCGGGGTTTACGATTCATGCACTTTAGGTTAATTTTAAATAGCTTAAAATTTGTAGACTTTAATTTTAGTTTAAAAACCAAAAACCAATTCAAGTTGATTGTCCAAATCAAAGCAAAACGTCTCAAATTCATAAGATCTTCGTGTACAACGAACTCGACTCACTCACGTGTTTAATTGAATTCGTCATTGGTATTATTAGGCTATTACTTTTTCCTAAAGGTAATTTTCTAATTTACCCTATAACGTATCAAATTATCACTATACACATCCACTTTCATCAAAAATTTTGGCGCCGCTGCCGGGGATCTTGTGTACGATTCGCTTTTGTGGAGATTTGATGATCGTTGATTTGAAGACCCTTTCCGTCCTCAGAAAGTTTTGTTATTTTTCTATTATATAGTATGTATCGGTTTTCTCGTTTTTTGTGAATAATATATTGTATTACGTAGAACAATAATTTTAAATACTTTTCAAATAAGCCTTAGTTGGGATTTCATCACCTAGATATTGTAGTCGAATCCAAAACAAAAATAAAGGCAAAATAGATAAATACTAATAAGAAGTTTGAACTCGATTTATACAAACTATAAGGTGGGTATAAGGCGACGTGCTATAAAAGGCCGTCTAAGGAAAAAGGTTTTTAAGTGCTTTGTGCCACCTCGTTTCCCCGCTTGCTTGTGCGTATATTGAGAGGGACAACCTATTATTGGTTTGCCGACTCAAGTAGTAATAAAACTTATTTTTTGTTGTTTACTTATTGAACCTCGAGACGTTTAGGTTTTCACCTATCGTTTCAAAGTCGACCGAGGGTAATTTACTTCCATAGTAGTTATCCTTATTCCTTGTTTTTTATCGATCATTATTGATTGAGCAATACCAAATAAAATACCAAAAATAATCTTCTTTCTTGTCTAATTTCTTTTCTTCAATCCTCTAAATTCTCGTCTTTGTAGTGTATGCAATTACGTTCTTAACGTCTTGTGATTGATTTAAATAGGCTTGAAAATATTCCTCGTAGAAATAGAAATCGTCAAAAACGAATAGTGGAACCCGAGCTTCCACCTATTGTTGTAGAGATGGCCGATAACCGAACAATGGAGGAATTGTTCCGTGCACCCACCGAAGGGTATGGGGAAGCAATCGTTGTGCCGGCTAATTTGGCAGATCATTTTGAGATTAAGACGGGTCTTTTATCGCTCATTCGTGCCGACCAATTTCGTGGCAATTAGACCGATAGCCCGCATTCTCACATTCGGAATTTTAATCGAATTACCTCGACTCTCAAGTTTAGAGATGTGCCGAATGACGTGATTAAGCTCATGCTTTTTCCGTACTCGCTCGAGGGTAATGCCAAGCTTTGGTATGAGAAAGAACCACCGGGTTCGATCTTAACATGGGATGATTTAGTGTCTAAGTTTATGAATTATTTCTTTCCACCATCTAAGACAACACATTTTAAGAATGAGATCACTAGATTTGAACAAAAAGTGCATGAATCGTTTGGGGTTGCTTGGGAAAGATTTAAAGATTTGTTGAGACAATGTCCACACCACGGTTTCTCGGAATTGCATCAAATAAATACTTTCTATAATGGGCTTAATATGATTGAACAAGATTCTTTAAATGCCGCCGCGGGTGGTAATCTTTTAAGAAAAACTCCGAGAGACGCGTGGAGAATAATTGAGGATAAGTCTAGAGCACAATATTCACGAAACACACCGGTTGTTTCCAATGTGAATTCATCTAATCACGAGATTGCTAGATTGGACTCTAAGATTGATAGTGGATTTGCGACTTTGTTGAGTGAGATTAGGAAGAATCCTCATGGATCCATTAATATGGTTGAACATGTTTGTGTATCATGTGGTGGAGCACATCCTAATTATGCTTGTTTAAACGCGGGGTTTGATCAAGCTAGTGCTTTTTCCGCGACGGGAACTTATGGCTCCAAGGGTCAAGTTTCTCGTCAAAATCATGTTGCTCCACCGGGTTTTCCACCGGTTCAAAATAGGTACAACAATGGAAATAATGCGAACAATTTTAACCGTGGTAACCAAGCGAATTATAATCAAGGAAATGGTTTTAATGCTAATCAAAACAATCAAGGTTTTCAAGGGAATAATCAAAATGATTTGTCAAGCTACATGAAAACGAATGAGGCAAATTTGAAAGCTTTTCAAAATAATATTCAAGGACAAATGGCAACTTTGAGAAATGAGTTTCAAAATACGATTAAAGGGCAAAACAATAAGATTGAGCTTAATCAACAAAGAATTGAACTAAGATTTGAGCAAATATTTGAACAAAGTCAAAATCGTATGCAACAAAGTATGGAACAAGGTCAAAATAAATTACTTTCAATGTTTGAATCTTTTATGACCAAACCTTCCTCATCTTCGGGTGGCTTACCTAGTAACACCATTCCAAACCCGAAGGGTGAGATGAAAGCTATAACCACACGTAGTGGGAAAGCTTTAGAAGGACCTTTGCTTCCACATGTGAGTACCTCTACGGTGAGGGAAGTGGAGAAAGAACCCGAGGTGGTTAAAGAAAAGGAAATTCCTATTCCACCAAAGGTAGACCAATTGCCTATTCCGGAACCCGAGCTTCCAAAGACTAAACACAAACTACCCTACCCTTCGAGACTTAACCAAGAGAAGCTCCGCGAAAAGTCCAATGCTCAAATGGCTACTTTTTTAGAGATGTTTAAGAATATTCATATTAATGTTAGTTTCGCGGATGCATTGCTTCACATGCCTAAGTTTGCTTCGACAATTAAGAGATTGATAAATGATAAAGGGAAATTGGTTGAAGTGTCTACATCTTTAGATGCTAATTGTTCTGCGGTTCTTACACAAAAGCTTCCCAAAAAGCTTGGAGACCCTGGCAAGTTTGTGATACCATGTGATTTCCATAATATGGAAGAATGCTTAGCCTTAGCCAATCTAGGTGCTAGCATTAATTTGATGCCTCTTTCCGTATGGAAAAGGTTATCACTTCCCGAGCTTACACCTACTAAGATGACTCTCGAGCTAGCGGATCGATCGATCGCCTTACCAAAAGGTATAGCCGAGGACGTGTTTGTCAAAGTAGGAAACTCGTCTTTCCAACAGACTTTGTGGTTTGCGATTATCCCGAAGATTCTCGTGTACCACTAATTTTGGGAAGACCGTTTTTGAGGACGGCTAGTGCTTTAGTTGACATGAAAGCGAGGAAATTGACTTTAAGAGTTGATGATGAAAATATCACATTTGATATTGGTCATATCTCTAAATTTTCTTCCAAGTATTACGAGGAATCAATTTATCAAATCGATGTAATTGACGTTACTTGTGAAGAATGTTCTCAAGAAGTGCTTGGATTCTCGGCTAATTCCGAAAGTGGCAATCCTTCTTTATCGGATCCTATTATTGCCCTTTCGTCTCCACCCCTTACTCTATTTGGGGCTAGTGATTTTATCTTGGAGGAGGTGGATGCTTTTCTTAGCACACCGGATTTGCTAACTTCATATGATGAGGAATATCATGATATGGAGGGAGATATCGATTTACTTGAAGCCTTTTTTAATGAAGATCCTTATGAATCACCACCTATGGATTTGAAAGTTGTGAATGAAAATGAGACTAAAGTGAAAACATCTATTGAGGAAGCACCCGAATTAGAACTTAAGGAGTTACCCACTCATTTGGAGTATGCTTTTCTTGAAGGAACGGATAAGTTACCGGTGATTATTGCTAAGGGATTAAAGGAAAATGAAAAGGTTGAGCTTATTAAAGTGCTTAAGAAACATAAACGGGCCATTGCATGGAAAATATCCGACATTAAGGGTATAGATCCCAAATTTTGTACACATAAAATTCTAATGGAGGATGATTATAAACCCGCTATCCAAAATCAAAGAAGGGTCAATCCAAAGATTCATGAGGTGATCAAAAAGGAAGTCACTAAACTTCTAGACGCCGGAATGGTCTACCCTATCTCGGATAGTCCATGGGTTAGCCCCGTGCATTGTGTTCCAAAGAAAGGAGGAATGACGGTTGTTACTAATGAAGATAATGAATTGATTCCTACTAGACTTGTGATCGGTTGGCGTGTTTGTATTGACTATAGGAAACTTAATGATGCCACTAGGAAGGACCATTTTCCATTACCTTTTATGAATCAAATGTTAGAGAGACTAGCGGGGAATGAATTCTATTGCTTTTTGGATGGATTTTACAGCTATTTCCAAATCCCCATTGACCCTCGTGATCAAGAAAAGACCACATTCACTTGTCCTTATGGAACATTTGCCTATCGTCGCATGCCTTTTGGACTATGCAATGCTCCGGAGACGTTCCAAAGGTGCATGATGGCCATTTTCCATGATATGATCGAGAAAACCATGGAAGTCTTCATGGACGACTTTTCGGTTTTTGGGGAATCTTTCACTTCATGTCTCTCTAACCTTGAAAGAATGTTGCAACGTTGTGAGGAAACTAATCTTGTGCTTAATTATGAGAAATGTCACTTCATGTGCAAAGAGGGAATTGTGTTAGGTCATAAGATCTCTAAGGCCGGTATTGAGGTTTATAGGGCTAAAATCGACGTGATTGCCAAATTACCTCCACCCACCACCGTTAAGGGAGTAAGGAGTTTTCTCGGCCATGCCGGCTTCTATCGTCGTTTTATACAAGACTTCTCTAAGATAGCTCGACCTATGACCCATCTTTTGGAAAAAGAGACTCCTTTCATCTTTTCGGATGAGTGTATTCAAGCCTTTGAGATGCTTAAAAAGAAGTTAACCGAATCTCCAATCTTAGTTGCCCCGGATTGGGATTTACCTTTTGAAATTATGTGTGATGCTAGTGATTATGCGGTAGGTGCGGTTTTGGGGCAACGTAAGTTAAAACACTTCTTGCCTATATACTATGCAAGTAAGACTATGACGGATGCTCAAACAAAGTACACTACAACGGAAAAGGAGTTTCTTGCCGTTGTGTATGCTTTTGAAAAATTTAGACCATATCTCGTCTTGTCTCAAACCATATTGTATACGGACCACTCGGCTATCAAATATCTTCTTAAAAAACAAGATGCTAAGCCGAGGTTGCTCCGGTGGATTCTCCTCCTTCAAGAATTTAATGTCAAAATTCTAGACAAAAAAGGAGCCGAGAATCTCACGGCCGATCATTTATCTCGACTTGAGAATCCTCACCAAAGCGATTGAGAGAACAAGGAAATCAATGAAACATTTCCTCTCGAGACGCTTGGTATGATTGCTTTTCGTGGTGATGATAGTACCCCATGGTTTGCGGACATCGCAAATTACCATGCGGGGAAGTTTGTGATCAAGGGTATGTCGTCCCAACAAAAACGAAAGTTTTTCAAGGATATCTCCTACTACTTTTGGGACGACCCCTATTTGTTTCGTGTGTGCGCGGATCAAGTGATTCGTAGGTGCGTGTTTGGCAAAGAAGCTCAAGATATTCTTAAATCTTGTCATGAGGGACCCACCGGGGGACATCATGGTGCTAACGCCACCGCGAAGAAAGTCTTTGATGCTGGCTTCTTTTGGCCTTCCACATATCGTGATGCCCAAGACTTGATCAAGACTTGTGATGCTTGTCAACATCAAGGAAAGAACTCACAAAGGGATGAAATGCCTCAAAACATTATCCAAGTTTGTGAAATCTTTGACATGTGGGGGATCGATTTTATGGGGCCGTTTCCATATTCGAAAGGAAACAAATACATTCTCGTAGCCGTGGACTATTTGTCTAAATGGGTTGAAGCTAAGGCTTTGCCCACGAATGATGCTCGAGTTGTGGTGAAATTTTTGAAACAACTCTTTGCTAGGTCTGGAACTCCGCGGGCTATTATAAGTGATCGTGGGACCCATTTTTGTAATGAACAATTTGAAAAAGTTCTAAAGAAATATGGTGTTACTCATCGACTTTCTACGACTTATCACCCTCAAACGAGTGGTCAAGTGGAGGTTTCAAACCGGGCTCTTAAAAGGATTTTGGAGCGTTCTATTGGAGAGAATCGCACTTCATGGTCGGATAAATTGGACGATGCATTGTGGGCTTTCCGTACGGCTCACAAGACGCCAATTGGTTGTACACCATTTAGGTTGGTCTACGGAAAAGCATGCCACTTGCCAATTGAACTCGAACATAAGGCGTATTGGGCTCATAAGCATTGTAACTTTGATTTGAGGACCGCGGGTGATCATCGCAAGGTTCAATTGAATGAACTAAGTGAATTAAGGGATCAAGCTTATGAAAATTCTTTGATCTACAAAGAGAAGACTATGAGGATTCATGACTCTAAGATCAATAACCGCATTTTCAATGTTGGTGATCAAGTCCTCTTATTCAACTCTAGACATAAGATTTTCTCGGGCAAGCTTAAATCCCGTTGGTCCGGACCATTCACCATTGCACAAGTTTTCCCTTATGGCACCGTTGAGCTAACTCAAAAGACAGGCCTAACTTTAAGGTGAATGGTCATCGTGTGAAACACTACTTTGGAGGGGACATACCTACGGAGGTTGTCCCGGATCTTCAAACTTTCCCTAAGGACCAATGAATGCGGGGATCGAGTCGAGCTCATGACTCGGTGAACAAAAATGAGGTGCCTTGTGGGGGAGTCCCATACATTCTATCTTCTTTCTATTTTCTAACACCTAATAATGCTTGATCTTTCAAGCTCGTGTTCGTGATTTGTTGTGTTGTGATCTTAGGTATGACCCTTATATTTGAAGATTCTCGTGTTCGGTTTTTGCCGGTCCACTTGATCTTCCATTCTTTGAATGCCAAAAGGGGCACACTTTCTATCCCTTGATTTTTATCGACTAACGTTTTATCTTGAGGCATAATTAATAAACGGCTTATAGATTTGCGTGCTCTTTCCATGCTAGGAATTTGCATTAGACTCTTCGTGTCTTAGCAAGGGGGTGTTACTCTTGAGCTAAGAAACATTGAGGACAATGTTTGGTTTTAGCATGGGGAGTCAATCGATATAATCGCTTGCAATTGATTTTGTCGTGTCCAAACATGTTGTTTTTCTCATTTTTCATAAAAAATTTAAATTTTTTGTGTAATTTTTAAGTTTTAATAAATAAAATAAGTGTTTTTGACACGAATGTAGGCTTTCAATAAGAATAGTTTTTGACTCGACTCGGTTTGTAACCTTAGCTTTTCCTTAACGTATTTGAATTAAGTTTTGCGAGGCTATTATATAGGGAGTTTTAAAACGCGAAGGTCTTAATTCATACGAGTTAAGGACAAGAACTTTTCGCAAGCTCCTATAATTGATCCTAGAAAGTCGTCTATCAAAGGAACTTTAAAACGCGAATTCTAAAACTTGAAAGAGTATAAGAAGATGCAAGATCCTATAGATGACTTGAAAACCAAAATGTTGATTTAATAGGCTAAGTATCCATTGATTTCACATTCTTGAAATTTCACAATATGGAGAACAAGAGATGATAGAGCCAATTATAAGTTTGGTATTCTTTCGGGAATTTATGTGAGTTAATTATGAGCCTATTCTCCCATCGCTTGTTAATAAATTTATTTGCAATAAATAAGGTGGAACGATTTAAAAAGTTACTTAGCTTCTAGCCCAAAATCGTTTAAAAGTTGCTCGGTATGGATTAGAGTTCATAACCAATGCATAACTTATTGAAGCGGGATGGGAAGATTGGCGAGTCCAAAAAGGTCCTAACAAGACATGAGGGCTATGTTTTATTGCTAAAGATCTCAAGTGATGTGAAGAATCATTTATCGAAAATCAATATGAAGGATCGAGACACACGACGAAAAGTAATTACTCCCAAAAAGTCATGGAGGAGTCTATCCAAAAAGACCATAATAAGGTATGAGGATAAATGAAGCCAAGTCCAAAAAGGAGGCGGATCGTTGTATATCAAAATCCCAAATAAAGATTGGAGAAAAATGAAGAAGTCGTGGTCCAAGTATGAATCTCTCAAAACTTCAAGTGAATAAATATTATGAAGAGAAGACCATTATTTCGTGAACCTCTCTCAAGGTTGGAAGTATTAAGTCACTGCCAAATATCGGTCCGAGAAAGGTCTCAAATCGCGAAACAAGTTATGCTAAGATATGAACTTTATGAGAGCCCGAGAAGCAGTTTTAAAAGATTTTGTCCTTTAGCTAACTATTGATTAAATCGTTCACTTTATTTTCGGCCTAATAAATTATTGGAATAAGTCAACAATGCATCCTCGTGATCATTCAAGACAACAATAAAATATAAGAGATACACTTAGGAATAAGTGAGTCTAAGTGAATAATTAGCCCACATGAGTTCGTGTTAGTCTACCAATTTATAATAACAATGATCTTGTTTTTGCACTTGGCATGGAAAAGTGAAAAGTCGAGGACGATGAATCTATTTGAGCTTTTATGATCATTAAAGTTATTTTATGTCTTTACAAAATAAAATGTCATAAGTTGAATAATGGTGAAGTTGTAGTTTTATTTTATCATTGCGTGAGGACACGGCAATTGCTTAGCATGGAGGAATTTGATATGAGTGTATTTACTCATATCATTTGTAGCTTAAAACAATGAAATAATGCATTAAATGTATCAAATATGCCTTGGATATACTTGTTTCTTGTTTGAATGTGTGTAGGTACCAAGTTCACGAAAACCGATGAAAACCGGCACGAGTTTGATGAAAAAGATCGAGGAAGCAAAAATCAAGCTCGACATGAGTGGATTTAAGGATTTATCAAGAAAACGAGTCAAGTGGGTCCCACATTGAGAAAATGGGCTTAAAAGCCCATTAATAATAAGTCTTATTCACTTTCATTACCAAAAGTCTAATTCTTGGCCCAACATATAATAATCCGATGGAAAAAGTTCTTGGGCCCAAGCCCATACTTGAAAGAAACGAAGAAACTATTGCTGGGCTTTAGGGTTTGCTCCTGTTAAAAAACGTGTGTATACACGCTATAAATCTCAACATTCACCCACTCAGTCAAACCGTTTCATCTCACACTTTTACTTTTCTCACCAAACGATTTGTTTCTCACAATAAATATATTACTCACACCACTCATTTACTGCCATCCACCCACTCACTTTCATAAATAAATAAAAGTTACGTTACATCCTATGCTATCTTCTCCTTCCCCATTTTCCATCCCAAAACCAGTAAAAATAACTATTGTTCCAAAACCTAGATGGGTAAAAAACTCCATTTTATTTGGGGCTTTTTG
Source organism: Glebionis coronaria (assembly GCA_025667525.1). Taxonomy (NCBI): domain Eukaryota; kingdom Viridiplantae; phylum Streptophyta; class Magnoliopsida; order Asterales; family Asteraceae; genus Glebionis; species Glebionis coronaria. The sequence goes on along the minus strand of CM046882.1, from coordinate 100,813,229 downwards.
TTCATTCTATAAATTCACTCCAAAAGAAATAAAACCCCCAAGTTTATAGGAAGAGAAGAGATGGAATAAGAGAGCTACGTGGCTTCGTTTCATTGGATTCAACACATCATTAGTCCATTCCCACCAATCAGGAGCCTCAAAAGAAGCACAAGTAGCACACATGGATGCCACGTTGGCAATCCGTGTGTGCTATGTGAGATGATAACCGTCCGATCAAGGCCAAAGAAGAAAGAGAAAATATAAATTGATCTGATGGCTGGAAATCAAGAAGAATATTCCAAGATTGATGCGAATATCCTCTTCATCAACAGCCTTGGGAGGCTATAAAAACCCCTATTATTTACTTGTAATGCATCCTTTACTTTTTCTTTAATGTTACTCTGTAGAAATAGATTTAGGTTAAATATTGTATTTCTTTTTAAAGCTTTGTAATGTTTCTTGAAAATTAATGAAAGATTAGCTTATTTCAGTATATCGGTTCTTGTCTTATTTAAAATATTTTACTGCTTTAAATTGATTTATGAATTAACCCTATTTTCTGTTTAATAAGAATAACATTGGTGATGTTAAGAGTAAGCTAATTAATAGCTTAATTTTTACATCAAAAGTAAAAGGATTTAAAATACTTTTTCCCCACTGGAAAAGTATAAGTGTTCGTTGCTTGTGATGGTGGTACGGGTTGTGATGATGGTACGGGTAAATGGTGGATGATGGTGGTTCGTTGTCCGGTTCATAGGTAGCTCAGCGCTATCCTACGTCTCAAAGGAAACCTAGAATAGGTGCTATTTTCTTTTAAGTTCATTGTTTATTATCTTTAAGAATTGATACGTTTGCTAGTAGTGATAACTTGTTTTTCTGCTTAGTTTTTAAGTTAGTGTTGTGGAGTTTATTTAATCTGCTAATTTTAGATTTGAAAATTTGTTTGTTTGCTCACTAGGGTTGTTAATCTGGAAATAGAACGGTTTAGTTGTTAGTATTTAAATTAATGAATCTAATAAGTTGTTTAGATTTTGCTTATGATAGTTAACTGGTTATTCATCATTTGGTGTTAGCTGTTTGGGAAAACTTTTTTGGGATAACTGGAATTTCGAGTATTTGAAGCTTGTGTTTGCTGAATTTGTAGCTTACTCAGTTTTATGATTTTGGATTAAACTGCTATATAAATTTAAATAGTTTTCAGTTAACCTTAGTATTCTGTTTGATTATAGTCTGCTGATGAATTTGCATTACTGAGTTGAGCTAAATTACTTATTCTAAGTTTGTTGGATTTATTAGGGAAGTTTAATTCGTTTATTTCGCTGATAGAAACGGTTGTTATAGCTAAATTGTTACAGATTTGTTTAACTGATCTAAATGTTCAGTCATCTTTGATTTTTTTTTAATATTGTTTGTGTTTAGATTCAGTTTTATTAGGGATTTATTTGCTGATTTTTTTGCTTAGTAAGGATGACTGTTCTGTCTACTGTATAATAGGTTTAAATTGTTTGGTTTGTTGTTATTGCATCCTGCTAATCAGATCCCAATGATCTTTTAAGCCCATAAGCTGTGACCTCTCAGCTTAAGCTAATAAGCTCAATAAGTCACTCCTGTGACTGCTTTTCTTATTCTGTCAAAAAGTTAATATTCTAAAAAAATTATGTCTCGTGGGGGTTTCGAACTCGAGACCTCCTGTCTATAGGTCCAGCGTGTTTACCACTTGAGCCAAGGGCTCTTTTGATTATTTTGTCTGTTATCTCAATTATATATTGTAGTCTGCTTTGGCAGAGTTAATTTAGCTACATCTTATTTTCACTTAAAACGTTTTCAAACATTTTTTCGATAAGTTTTAGTTAAATAAAGATAATAAATAAAAAAAATGTTTTCTTTTTTTTAAAAAAAAGTTTAATTAGTTTAAATTTCAATTAATTAGATTTTTATAACTTTAGAATTAAATAAATATAGTTTTTAAATAGATTTGTTTAAAGTATTTTTAAATAAAGTAAAGTTGTTTTAATAAGTTTAATTAGATTTTTTTTAAGTAGAGTAAAAGTTTTAGTTTTCTTATATATTAAATTTTTATAGATTATTAAAATAGATTAATTTTCATATAGTGTTTATTTTCAGTTAATTAAGTGTTTGTAGAATTTTAAATAGGCGGGGTTTACGATTCATGCACTTTAGGTTAATTTTAAATAGCTTAAAATTTGTAGACTTTAATTTTAGTTTAAAAACCAAAAACCAATTCAAGTCGATTGTCTAAATCAAAGCAAAACGTCTCAAATTTATAAGACGTGTACAACGAACTCGACTCACTCACGTGTTTAATTGAATTCGTCATTGGTATTATTAGGCTATTACTTTTTCCTAAAGGTAATCCTCTAATTTACCCTATAACGTATCAAATTATCACTATACACATCCACTTTCATCAAAGAACTACCCAAGAAACACCCTTCACCAACCCCACCTTCCACCTATAAACCCAACATCCCTTATCCTTCTCGCTTAGACAAGGCCAAATTGCAAACCAAGGATGACATTCAAGTGTCGAACTATTTGAAGAAGATTTCTGGACTGACCATCACCTTTAGCCTTGTTGAAGCTCTAGCCCAAATGCCTAAATTTGTTAAGATGTTTAAGGAATTGCTTAATAAGAAGGAGAAGATGGCCGAGTTTGTTAATACTCGATTGAATGAAAATTGTTCTGCCGTCCTTCTTAAAGAACTTCCGGAGAAACTTGGAGATCCCGGTCGTTTTGTGCTACCATGTACTTTTCACCAAACCGAAGAATTTACTGCCTTAGCCGATCTCGGGGCAAGTATAAACTTGATGCCTTTAAGTGTTTGGAAAATGTTATCATTACCCGATCTTACTCCAACAAAGATGACTCTTGAGCTAGCAAATCGCACTCTCGCTGACCCCGTTGGTATTGTCGAAGATGTGTTCATTAAAGTTGGCACCTTCACTTTTCCGGTCGACTTTGTTGTTGTTGATTATGAAATGGACCCTCGTATTCCTTTAATACTTGGTCGGCCATTTCTTGAGAACCGGAAAAGCATTAGTCGATGTTGCTGAAGGTGAGCTCATTTTAAGAGTCGGGAATGAGGCACATGTTTTTAAAATGGGGAAGATCACAACCAAATCAAATGGAAGAGAATCAGCGAATATGATTAATATGCTTGATGATTTTGTCGTCTACAACAATCCTCTATTCGATTCTTCCTATGATAATCCACTGTTCCAAGATGATGTGGATGATTCTCTCTCTAATTCTGATCCTCCACCAATTTATGATTCTCCACCGATCTATGATGCTTATGATGATGATTCTAGTTCCGATGGGGATGATTATGATAATTTTACTTCTGAGTATCCAAACATGCCCACTTATGATGATTTTGATGAGGCTGATACTCTCTCGAGTGATTCTTCTCATGATGACCTTGCACCTACTTTTGATGAAGATCCTCCACCAACAATGCTTGATCCTACTTTAGATGACTACTCATTTGAGGAAGATTTTGCTACTTTTCTCAACACTTACTTCCCAAATGAGAGTGATTCTCCTCTTTTGGACTTTGATGATTATGGTCTTTATCCTCCTTTGGATATTAAGAAAACCGCTTCAAAGGAGAAGAAGCCGACCGACACCGATATCCGCAATACTTATGTCTTGACACCTCTCTATCCCCCTTCTGAGGATGAGATTGTGCGATTTATGAGCGGAACATCTTCAAGGACTACTGAACCTGAGTGTTATTTTCCCCTAAAGGAAAAGGTGTTCGATCCCGGTATTTCAATTTTCAAGCCATCTCAGTATCCATCTGATGAAATAAAAGGAAAGACTTTTGGTAACCATGGAGATATGCTTGCACCTCTTCACCCTTACTACCACCGTGCTCCATCTTTACTTAAGGGAACCTTGTCTATTCTTCTTTGGATTGCCTTGTTCGCCTGAGGCTTGTGCTATTTGATGGACGAAAACCATGTATTTGATCCCGGTGGATGTCTTTCAAGCTTCTTCCTATGCTAATCAAGGTCGAGTCAGGCTCACGACTCGGTTAACAAAAACAAGCGCTTCTCGGGAGGCAACCCGCAGTATCTATCCTCTTATTCCGTTTTTATAATAAGTGTAGGGGAGACCCTAGTATGTGTTTGTTCTTTTCTTTCTTATCATGTGTAGGGATTCGAGCTTTCAAAGACACATTCTTGATGACTTTTGACAACCCATGATCCCGTGTACCCGTCTTCCTGGTTCTACCCTAAACTCTTTTGATTCTCTATTTTATATTGTTCCATATTAAAATAGGAATCGCTTTAGTTGTCCTTTCCTTAGCAAGATTTAAACAAAGTGCACAATGTCCTATGTGTAGGGGAGGTTACTTCCACATGCTTAAACATTTAGGACAATGTTTATATTAAGTATAGGGGGGACTTCTATCGAAGTTAATAGGCTAATCATCCACGAGTCTCATTCCTTGAGATTTTAAATTGTGGAGAACGAGATATGATAGAGTGAATTATAAGTTTGGTATTCTTTCATGAATTTATGTGAGTTAATTATAAGCTTTTTCTCCCATCGCTTGCTAGTAAATTTAATTGCAATAAATAAGGTTGTACGATTTGAAAAGTTACTTAGTTTCTAGCCCAAGATCGTTTAAAAGTTGCTCGGTATTAATTAGAGTTCATAGCCAAGGCATAACTTATTGAAGCGGGATGCGAAGATTGGCGAGTCCGAAAAGGTCCTAACAAGACATGAGGGCTACATTTTGTTGCTAAAGATCCAAAGTGATGTGAAGAATCATTTATCAAAAACTAATATGAAGGATCGAGACACACGACGAAAAGCAAATACTCCCTTAAAGATCATGGAGAAGTCTATCCAAAAAGGCCCTAACAAGGTATGAGGATAAATAGATCCAAGTCCTAAAAGGAGGCGGATCGTTGTATATCAAAATCCCAAATAAAGATTGGAGAAACATGAAGAAGTCGTGGTCCAAATATGAAGAATCTCTCAAAAAGTTCAAGTGAAAAAATTCCTATTATGAAGAGAAGAACATTATTTCATGAACGTCTCTCAAGATTTGAAGTATGAAGTCAATGCCAAATATCGGTCCGAGAAAGGTATCAAATCGTGAAGCGAGTTATGCCAAGATATGAACTTTACGAGGTCCCGAGAAGCAGTTTTAAAAGATTTTGTCCTTTAGCTAACTATTGATTAAATCGTCCTACTTTATTTTCGGCCTAAATAATTATCAAAATAAGTCAACAATGCATCCTCGTGATCATTCAAGACAACAATAAAATATAAGATATACACCTAGGAATAAGGGAGTCTAAGTAAATAATTGTCCCACATGAGTTTGTGATAGTTTGCTAACTTATAATAACAATGATCTCGTTTTTAAGCTTGGTATGGGGAATGTGAAACTTGAGGATGATATTCATTCTTGACATTCCAAAACCCCAAGGTAAGTTTTTGATCTTTTTACTTGTTTTCTTCCTTTAAATATTCTGTTTCTTTAATAAAGGCCAATGTGGAATGATTGTGATGGAAAATGTAAAACTTGCTTTGTAATTAATGCATTGCATGATGACATTGCAATGGTCAAGTGTAGGGGATTTAATAAGTGTGAAAAACTTATCCTTTTACCACTTAATTATAATAATAACCAAGCCAAAACGTGTATTTTATGTCCTAAATGTCGGAATTATGCGTGGTTTGTGTTTTTGTTGTGATTTAGGACCAAAATATGAAAAGGGGAGAAAACACGGGCTTTCACGGGCTTTTATCGAAGAAAAAGACAAAAGACGAAGTCAAAAGATCAAGAGTGAAAAAAGAACGGAAGTCCAAGGCCTATTCTGAAGATTTATCGAAGAACAAGTCTAAAGACGGAAGTTTAATAAAGCCGAAGAACTCAAGTCTAAGAAATTACAAGACGAGTTCAGTTAATCCCGAGACAAAGTCGAAAAAGTCGAAGAACTTAGAAGATGAAAAGACGAGAAAGAAAGAAAGAAGGAATCTTCCAACACATGCTTACCTCCCTAATCTCCTATAAATACTCTCATAATGACACATTAGGAGGTGTTGGCTATTTGACACATAGTTCTTCCACCTTTAATTACTTGCACTTTCTTATTGTCATTTACTTAATTGCACCTTTAATTTCTTGCCTTTAATTTCAAGTAAGTCTTTTAATTTTGTTATTAAATCTTATTTTTAATCAAGTTCTTATTTTTAATCTCTCATTCTACCTTTCTTGTTTTGCTTGATCTTTATGTTTATGTGCTTATTTTATGTTTATTTGATTAAGTGTTATGTTTTTATGTTTTTGATTGTTTTGGATTATTGATTTTTATAGCTTATTTGTGCTTATCTTAAAGTAACTTAAGTTTTTATAAAAGTCATTTTTATATAAAAGTGTTTTCGTATAACTTTTCATTTTAAGTGTTTTCAAAAGTCTTTAATTCTAGCTTATTAGCTTTTTCTTATACGTGTTTTAGTTAAGTTTTTAGTTGTGTGCTTATTTGGTTAATAGCTTATTTAGTTTTGCTTATTTACGTTTTACCTACTGTTATTCCGATTACCACAATCGGAAAGGGGTTTCACATTCCGATCAGTGGATCGAAAAAGGGTTTCCATCATTCTAATCACCCCAAATCGGAATAGGGTTTTGTATTCCAACTCGGATTCCTTTTTGGATTCCGACGAAGGTCCTCTTTGTGACATTCCAATTAGGAGTTGGTTCCTCACTTTTCGATTGGGGATTCCGACAAGGGGATTCCGACAAACATTCCGACGAGTACACATTCCGACCACATTCCGATTGGAGAGGTAAGTGTGCATTCCGACGGACACATTCCGATCGGGGATTCGGATAGGATTCCTTTTGGTGTATTCCGATCGGATTCCGACAGGTTTGTTTTAAAATTTTGATGATTATGGTCTTTATCCTCCTTTGGATATTAAGAAAACCGCTTCAAAGGAGAAGAAGCCGACCGACACCGATATCCGCAGTACTTATGTCTTGACACCTCTCTATCCCCCTTCTGAGGATGAGACTGTGCGATTTATGAGCGGATCATCCTCAAAGACTACTGAACCTGAGTGTTATTTTCCCCTAAAGGAAAAGTTGTTCGATCCCAGTATTGCAATTTTTAAGCCATCTTAGTATCCATATGACAAAATAAAAGGAAAGACTTTTGGTAACCATAGAGATATGCTTGCACCTCTTCACCCTTACTACCACCGTGCTCCATCTTTGCTTAAGGGAACCTTGCCTATTCTTCTTTGGCTTGCCTTGTTCACCTTAATCTTGTGCTATTTGATGGACGAAAACCATGTATTTGATCCCGGTGGATGTCTTTCAAGCTTCTTCCTATGCTAATCAAGGTCTAGTCAGGCTCACGACTCGGTTAACAAAAACAAGCGCTTCTCGGGAGGCAACCCGCAGTATCTATCCTTTTATTCCGTTTTTATAATAAGTGTAGGGGAGACCCTAGTATGTGTTTGTTGTTTTCTTTCTTATCATGTGCAGGGATTCGAGCTTTCAAAGACACATTCTTGATGACTTTTGACAACCCGTGATCCCGTGTACCCGTCTTCCCGGTTCTACCCTAAACTCTTTTGATTCTCTATTTTATATTCTTCCATATTGAAATAGGAATCACTTTAGTTGTCCTTTCCTTAGCAAGATTTAAACAAAGTGCACAACGTCCTAAGTGTAGGGGAGGTTACTTCTACATGCTTAAACATTGAGGACAATGTTTATATTAAGTGTAGGGGGACTTCTATCAAAGTTAATTGGGCTTTTCCTTGTATTTGTCCTCATTTTAACCGGAAAAATTGATTTTTTCGACATTTTTCAAATTTTTTGATCTATTTTGGCCTACTAGTATAGTCGTATTTTCCTTTGTATAGTTATTTTCTTTCTTTGTTAGAATAAATTTTAAAAAACTGGTTTTAATTTTTCAAAGTCATGAATCTTTTGACTCAACCCGAGTTTACTTATCCAAGTTTACTCTAGCTAGTATCCTTAACGTGGTTAAGTCAAGTTTTGCTAGGCTTTTATATAGGGAACTTTAAAACGCAAAAGTCTTAACTCTTATGGGTTAAGATCAAGAACTTTTCGCAAGTTCCTATAATTGATCCTAGAAAGTCGTTTATCAAGGGAACCTTAAAATGCAAATTCTAAACATGAAAAAGTCTAAGAAGTTGCAAGATCCTATAGATGACTTGAAAAACCAAAACTTTGATTTAATAGGCTAAGCATCCATGAGTCTCATTCCTTGAGATTTTAAATTGTGGAGAACGAGAGATGATAGAGTCAATTATAAGTTTGGTATTCTTTCATGAATTTATGTGAGTTAATTATAAGCTTCTTCTCCCATCGTTTGCTAATAAATTTAATTGCAATAAATAAGGTTGTACGATTTGAAAAGTTACTTAGCTTCTAGCCCAAGATCGTTTAAAAGTTGCTCGGTATTAATTAGAGTTCATAGCCAAGGCATAACTTATTGAAGCGGGATGCGAAGATTGGCGAGTCCGAAAAGGTCCTAACAAGACATGAGGGCTACATTTTGTTGCTAAAGATCCAAAGTGATCTTAAGAATCATTTATCAAAAATTAATATGAAGGATCAAGACACACGACGAAAAGCAAATACTCCCCATAAGATCATGGAGAAGTCTATCCAAAAAGGCCCTAACAAGGTATGAGGATAAATAGATCCAAGTCCTAAAAGGAGGCGGATCGTTGTATATCAAAATCCCAAATAAAGATTGGAGAAAAATGAAGAAGTCGTGGTCCAAATATGAAGAATGTCTCAAAAAGTTCAAGTGAAGAAATTCCTATTATGAAGAGAAGACCATTACTTCATGAACGCCTCTCAAGATTTGAAGTATGAAGGCAATGCCAAATATCGGTCCGAGAAAGGTCTCAAATCGTGAAGCGAGTTATGCCAAGATATGAACTTTATGAGGTCCCGAGAAGCAGTTTTAAAAGATTTTGTCCTTTAGCTAGCTATTGATTAAATCGTCCTACTTTATTTTCGGCCTAAATAATTATCAAAATAAGTCAACAATGTATCCTCGTGATCATTCAAGACAACAATAAAATATAAGAGATACACCTAGGAATAAGGGAGTCTAAGTAAATAATTGGCCCACGTGAGTTTGTGATAGTTTGCTAACTTATAATAACAATGATCTCGTTTTTAAGCTTGGTATGGGGAACGTGAAACTTGAGGATGATATTCATTCATGACATTCCAAAACCCCAAGGTAAGTTTTTTATCTTTTTACTTGTTTTCTTCCTTTAAATATTCTGTTTCTTTAATAAAGGCCAATGTGGATTGATTGTGATGGAAAATGTAAAACTTGCTTTGTAATTAATGCATTGCATGAGGACATTGCAATGGTCAAGTGTAGGGGATTTAGTAAGTGTGAAAACACTTATCCTTTTAGCACTTAATTATAATAATAACCAAGCCAAAACGTGTATTTTATGTCGTAAATGTCGGAATTATGCGTGGTTTGTGTTTTTGTTGTGATTTAGGACCAAAATATGAAAAGGGGAGAAAACACGGGCTTTCACGGGCTTTTATCGAAGAAAAAGACAAAAGACGAAGTCAAAAGATCAAGAGTGAAAAAAGAACGGAAGTCCAAGGCCTATTCTGAAGATTTATCGAAGAACAAGTCTAAAGACGGAAGTTTAATAAAGCCGAAGAACTCAAGTCTATGAAATTACAAGACGAGTTCAATTAATCCAGAGAGAAAGTCGAAAAAGTCGAAGAACTTTGAAGATAAAAAGACGAGAAAGAAAGAAAGAAGGAAGCTTCCAACACATTCTTACCTCCCTAATCTCCTATAAATACCCTCATAATGGCACATTAGGAGGTGTTGGCTATTTGACACATAGTTCTTCCACCTTTAATTACTTGCACTTTCTTATTGTCATTTACTTAATTGCACCTTTAATTTCTTGCCTTTAATTTCAAGTAAGTCTTTTAATTTTGTTATTGAATCTTATTTTTAATCAAGTTCTTATTTTTAATCTATCATTCTACCTTTCTTGTTTTGCTTTATCTTTATGTTTATGTGCTTATTGTTATGTTTTTTTTTATTAAGTGTTATGTTTTTATGTTTTTGATTGTTTTGGATTATTGATTTTTATAACTTATTTGTGTTTATCTTAAAGTTACTTAAGTTTTTATAAAAGTTATTTTTATATAAAAGTTGTTTTCGTATAACTTTTCATTTTAAGTGTTTTCAAAAGTCTTTAAATTCTAGCTTATTAGCTTTTTCTTATACGTGTTTTAGTTAAGTTTTTAGTTGTGTGCTTATTTGGTTAATAGCTTATTTAGTTTTGCTTATTTACGTTCTGCCTACTGTTATTTCGATTACGACAATCGGAAAGGGGTTTCACATTCCGATCAGTGGATCGGAAAAGGGTTTCCATCATTCCGATCACCCCAAATCGGAATAGGGTTTTGTATTCCGACTCGGATTCCTTTTTGGATTCCGACGAAGGTCCTCTTTGTGACATTCCGATTAGGAGTTGGTTCCTCACTTTCCGATTGGGGATTCCGACAAGGGGATTCCGACAAACATTCCGACGAGGACACATTCCGACCATATTCCGATTGGAGAGGTAAGTGTGCATTCCGACGGACACATTCTGATCGGGGATTCGGATAGGATTCCTTTTGGTGTATTCCGATCGGATTCCGACAGGTTTGTTTTAATATTTTGATGATTATGGTCTTTATCCTCCTTTGGATATTAAGAAAACCGCTTCAAAGGAGAAGAAGCCGGCTGACACCGATATCCGTAGTACTTATGTCTTGACACCTCTCTATCCCCCTTCTGAGGATGAGATTGTGCGATTTATGAGCGGATCATCTTCAAGGACTACTGAACCTGAGTGTTATTTTCCCCTAAAGGAAAAGGTGTTCGATCCTGGTATTGTAATTTTTAAGCCATCTCAGTATCCATCTGACGAAATAAAAGGAAAGACTTTTTGTAACCATGGAGATATGCTTGCACCTCTTCACCCTTACTACCACCGTGCACCATCTTTGCTTAAGGGAACCTTGCCTATTCTTCTTTGGCTTGCCTTGTTCGCCTTAAGCTTGTGCTATTTGATGGACGAAAACCATGTATTTGATCCCCGTGGATGTCTTTCAAGCTTCTTCCTATGCTAATCAAGGTCGAGTCATGCTCACGACTCGGTTAACAAAAACAAGCGCTTCTCGGGAGGCAACCCGCAGTATCTATCCTTTTATTCCGTTTTTATAATAAGTGTAGGGGAGACCCTAGTATGTGTTTGTTGTTTTCTTTCTTATCATGTGCAGGGATCCGAGCTTTCAAAGACACATTCTTGATGACTTTTGACAACCCGTGATCCCGTGTACCCGTACTGAAATAGGAATCACTTTAGTTGTCCTTTCCTTGTTTTCTTGTTTTACTTGTTTTCTTCCTTTAAATATTCTGTTTCTTTAATAAAGGCCAATGTGGATTGATTCTGATGGAAAATGTAAAACTTGCTTTGTAATTAATGCATTGCATGAGGACATTGCAATGGTCAAGTGTAGGGGATTTAGTAAGTGTGAAAACACTTATCCTTTTAGCACTTAATTATAATAATAACCAAGCCAAAACGTGTATTTTATGTCGTAAATGTCGGAATTATGCGTGGTTTGTGTTTTTGTTGTGATTTAGGACCAAAATATGAAAAGGGGAGAAAACACGGGCTTTTATCGAAGAACAAGTATAAAGACGAAATTTTAACAAAGCCAAAGAACTCAAGTCTAAGAAATTACAAGACGAGTTCAATTAATCCCGAGACAAAGTCGAAAAAGTCGAAGAACTTAGAAGACGAAAGGACGAGAAAGAAAGAAAGAAGGAAGCTTCAAACACATGCTTACCTCCCTAATCTCCTATAAATACCCTCCTAATGGCACATTAGGAGGTGTTGACTATTTGACACATAGTTCTTCCACCTTTAATTACATGCACTTTTTTATTGTCATTTACTTAATTGCACCTTTAATTTCTTGCCTTTAATTTCAAGTAAGTCTTTTAATTTTGTTATTGAATCTTATTTTTAATCAAGTTCTTATTTTTAATCTCTCATTCTACCTTTCGTGTTTTGCTTGATCTTTATGTTTATGTGCTTATTGTTATGTTTATTTGATTAAGTGTTATGTTTTTATGTTTTTGATTGTTTTGGAGTATTGATTTTTATAGCTTATTTGTGTTTATCTTTAAGTTACTTAAGTTTTTATAAAAGTTATTTTTATATAAAACTTGTTTTCGTATAACTTTTCATTTTAAGTGTTTTCAAAAGTCTTTAAATTCTAGCTTATTAGCTTTTTCTTATACGTGTTTTAGTTAAGTTTTTAGTTGTGTGCTTATTTGGTTAATAGCTTATTTAGTTTTGCTTATTTACGTTTTGCCTACTCTTATTCCGATTACCACAATCGGAAAGGGGTTTCACATTCCGATCAGTGGATCGGAAAAGGGTTTCCATCATTCCGATCACCCCAAATCAGAATAGGGTTTTGTATTCCGACTCGGATTCCTTTTTGGATTCCGACGAAAGTCCTCTTTGTGACATTCCGATTAGGAGTTGGTTCCTTACTTTCCGATTGGGGATTCCGACAAGGGGATTCCGACAAACATTCCGACGAGGACACATTCCGACCACATTCCGATTGGAGAGGTAAGTGTGCATTCCGACGGACACATTCCGATTGGGGATTCGGATAGGATTCCTTTTGGTGTATTCCGATCGGATTCCGACAGGTTTGTTTTAATATTTTGCCTTAGGTTTTATTTTTAAGTTTGCATTATTTTTAAGTTTTCAAATTTTTCACGCTTCCCGAAATCTCTGTTTTTACCAAGTGTTTTTCTAGTAATTTTTAGTTTAATTTTTAAAGCTTATTTTTCCATCATTTTACCTTAGTGTTATTTTTATCGTTTTTCTTTATTTTAAATTTCAAGTTTTCATTTTTATTACATTGTCAAATTAACTTTTTCGTCAAGCTTTAATTTTTGTCATTAAATTTACCTACTTTTAAAAGTTTTAATTTTTGCACAATTACTTTTTAATTAGTTTTAGTTTTAATTACCGTCATTTACTTTAACGTTTTGCAATTTAATTTTACTACAACGACCAATCTATTTGTTTTCACCAAAAGACGACTGAGTCGCACCGTTAACTATTATCGATTCGAAGAGACTGGAACAACGATATTTTCATAACTAAGAAAAATATAGTTATTAACCTTATTAGGGGTTTTCGGATAGACTTCTCCATGATCTTTAGGGGAGTATTTTCTTTTTGTCGTGTGTCTCGATCCTTCATATTGATTTTTGATAAATGATTCTTCACATCACTTTGGATATTTAGCAACAAAATGTAGCCCTCATGCCTTGTTAGGGCCTTTTTGAACTCGCAAATCTTCGCATCCCGCTTCAATAAGTTATGCCTTGGCTATGAACTCTAATTAATCCCGAGCAACTTATAAACGATCTTGTGCTAGAAGCTAAGTAAATTTTCAAATCTTACGACCTTATTTATTGCAATTATTTATTAACAAGCGATGGGGGAAAAAGCTCATAATTAACCCACATAAATTCATGAAAGAATACAAAACTTATAGTTAAATCTATCATTTCTCGTTCTTCACAATTTAAAATCTCAAGGAATGAGACTCGTGGATGCTTAGCCTATTAAATCAAAGTTTTGGGTTTTCAAGTCATCTATAGGATCTTGCAACTTTTTAGACTTTTTCAAGTTTAGAATTTTCATTTTAAAGTTCCCTTGATAAACGACTTTCTAGGATAAGTTATAGGAACTTGCGAAAAGTTCTTGTTCTTAAACCCGTATGACTTAAGACTTTCGCGTTTTAAAGTTCCCTATATAAAAGTCTAGCAAAACTTGATTTAAACATGTTAAGGATACTGGCTAGAGTAAACTCAAATAGGTAAACTCGGGTTGAGTCAAAAGATTCATGACGAGCATAATATATCAAAGATATCTAAACTTATTAAAACCATTTTATTAAAGAAAGAAGATAATAACAACAAAGGAAAATACTACTAGGCCAAAATAGATCAAAAATTTTGAAAAATGTCGAAAAATAATTTTCCGGTTAAAAAGAGGACAATTTAATGGAAAAGCCCACTTAACTTCGATAGAAGTCCCCCCAACACTTAAGATAAACATTGTCCTTAATGTTTAAGCATGTGGAAGTGAACTCCCCTACACTTAGGAAATTGTGCATGTTGTTTAAATCTTGGTAAGGAAGAGACAACTAAAGTGATTCCTATTTTAATATTGAAGAATATAAAATAGTGAATCAAAAGAGTTTAGTATAGAACCGGGAAGACGGATACACGAAATCACGGGTCGTCAAAAGTCATCAAAAGTGAATCTTTGAAAGCTCGAATCCCTGCACATCATAAGAAAGAAAACAACAAACAACAACGGGGCTCCCCTACACTTATTATAAAAACGGATAAAGAAGGATAGATAATCGGGTTTCCTCCCAAGAAGCGCATGTTTTTGTTAACCGAGTCATGATCCTGACTCGATACCGAGATCAAATATCTTGTCCTCGGTCCCGGAGGAACATAATAAATGAGAAGGAGGAGGATAAGTCTTGAAGGGTAGAAAAGTCCTCTCAATATAAGAAAAGTAAGTGAAGTCGAGATCCACGGGAGGTGAGGTGGGTAAAGGAAGCAAATTGTTATCCCCCAAGACAGTTGATGGTCACTAAGCGGCAAATCCGTAAAGGTGTCAATCATAGAATGGTTAATTTCACCTCCCGGGTCAAAGCACTCATCCTCATTTCGTGGTGTAAAATGGGAAATGTAAAACCGATACATCACCCGATTGAGCGTACACGCGGTAGGATGAGGTGGCAACATAGTATGAGAAGTATAAGAACAAATACCTTCCACCCGTGTTACCTTTCTAGTAGAGTCAAGTCTCTCCACCTCCGCGATAGGAGGTGGCATGGATAACAAAGTATGCTCATCAATAGAAAGAGATTCAGGGCTATCAATGTCCTCAATCCCCTCTTCAAAGAGAGGATTCACCTCACTAGAGATGTAGGCGTCATAAAAATCAGATAAAGGATTCGAATAAATCTTGAAATTTTCCTTCAGAACGTCTTCATCGGATAGTAACTCGTCATTACTAGATGTAAAATCATTATCGAGATCAAAAAGAGGATTAGAGAAAGCCAAAGAATCATCTCCCAAAGTGTCGGTGGAAGGGACATCATCACAAGAAAGCACATCACACTCATCATCACTGTCGGATGTCACCTCAGATTCACTTGGGATCGGGACAAGGTTATCGGCACTAGACTTTATGAATTCGTCTGATTCCTTTGCAGGAGTTGTGATGATATCCTCAGCTCCTAGGATGGGTGAATTCTCGGGCTCCATAGCCGACAAGACAAGAGAAGGAAGTACGATTGCACTAGACGAAAGATGTTGAGCAATAAGATCTCATAAAGAACTAGTACTTTCCTCGTCATCATCATAATAAAAGGGACGTACAAGAGGAGTATAATCACTAAGATTAGATACTTGCTCTTGTTGCTGTCGCTGTTCCTCCTCCCATGTTTCTTTTAGTCGAATTACACCGTCATGAAGTTTCAAAAGAATTTCTTGTGTTACGTCATTCATATTCAAAGAAGGTTGATGATCGAGGGTGTATTATGGGGGCTTAAAATTATGAAAACCGGAATATAGCACGGATTTTGTTCATAATAATTCATCGGTTGACAATAAGAAGTATCGTGAGGGCCCTCATAATTGTTGCAACACGGGTATTGAGAGAAACCCGGTGCATATTGTGGATAAGGATCGTCATTGGTTGAACAGGGTGAGATACTGTCAGTAGAGGTGAAGTATGAATTGATCGAATTGCAAAATGAACAATATCCAAATTCGTAATTAGGGATATCCATTCCACACCGTTCGCATGAACACCATTGACAGGATTGACTACCAGAAGATGGTCTTCCACACCCTACACAATCAACAAACGAGTCCATTAAACATAATAGAGAAGTAAGATGAATATTTTTGGTGCAAAACTTCTAAAAAATAAATGCTTTTTATGGTTTTTTAAATGTTTTTGGATTTTTGAAATATTTGATTTTTATGGGTTTTTGATTTTTAATTTTTATTTTCACACGAAAAATAACGTTCAAAAGTGAACGGATCCCAAAATCCAACGCGTCTCTCACAAAAAACCGTTAATCTTCACGAAAAGAGCTGGCAGCGGCGCCATTTTAATAACTTTATTTTATTATTCTTGAATATTGTCTAATCGGTTCGAATTGATCACGGTCAAACGTGCGACTCATTTGTTCTTGGTAAAAAGAAAGAAAATATCGTTGATAATCTATTTTAAAATAAATATGAGAACTTTTAAAAATTATAAACTAAAAATAAAGTCTTGAAAGAAATTAAGTAAATTTAGAATAAAATGAAAATTTGAAAAATTAAAACTTTATAAAAAAGTAAACTTGAAAATAAACTAGGACAAAACAAATTAAAACGAGACTTGATAAAAATGGCGGGAAAAATTAAAGTTTAAAACTAATTCGGGAAACCAAAACTAAATATATGTCGGAATACAAAATCTTGAAGTAATCCTGAATATAGAAACCTAATCCGGAATGTATTTCCAATACAATCCGGAATCCTAGCTTGGTACACTATCCGGAATATGGCAACCTTAACATAATTCGGAATGCCAATTCCTGACGCAATCCGGAATGCAATTGCACTACACAATCCGGAATGTACTAACTTCACACAATCCGGATTCCAAACTTACTTGTAATCCAGAATCTAGGATTTACCTATAATCCGGAATGTGTGGTTTTGTAACAATCCAGAATCCGTATTGATTTGCAATCTGGAATAAGTAAATTCATAAACAATCTGGAATTAATGTCTCTTAAGTAATCCGGAATGAGAGTCTAGCTACTAATCCGGAATAAGGTTGATTTTAAAGCAATTCGGAATAATGATTTTGCACATAAGTCTAAATAAAAGTACTGTACCTAATTCGAGAAATCTCAAAACAAGCTAGTTTGGAATGAGGGTTTATAAACACGGATAAGGAAAATGAAAATAAGCTAAAAACAATTAAGCAAAACCAAATAAGCATTTAACCAAAAAATAAACCAAACTAATTTTAAGAAAAAACTAATAAGCCACAAATCAAAAACTTTAAAAACACTAAATAAGCAAAATATTAAAAATCAACTTTTAAAAGATTAAACTATTAAAAATACTTAATTAAAATAAGACAAACACACAATAAGCTATAAGAACAATAAGCTAAAACGTAAAACACATGAAAAACAATAAGAACAATGGAATAAGCACATCAATAAGCAAATAAGCATAAAGATTAAACAAACTATATGATTGATCAAATCAAAACAATAGATTTAAATCAAGAAAGGAAGAATGAGAATTATCTAAAAAGCTTGAAATTAAGATGAAGATTAAAGATTCAAGATTACAAGATTAAAGATGAAAGCTTAAGAACATGAAATAAATCTAGAGAGAGAAAGTAAGTAATCTACTCCTACTCCTACTATAATCTACCTAATTCTAACTAAAATGATCTAACTAACTAACTCCTCCTAATGAAGGATTAGGAGAGTATTTATAGGAGGAGGGGAAGGGTGTTGTTTCTTTCTTCTTTCACTTTGTCTTCTCGTCTTTTAATTTCTTCGACTTTCTCGACGTTGTCTCAGGATTTGTCGATATAAAATAAACTCGTCTTCTAATTTTCTTCATTTATTAGACTTGGTTCTTTGAGTTCCTTAAACTTCCGTCTTTAGTCTTTTTCTTCGATAAATCTTCAGAATAAACCTTTGACTTCCGTTCTTTTTGCACTCTTGATCTTTTGACTTCGCCTTTTGTCTTTTTCTTCGATAAAAGCCCGTGAAAGCCCGTGTTTTCTTCCTTTTTCATCTTTTTGTCCTAAAACACAAAAAAAAAACACAAACCACGCATAATTCCGCCTTTTACGACATTAAATACACGTTTTGGTCTCGTTTTTATTTGTTTTAAGTGGTAAAAGGATAAGTGTGTACACACTTATTAAACTTACTAGCCCAATCTTCAATGATTGGTACCTCACTAAGAATTGTCTTAAGAGTAGCGGGTACTATTGATATCTTGACTACTCCTTAGTTGGAGGATCTTGCTGAAGGAGCTTCTGAAGCGTAAAGGCTTGAACACGCTGCTAATGTTAAGAAGCACTTGGAGGTGGCTTGTTTAATGTTAGGTAAAATGGCCCCTCCACTTCAAAATAAGTATGAGTTATTTTCTCCTAAGCGTATTCTTGATGAGATCAAGGCTATGTTCGAAAAGTCGCAAGCTGTGGAGATCTACGACTTATAGCTGCAAGCAAACTCCTATAAAGTTTGTTAGTACCCATTACATGGAGATGAGGGTTATAAGGAACATCTCATTGCACTAGGAAAACCCTATTATCATAATATGGCTATCAACTTGATCAATAGGTCCCTTAACAGGGACTTCAATGATTTTGTTAGACACTAAATATGCATTGCACGGGGCAGACAGTTAATGATTTGCATGCAATGCTCATTGACTACGAAAAGGGGTTAAAAGAAAAGGCATCTAATTCTAATACTCCTGTACTAACCATATAAAAGGGTAGAGTGAGTAAGCCAAAACCGCAAGCAAACAAGAAGAAAGGCAAAGGCAAGGGTGATACGGGCAAGAAAGTTGCGACTTATTCAAAACCAAAGCAGAACTTTGTCAAGAAAAATCAATCTCAGAAGGATTAGACTTGTCACCATTGCAAGGCAAGTGGTCACTGGAAGAGGAATTGCCTTCTTTACCTCGAAGAGTTTTGAGAAATAATGAAGAAGTCTGAGCAGAGCGCTGTAGCTTCAGGTACTTTATTTATGATTGAATTATTCAATTTGACATACAAATTAAATTCCTGGGTATATGATACGGGATGCGGTATTAAAATTTGTATTAGGCTGCAGGGATTTAATTTGGAAAGGAAGCCTATGGGGAACAATTTCTGAAGTGGGTGATGAGACTGCTTTTATACATTGTCTCATCGTCCAAAATAGGCTTAAAATGCATTAAATATCATGAAATATGCCAAATATATGCTTGTGTTTGTTACATGTGTATTTTAGGTACGGATATTGAGAAAATGGCAAAAGATCACAAGAAACAAGTAAAAACGAACACGAGAAACGAAGCCGCACAATGAACCAAGCCCTATTGTTGATTTTCGAAGAATAACCCTTGAAGAATTGACGATTGTACAAAAAGGGTCCTCCAATATTGAAGAATTGACACTTTAAACCCTTGTATATTCATAATTACAAGTTTGGTCCTTAAAGTTTATCAAATTACAAAAAGGACCCTCCACTTTAAAGAATTGGCAAGAATGGTCCCTTAAACTTGAAGACTTGTCATTATTAGTCCTCCAAGAAGCCAAAAATACAAGTCAACACCTTGAAGAATGAAGAAAATGCCAAAACAACCCTTCAAATATCATGAATTGGCAAGAAATACCCTTGAAATACTTTTGCAAAACTTTTTGGGGCAAAAGCGTGAAAACTGAAACTTCAATAACAAAGGAATTCAGTTTTTGTGCTATTTAAACAAGAATGAAAGAAGATAGAAAGAAGGGGGGTTAAAGCTGGCCGACATACAACAATCATTTTGGCGCCGCTGCCGGGGAGGTGTGTTGTGTTTTGATTTGAACAATTGTTGTTTTTATACTATCCATAAATATAATTGTATTAGTAGCACTCTACTAATACGTATTATTGGTTTTCGTTTTTTGTGTGAATATTACTGTATTGTATACGTAGAACAATAAATTCACAAGTACTCCAAAAGTGTGAAAACACAACCTTGATTCGGGATTTCATCACTCGATCCTTGTATTCGAATCTCAAACAAAGAAAAAAGGAAAAATAGATAATTACTTTCGTGAAGCTTAATTTTGACAAAAACAAGCTATAAGGTGGGTATAAGGCGGGTATTATAAAATATACCCTAAGGAAAAAGTCTCTTAAGTGCTTCGCGCCGCCTCGTTTCCCCGCTTGCTTGTGCGTGTTTAGATAAAAAGGGCTAATCGAGGGTTTGCCAACCAAAGTATTATCTAAGTATCATATATATTTTCTTGGTTTCAATTGATTAAACCCTCTTGAACGTTTTGGTGTTCCCCCAACATTCTAAAGTCATCGAAGGCGTTCACTTCACGTGATCGTTTTCATTCCTTGAGGCTCCTTTAATCGAGAGATTTGATTTGAGGAGAGATTTGTAGATTTTTGTCTACGTAATTCACCACCAAAATCCCAAAAAAAATAAAAACAATCAAAAACCACAAAAAAATTGAAAAAGTCAAAAACACCAAAAAAATCTTCTTTGCTCATCCCCACGTTGTACGTGACGTTTATGCAAACTCGCAACGAAGCTAGACGTGCACGTAAACGAAGAAACCGAAAGGAAACCACACCTAACCTTTCAAGTGAGGAGTCTCCTATTGACGAACCTATCGTAGAAGAAGAAGCAACCATGGCTAATTGAACTATGATGGAGTTACTTCAAGCACCCACCGAGGGTTATGGAGAGGCTATTATGATTCCCGCCATCCTTTCGGAGAATTTTGAAGTTAAGACGAGTTTGTTATCGATGATACAAAACAACAAATCCCATGGTGATGAAAAGGATAACCCGCACAACCATATCCGCCAATTCAATCGTCTTACCGCCACTTGCAAGTTTAAGGACGTTGCTAATGACTCGATTAAGATGATGCCTTTTCTGTATTCCTTAGCGGGGCCCACTAAAATTTGGTTAGAGAAAGAGCCACCCAATTCTATATTGACGTGGAAGGATCTCGTTTTAAAGTTTGTGAACCAATTTTTTCTGCCCTCTAAGACTACGCATTTGAAAAACGAGATTTCAAAATTTTCATAAGAATTTTTTCTACGGCTTGGAATCGGTTTAAGGAAATGTTGCATGAGTGTCCTCATCATGATTTTTCCGACTTGCATCAAATTGACACGTTTTACAATGGATTGAATGATCATGAGACAGATTATCTTAATGCCGCCGCGGGTGGTAATTTTTTGTGTAAAACCGTCGAGGAAGCGTTGTTGATTATTGAGAATAGGTCTAAGGTCTATAGTTCTCGTAGCACATCGAGTGTTCGTAAGGCTTCGCCTTCGGCTTCACCTTCATTGTCCAATACCATCGATGCTTGCCAAATTGAGGCAAATTTGGTGAACAAAATCTTTGATAAGCTTAAGGGTCTTTTGATTGAGTTTAAAGTTGGTGAACAAAGTGCTTTCGCTACGGCTAAAGCGGTTGAGGTTTCTTGCATGTATTGTGGTGGAGGTCATGATTTCTACGAGTGCATTATCAACAGTGGTAACACTTCGAGTGCCTATGCGGCCATGGGAACTTACAACCAAAATGGTCAAGTTACCCACTCTAATCAAATGACTCCACCGGGTTTTGCTCCCAATCAAAATGCTAACAACAACTATCGAAACAATCAAGTTGGTTACAAAAAACAATTACAAATGTAACAAGTATGGGAATCAAGGGGCTAATAACAATCAAGTTTCAAACCAAAATCAAAACAATGATTTTCAAAACAACAAGAGTTTGCAAAACTTGAAGGATCTTCCAAATAAATTTGTTGAATACGCAAATATAAATGGTGCTAGGTTTGATAATATTCAAAGAGAGATCATTAGCCTAAGATCCAAGTTTAAGAATGACTTGAAAAAGGAGTTGAAAATCGAGTTAGCAAATGAGCTTAAG
This sequence comes from Glebionis coronaria, assembly GCA_025667525.1. Lineage (NCBI taxonomy): Eukaryota > Viridiplantae > Streptophyta > Magnoliopsida > Asterales > Asteraceae > Glebionis > Glebionis coronaria. The sequence goes on along the minus strand of CM046882.1, from coordinate 100,791,365 downwards.
ATCCATACCAACAAAATGGAGGGTAATGTAACTAGGTTACAACAAAACCAACAAAAGATGGAACAAGGGCAACATGAAATAAAAAAAGAGATGCTTAATGCCGATAAGAGGCAATCTATGTTTGAGGATAAAATTTCATCCATGTTTGAGGCTATAATGTGTAAACCGTCTTCGAGTAGTCTTCCTAGAAACACCATATCGAACCCTAAGGGAGAGAATAAAGTGATTACCACACGAAGTGGTAAGACACTTAAGGAACCGACTCCTCAACCAATTACTCCAACGGTGGAGGAAATTGAGGAAGAATAGGTGGTGGTCTAAAAGGAGCATATCCCAATCCCACGAAGTACCGCTCATGCCACACCTACGGTTGACCCATTACCACAATTGGAACCCGAGATTCCAAAGGCTATACCTATGCCTCAACCCACACCACCTTTGCCCTACCCATTGAGACTTAGAAAGGAGAAACATCAAGAGCGCGACAATTAACAATTTGAGCTTTTTATGAAAATGTTTCGTGATGTGCATTTCAATGTAAGTTTTGCCGACGCTTTGGTCATGATGCCTCGATTTGTCGCTAACTTTAAGAGTATATTAAACAACAAGGAGAAATTGCAATAATTGTCTAGTTTTTCATCGGTTTATCTTAACCGCATACCTCAAAAAGTCGGTGATCTCGGTAAATTCTTGATTCCATGTGCAATTCAAGATATGGAAGAATGCTATGCCTTGGCCGATCTTGGTGCTAGTATTAACTTGATGCCGCTTGCAATCTTCAAGTCTCTCAATCTTCCTAATCTTACTCCTTCACTAATGTCTATCGAATTGGCCGATCATTCCACTATTCTCGCATGTGGATTGGCCGAAGACGTTTTTGTGAAAGTGGGAAAGTTCTATTATTCGGTGGACTTTATCGTTGTCGATATTCCCACGGATCCTCAAGTTTCTCTTATTTTAGGTCGTTCGTTTTTTGATACGTCAATGGCGTTGATTGATGTGCATGCTAGAAAAATCACCTTACGTTTCAACGACGAGGAACTTGTTATAAACGCCACACAAAACTCTCCAATTTCTCATGTTTATTCCGTCGCGACCATAAACCTCATTGATATGATCGACGTCGTTTGCGAGGGATGTTCACAAGAAGTTTTAGGTTTTGGTGACGATGAAAATAGTGGCAATCCCACTATGCTTGATCCCATTCTTGATAATTGGACACCAACCTTCACTCCATTTGAAGGTGGTGGTTTTACGTTGGAAGAATTTGATGTTCCACGTACTTGTGATGAAGACCTCGACAATGATTAGGACTTCTCGATTATCAAGGATTTTCTTAACGGTTTCCCATTTCCTCCACCCGAGGAGGTTATGAGTATCGAGCCCAAATCTTCAATTGAGGAACCACCAATCCTCGAGTTGAAAGATTTACCTCCTCATCTTGAATAGGTATTTTTGGGAGGAGACAATAAGTTTCCGGTTATTATTGCGAAGGATCTTTCGAATGATGAAAAACCGCACTTATCGATGTTCTAAAGGACCACAAAGGGGCAATTGCGTGGAAATTATCCGACATTAAGGGAATCGATCCCAAATTTTGTACCCACAAAATCTTAAGGGAGGAGGACTACAAACCCGCAATCCAATGTCAAATGAGGGTGAACCCCAAAATTCACGACGTCATCAAAAAGGAGGTCCTTAAACCCCTTGACGCGGGAATGATTTACCCTATTTCTGATAGCCCTTGGGTGATTCCTATTCATTGTGTCCCTAAGAAGGGAGGAATGACCGTTGTGCCAAACGATGCCAACGAGTTAATTCCAACTCGACTCGTGACCGGTTGGAGGGTGTGCATCGACTATCATAAGTTGAATGACGCCACTCGTAAAGACCATTTTCCCTTTCCCTTTATAGACCAAATGTTGGAGCGTCTTGCGGGAAACGATTTCTATTGCTTTTTAGATGGTTTTTCTGGTTACTTCCAAATCCCCATTGATCCTCGTGATGAAGAAAAAACTACGTTTACGTGTCCATATGGAATGTTTGCCTATCGTAGAATGACATTCAGACTTTGTAATGCACCGGGAACCTTCCAAAGGTGCATGATGGCTATTTTACATGATATGATCGAGAAGACGTTGGAAGTCTTTATGGATGATTTTTCCGTGTTTGGTTGTTCGTTTACTTCGTGTTTGTCGAATCTTGAGAGAATGTTGAAACGTTGTGAGGAAACCAACCTTGTGCTCAATTGGGAAAAATGTCATTTTATGGTTAAGGAAGGAATCGTCTTAGGGCACAAGGTTTCGAAAGCGGGGATTGAGGTAGACAAAGCTAAGGTAGACGTCATCGCCAAATTACCTCATCCCAAAACCGTTAAGGGAGTTAGGAGTTTCCTAGGCCACACGGGCTTATATCGTCGATTCATCAAGGATTTTTCAAAGATTACTCGACCTATTACTCATCTCCTCGAAAAAGATACTCCTTTTGTCTTTAACGAAGATTGTGTACGAGCCTTTGAAATCCTTAAGAGGAAACTTACCGAAGCTCCTATTCTTCTTGCTCCCAATTGGAACCTCCCCTTTGAGCTCATGTGAGATGCTAGTGATTACGCTATTTGGGCCATTTTGGGGCAACTCATGAAAAGAACTTCTTGCCTATTCACTATGCTAGCAAGACGATGACCGAGGATCAACTTAAATACACTACAACGAAAAAGGAATTCCTTGCCGTGGTGTATGCATTTGAGAAATTACGACTTTATCTCGTCTTGACCCAATGCATAGTGTATACGGATCATTCGGCAATCAAGTATGTAAAACCCGCATGCTTTTACCATGAACAGTACACTAATAATAGTACGTACAAGATTACAACTTTCCATATATAACATGAACACGTGCCACGAATATTTATTACAAGAATTACGTACGTTTTATTACACGATAAGTATTAAGTATGTATTAATACAAGAGAATTATTATCAATAATTATTATAACCATGAACATGAACTCATGAGCGTAAGAATCACGAACTCATAAATATGTATTTACGTATGTTATTATTACGATTACATACAAGTATTTATAATAACACGAATAAATTATAATAACGTAACGTAAATACAAACGTACGAACACGTAATTATTAAGCATGAAAAGGTTCGGGTTTCCCTTATGGGCCCCACCTACCCGCGAACACAAAGAACGGAAACGGGCCTTATGGCCCAACCCACTTCACAAAAATATGTCAGGAAGGTTAAACATTATATTTTCATTGATCACATTTTCAAAAACAAAGCAAAAACCCTAGCAAACCCTATGGTGGCCGCCAGTAGCACCCAAAAGGAGAACGTGATGTTCTCTTTATGCCGCCAGCAGCACCCAAAAGGAGAACGTGATGTTCTCTTTATGCCGCCAGCAACACCCAAAAGGAGAACGTGATGTTCTCTTTATGCCGCCAGCAGCACCCAAAAGGAGAACGTGATGTTCTGGTTATGCCGCCAGCAGCACCCAAAAGGATGACGGGTTTTGATTTATAATTTTTGATTAGGAGTGTGTTCGTGAGATCAAGATTTATTCATTCCACGTGTTTTGGTAAATCTATAAACCCTTTTGGTTCTCTTCTTCTATTTAATTAAGCATAAACATGAACAAGTGATTAAATAAACATGATAAAAACATGACATGGGATCATGGGTAAATTAATTAAGGGTTTGTTTGGTTTGTTTGTTCCGGCCGCCACACAAACCGAGAGTCCCAAGACTCTCGGCGTCGTTTGGTTCGCACCACTAACCAAGACCTAGGTGTTGGTGGTGTTAGGCTCGGTCAACAGCAGGGACAAGACACCCCGACATGCGTCGGGGGTGTCTTGTGGTTTGTTTGGTCTCGGCAGCAACACAGCCCCAACTACCGGCTTAAGTCGGTAGCTATTTTAGGAAAGCAGGGGGAACCGCAGACAGGCAGGGGGAACCACCGGCTACTGCCGGTGGGAACCTGGTGGTCAGCGGCTAGCCGAGAGAAAGGAACCACCGGCTTCAGCCGGTGGCATCTTTACACAAACAGGGGCAACCGGTTCACGCCGGTTTGCCACTGTTTTTAGGGGTGTTTGGTTCATGGGTTTCACGGGTTTTCACGAGTTCGGTTCACGACACGTTTTAATAAATTAATAACACACGGTTCAATCCATGATATTTTTACAAGTTTAGTTAATTTTACAAGTATATAATTTTACAAGTTAATTAAATTAGTTTGGCATGATATATAATTAATTTAATTAAAACATGGACTTAGGTTTATTATTATTATTATTTAATAATACATGATTTTAACCTAAGTATTTATTTATTTAATTTTGACTATAGTAATTAATTAATTATTAAAACATAACATATAATTAATTAATAATCATGACTTAGGTTATATTAATATAAATATTAATAAATGTTTAACCTAAGCATTTTATGAACTTTAATTTAATTAAAGCATGCTTATATTTAATTAAATCATATAACCTATAGCTTATTTAATTAACATGCATTATTAATAAACTATACTATTAACCACATGACTTAGTGTATTTAAACAGTAAAACAAAGCTTATATTATTAGCTTATAAATTCATTTTATTTGTAAATATGGAAACTTTCGATTTCAGGAAACTTACTATTTTTGGAAACTTTCTATTTTTGGAAAATTTCTATTTTAAGAAACCTGCTATTTTGAGAAAGTTACTTATTATTACACTACAAGTATAATAACACAAGAATATTAGTTAATACTTAATCAGAAGACTTAAAACACATGATAAAAGCAGTATGACATTAGAATCAGTAAAACAAGACTAAAACATATAAAACAAGTCAAGACATATTATAATCAATTACGTGCGCAGTAAACAGTATACTTATACACGTATCCTTCTATGTAGCATTAGTGAGCTCGGAGTAGGATTTCGTTCGTTCATCTTTTCCGTTCACTGGACACAAGGTACGGATTCTCCGTCCTTTCAGTATGGACATTCTTCCTTATTAGGATTCCCCGTATGCAGCCAACTGTTTTTCTAGTATATGTATTATATGTTTCTGAATTGATTATGTTAATTAGATACCTAAAGCCATATACATGCATGACCAGTTTCACCTAGTTATGGAGGTACCATAACCATAACACTGGAGGCACCAGTGTTATGACTCCATCGCGACGGAGTGATAGCTCATGGTATCCCTTCAGATTTTGGACATATTATTATTATTATCATGTGGGGCGTACGGGTGCATCCTAGTTTACATGTTTTCAGCAGATTATTCAGGTGAATGTGGTGTGTGCCTTGCATCCTTCACAAGGAGCTGATCCCTCCTACCCAAACAGTATATTAATTAGAGGCAGCCCCTCTAATTGCATGACGAGGTCACCCCTCCAAGTATTCATGCTCATTGATATTTCATGACCTATATTGGCTTAATGGTTAACATGTTAAATAGTTTTTATAAGATAAACATATGGCTTTTCAAACTATAAAACCAGTTTTACTAAGTTATACCAGGTTTTCCAGGACTTATACATTTCCGCTGCTATTAGTCTTATTTATGTTTCAGCCATTCATACTATGTTGTATATCCTTGCACTGAGCGTTATGCTCAGTAGTTTTCCTTTCATGTTCCCAAAACGGCAGGTACCCAGGACTCGAGCATTTAGAGGACGTGCATAGGATGGAAGCTGCCATAGACTTCTTCCTTTGCCTTCTTATATCTATGCTTGTTTAGTCATTTCTTATTTCCTTTAATTCATTATGTTTTGGGCATATGTTTGGGAACCGATGTTTGATTCCGGTTTCTCCCTATGGTAATGTATGTTTTACTACATATTACCTTGCATGTTTTGATGACACGCCATAATTATGCGTAACGGTCCACTTATCAAAGTAGGGTGTTACAATTATGGTATCAGAGCCCAAGGCTTCAACCTGTAGGCTCTAACTTGACCTGTGTCTAGTGGGTAGTCACCAGGAGCTTCCTAAGCCAACGCGTGTTATTCCACGTATTGATGTGATCAGCGCATTGTTGTTTTAACCATGATGTTTTCTGCACCTTGATGTCCTAACCTTGATGTTTTCATCGATATTGTTTAACTAATATGGATGGACAACCGTCATTCATATTTAGTTATGTGTCATTGTTTCATGCATGATGTTCCTCGTGAACTGTGGCTATGTGGACTGAACCCCAGTAGTTCATAATTAGTCACATAAATTTTTTTCTGATATGTTTTGACAGATGATTTTTTTACTTATTTATGTTTCATGTATCATTGTTGCAGGAATTTTGACTAAGTAATGGTTGGTACAGGACTGGTCCTATTTAGTCGCATGTGCTTTTTATCGAAACTTTTAACTTTGGGACCGACCCATAGGCGTCCCCTCTCCATGTCTTTTGTTTTGGGACCGACCCATAGGCGTCCCCTCGCGCATATAAAGCTTTTTTAAAAAAAAACTGCATCATGTATTCATGCACTGTTTTCATGCATAAAGTTTTTTTCATGATTTATTGGCATAAATTTTTTCATGTCCCCTCATAAGTTAATATGTTTTTATGTCAAGTATGTTGTCATAGTTAACTTCAGTTTCATGCTGATTATGTTATATAACTTTTGTTTTATCCTTCATGTTAAGTTGTTTCATGTTTCTTCATGATGATTCCGTCTTCATGATTAATTACGTCTTACGTCTCTTTTGTTGTTTATGCTTTCATGCAAGACACTGTTCGAGTTCATTTAAATCCTACTTTCATGATAGTCATTGTTGGTTTTCATTAATCATGCTTTCAGGAAAATCATTGTTGAAATTCGTTTAACCACACGTTAGTGTTTCTCTATGCAACCAAAATGAGGTATATACTGGCATTGCCAGGTTATCATGATGGTCTTTCTAACCTTTTAACCGATTATAATTCCTTTAAAAATCATGACAAATGATCGACCCCATACCGATCATTTCATGTGCATTCCATGTGTACCCCATGTACCGTATTCCATGTGTATTACACGTACCTAAGTCCATGTGTATTTCACTTGCAATACTTCACGAGTATTCGCTAGTCGATTCTGAATCATCTCAAGCGTATTTTCACTTGTTGATATTCTACAAGATTGCTGATGTCGCTCATAACTTGGAGATGTTACTAAAGGTTGATGCTGTTGATGTTTGGAGACGCTACGAGATGCGGATGCTGATCACAACCTGGAGTTCCGACAGGACGAAGACAAGGGCGTCAGAGCAAAGCATCTGGACGAGAAGATGCTTCACCGTCAGACAATTTGCATCAATCATTGTCCCTAATTCTTAGTTACATGTCACACGTCATTCAGTTGTCTTTCAGTCATATGAGTGCAAACTGGTACCAGCTGGACAGTTACATGAATCACCGTCATGAGAATGACTGTCATGGAACTGACAGACAAGACGATAGTAACCACTACTATGACAGAAACTATCCTAGCAATCGCAACCGAAGCTCGGGCAACGGACGTGATTAGAAATACAAAGGATCAGTAGCCCAACCGGTCCGCCAGTTCTAGCATAATAACCTAATATTTGTAGTTCTATTTGTTTCGCATCTTGAGACACATGTCAAGACATCAGTCAAGACACATGTCTCACGTATACCTTATGAAGACACATGTCAAGACACTAGTCAAGACACATGTCATGCTTACATTTCCCAAGACACGAGTCAAGTCACATGACTCACGTCCAATCATGGAACATCCCTAAGAAATTCAGGGTACCCTCCAAGGGTATATCCATTTTCTTGTGCCATGTATTAATCAAGACACAAGAATTTCAGTACCATTACCGGCGCATCAGTGAGAAGTGTCACGTTGCTCGATGACACTCTCATTTCTTGTACCCATATCTCATATATTCATGACCATGAAGGACGCCATTCGTATCACTTATGTATACGAAGGTCTTCCTTCAGCCTGTTGATAAGATCCAAGCTGCTACGCATTTCCTCGGACAGATGCGAGTTGAATTTAATCTTAATTATGGACTACAAACATCACACCATGCTACGATTCATGAGTATGTACAGTGATGTTCAGGCTCCTGAATACATTCAGCATGGTTTTCCATCAGGAAAATCTGTACAAATTATCTATGCTTTACAAGCACGTGCTTTCTTAGCCTTGACTATTAAATTTTCTAGCTGTCAGTTAAGACATGACCACTGAAGTTCCTTTTACGCATAACCAGACGATTATTAAAAGAATTTCCCATACATTCCAGAAGAACCTTCAAGGAGAAGGACGGTAACATGAGATTATGTGTCGACTACCGTCGATTTAAAACAAATCACCATTCATAACCGTTATTCTCTTCCACGTATTGACAACATGTCCAATCGACTTGAGGGTGTCAAACGCTTTTCCAAGATCGGATTCATGATCATGCTGCCAACAGTGACGAGTGAAAGAGCAAGACATTTCCATGACTCCTATTCGTGCACGTCTCGGTCATGCTAGATTCATGATTTTCTATTAGTCTCAAAAATGCTCAAGCAACATTATGGACTTAATAAATTGAGTTTTCATGAACTCATAAACAAGTTCATCAGTGTTTTCATCCATGACAACCTAACCTTCTCTAAAGTCTAGAGAAGAGCAGGAAGACCATATTTGCACTATGTTGCAAATTTTACGACAGGAGAAATTTCACCTTGAAATTTCCAATATAAATTCTGGTTGGTTACAGTGACACGTTGAATCACATTGATTCTCAAGGATTAATCTTACCATGACTCAGCTTATGCATAAAGGTGACAACCCTACACTACGTTAGGTGTTCCAAGAAAATCCTACGCTAAGAAAGTCTAATTTCGGAGACTTAGAGTTTCGCAAACTTCTATGTATCAAGTTTCTACGAAGCAAGATACAGTTACGTTCATATCTAAGTACCTGACATACCAACAGGCTAAGATAGAACACCAACAGCCTAGGATGTCTTTCCATAATAAGAAATTGTAAACAGAAATGGGACAAGATCTCCATGGATTTTGGTAACCAGATTAACGCAAACTCAGAAGAAGCAAGATGCTATCTGGGTTATTGCCAACAGTTTGATCAAGTCTGCAAAATCCTTACATCCCCACGGATTTCAGAACCAACAGATTGATCGGACACGTTCCAGCCAAGGCTCACCTGATCACTTGGTAATCCGTCAGCTATCGGGTCAGACAAGGGTTCACATTTTGTGCTCCTTATTTAAGTCCACGTCCTTGTTCTAATTTTACGACTTGCTTTTACGCTCACGTTCATGACAGTATTCACATTCATGATCGTATCCTGGCTTACGATTTTACGTTCATTTTCATTCTGGGAAGTTTTGCAAGAACTTGAGAGACCAGACTCAAGTTTAGTATAAATCCCTATCCTCAGATAGACGTTTCACGTCACATTCCACGTCTCACCTTGTAGCGTGTGGTGTACTGTAGTTGTATTACATGTTCACGATATGTTTCACATGTCATGTTCATTCCACGTTCCTCATATCACGTTCATGATATGTTACAGGTATCATGGTTCCGCATATGCTTTTTATATTACACTCACCATATCTCCACGTATCACGTTCAAAATGTTTCACGTGTCACGTTTAAAATTTTCACGTACTACATTTTAATATGTCTCGCGCATCGTTGCTAATTATCAGTTAAGTTAGATTGTTTTGCACCATAACATTTCAGTTATCCTTGCACGTTAATTCTTATTCCCTCGATCATATTCAGGGGATCTATCTTACGAAGATGACAATGAACTTTTCGTGTTTTCAAGTCAAGGTCAAGAGGACCAAGATTATCATTGTGTCAAGATCGTGTGAAGGAACCGTTCCAAGAAGGAAGCCACGTGAAAACGGACAAGTTCATCCTGAATTCTTATCCGTTTTTCTCTTATCAATTAGATATTTCCTTTCAGTCACGTCACATTCCATGTCCTTTCAAGACATGTCACATTCCACGTTCCTTCTACCATGTCACCTGCACGTCCATTTATCTTACATACCCTCTCAGTTTGATTCGGGTATGTTTCTCATTTAGTTACTTATCTATAATTCGGGGACGAATTATTCTTTTTAGGGGGGAAGAGTTGTAAAACCCGCATGCTTTTACCATGAACAATACACTAATAATCGTACGTACAAGATTACAACTTTCCTTATATAACATGAACACGTGTCACGAATATTAATTACAAGAATTACGTACGTGTTATTACACGATAAATATTAAGTATGTATTAATACAAGATAATTATTATCAATAATAATTATAACCACGGACATGAACTCATGAGCGTAAGAATCACGAAAACATAAATACGTATTTACGTATGTTATTATTACGATTACGTACAAGTATTTATAATAACACGAATAAATTATAATAACGTAACGTAAATACAAACGTACGAACACGTAATTATTAAGCATGAAAAGGTTCGGGTTTCCCCTGTGGGCCCCACCTACCCGCGGACACAAAGAACGGAAACGGGCCTTATGGCCCAACCCACTTCACAAAAATATGTCAGGAAGGTTAAAAATTATATTTTCATTTATCTCATTTTCAAAAACAAAGCAAAAACCCTTGCAAACCCTATGTGGCCGACGGTTCTGTTTATGCCGCCAGTAGCACCCAAAAGGAGAACGTGATGTTCTCTTTATGCCGCCAGCAACACCTAAAAGGAGAACGTGATGTTCTCTTTATGCCGCCAGCAACACCCAAAAAGAGAACGTGATGTTCTCTTTATGCCGCCAGCAGTACCCAAAAGGAGAACGTGATGTTCTAGTTATGCCGCCAGCAGCACCCAAAAGGAGGACGGGTTTTGATTTATAATTATTGATTAGGAGTGTGTTCGTGGGATCAAGATTTATTCATTCCACGTGTTTTGGTAAATCGATAAACCCTTTTGGTTTTCTTCTTCTATTTAATTAAGCATAAACATGAACAAGTGATTAAATAAACATGATAAAAACATGTCATGGGATCATGGGTAAATTAATTAAGGGTTTGTTTGGTTTGTTTGTTCCGGGCGCCACACAAACCGAGAGTCCCAAGACTCTCGGCGTCATTTGGTTCGCACCACCAACCAAGACCTAGGTGTTGGTGGTGTTAGGCTCGGTCAACAGCAGGGACAAGACACCCTGACATGCGTCGGGGGTGTCTTGTGGTTTGTTTGGTCTTGGCAGCAACACAACCCCAACCACCGGCTTAAGCCGGTGGCTATTTTAGGAAAGCAGGGGGAAACGCAGGTAGGCAGGGGGAACCACCGGCTACTACCGGTGGGAACCTGGTGGTCAGCGACTAGCCGAAAGAAAGGAACCACCGGCTTCAGCTGGTGGAATCTTTACACAAACAGGGGCAACCGGTTCACGCCGGTTTGCCACTGTTATTAGGGGTGTTTGGTTCATGGGTTTCACGGGTTCGGTTCACGACATGTTTTAATAAATTAATAACACACAGTTCGATCCATGATTATTTTTACAAGTTTATTTAATTTTACAAGTATATAATTTTACAAGTTAATTAAATTAATTTGGCATGATATATAATTAATTTAATTAAAACATGAACTTAGGTTTATTATTATTATTATTTAATAATACATGATTTTAACCTAAGTATTTATTTATTTAATTTAGACTATAGTAATTAATTAATTATTAAAACATGATATATAATTAATTAATAATCATGACTTAGGTTATATTAATATAAATATTAATAAATGTTTAACCTAAGCATTTTATGCACTTTAATTTAATTAAAGCATGCTTATATTTAATTAAATCATATAACCTATAGTTTATTTAATTAACATACATTATTAATAAACTATACTATTAACCACGTGACTTAGTGTATTTAAACAGTAAAACTAAGCTTATGTTATTAGCTTATAAATTCAGCTTATTTCTAAATATGGAAACTTTCTATTTCAGGAAACTTACTATTTTTGGAAACTTTCTATTTTTGGAAACTTTCTATTTTAAGAAACCTGCTATTTTTATAAAGTTACTTATTATTAAACTACAAGTATAATAACACAAGAATATCAGTTAATACTTAATCAGAAGACTTAAAACATATGATAAAAGCAGTATAACATTAGAATCAGTAAAACAAGACTAAAACATATAAAACAAGTCAAGACATATTATAATCAGTTACGTACGCAGTAAACAGTATACTTATACACGTATCCATCTATGTAGAATTAGTGAGATCGGAGTAGGATTTCCTTCGTTCATCTTTTCCGTTCACTGGACACAAGGTACGTATTCTCCGTCCTTTTAGTATGGACATTGTTCCTTATTAGGATTCCTCTTATGCAGCCAACTGTTTTTCCAGTATATGTTTTATATGTTTCTGAATTGCTTATGTTTAATTAGATACCTAAAGCCATATACATGCATGACCAGTTTCACCTAGTTATGGAGGTACCATAACCATAACACTGGAGGCACCAGTGTTATGACTCTACCGCGACGAAGTGATAGCTCGTGGCGTCCCTTCAGCTTTTGGCCATATTATTATTATTATCATGTGGGGCGTATGGGTGCATCCTAGTTTACATATTTTCAGCAGATTATTCAGGTGAATGTGGTGTGTGCCTTGCATCCTTCACAAGGAGTTGATCCCTCCTACCCAAATAGTATATTAATTAGAGGCAGCCCCTCTAATTGCCTGACGAGGTCACCCCTCTAAGTATTCATCCTCGTTGATATTTCATGACCTATATTGGCTTAATGGTTAACATGTTAAACAATTTTTATAAGATAAACATAAGGCTTTTCAAACAATAAAATCAGTTTCACTAAGTTATACCAGGTTTTCCAGGACTTATACATTTCCGCTGCTATTAGTCTTATTTATGTTTCAGCCATTCATAATATGTTGTATATCCGTGCACTGAGCGTTATGCTTAGACGTTTTCCTTTCATGTTCCCAAAATGGCAGGTACCCAGGACTCAAGCATTTAGAGGACGTGCATAGGATGGAAGCTGCCATAGACTTCTTCCTTTGCCTTCATATACCTATGATTGTTTAGTCATTTCTTATTTCCTTTACTTCATTATGTTTTGGGCTTATGTTTGGGAACCGATGTTTGATTCCGGTTTTTCCCTATGGTCAAGTATGTTTTACTACATATTACCTTGCATGCTTTGATGACACACCATAATTGCGCGTAACGGTCCACTTATCAAAGTGGGGTGTTACAAAGTATCTCATGGCTAAACAAGATGCAAAGCCGAGATTACTTCGTTGGTTTCTCCTCCTACAAGAATTTGATGTCGAAATCCTTGACAAAAAAGGATCCGAGAATCTAGCGGTCGATCATCTTTCTCGTTTGGAAGATCCTCACCAAAGTGTTTACGAGCCAAAGGAAATCACCGAAACATTTCCTCTCGAGACACTTGGTGTAGTGAATTCTAATCTTGATTCATCTACCCCATGGTTTGCGGACATCACAAATTACCATGCGGGGGACTTCATCATTAAGGGTATGACGACTCAACAAAAACGAAAATTCTTTCGTGACATCAAGTTCTACTTTTGGAACGACTCTTACCTCTTACGGACATGTGCGGATCAGATCATTCGACGTTGTGTATTTGGAACCGAAGCTTCTAATATCCTTAGAGCTTGCCACGAGGGATCTACGGGTGGTTACCATGGTGCTAATCTCATGGCGAAGAAGGTATTTGATGCTAGATTCTTTTGGCCTACTATTTACCGAGATGCACATGCACTTGTGAAGTCGTGTGACTCATGCCAACGTCAAGGCAAAGCCTCACAAAACGATGAAATGCCACAAAACATCATCCAAGTGTGTGAGATCTTTGACGTTTGGGGAACTGATTTTATGGGGCCGTTCCCATCATCTCGTGGTAATAAGTACATCCTTGTCGACGTTGACTACCTATCTAAGTGGGTGGAAGCTAAGGCTTTGCCCACGAACGATGCTCGTGTGGTAGTCAAGTTTTTGAAGAGCTTGTTTTCTCGGTTTGGAACCCCTCGGGCGATCATAAGCGATCGTGGAACCCATTTTTGTAATGACTAATTCGAAAGGGTCCTAAGGAAATATGGGGTTACACATCAGCTTTCTACGGCTTATCACCCACAAACGAGTGGGCAAGTCGAGGTTTCAAACCGAGCATTGAAGAGGATCTTGGAGAGATCTATTGGAGAGAATCGACAATCGTGGTCGGATAAGTTAGACGATGCTTTATGGGCCTTTCATACTGCTCATATGACACCCATTGGGTGCACTCCTTATAAGCTTGTGTATGGGAAGAATTGTCACTTGCCAATTGAACTTGAACACAAAGCTTATTGGGCCCTTAAGCATTGTAATGATGATATAGAGACCACAAGAAAACACCAGAAAATGCAATTGAATGAATTGGATGAATTAAGGGATATTGCTTATGAAAATTCATTGATTTACAAAGAAAAGACTAAGAAGTTTCATGATTCAAAAATTAAAAATCGGGTTTTTAACATTGGGGATCAAGTGTTGCTTTTTAACTCACGTTTGAAAATATTTTCCGGCAAGTTGAAATCCCGTTGGTTGGGTCCATTCACCGCTACCCAAGTTTTTCCTTATGGGACTATCGAGCTAGCTCAAAATGATGGCCCCAATTTCAAGGTGAATGGACATAGGTTGTAGCACTACTTTGGTGGGGAAGTTCTCTCTTTGAACTACCTCGACGAAGTCACCTTCCCCAATGATAATTAGTATTGAGGGGATCGAGTCGAACTCATGACTCGGTAATCAAAAACGAGGTGCCTCGTGGGGGAGTCCCATGCTTATCCCATGTACATATTATCGCTTTCTAATGTAGTAACGTGAGGGGATTTGTGCCCGTCCAACCTTTGTTCCGTGGTTGTTTGTGATATGTGGTTTTTAGATGATCATGATCTTCACGATTGGAGCCTCTCGTGTTTGTTTTATGGGAGCACTCGATCGTTTGCTTTGAAGAATTTCTCAATATCCATGATATATCCTTATATGTTCTAACCTTAGGTTTTTAGCACACTTCATAAACGGCTATTAATTTAACGGTTACACCCTTTCCATGCTAGATTAAGCATTCAAATACGTCTCTATTATAGGGGTATCCTGCCCTTAGACTCGAAACATTGAGGACAACGTTTAACTTTAGTATGGGGGGGGGGGTGAATAGATACTTGCCTTGCCAAACCTTCACGCTTTCCAAAGTTTATCTTTTTGTTTATCGTTTTGTTGCAAAATAAGGCTAAAAATGGCCAAATTTTAAATTTTTTTCCTCATGTTTTATAAGTGTTTGAAGACACGAATGTAGATTTTCCGATGGCGAGAATAAGAGTAGTTTTTGACTCGACCATGCGTGTTGAGCACTTAGCTTCGATTCTTTAACTTTACATTAGGCTAAGTATCTTAAATGAGGACGAGAAATATAGAGTTAATTATAAGTTACTATGCTAAACGTAGAGTACTCGTATTCTTTCAAAAACTCATGTGTTCTCGTTCTTTGCTTATTCTCCCTTCGCTTGTATATATATATTTTGCTTAAGAAGTATTGGCTTAGCGGTTTAGTCTTGATTGTTGGTTTCTAGTCTTTTCTAGTAGCTTCCATGTAATAATATTGGGAAGAAATTAAGGTATCGCCAGCATCACGGTTTTGAAGTATTGACAACCCGAATAATCGAAAACTTCACCTAATAATAAGATTTCATGTGCTCACCTAAATCAAGCAAACAATATGAAGCTCACAAGGCCGAAAAATCTATGCGAAATTGAAAGTGAATTATGCCTTAATCTTTGAAGCTTTAAAGATCCAAAATTCGCTTTTAGCATGAGGATATACGTATTTGGCCATAATAAACACCTCATGGCGAGGTTAAATAAAAGGCAAGGCAAGACCGAAGTCATAATAAAAGCTTTATGGCGAAGTTGAATAAAAGATGGAGGTAAACCTATGATAATAAGGCCCATCCATTAGGGGGCGTATAAAAGTCTTGGTAATAAGTCTCATGTTCAAAACCGTGTTTATCGATCCTTATTGTTGACTTAATTTTTTGACATCGTTGTCTAATAGGGGGTTATTAATTCGATGGTCTTGGTTACACCGTTATGACTCTATTTTTAGACCTAAATCTCTATCACCGCATAAGTCAAAAAAATGTATCCTCGTGAACATTCAAGACAAAAATAAAATATAAGAGATACCACTTAGAGAAAATGGGAGTCTAAGTACGTGATTAGGGCATATGAGTAGTGTTAGCATTACTAACTTATAATGACAATGATCTTGTTGCAAGCTTGCCATGGAATTGGGGTGAAAATCGAGGACGACAAAATTATTTCTAAGGAAGCATTCACGTGTTCTTGTTCTATGAACCTAAACGTCCCATTTTGCGATGAAAATCATACGTTATGTCTAAAACGCAAGTAGTAATAGTAGTAGTGTAGCAAGTTTATTATTCAATAAAGGTGCATAAAAATAAAATTTGGAGGTGCTATGATACTTTATTCTATCATTGCGTGAGGGCACGGTAATGGTTTAGTATGGGGGAGTGATGAGACTGCTTTTATACATAGTCTCATCGTCCAAAATAGGCTTAAAATGCATTAAATATCATGAAATATGCCAAATATATTCTTGTGTTTGTTACATGTGTATTTTAGGTACAGATATTGAGAAAATGGCAAAAGATCACAAGAAACAAGGAAAAACGAACATGAGAAACGAAGCCGCATAATGAACCAAGCCGACAAGCCCTATTGTTGATTTTCCAAGAATAACTAAAATTGTGTATAATGCAGTTCGTTTTTCTCAGTTCTTGCTAATTGAAAGTCCAATCAATATCGGGTTTTTAACTGTTTTTGGTTGTTAATCTTTTTTGGATATTCTATTTGCTAATTCAAACAAAGCCTTGCAAAACTGAAAAATATTACCTACTTATATGTAAAACATCGTGCAAATACCAAGTTTTTATTCAAGTACAACTCAAAATGTAAATTTTAAAACTAAAAGGACTGAAAATCAAATGCTTAAAATGTAAAACTAACAAGTATAAGGACTGAAATTGTAAAACAGTTAACTAAAAGGATCAAATATGTAAACTATGTAACAAACTAACCAAATTTGTAACAAATCACAAAACTGCTAACTGAAATTTAACAAAATCCAAACTGAAAGGACTTTATTTGTGCAAATCCTAGAAATTAGCAAGTTTAGCCAAAGTTTAAGACAGTTTAATACTCTAGGAACTAGTTTGCAATTATGAAAACTTTTTAAGCCAAAAACGGGTTCCAATGACAAATAAGCTCGTTTGAGCTTATTACTGGACCAAAATCAGTCAAACCAATTGCAAAACACTTCAAATTGAAAATAAGCTAGGACTGTAAAAGGAATCTTGCTGAAAATGTCAAATAAGCAAATAAGCACTTCACAATAAGCACAAAATAAGCCATAGGAAAATCTGGACATGCACAACTGGATTTTTGTGCTAAAACTGATTAAAGAGCTCAAATGATGAACGGGAAATCAAATCTTATCAAAATTCATCAAGAAATAAGCATAGAAATTGAAATAAGCTGAAAATTGCTTATGTTGACCAAGCGTTGACCAAGAATTTTTTCAAAAAAGCTGAATTTCTCAAAAATCAACCAATAACATCTACTAAGTGGATTTGTGAAAGAAAATTGCCAGGTTAATGAAAAGAATTGTGAGATATGAAATTGCTGTTTTCATTTACAGAAACATTACTTTCCTCAAGAGTTCAGATTATTGCTTATTTCTCCTAGCTTAATGTATACTGTATCAAGTGCTTATGGAAAATGAAAGTTCATAAAATGGACTAACTTTGAGAACTGGTTTGACTAAATTTCATCAAGAATCAAACAAATGCCAGCCAAATGAAATAGATTACTTTTTTAAGCCAAAACTGACTGAAAATGAACCCAAGCTTTTTCTTGCCAATTGCCTGTTTGACCTTCAAGTTGACTTAAAAATGACTTAAAACACTTAGTAAAGACCATTCAACTAGAATTGAACATTTACTTGCCCAAATCCAACTCTTGAAAACTTTTCAAAAGCTAATTCCAAACACTCCTTTATCTGAACTTTATGAAAATTTTCAAAGACTTTTTAAGTTCTAGTTTAAACTGAATAAAAACCTTTATCAAACCAAACTAAGTGTTCAAAATGAAATTTATAAAAGCTGTTTGCAAGTAATGAACACAACTAGACGTCAAATAAGGAAGTAAGACCAAAATTGACTAAAATAAGCTATCACTAGAACACAATCCAAAGCAATAAGCAGATAATCAACACTAAGCTACAAACAAGTCCACACTCAAACCACAACCAAGCTAAACATGTTTTATCATACAATCAACAAGAATTTAAGCTAGAATTGAAGCATGCAATTGACAAATTGAGTGGAACCAAAACTCAGAAACATTTGAACCTTGTGAAGATACCATTGAGAAGTAGAGGAGTGCTGTACTCTCTATTTTAGTGCTAACCACCACCTTAGCACTAGACTCAACAATCTACAATCAACAAACTGCTACAAATCAACTAGAATCAACATCATGGCCTAAATTCATCACTTGTTCTATGTTCTTGAACTGAAATCAACAAACTCCTACTATCTTCACTCCAAAGTCAATTATGATCAATGAATGATCATAACAAACTTAAAGCAGCAACACAAGTATCAATTGAAGCAGGAATGAACAGTAAATGATGAAGATAAGATTTGGCGGGAAATGAAGAATTTGAATTTTATTAATGGAATTCAGTTACAAAGTTGTTGAGAAGGTACTAACTAACTAACTAACTCAAGAGTGTGTCAAACTCTTGAGTAGTTTAGCTAAGAAAGCAAAATGATGAGAGAAAATGTAAATGTGTGTGTTTTTCACACTTACAACTACACATACAAATGAAGCTAAAACAAACTATTTATAGACTTGAAAAAGAGAAGTGTTGGGGATGGTGACGTGTTGAGACCAATCCCAGGTCTCCACGTTGCATAATTCTGCTCCCTTGAATTTGCAGGTATGAACATGAATTGGGGCTTTTTGATTGAGTCGATTTCTTGTTAATTGATGATGACCAATGTGTTCGTCTCTCAAAAATAAGCAACTTTGATGTTTATAACTTTCCATGAAATCAACTCTAGCTCAAAAACAATCCTGGGAAATTTTGGTTATTTGAAGATGACACGTGTCAAGCTCTGAATGGTTGAAAACAATGCACACGGATTGCACTGTTGAGATCTTGTTATTTAATGTGGCGGCTGCTAGTGGGTATTTAATGCAAGGATGTGGCAATCCATGTGCTTGTTTCTTTGGCTTCTCATTGGTCAATAACTTGTCACATGGATTGAACTAGTAAAACTTTCCATAAATGGCAGAAATCACCATTGAACTTTGGCAGATTGTAATTAAATGCTAGCAACTTCATTTCTTTGGCATTTTTAGTCCTTCAAGCTTCATTCTTGAGCAAAAATGGTCCTTTGACTGAGTTGACTTGAATGTTGACCTTGTTTGACTAGGATCTTGACTTTTTACAATATTTACACTTTGGTCCTTCATCTTTGGAAATTTTTCAAGATAGGTCCTTGTACTTCAAAGCCTTGTCACTTTTGATCCTTCTTTGTCTTTTTCATCAAATTAAGCTTGATTTTCCCCTGTTTGCTTGAAAATGTATCCTTTTACCTACACAAGTGTACACAAACACAAACATACCACATAACACTGTTTTTGCAAGATAAATTGGTATTTTGCTTCATGTTTTAGGGTTATTTGTTGATAAATTGATATGAGTTTTTGCTCATATCAAATCCCCTACACTTGAACATTGTCATGTCCTCATGCAATTCTATATATTTTAAAGCACAAATTTACATTCTCCTCATAATTAATCCACCTTGGCCATATGGAATGCATCTACACTACTCTAAACTACATGATGCATGATTTTGACTTTTAACAATGCAATGAACAAAATACAATTCTATCTATATCTTTTTTATTTTTCTTGAAATGGTTTTGATGGAAATAACTCATAAAGAATTCAATGATTTTGATTAGGGCTTGGGTACCATGGACATTTATCACCCTCAAGTTTCACTTTCCCCATACCAAGCTTAAAAATGGGATCATTGCATTCACAAGTAAAAAGTGCATCAACTTATCCATGACAATTAAATGTGGAACCGGTTTTTATTTGAGCAAATTGCTTGTGGGCAAATTGTCATTATTCAAGTGTGAAATATAAGAAGTGTAAAATCCAAAAATAAGGAAGCACGGTTTTAATCCTAAGTAATCCTCTCATCCATTACTTGAAAAACCGCTCACAATTAATACAAGTCCGTTTCAAGAATAATAAGTCATTCGCCTTATGTGTAAAATCCTCATGTCATGCTTTCATAAGTAGCTACACACTCGCTAAGGAAAGAAAATAAAACTCACGCAATAATTTACATCCGCCATCTTTTTGAGACTTTGGATCCTCAACCCCGCAACCCGTCAAGGTAATATTGGATTGGAGCAATCTATTGAATCCCCGAAACCCGTCAAGGTAATATTGGAACTCAATAGTCACTATAATTAACACCACACTGCCCCTCTTGGGAGTCTTGTATAATTATTATTATTTCTTTTCTTTTCTTTTTCTTCTTTTTTTTCTAGCCACTCATTTTTTTCATAAGCCGCTCTTATTTTTCTTTATTCCTCACAAAGAAAGTTTAAAAGAATAAAAGGAAAAACACCCGCTAAATATTGATCATGACATAAGTATTGTACACATAAAACGTCCTAACTTAGAATCTTAAAACCTACTTATATCAACCATGAATGATTAGACAAAAATGCATAAGAGATTACAAACCAATTAAAACCGTTCTTGATTATTTATTAACAATTATATACATGCGAAGAAAATAGAGGCAAAGAAGAGAAGGGTTTATCCACAAGTAATTATCATGAAGTTTATCTAGCCCTTTTACACTTGCTTCAACTCTATCATTTCCCATTCTCCACAAATTTAAAATCTCAAATAATGAGATTGGTGAATGCTTAGCCTAATAGACCAATGAAGGACTACATGGTTAAGGATACTAGCTAGAGAGTGCTAAGATAAGCAAACTGGGTTGAGTCAAAATATCCATGGCGGCCTAATATGTCAAAGAAATCTAAACTTGTTAAAACCATGTTTTATTTTATTTTTCTCTTTATATCTTTTTGATGAAACATAACGAAGAAATATATACAATGCAAATGTGTTATGCAAAATGAAAAATGATTGATGCAAAAATTATGAATGCATATTTTTGGTGGCCAAAGTAGATCAAAAATTTGAAAAATGTTGAAAATCCAATTTTCCATGTTATCATGAAAGACAATGACAAGTTCTAGGTAAGGTCACTTCGATAGAAGACCCCCCTACACTTAAGCTAAACATTGTCCTCAATGTTTAAGAGCATGGAAGTATAAAAACTTCCCCTACACTTATGACAATGAATAGACTTTGCTTAACCCAAGTTAAGGAAAGGACAACTATTAGTGAAATCATGTTTAAGCACAAGGTGTCAATGAAAAATCACTATAGTAACGAAGTGAACCGGATACAAGGGCCTCCTCCATAAGCTCCAAAGCATGAAATGAGTGAACAACCCTACAAACAACATGAAGACAAAAGAAGGTCTCCCCTACACTTATCTCCAAGTCTAACCCTTTATTTCTAACCTACCACACTCTAAACCTAGTTATACGATGCTTGAGTTAATGAGTCTCTAGCTCGACTCGTCCCTCAATGAATCAATTCATGGGGAAAATGGGGATCTCTTGGACCATTTCAACGGAATTGTCCTCCCCAAAGTAATGCTTAACACGGTGACCATTCACTTTAAAATTTGGACCATCGGGTTGTGAGAACTCAATAGTTCCATATGGAAACACTTGAGCAATAGTGAATGGACCGGACCATCTCGACTTAAGCTTGCCCTCAAAAAGTTTCAACCTTGAGTTAAAGAGGAGAACCGGCTCTCCCACTTTAAACTCACGATTCTTGATCTTAGCATCATGCAATTTCTTAGTCTTTTCCTTGTAAAGCAAAGACTTTTCATAGGCATTGGCTCTCAATTCATCCATCTCATTGAGTTGATCTTTCCTATGGGAACCGGCTTGGTTTAGATCAAAGTTAGCCCACTTGAGAGCCCAAGATGCCTTATGTTCTAACTCGAATGGGAGGTGGCACCCTTTTCCATAGACAAGCCTATAAGGAGTACAACCAATTGGTGTTTTAAAAGCTGTCCTAAATGCCCATAAAGCATCATCAAGCTTATCCGACCAAGAAGCTCGATGCTCTCACACCGTTCTCTCTAAAATTCTCTTTAGACCACGATTTGTGACCTCGGTTTGACCATTTGTTTGAGGGTGATACGCGGTAGAAAGTCTATGATTAACTCTATATTTCTTCATAACTCTCGTGAATTGATCATTACAAAAGTTTGTACCGCGAACACTTATGATGGCCCGAGGTACACCAAATCTAGCAAACAATTGTTTCAAAAACTTCACAACAACTCTAGCATCATTAGTAGGTAAGGCTTTAGCCTCCACCCATTTGGACACATAATCTACCGCCACAAGTATATACTTGTTTCCCTTAGAGGATGGAAAAGGTCCCATGAAATCAATGCCCCACACATCAAATATCTCACACTCTTGGATAAAATTTTGTGGCATCTCATCACGTTGCGTAATTTTTCCTTGTCTTTGACACACATCACAAAATTTCACCATTTCATGGGCATCTTTGTAAATGGAAGGCCAATAGTAACCCGAATCAAAGACTTTCTTGGCGGTATATTTGGGCCCAAAATGTCCACCCGTAGGTCCTTTATGACACGCTTCTAAGATCTTAAATGCCTCGGGCCCATCTACACACCGTCTAATGATTTGGTCCGCACATTGCCTAAAAAGATATGGATCATCCCAAAAGTAGTATTTAACTTCCTTAAGAAACTTCTTCTTTTGTTGATAAGTAAGACCCTCAATAAGCACATTGCCCACAAGATAGTTTGCAATATCCGCAAACCAAGGAGTGGCATCCTCTTGGGAAGAGATAGACATGATCTCCTCTAATGGAAAGGATTCAATGATTTCTTGATGTGGTAAATCTCCTTGAAAAGGATGCTCAAGTCTACTCAAGTGATCCGCCGCTAAATTCTCGGCCCCTTTCTTATCACGAATTTCTATCTTAAACTCTTGAAGCAACAAAACCCATCTCAAAAGCCTAGGCTTAGCATCTTGTTTTGTCATAAGATACTTGAGAGCGGAATGATCCGTATACACTATGGTTTTGGAAAGCACAAGGTATGGTATAAACTTCTCAAAAGCATATACTATAGCAAGCAACTCTTTTTCCGTGGTAGTGTAATGAAGTTGTGCACCGGTCATGGTTTTACTCGCATAGTGTATAGGTTGAAAATGCTTATTGACTCTTTGTCCTAAGACGGCCCCCACCGCATAATCACTAGCGTCACACATAAGCTCAAAAGGTAATTCCCAATTTGGAGAAACCAAAACGAGAGCCTTAGTCAATTTTTCCTTAAGAGTCTCAAATGAGTCATCGGTCTAGCTATCTTAGAAAAATCTTGTATAAAGCGCCTATAAAATCCCGCATGACCTAAGAAACTCCTCACACCTTTAACCGAGGTGGGTGGGGGAAGCTTAGCAATCACATCAATTTTAGCTCGATCCACTTCTAATCCCTTGTTGGATATTTTGTGTCCTAAAACAATTCCCTCTTTCACCATAAAGTGACATTTCTCCCAATTAAGCACTAAACGTGTTTCCTCACAATGTTTAAGCATTCTCTCAAGATTGGTGAGACATGAGGTAAATGAATTTCCAAAGACGGAAAAGTCATCCATAAAAACCTCCATGGTTTGCTCTATCATGTCATGGAAAATCGCCATCATGCACCTTTGAAACGTCCTCGGTGCATTACATAAGCCAAAAGGCATCCTCTTGTAAGCAAATGTACCTTAGGGACAAGTGAATGTGGTCTTTTCTTGATCCTTAGGGTCAATGGGTATTTGGAAATAACCCGAAAAGCCATCAAGAAAACAATAGTACTCATTTCCTGCTAAGCGTTCAAGCATTTGATCCATAAAAGGAAGCGGGAAATGGTCTTTCCTAGTCGCCTCATTGAGTTTTCTATAATCAATGCAAACTCTCCAACCGGTCACAAGTCTCGTGGGAATAAGCTCATTGTTCTCATTAGGCACCACGGTGATTCCACCCTTCTTTGGAACACAATGAACCGGGCTAACCCATGGAGAGTCGGAAATGGGGTAAATCATACCCGCATCTAAGAGTTTAATCACTTCCTTCTTAATAACCTCATGTATTTTTGGGTTAAATCTCCTTTTGTTTTGAATGGCGGGTTTATAGTCATCCTCCATAAGGATTTTGTGTGTACAAAAATGTGGATCAGTTCCCCTTATGTCGGATATTTTCCATGCTAAGGCTTTCTTGTGTTTCTTAAGGACTTCAATAAGTTGCTCCTTCTCATCCTCTTTCAACTCTTTAGCAATGATCACAGGTAATTGGTCTTTTCCCTCTAAGAAAGCATACTCTAAGTGGGATGGAAGGTCCTTAAGTTCAATAGGAGGTGGACTCTCTATGGAAGGTTTTACTATGGAAGGTTCCTCAATGGTAACTTCTTGTGGAATAGGAGAAGGGATAGGGTCCTCATTGAGCAACTTTTGGATTGTAAGAATATATTCTTCCCAATTAATGGGAGAATCATCATCACCAAGAAAGTTTGACTCAAATTCCTCCAAGAGGAAATCACTCTCTCCAAAAGGTGTTAAAGAGGGAGCAATTGAGGCCACGGTTTCAACATGGGGCATCTCATCACTAGTACTCTTACAAGCATCATGAAAGTGTTCATCACACACCTCATCTAACACATCAACAATGTTAATAGTCTCACAAGGTCTAGACTCCTTAACCTCTTTCCTATCACAAACTTTCCCTAACTTAAACACCACTCTCTCATCTTCTACTCTCATAATTAGTTCTCCTTCCGCCACATCTATCAAAGTACGACCCGTTCTCAAAAATGGTCTACCAACAATCAAAGGCACTCTAGGATCCATGTCATAATCAACCACTACAAAGTCGGCCGGAAACGTAAACTTATCCACACCTACAAACACATCCTCCGCTATACCTACGGGGTAAGCTATGGTTCGGTTGGATTGTTCAAGAGTCATCCTAGTGGGAGTGAGCTCGGGAAGAGAGAGTTTTTTCCAAACCGATAGAGACATGAGGTTTATGCTTGCCCCTAGATCCGCCAAAGCCATGCAATTTTCAACACCGGGAAAATTACAAGGTATCAAGAAGCGCCCCGGATCTCCAAGTTTTGTTGGTAAGGTTTTAAGTAACACCGCGGAACAATTTTCATTAAGGGATGTGTTGGGCAAATCAACCAATTTCTCTTTGTTTGAGAGTAAATCCTTGAACATCTTAGCAAACTTTAGCATATAAGCAAGAGCTTCCGCAAAGGATATATTGATGTTGAGTTGCTTGAACATCCTTAAGAAAT
Organism: Glebionis coronaria; assembly: GCA_025667525.1. Classification (NCBI taxonomy): domain Eukaryota; kingdom Viridiplantae; phylum Streptophyta; class Magnoliopsida; order Asterales; family Asteraceae; genus Glebionis; species Glebionis coronaria. The sequence goes on along the minus strand of CM046882.1, from coordinate 100,765,693 downwards.
TGGAGACTTGGATGTCATCCTTGTTCTTTAACTTGTCCTTTTTCAACCTTGAAGGATATGGAAGAGTAGGTTTTGGTGTAGGTGGAATAGGTGTTGTTGTTGAAGATTTGTCTTTGTTAGCTTCTTCATTGGGAAGTGTGGAAGGTAAAGGAGAAGTATGAATAGGTTGAGAAGGTGTGTTTGAGTGAATAGGAGCATTTTGAGGAGGTGAGGTAGAGGTAGAAGGCTTGTCACAAGTAGGAGCACAAGTGGGTTGAACAATAGTAGGTTTAGGAGGTGAAGGATCCTTTGTTGTTGTTCCACTCCTTGTTGTAATAGCATTAACATTTGCCCTTGGATTAGTTTGTGTGTTGGAAGGTAAAGCTCCTTGTGGTCTTTGATTTAATGCCATTAAAAACCTATTGGTTTGTTCCTCCATTATACGTTTCATTTGGTCATTCATTTTCTTCTCAATAGCTTGGACCCTCCTTTCATTCTCTTGATTCATTTTGTGTAAGAAATCCATTGTGTTATAATCTTGTGACACATTTCCTTGAAAACCTTGAGGTTGGAAAGGTAAAGGTTGAGCATTAAATCCTTGATTTGGTGGATAAAAGTTATTTGCTTGAGGTTGAAATTGATTGGGTGCCTTGTAGTTATTTCCATGATAAGGTGGTCTTTGCCCTTGATTCCTTGGTAAAATTTGAGGAGGATTTTGTTGAATTTGGGTGGGTGGTTGGGGTGGGAATCCCGGTGGAGTAAGGTAGTTTTGGGACTTGTAAGAAAGGTTATTTGTATTGATATTTGGCTTGAAGTGTTCACGATGTCCCTCTTGGTAAGCATAGCATTCCCCTTGATAAACGTGCACCTTATCACATTGTTCATAAGAATGGGGACCTCCACAAGTGACACAAGAAATGGTGATGGCATTCACATTATTTGAAGAGTTGTTCAATGAAGCGGTCTTAAGGGCTTGAACTATCTCTTGAGTCATTTCTTGTTGACCTTGTTTGACTTGTTGAAGGATCTCTTGGTGATATTTAAGGAATTGGTTATCACAAGGTGTTTGAGAGGTGTTTTGGATAACATGAACCCTTTCTTCAAATTGATTGTTTGTTTGAACCATTGCTTTAGTCTCAATGATGTCCAAGGCCTCTTGCATGGATTTAAGAAGAATATTCCCTCCCGCGGAAGCATTGAGTGAATCTTGGTGATGAGGTTTAAGGCCATTATAGAAGGTATTGATTTGGTGAACGTCATCCAATCCATGATTAGGGCATCGCCTCAATAACTCACTATACTCTTCCCAAGCATCACTAAAGGATTGACTAGGTTTTTGTTGAAAGCCTATAATTAAGTTCCTCAAGGTCATGGTCTTAGATGGAGGAAAGAACTTGTTCAAAAACTTAGTGGTGAAACCATCCCATGTGGTGATACTATCGGGTGGTTGGGTGTCTAACCAATGCTTAGCGGGTCCCTCTAATGAAAATGACACTAACATCAACTTAATAGCATCATGTGGAACTCCATTGTGCTTAATGGTATTGCAAAGAGAAAGGAATCTCTTAAGGTGAGAATGAGGATCATCATTCTTGTTACCATAGAAAGGTAATTGTGAAACCATAGTAATCATAGACGTGTGTAGCTCAAATGTATTTGCGGGAATTTAGGGAATCTTAATAGCACTAGCATATCCATGAACATTGGTTTGCATACGTTCCATCAAAGAACGATTATCAACAGCCATGGCTTCTTGTGGTGGAGGAGTCAAAGCACGATTCTCGTGATCGGCTTGATGGATGGTGGAGGTCTTACTCTTTCTCTTTTTCTTCCTTTTCGGAGGAAGAGGTTGTACACCAATCGGTATTTGTGCACGCCCGCGAGTGAGCATGCAACTCAATACGAGGAATGAGAGAGAAGCTCTCGTGTGACTTTGAATAGAAATGGATTATCCTCTTCGAGTTTCAATATTAAATATCTACAAGAAAATAACAATATACGTATGTACTACTTGGGTGTAAGACCCCCAATGAAGCCTTCCTTCTTAGAATACTCACAAGTGAACGGGGGGTTAGGTGGCACGAAGCACTTAAGTACCTATTGACCCTTAGATGGCATTTTATAGAACATCGCCTTTCTATTCACTTAAATGTTCGTATTCTTCGAATTGTTGCTTATTGAGAGTATTTATCTATTCTTGCTTTATTTTGTTTGATCGATACACGTGTCAAGGACCGGAACGCCCCTCAACACGCTGTATTGCCTTGGCAATACTTATGGAGAATATGTAGATTGGTTGTTCTTATACGTATACGTATTTACTTATAATAATATATGGAAAATATTTTTGTAGTTATGAATTTTTAAGAGAAAATACTATATGTACATAAAAACCGAGAGAATCCAATAATATATATTTTTGGGTGCAATCTCTTAGGAAAAAGATTGCTTTTTGGATTTTTTTAATTTGTTTTGGTCAATTCTTTAGGAAAAGAATTGTTTTGTTAATTTTTTAGTTTTTATATATTTTTATATTTTTGATTTTTTATTTGTTTTTGATTTATGATACGTAAAAATAACGTTCACAAGGTGAACGGATCCCAAAAGCCAATGAAAACCGTCAATCGATAGTCTCTCATAAAGTCAAAGAACTGGCAGCGGCGCCATTTGAAATTGTGTATAATGCAGATCGTTTTTCTCAGTTCTTGCTAATTGAAAGTCCAATCAATATCGGGTTTTTAACTGTTTTTGGTTGTTAATCTTTTTTGGATATTCTATTTGCTAATTCAAACAAAGCCTTGCAAAACTAAAAAATATTACCTACTTATATGTAAAACATCGTGCAAATACCAAGTTTTTATTCAAGTACAACTCAAAATCTAAATTTTAAAACTAAAAGGACTGAAAATGTAAATTCTATGAAAATCAAATGCTTAAAATGTAAAACTAACAAGTATAAGGACTGAAATTGTAAAACAGTTAACCAAAAGGATCAAATATGTAAACTATGTAACAAACTAACCAAATTTGTAACAAATCACAAAACTGCTAACTGAAATTTAACAAAATCCAAACTGAAAGGACTTTATTTGTGCAAACCCTAGAAATTAGCAAGTTTAGCCAAAGTTTAAGACAGTTTAATACTCTAGGGTCTAGTTTGCAATTATGAATACTTTTTAAGCCAAAAACGGGTTCCAATGACAAATAAGCTCGTTTGAGCTTATTACTGGACCAAAATCAGTCAAACCAATTGCAAAACACTTCAAATTGAAAATAAGCTAGGAGTGTAAAAGGAATCTTGCTGAAAATGTCAAATAAGCAAATAAGCACTTCAAAATAAGCACAAAATAAGCCCTAGGAAAATCTGGACATGCACAACTGGATTTTTGTGCTAAAACTAATTAAAGAGCTCAAATGATGAACGGGAAATCAAATCTTATCAAAATTCATCAAGAAATAAGCATAGAAATTGAAATAAGCTGAAAATGGCTTATGTTGACCAAGCGTTGACCAAGAATTTTTTCAAAAAAGCTGAATTTCTCAAAAATCAACCAATAACATCTACTAAGTGGATTTGTGAAAGAAAATTGCCAGGTTAATGAAAAGAATTGTGAGATATGAAATTGCTGTTTTCATTTACAGAAACATTACTTTCCTTAAGAGTTCAGATTATTGCTTATTTCTCCTAGCTTAATGGATACTGTATCAAGTGCTTATGGAAAATGAAAGTTCATAAAATGGACTAACTTTGAGAACTGGTTGACTAAATTTCATCAAGAATCAAACAAATGCCAGCCAAATGAAACTGATTACTTTTTTAAGCCAAAACTAACTGAAAATGAACCCAAGCTTTTTCTTGCCAATTGCCTGTTTGACCTTCAAGTTGACTTGAAAATGACTTAAAACACTTAGTAAAGACCTTTCAACTAGAATTGAACATTTACTTGCCAAAATCCAACTCTTGAACACTTTTCAAAAGCTAATTCCAAACACTCCTTTATCTGAACTTTATGAAAATTTTCAAAGACTTTTTAAGTTCTAGTTTAAACTGAATAAAAACCTTTATCAAACCAAACTAAGTGTTCAAAATGAAATGTATAAAAGCTGTTTGCAAGTAATGAACACAACTAGACCTCAAATAAGGAAGTAAGACCAAAATTGACTGAAATAAGCTATCACTAGAACACAATCCAAAGCAATAAGCAGATAATCAACACTAAGCTACAAACAAGTCCACACTCAAACCACAACCAAGCTAAACATGTTTTATCATACAATCAACAAGAATTTAAGCTAGAATTGAAGCATGCAATTGACAAATTGAGTGGAACCAAAACTCAGAAACATTTGAACCTTATGAAGATACCATTGAGAAGTAGAGGAGTGTTGTACTCTCTATTCTAGTGCTAACCACCACCTTAGCACTAGACTCAACAATCTACAATCAACAAACTGCTACAAATCAACTAGAATCAACATCATGGCCTGAATTCATCACTTGTTCTATGTTCTTGAACTGAAATCAACAAACTTCTACTATCTTCACTCCAAAGTCAATTATGATCAATGAATGATCATAAAAAACTTAAAGCACCAACACAAGTGTCAATTGAAGAAGGAATGAACAGTAAATGATGAAGATAAGATTTGGCGGGAAATGAAGAATTTGAATTTTATTAATGGAATTCAGTTACAAAGTTGTTGAGAAGGTACTAACTAACTAACTAACTAACTCAAGAGTGTGTCAAACTCTTGAGTAGTTTAGCTAAGAAAGGAAAATGATGAGAGAAAATGTAAATGTGTGTGTTTTTCACACTTACAACTACACATACAAATGAAGCTAAAACAGACTATTTATAGACTTGAGAAAGAGAAGTGTTGGGGATGGTGACGTGTTGAGTCCAATCCCAGGTCTCCACGTGGCATAATTCTGCTCCCTTGAATTTGTAGGTATGAACATGAATTGGGGCTTTTTGATTGAGTCGATTTCTATTTAATTGATGATGACCAATGTGTTCGTCTCTCAAAAATAAGCAACTTTGATGTTTATAACTTTCCATGAAATCAACTCTAGCTCAAAAACGATCCTGGGAAATTTTGGTTATTTGAAGATGACACGTGTCAAGCTCTGAATGGTTGAAAACAATGCACACGGATTGCACTGTTGAGATCTTGTTATTTAATGTGGCGGCTACTAGTGGGTATTTAATGCAAGGATGTGGCAATCCATGTGCTTGTTTCTTTGGCTTCTCATTGGTCAATAACTTGTCACATGGATTGAACTAGTAAAACTTTCCATAAATGGCAGAAATCACCCTTGAACTTTGGCAGATTGTAATTAAATGCTAGCAGCTTCATTTCTTTGGCATTTTTAGTCCTTCAAGCTTCATTCTTGAGCAAAAATGGTCCTTTGACCGAGTTGACTTGAATGTTGACCTTGTTTGCCTATGATCTTAACTTTTTACAATATTTACACTTTGGTCCTTCATCTTTGGCAATTTGTCAAGATAGGTCCTTGTACTTCAAAGTCTTGTCTCTTTTGATCCTTCTTTGTCTTTTTCATCAAATTAAGCTTAATTTTACCTTGTTTGCTTGAAAATGTATCCTTTTACCTACACAAGTGTACACAAACACAAACATACCACATAACACTGTTTTTGCAAGATAAATTGGTATTTTGCTTCATGTTTTAGGGTTATTTGTTGATAAATTGATATGAGTTTTTGCTCATATCAATAACCCTTGAAGAATTGAAGATTGTACAAAAAGGTTCCTCCAATGTTGAAGAATTGACACTTTAAACCCTTGTATATTCATAATTACAAGTTTGGTCCTTAAAGTTTGTCAAATTACAAAAAGGAACCTCCACTTTGAAGAATTGGCAAGAATGGTCCCTCAAACTTGAAGACTTGTCATTATTAGTCCTCCAAGAAGTCAACAATACAAGTCAACCCTTGAAGAATGAAGAAAATGCCAAACAACCCTTCAAATATCATGAATTGGCAAGAAATACCCTTGAAATACTTTTGCAAAACTTTTTGGGGCAAAAGTGTGAAAACTGAAACTTCAATAACAAAGGAATTCAGTTTTTATGCTATTTAAACAAGAATGAAAGAAGATAGAAAGAAGGGGGGTTAAAGCTGGCCGACATAAAACATAGCTTAACCAACCATAGAGTGACACCTCACCCACCAAATCTCTTCCACCAATCAGAACCCACTATCTTGCCATGTAACTTCCCACTCACCAACGAATTTAACTAATCTTTATTAGTTAATTAATTGGGCGCTTAACACAAATTTAAATCATAAATTGGATCAAACTCACAACTATTCACTCAAGAACAAAATTGGGGTTTTGTTAAATACTTTGAATTAAAACCCAAAACCCTCCAGATTTGTGATTAACCTATCCCTAATCACAACCCAACTCTCACTTTGCATGCCACATCACCCACAAGTTTACATGATATCTTCCATGCACACATTTTATTGGGATGATGCCAAAAGGTGCCAGCCATCCAATGCCCAACAAAGCTGCTTCAAACTTAAGCTTACTTGGGAATCTGGATCAAATTCTTATCACCTTTACACCCTCACAAACAACCAAGATACTTCACATGATCAACCAAAATTCAAACTGCAAGGGCAATTTTGGGACTTCACTATTAGGGTTTAAACTTAATTTTCAGCTTTCTTAGAATCATTATAGCCTATATAAAGGCCTCAGGCTGCAACATTTACATTTGCTCTTGGTTTTTCCTTGTTCAAAATTCTGTAAATCCTTTTTCAAGTTAAATGAAAACGTGTTGGAGTATTTGAAGAAATCCAAGTGCCAATCTTAATTTATGCTTGTTATTGTTACATGTTTATAATTGTTAAGTCTTAAAACCTGTTTTTAAACATTGTGCAAGAAATTGCATAATTTTCCAAAGTTTGATATTTTGCTAAGTCTTTGGTACATCCTTGGAATTTTTGGATTACAAGTGATCTATACACCCTGATAAGAAGATTATCAAGGTGTTGTGAGCTTGTGGTTTTGGGATAATCAAGGAGTGGGTACAAAGGTTGCATTAATCATCTTTGTTTTCCAATTTTCAGTTTTATATATTGCTTGTTCTAACCTTGTTACTCTTAGAAGCTTTGTGGAAGCTTGTGCCTTGTTAAGCTAGGCACATAAGCTCAAAAATTCGTGAGTGTGGATGTAAATTCATGAGGTTTGAGCCTACTTACACAAAATCTGTTAAAAATACTTGATTTTGTGATTTTTGTGTTCTGCTATTATAATTATTGTTCTTGTGGCTTGAATCTGCTTAATACTGCATGATAATGATGTTATGATGCTAGATTGGGCTTCGGTAAACCTGAAATACACAATTGCTTTGTTAAATATTGGATTAAAAAGTGAAAGGGGTGTTTGGGTCTACTGATTTAAGGTGCTTGTTTGATTTTGAGTTAGGATTTGTGTTGGTTAAGTGTTGGTATCTGTTTATTAAGTGATATTGTGCTGATATATGCAAGTCTTGAGCTTTTAAACATCAAATTCTTGATTGTGCTATAACTTGTTTGATTTAGCCTGTTTTGACCTAAGATTTTGGAAACACCTAGATTGTATGCATTTTTAGGTCTAACAAGTGTTTAAACAAAGTTTATATAACCTGTTTAAGAGATTTGAGGGATTGAATTTGGGCTTGTGCTCAAGTACACCAACAAAGTTCATAATCTGCTTGTTCTTTGTTCATTAGTAACTTTTTAAGCTTGAATCTTGTTCTAAACTTTGAATCATTGCATGAAACCAGTTGATTTATGTTCATTTGAATTTATTATAGCTGTTGTGTGCATTTGGTTCAATTTGGTTGGCTTATTCTTGCTAAAACTGCTTATTTGTTGAAAACTGCTTATTGTTCATGTCTGTGTAATATCTGGGCAAAGATTGAATTAACTGTATCCTATGGCTGTTAGGATTTGTGTTTTTGTTATTGTTATTGACTCATTATAACCCACTGGTTATAAGGGTGCCTTGGTGTTCATTGATTCTAACAAAAATTCACAAAAGACAAAAAGTCAAAGAAGCCAAGCAGTGGAAACTTTTCCCACTGCTGGACCTCCAAAACTAGCCACTACTAGTGTTAATTCTTGATCAGCTTATTCATAAGCCATTTTAGCTTATTAAGACTTGCAACAACTTATTTTTTGTGATCAATCTTCCTTATTTGACCCATTTGACTAATCTAGAGCATATTAGGGTTTGACTTTTAGGTTTGACTAGAAAACTAATTGACTTGACTTTTTGATAAGTGCTTATTTGCTTATTCTAGCTTATTCTATGTGCTTATTTGAAAATTTTTTGTTGATTTTGCTTAATTAAGTCATTTAAAATCTTTTACAACTTGAATCAGCACTTGAGGTGGCCTAGAACTCAAAACGACTATTTTGTCGTTTTCTGTAGAGAGCTTTTGCTTATTTCAGGCTTATTTCTTGGGCTTTTTCAAAATTTCTTTTCACAGATCTCTTAATTATCCCAAAAGAAGCTTGTGTGTCAAATTAGAGCTTATGGCATTAGCTTATGGCTTAATGGGCCAAAAAGCCCATTAAGAATAAGCTGTTGACTATTAAGCTGTGATAAGCTCACTTTCAACTTTTGAGCCTTTAGACTTTTGTGCTTAAAATCAAATTTTGAGTCACGTAGGTGATTCTGTGCTTATTTGGACAACTTTTTGCTTATTAAGCCAAAAAGCCCAATTTAGTGGATTGTTTTTCATTTCAACCGATTTGGAGGCCCATTAGGGGTATTTTGGTAATTTCATGTTCATTTCTGTGTTTATTAGGTTAAAATAAATTAGTTTACAACTTTTTAGAATTTTTTAATAAATTCTGGATTTTTAATATTATTTTATTATTATTTTATTATTAAAAACTAAATTTTAGATTTTTGCAAGTTTTTCATTTTTCATAGCTTAAATAAATTAAGTTAGGAATTTAAAAATTTTTAGATTAATTTTAGTGTCATTTAATTAATATTTAGAATTATTTTTAAGATTTTATAGTTTTTAATCATTTTTAAACAAATTTATTAATTTTAAATTTTTCAAAAATAGTTTTTAATTTAGTTAAGTCATTTTAGAGGTTTACAAAGTGAAAAATCTCATTTTGGGCTTTTTGTTAATTAAATTGATTTTTTGGGCTTTAATTAGCATTGAAAAATTAATATTTAATTAAATAAAAGGTTTGAATGATTTTTGATTTTTTGTAAACTCTAATTACATTTTTAGGATTTATTGCAATTTTCTAGGAATTTTTAGGTTAATTTTTAAATTACGTCACTATTTACGGTTTTACGTGCACGACTTTTCGTCTTAGTTTAATTCATAATCGTAACCGTCATCCTTTTCTTATTTCTTTTCTCATAATCATAATCACAAACACTTAATCATTTCGTACACAACACACTTGCCTCCTTGAGAACGAACTCTCAACTACTTTGGGTCATTTACTTGTGGTTTTCCTAAATCACTTGTTTAATACTTACCCTAATTACCCCGTTTTCCTAAACGAGTGTGAAATTTACAACAATCAGTGGGCAATGACGCACAAGCAGCGGTTGAAGCTATAGGAACATTTAATTTAATTTTACCTTCGGGTTTAGTACTGATTTTAAATGATTAGCATTATGCACCTACAATTGTTAGGGGTGTTATTTCCTTTTCTTGTTTGTTGGATACTGTATTCGTTCACAATATTGATAATAATGGAATTTCTGTTTGGAAAGATGGTATTTTCTATTTTACTGCAATTTCTGTAAATGGTGTGTTTGAAATAGACATGCATGATAATGAATCCAAGTATAATAATAATCCTGTTTTTAGCCTGAGAAAGAAGAGAAAGTTTGACAAGAACTCTTCTTATCTTTGGCATTGTAGACTTGCCATATTGGGAAGACTCGTATAGAAAAGCTTCAATGTGAAGGTCTTTTGGAAAATATCAATGATGAATCATTTGATAAATGTGAGTCTTGTATCTCTTGAAAGATGACCAAGAAACCTTTTAATAACAATATTGAAAGGGCTACTGATCTACTTGGTTTAATACATATTGATGTGTATGGACCACTTAGACATGTGTCAAGGAAAGGTGCTAGCTACTTCTTAATATTTACGGATGATTATAGTCGTTATGGTTATGTTTATTTACTTAAGCATAAACATGAGGTATTTGAAACATTCAAAGTGTTTAAAGCAGAAGTAGAATTGCAACTAGGAAAGAAGATTAAAGCTCTTCGTTCTGATAGAGGTGGTGAATATTTAGGTCAAGAGTTTGAAGATTATCTAAGTGAGAATGAAATTGTTCAGCATCTTACTTCTCCCTATACTCCACAACAAAATGGTGTATCCAAAAGGAGAAATCGTACACTATTAGATATGATGCGATCTATATTTAATCTTACAACTTTACCATTATCCTTTTGGGATTATGCTTTAGAATCTGTTGTTCGCATTTTAAATATGGTTCCCACAAAGAAGGTGAATAAGACACCATATGAACTATGACATGGAAAGAAGCCATATTTGTCTTATTTAAAGGTCTGGGGTTGCGAGGCGTATGTGAAATGTGACTCGGGCGACAAACTCCAACAACGATATATGAAAGGTATCTTTGTAGGATACCCTAAAGAAATTATGGGTTACTACTTTTATTATCCACCTGAGAACAAAGTGGTTGTTGCTAGATATGGAGACTTCCTTGAAAGTGATCTTGTAAATCAAGAATTTAGTGGGAGAAATTATGAGCTTGAAGAGAGTCATATAGATACATTACCTTCTTAAAACACTAGCGAAATAATTCCTGTAGAACCAAAAAGTCTGGCGGTTCCACCAGAATTAGTTCCTATGCATAGATCTAAAAGGATTAAAAACTCAAATAGCAATATATATCTTAATATAGAGGATGATGATGAAGTAGGGGATCTTGGAGAACCTGCTAATTATAAATCCGCCATGCTTGATCTTGAGAAGGATAAGTGGATGGTTGCTATGGATGAGGAAATGAAATCCCTGAAAGTTAATGATGTTTGGATTCTTGCAGATCCACCACCAAATGCTAAAGTAGTGAGACATAAGTGGATATACAAGAACAAAACCGACATGGACAGAAAAGTACAATCCTATAAAGCTCGTTTAGTAGCTAAAGGTTTTACTCAAACCTTTGGCGTAGACTACGAGGAGACATTTTCTCCTGTAGCACACTTATGAGCTATTAGGATTCTCATAGCTATAACAACATACTATGACTATGAGATATGGAAAATGGATGTTAAAACTGCCTTCTTGAACGGTCGCTTAGATGAAGACATCTAAATGCAACAACCGGGAGGGTATGTTGTTCCTAAGAATCCAAAACACGTGTGTAAACTTCAAATATCTATTTATGGTTTGAAGCACGCATCACGTCAATGGAATAAATGATTTGATGAAGAAATCAAAAAGTTTGGATTTATTCAAAATCGTGATGAACCATGTGTATATCGCAAAGCTAGTGGGAGTGATGTAGTATTTCTTGTCCTATATGCTGATAACATATTAATCATGGGAGGTAACATTCCAAGACTTAAAGTTGTTAAGGATTATCTTGGTAAATATTTTTCTATGAAGGATTTAGGAGAAGCTGCATACATTCTGGGAATTAAGATCTGTCAAGATAGGAAAAGACGGTTAATTAGTATAACTTAAGATGCTTATATAGATAAGATATTGAAGAAATATAATATGCATAATTCTAAGAAAGGTTTTCAACCTATGGAAGTTAAGCATATTCTGAGTCATGAGATGGATGCATCAACTCCTGAAGAGGAAGCATACATGCACAGGGTGCCTTACGCTTCGGCTGTAGGATCTATTGTGTATGCTGTAAGATGCACAAGGACTGATTTGGCGTTTGTTCAGAACTTGGTCAGTCGATACCAACATAATCCGAGGTAGCTTCACTGTATTGATGTTTAAACATATTTAGAAGATTACGAAAGAAATGTTTTGGTATTCAGAGGGTAGCCATATACATAACTAAATGTGGTTTGGATTAGGAATTTTATAGGAGATCTTAGGATGTTGCTTGCAATAAAAGAACCTAATAAATATGTATTGGGACAATTTTGCCGTAATCATATTCGCAAATGATGCTGAAATCATGAAGGGCGCCAGACACTTTAAGATTAGACATCACTACGTCCGAGAACAAGTAGAAGCTCGTGAAGTCAAATTAATAAAATTTCAGACAGATGATAACGTAGCTGATCCTTTTACTAAGGCTTTGCCTAGACCAAAGGTAGTTAAGAATGCCAAGGCTATTGGGATGCAACTAGCTAGCGATTTCATGCAATGAATCTTTGATTAGTATTTGGATAAAGGATGTTAAGTCATTATTATTTAATAAAATAAAGATTGGGTTTCATTTATTCTTATTACTTAATTTTGTATCCTATTTTACGTGTTTTAATCCATGAATAAATTGTTATGCTAAATGTCCATTATCGGTTAATAATATGAGAATATTATTAAATTAAGACAAATCAAAATTGCGATAGAGTATACTTGAAAGTATATAGATCGATTTTGGATGATATTCGATGAATCAATATTGGCCTTATCCAACCTATATGATTTTACTTTGTGGATCTTTGTCATCAAGTTAATCATAAATAGTTATCCTTAGACCTGAGATACCAGAAAACTGTTTTGAATCTAGTGCATTTTGTGGAATAATCTAACGCTAAACGTAACTGGTAGTTATAAGGATTATTTTCAAAATTGTTGCAAAATTCATTGGTTGTGCTTGTAGTCAATATGGGATTTATTTCCTCCAATTTTGTTTTGTAGTTTTAATACTGCTAGGCCCCTCGTGAGATTAGTAAGATATTTGTGTGGCCACACCCAAATTTGTTTTGGTAATCTTCTTGAATATGTGAATGAGAAACATAATGGTTAATGAAAGGAACGACTGAGATCCATATCCTTATTAACGTTGTATTAGAAATAAAAGGATAATAATAATGATGAATCATTAAAAGGTTTTATCCTGGAGACCTTACTCGAGTTGTACTAGAGACATTTCTAGTGTAACTAGACGCTAGTCAATGTAATCATGATATTCGAAATATGTCCAAGTGGGAGCTGAAAGTTTATGGACTTATATTTAATAGTCGTGTGATACGATCGAACTCGAGATTACGGGATCGCACACAATACGTAAAGAGTTAATTTATTTAATAAATATATTTATTATATTTATTAAATTAAATCGAGCTATAATATTAACGATCGTTAAATAATTAAGAGTTAAGTATTAACGAGCGTTGTGGAATAAATAGGAAGATGAAATAGAAAGAAGAATGGAGGTTCCGGAACACCCCCTAAGGGGTGTTTGGATCATCGGTTATGGAGGGGAAAAGGGGAAGGAAAATTTTTTTCCTTATATTTGTTTGGGCTACAAGAATTCTAGGTCTATATAAACAACCCCCACCCTCATAACTACACACCAACCTCTCCCTCTCTTTCTCTGGTCGATCGCAACATAGAACCCATAAAGGGTTTCGGTTGGTTTTCTTGTTCTTTCGATTTTGCTTATAAACTAGTCCTAGCCCCTCTCTAGAGTTGTTGGGTAGATTTTCCACAAGCGTAGAAGCTCGGTTTACACGTGCTAGAATCACTGTTAGCTCGTTGTATTACGTGTGTACAAGAACGTAATATAGTCTTACTTTAGACTATATCTTGGTGGAGTACGTTATAAACCCTAATTGGTGATTCGTTCTTTATATTGTAATTTTGCTTTAGCGTAAAGGTATATAACCCTAATTAGATTAATTATAATTCTGCTTTTATGATTTTATTAAATCGCTTCCGCTATATGTGTGCTTTGATCTCGTTTAGGGTTTTGTGTAATTGTTATGAACTATATCAACCTTCAGTTTCTTCGAGCGTGGCATCCAAAGTGGAGAGCTAACGTCACGACGATTGAAGAATCAAAGGACCTTACTACATTGTCACTCGATGAACTTGTTGGAAACATGAAATTTCGTGGGATGATAATCTTGAAAGATTCGGAGATTGTCAAGAACTAGGGTGAAAGAAAGTCTATAGCATTAAAAGCCAAGAAAGAGCATATTGATAATGAATGCTCAACTTCCGGTAGTGAAGATGAAGAATATGCTATGGTGATTAAAGACTTTAAGAAGTTATTCAAGAGAAGAGGACAATACGTAAGACAATCTAGCATAAAAAATAAGTCATCCTCAAAAAAATGATTCGGCAAGAATGATAAAAGTAAAAGGAAGTGCTATAAATGCGGTGATCCAACCATCTAATTAGAGAATGGCCCAAGCCACCTCGCAACAAGAATCACATGGCGTTCTTTATAGGGTCGTAGAGTGATAGTGGTGAAGAGTGTGAGTAAAATGCTAAAGGCGATAAGTGTCTCATGGCTCATTATTCTAAAGAGGTACATTCTGAAACCGAATACTATGGCAATGATACTTCTTCATGAGACGACTTAGAATTAGAGAGTCAATACGATAATCTATACAAACTAAGTTCAAAATTCATAGAAAAGAATAATTTGTTAAAATCAACTAGAACTAAGCTTGAAAATGAGATTAGAGAGCTAAAAAGTAAATTAGCTAAGATTGAGAAAAACAAAGAAGTTAATTTAGGATGTCTAAATTGTGAAAACCTTAGACAAGAAAATGAGAAACTCAAGAGCACATCCATTAAATTGGATAAATTTATGAAAGGTACTAATTCCCTTGATGATATGTTAAGTAAACAAATACACTTTAATTAAAAACTTTGTCTAGGTTTTAATGTTGATGAAGCATCTACTAGTGAAACTAAACAAGTAAAATTTTCTGAAAAAGCGTCTACTGTCCACGGTCAAGAAATTTTTCTGTTTATGGAACTGTTGAAGGAGCTGTTGGGAATAAAATGAGCCAAGACACTTAGACGCTGACAAGAGGAAATTAGACGTTGATAAGAAGAAATCAAGCATTGTCAGATCAAGCGTTGACAAGAAGAAATCAAGCGCTGATGAGAAGAAGTCCAAGCACTGATAGAATACTTAGTCTACACGTTTTGTATTTCTAGTAAAGATATGTTCGACATTGTATTTTCTATATTTATCTTTACCTAGAATAGCTGATAGTCAGACTCTTGTGCAAGGCTCCTTAATCTATAAAAGGAGGCCTTTAGGTTTTAGTTTGATATACGTTTTTTACACTTTCATTGTACACAAGTTTGATCATCAATCAAAGTGAAAGTTTGGTTTATTCTGTTTGTGTGTTCTTGCTCTACGTCTTAATTCTGCATAATACTTAGATTGTTTCATATACAACAAAGTTTCTATAAGTGTTTAACCTGATTCAATCTCGTTTACACAAAGCTAAATCGATCTAAGTTTGGGATCAACAAGTGGTATCAGAGCCTGTTGAGGAAATTTGATCTAAAGAACACAAAACCCTAAAAACCCTAAATGGCCAAAAACCCTAATTTTTCAAGAAACCCTAAAAACCAGACAAGATGTCTACTCCAGAGATGACTTCCTCCTCTAGTCACAATCTAAAAATCCCCATGCTAGACCCTAACAACTTTGAGCTATGGAAGTTCAATTTTGAGCAGTATCTTCAAATTCATGATCACACTCTTTGGGAAATTATTGAATATCAAAACACATTCTTTTAGGCTGCTAGGATTACTGTTGCTATTGCTGCAAGATCAATTCAGGGCTCAACTGAAGAAGATAAAAAATAAAGACCTTCAGATGGAAGAGCTGTCTCAACTGAGGACATTGCAAAGAGAAGGAATGACATGAAAACTCTAAGCATTCTCAAACTTTCTTTGGGACCAGCAAATCAGCACAAGTATAGAGGTTTTGAGTCTGCCAAAGAGCTTTGGGCAGCCCTTCAAGTCAATTATGGTGGTAATGATGATACTGGCTGAGAGAAGAAGAAGCAACTCTTGCATGAGTATGTTGTGTTCAAAGCTCTTCCCAATGAAAAGCTAAGTGTGGTGAGAAGCAGACTTCTTGACATCACAAGCAAATTGTCCTTTATGGGAACAGTGTATGATGATGCTGATATCATTACCACTTTCCTTAAAAGTCTTGGTGATGTATGCAAGATTGAAGCAAGGTTTATTATTGCTACCAATGCTCATAAAAGTTCCACTTTTGATGACGTCTATAATAAACTGAAGATTGTAGAGAATGAAATCCTTTTGGATCAAGGAAGCAAATCTACCTCTAGAAACATAGCTTTCTTCTCACATAGTGAAGGTTAATTTGATCAAAGGGAGTCATACGTGCACCCCGTTACTGGATCACCTTGTGTCAACGTTGGATCAAGCTTTGTCAGCGCCCCACATTCAGACGCTAACACATACAATGTTGACTCACCAAGGATTAAACCTGCTGGTATAGATCTAGATACAGTGTGTGCATACATTGTTGCATTGCCCAATGGTTTAATGATTACATATGAGGACCTTGAGCAAATCAGTGATGAGAATTTGGAGGAGATGGACATAAAGTAGAATATGGCACTTGCAAGCATAAGGGCCAATAGATGGAACAGGAGATTCAAGAAGAAGATGACATTTAATGCTAAAGACACTGCTGGATTTGATAAATCCAAGGTTGAGAGTTACAATTGCCATGGAATGGGTCACTTTATGAGAGAATGCAGATCTCCAAGAAGGTCTGATGCTGGAAAACCTTCAAGCCAAATCATCAAGGATGAAGACACAAAGGCTATGGTTTCCATGCAAGAAATTGATGATGTTGGCTGAGATTAGAGCTTTATGGCCAAGGAGGTAGAAGTGAACAAGGCTTTGATTGCAGAGAAGGATGAAGAGGAGCATGTTCACTATGCTCTCATGGCACATTCTTCATCTTCATCAAATAATGAGGTATATGATGATGCATTTTTTAGTAAAGGTTGTCGTCTAAACACTGAAAAACTTAACAAAGAAATTTTAAAGTTAAAATCAGATGTTTTTAATGAAAAATGCAAGTTATCTAATTATCAACTTGCACTTGCTTAAACTGAAAAGACTGTGGCTGAATATAAGAAAATGAAGCTTGACCTAAAAGATCAAATTAACGTTTTGTCACATGACCTTAAAGTTAGTGTTGAGCTTAGGGCCATTAAAAACAAAGATAATGTAGGGCTTAAAATTCAGTGATTTGATAAAGCTTCTCAAACCCTAGAAAAATGTGTTAGTAAACAAAGAGACTTTAGGATATGAATGGGATTGGGATGAAAGAGTATGTTGATGTTCCACCACCTGCTAGGAACTTTTATGGTGTCCTTAGAAAGGATTTGTCTTGGACGGGTATACCAGAACTCCAAGAAGAGGAATTCATTCCTCCACCAAGAGTTCTTACTCCAGTAGAAGAATATAAGCAGAAATTAACTGATTTGGAACAATGGAAGAAAGCCAATCCTACTTTGTTTGTTAAAGGTGGCATGCTTAGTGAAAGCCAAAATGAGTCTACACCCATAAAGGTGACCAACCCTTCTACTGGAAAACTGTTGACCTTGGCTTAAATGTTGATAGAAAACCTAGTGTTAAGTATGCAGAAATGTATAGAAAACCTAGGTCACCAAAAAGTCAAGTTAGTGATAATGGGACAGGTTTCTTTTCATCTAGACCTAGGGTTATGTCTAGAAAAGCTTGTTATAGTTGTTGGAGTTTTTCACATTTGGTGTATAAGTGTGTCAATGCTTCAAAAGTCAACGCTGATAAAAAGTCAACTATGGTCAAACCCAGACCTTTTGTCCAACAAAGTCCACAAGTCATTAGACCAGCTCCATTCTTTACTAAATGGTCTAATACTTATGGACAAAGGCATTTTCAAAAGACTAATACATGGTCTAACAGACAATGGGTTCCTGTAGCAAACCCTAGTTTTAACGCTGATAAGGGTAATTTTAGCGCTGTCAAGAACAATTTTACCGTTGACAGGAATGTTTCCAATGCTGTTAGACCAAGTAATGACAAATACTTGCAACCAAGGGGAAAGGGGTCTAAAGCGTCTTCTAGCTTGACTTGGAGACCCAAACAAGACCAAAACCCTAATTCAGATGGGATTTCTATGACCTGTAACAGATTTCATTATGTTTCGAAGGTCATAACTAAACCAATTGGGGTTAACTGGGTGTTCAATCCTAAAAGGAATGAACAATGGGTTGTTATAAGGACTAAGTCTGTTCTTGTTGAACAACCAAATGAATCCAAGTCTGCTTAGGCTTGGGTTCCCAAAGAAAACTAATTTGTTTTCTTTATGTGCAGGGCATTCAAAAGCAGGTGAATGATTATGGCTATTGGGCTAGTGGATGCTCTAGACACATGACAGGGAAGGAAGATTATTTGACCAACTTTACCCCCATTAAAGATGGTGACAAAGTGTACTTTGGAGGAGGATATGGAACTTTTACTGGCAAAGGCACTCTTATCACCAATAACTTGCGCTTTGAAAACGTATTTCTGGTAAAAGAACTTGATTATAATCTATTTAGTGTATCACAAGTTTGTGATAACAAAAATAAGGTTCTTTTCACTGATACTGAATGCTTGGTGTTAAGTAAAGACTTTAAAATACCTGATGAGAAGTTTATTGATTATAGAACACCTAGGCATAAGGACATTTATAAGGGGAATCTTAATGGAATTAGGATGAATAATAATTTTTCATGTCTATATGCTAAGGCTTCAGTTGATGAAATTAATCTTTGGTACAGAAGGTTAGGGCACATAAACTTTAAGAACATAAACAGACTTGTGAGACATGGTTTAGTTGATGGTTTGCCTGAAAAGACTTTCCATAATGATCATTCTTGTGTTGCATGCCTTAAAGGCAAACATCACAAAGCCTCCTTTAAGTCTAAACTTGTGCACTCTAGTCCTAAACCACTTCACTTGCTGCATATGGACTTGTTTGGTCCAACTAATATAGAAAGCTTAAATGGTAAATCTTTTTGTTTTGTCATAACTGATGATTTTTCTAGATTTACTTGGACTTTCTTTTTGGCTTTGAAAAGTGAAACTGCCACTGTTTTGATTAACTTTATTACCCAAATTGAAAAGAAAACAGGGAATGAGGTTCAAATTCGTAGAAGTGATAATGGTGGTGAGTTTAGAAATAAGTTGTTAGATGACTTCTGTGTCAATAAAGGAATTACTAGGCAGTTTAGTGTAGCTAGAACCCCACAACAAAATGGGGTGGCTGAAAGGAAGAATAGAACACTCATAGAAGCAGCTAGGAAAATGTTGGTTGATGCTCATTTTCCCATTGCTTTTTGGGCTGAGGCTATGAACACAGCCTGCTATGTTCAGAATAGGGCATTGATAAAAAAAAATCCACAATAAGACACCTTATGAGCTATTTTGGAATAGGAAACCTAATATTGGTTTTCTTAAACCCTTTAGATGTCATGTAGTTGTACTTGATACTAATGATGCCTTAGGAAAGTTTAATGCTAAAGGTGATGAAGGGTATTTTATGGGATATTCAGTGCAGAGTAGAGGATACAGGGTTTACATTAAGAAAGAAAACGTATACTTGAAAAGGTACATGTTAGGTTTCTAGAAAGTAAACCCAGTGATCCTGAGAGTGGACCAAATTGGTTCTTTGATTTAGAACCTTTATCTAGAACCTTGAATTATTTGCCTGTTACTAATCCAAACATTGTGAAAGTGGATTCAAATGTTGTGGAAGAACCAGTTGTTGAAATTTCAGGTAAACAGGTTGACAAGGAAGTCGTAACACATGTAGTCAAATCAGCTCCCATACTTGAGTATGTCACCATTCCTATTTGGACAGATGGATTTGCTTCTGCTGGAAAGGAAAAAGATGGTCCACAAGAAAAACCAATTGATGAAAACATGCATGAATCTTCAAGCGTTGACAAAGGCAAATCTGGCACTGACAGGCCAAATTCAGGCGTTGATGGCTCAAACGTTGACAGTCCTAGTTCAGGCATTGACAACCCTTTTGACCATTTATTCTCTTCCAATGTTTTTGAATAAGGTGAACCTTCCACAGTACATGAAGAGGTTCATTCAGGTGATGATGGAGGAGAATTTGAAGATGATATTGGCAACATGGAAACTGAAATTGAAGACAACACAATTCTTGAAGGGGGAATACTTACATCTACTATAAAAAATCATCCTCCTTCTCTAATTATTGGTGATGTGTTGTCTCCTGTTCAAACAAGAAGGTCTCATCAGAATCAAGGAGGTTTTATTGCCAATATCCACAAGAAGGTTGATACCCCTCTTGTTCAGACATGTTTGTTTGCTTCTTTTATGTCACAACAGGAACCCCATAATATTTTTGATGCTCTCAAAGAACCAAGTTGGGTGGAAGCAGTCCAGGATGAGCTTCACCAATTTGCTATTCAAGATGTTTGGGAGTTAGTGGAGTGTCCCAGATATGTCAGACCTATTGGGACAAGATGGGTTCTTAGAAACAAGAAGGATAAAAGAGGGATTATGGTCAGAAACAAGGCACGTTTAGTTACTCAAGGCTATACACAAGAGGAAGGGATAAAATATGAAGAGGTTTTTGCAGCCGTTGTAAGGATTGAAGCAATACGGATTTTTCTAGCCTATGCTTCTTGCATGGGCTTCATAGTTTATCAAATGGATGTGAAGAGTGCCTTTGTTTATGGCACCATTGAAGAGGAGGTCTATGTCATGCAGCCTACTGGTTTTGAAGATTCAGAACATCCAGACAAGGTGTATAGAGTGAAGAAAGCAATGTATGGACTTCATCAAGCCCCAAGAGCATGGTATGGCACATTGTCCACCTATCTGGTGGAAAATGGATTCAAGAGGGGCACCATAGATCAGACTTTATTTACCAATACAAATGGTAAGGACTTTCTACTTGTTCAGGTCTATGTGGATGATATCCTCTTTGGCTCTTCAAGTCCAAAGATGAGTGAAGACTTTTCCAAGCTCATGATAGACAAATTCAAGATGAGTGCAATGGGAGAGATAAACTTCTTTCTAGGATTACAAGTTCAACAGAAAGAAGATGGAATCTTCATCTCTCAAGACAAGTATGTAGCAGAAATCTTGAAGAAGTTTGGTTTTTCTCCACATGAAAAATGGGCTAGCACACCCATGGATAGGGAACACCCTTGGGGAAAGGTAGGAGATGGAAAAGAGGTGGATGTCAGGCATTATAGGTCAATGATTGGATCATTGATGTATCTTACAACTTCTAGGCCTGACATTATGTTTGCTGTGTGTGCATGTGCACGCCATCAAGTGACTCCTAAAGAGTGTAATCTTCATGCTGTCAAGAAGATCTTTAGATATCTTAGGTGCTATCCCACCTTGGGATTATGGTATCAAAAGGATTCTCCATTGGAGCTTATTGGTTATTCAGACAGTGATTATAGAGGTGAGAAGTTTGATAGAAAATCCACAACTGGTGGATGCCAATTTCTTGGGAGCAGATTAATATCTTGGCAATGCAAGAAACAAACAGCGGTGGCCAACTCTACAACTGAAGCAGAATATGTAGCTGTAGCTGCTTGTTGTGGACAAGTCTTATGGATTCAGAACCAACTGTTGGATTATGGGTATAATTTTATGCATACCAAGAGTTTTGTAGACAATAACAGTACTTTATGCATTATTAAGAATCATGTACATCATTCTAAAACAAAACACATAGAAATTAGACATCATTTTATAAGAGATTGTTTTGAAAAAGGTTTAATACAACCAGATAGGGTTGATACAGAAGAAAATGTGGCAGATTTATTAACTAAACCTTTTGATGCTGGGAGATTTCAATACTTGGTAACAAGTATTAGAATGATCAATCTTACATAATATGTGTTTCTGGAACTTATTGTAAAAGTATGTACAGGATATGCATTGTTATTGGTCTTTGTACAAAATTAGGTTTTCCACTTTATTTGTCTAACACTGACAAAGGTTATTTTAACGCTGATAAGTGTTAAAATGGTCGTTGACAGCAACATGTTAGTTTTATGGTTTTTAATCTAATTATGCAGCCATTATGAGCATTGTACAAATGGATACAGAGTTGCTTATGGATCCTTAGAGCTTACTTAGAGTGTGTTGAAGTTTATGGATGATGGTTGGAATGTTTACATTCTTATCTTGACATAAATTTTTATTGCATATTTTAAGTTTGGCAACTTGTATATCATATTTTAAGGGGAGGTTTAGGAAACCTTTAGGAATTTTTGGGTATTCGTATAATACTCTTATCACATTTCTAGATTGTGTCCACTGGTAAGTACGAGTTAGTTTACTAAATCGTGAGGCACTGTAGCATGCAAAGTTGATATACTTTGTACGCTGCCAAGACGTTTTGACCTAGAATTGGATGTGGTCGGTTGGGAGACTTGGGTATGATTTTTGTTGGGCGTACCTGGGAAGTTACAAAGTATTTTATGAGATAACTTCATTGTTAAGAACTTTGGTTAGCAAGGGACACTTGAGTACAATTATGTCTATCTTGCTTAGGCAAGTGTGCATGATTGGACAGTGTTTGCCACCCTATAGTGATTTTCAGTCTATAAGTTATCTTCACTAGGATAAATTACTTTGTTAAGGTCCTTTTTCTTTTAAATTATTTTTTACTTTTGGACGCTGACAGGTTTCTTTCCAAACGATGTTAAGACCAATTTTGACGTTGACGAAAATATGGGCCGTAATTTTAGGAGTTGGTAACTTTTTATTAATGATAGAGATAAGTTATATATTTTAAAGATTTTCATGACTATATTTTGAATATAACTGCCTCATGTTTTGACCAATCACATGTTTTCACCTCTCCTATATATTTGGCTCGTTTCTTTTAAACAGGGTAACTGCTGAGTCTAACTAAATTTTCTCAAACCTTCATCTTTCATAACTTTTATCATAGCTTTCTACATCAATGGCGCCTAAGTTTAAACCTAGAGATTTGGAATTGGGGTTCAGGAGTCAACATAACATGGTAGCTTATTTACAAGCTGATAATGCTCTATTTCCCCAATATACTCAGACGTTTGAGTATTTGAATGCATCCCCTTTAAGGTATGCACTTTCTCATGCTCCTCTTATCCGTGTCACACACATTAAACAGTTTTGGAATACTGTCACTTCCTCAACAGTTAATAATGTGATTACATTGACTGCTATTGTCGATGGGGTTCCATGGGTGGTTACTGAAGCTCTGGTTTGCCAAGCTTTGCATCTTAATGATGCTGATGGTATAACCACCCTACCCATTGCAGAGCTAGAACAAGGACTCTAAGCATTGGGTTATCCTTTGGAAGAAGATGGCCATTTAAACAAATATACAAAACGGGAATTTCCCCAGCTTGGAAGTACTTGATACATGTCATTCTTTAATGTTTGAGTCCCAACTGTACTACACACAATGAAATCAACCGATCTATTGGGAGTGCCATTGTGTGTATTTCTACTGGGCAAAAATATAATTTTTCAAAAATGATTTTTGATGGCATGTGTCATAACAAGGGTAGCAAGATGACTCTTGCTTACCCAAGGTTTTTAGAAATGGTGTTTGATTTGAAAAGATACTACAATAGGGATCACAATAATTTTTATACGATCCCTGTTAAAAAGAAAGCAATGTTTGGGAAGATGAATTCTGAACCTTTTAGAGACTTATCCCCTTCCCAAGCCATGCTTGCTGTTATCGTAGCAGCACAATCACAACCAGACCCATTGCCTAAACAACCACCATCACCCCAGCCTATGGCAGTTGACCAAGAACCTTTCAACGCTGACACTTTAAATGTTGGTGTTGACACACCAAATCCAAACGCTTCCACCCTTTTACCACAAACCCAAACACCCCTTAACTTTTAAATAAACACCTAATCCACACCATCTTCTACACCCCCAGAATTTAGGTTGGTAAAATGCCAAAGGACTACTAGAGTGTTCTCCTCTAGTGGTCCTAGCCATGTTGCAGAGAGAACCACCACCACAAGTGTGGTTGGTGACATGGGTGGGGCTGGGACTATTGGTTCTAGCTTAGACGCAGGCCAAGCCAGTCCTAACATCATTAAGACCCCATCCATGCCCTATGAATCTACTTTGGGAGGTCAAATTCCCATTCTAGAGGAGGGCATATTGTAACCTTACTCTCTCTGGGAATTGACGGCTGTCTGCATTAGCTTGCAAAAGCAAAATGCGGACCTTGTACATACTGTCAACACACAAGGCCTTGAACTCAAGTAATTGAGGGAGAGGGTTGATATTTTGGAAGGTGCTAACCCTAGGCGTAGAGAGGAGGATTCTTCCAAAGGGGAGGACGAACAGGTACATGTGAGTGATAAAGGCTCACATGAAGGTGAATCTTTGGGTATAGCTGAAGCTCTTACAGATTTGAAGAGGAAACCAGGTTTTGATGCTTCATTGGTTACCCCTAAAAATTTAAATGTGTCTTTTACTGAGATGTTGGAGCATTTCACAAAGCCAAGCGCTGATAGGAGTAAGTTAAGCATTGATACTCATAGTTTGGACGTTGAGAGACTTGTAGGAATGGTTGATGTATCCCAGTCATCAAGTATCATCAAGGAAGTGTCTACACAGGTACCATCAACTTCTTTACCCACTATTGATGTATTGGATAAAGGTAAAGGAATTATGGTAGAAGTTGAAGTTCTCAAGAATGCAGCTCAAGTGCATTTTGATTCTATTTTGGCTGCACAACTTGAGGAAAAGGAAAAGAAGACTGCTATTGAGTCACTATTTGTGGCTACTTCTATAAGTAATAAGGGAGGCAGTGATGATGAGAGTACTGATTCAAGTGTGATGATCATTGAAGATCCAGAAAGGCTTGAATATGGTGATGAGTTGGCTAAGGAGAGGCTTGAGGAATTGAAAAATCAGGTAGATTATGAGATGCCTGAAGTAGCTTAGATGTACTTTGCTTGGGAGAATAAGGTTATGGAGAATCCAGACATGACTATTTCAGATCAAATTTGGGGTTTGGAGATTCTGCTAAGAGTTCAAAGAGATTGCAAAGTAATTTTGAAGTATAAGGCTAGCAAGGTTCTTTCATCAAGGGGGTTGGACTTTCCAGAAGTTGCAGGGTTTGTCATTTGATGAGTTGGAGTTTCATGCTTATCCTATATGGGTAAGTGTTCAAGAGCAGAATACTATCAGACTTCTTTTAGATGAAAGAAAGGAAGAACTTGCAGAAGAGATGCAGATCCAACATGCTTTAATTGCACCAACAGACTTCCAATTGAGTTCCCAAAGAATTTGGATAGAGTGAATCCTAGTGAAGCAATTATTAGAAGGAGTATTAAGCTCTCACCTTTGGAAGCTTCACATATGGTAGAAGTATTACCTCATGATTCCAGAAACCCTATAGTTGATTATGAAGAAGATGCAAGTGGGTTTTGGATGATTGGCAGATATGGAAAGGAGGTACATACTTTTACAACTCTTATCTCTTTGTTTGCAAGCCTGGATATGAAGACTTGGTTGATCTTTGGGGATTGATGAAGACCAAGTATGAGGCTGAAGCACCTACTTCAGTCAATTGAATAAAGATTTGGTCCACATTCAAGAGACTTTGTGAGCCAAATGATGAAGATCCAGTATGGTTGGATCTGGATGATATCAGTGGACTTCAATGGCGTCTACATTCAGCATCTAGTGTTTATAACTTGAGTAGTACAAAGTTTTCTGAATATCTTCTTGTGGATGCTGAATATCCCATGTCCAAGGAAGTTTTGAAGAAAATGGTGTCAACACAGCTGGAGATGGATTATACAAGTGATGTTGGCAAAGATCTAATTAGGTTTATTTATTTCCTAATTAAAAAGTAATTTGCATTTGTAAGAATCCTCCTTGTACTTAGTTTTTATTCAGAAACTTGATTACTAGAGTAGATATCAAGTTTAGGGGAGGATTGTTGGGAATAAAATGAGCCAAGACACTTAATAAGAAGAAATCAAGAGTTGTCAGATCAAGCATTGACAAGAAGAAATCAAGCGTCGATGAGAAGAACTCCAAGCACTGATTAAATACTTAGTCTACACGTTTTGTATTTCTAGTAAAATATGTTCGACATTGTATTTTCTATATTTATCTTTACCTAGAATAGCTGATAGTTAGACTCTTGTGCAAGGCTCCTTAATCGATAAAATGAGGCCTTTAGGTTTTAGTTTGATATACGTTTTTTACACTTTCATTGTACACAAGTTTGATCATCAATCAAAGTGAAAGTTTGATTTATTCTGTTTGTGTGTTCTTGCTCTAAGTATTAATTCCGCATAATACTTAGATTGTTTCATATACAACAAAGTTTCTCTAAGTGTTTAACTTGATTCAATCTCGTTAACACAAAGCTAAATCGATCTAAGTTTGGGATCAACATGAGCTAATGAGCCGCGGACAGAAGGGTTAAAATCCGAATTATTTGTTTTTTGAAAAGTCTATTTCAGGAAAAGGACCAAAACGCCTAGTCATCAACAAAGTTAAATTACCCATAATTGAGGAAAAGGAGTTTAGTAAGTTCTACACACATTTAAGTAAGCCCCTTATGGGAATGAAAAAGGTTATGCTGGAATCTATCACTCCTCCTCCGAGAGTGAGAAATGATTCAAGATCTAGAAGTAGAACACCCGCACCTAAAAACAATGACCATTCTGATTCAAGACCTATAAGTAAAACACCTGTACCTAGAAACAAAAATCGTTCTAGATCAACGTCTAAAACACCTAAGAGAAATAATGGACACCAAAACATTCTGGTGAATTGAAATAACTTTCAACAATAATGTTTTTCTCCGTGGGGTATGTGTCCTCCATTCATGCATCCAAACCAATTGCAAGGGATGTTTGGAACTAACAACTTTGGACCCATAAGATATTGGGGAACAAATGTTTAATTTCTTTTGTTGCTATCTAGATACGCTTGGGGATTGATTTAGACCCCGGAGGAGCGGATTAAGGATAGTGGTTGTTCTCAACACATGACGGGAAATCTAAGTCTCTTTTCTACTTACAAAGCATATAATGGACGTAACGTCACTTTTGCAAGTAAATTACGTGGTAACATCATTGGCAAAGGTAAAGTTTCTTGAATAGATGTAGAACAAGCCGCATCTATAGTCTGAATACTTGACAATTGCTCCCCCTCAATTTTTGACCTGTATCTATTTAAAGAGTTGTAGTCGTTATTTGAGTAGTTGCGTTGTCATGTATGTACGCATTGATTCTTTGAGAAGACAACTTTTTCGCCAATAAGATTTCTCTTATTTTTACAAAGAGATGCACTGATACGCACATTAATTTACGTTAGATCGTATTATTACGTAAACACGATCCCTAACATGGTAATAAAGTAAAACATGCCAGAGAAAATTAATTTTCGTTGTTGAGTCAAAGCTTTCCGAAGAAAAACATGACTTGAATATGAAAATTGGGTTGCAGTCTGAAATAACTACAAGCCATATAGACATGTTATAAAAATATTTACAACTTTTGCTTGACCTTTATATATGGCGCCATGTAGTTATTAAATGACATTTCTAAAGTCGTAAATATTATCGAACTCAGAATACATGCCTTTTGAAGAAACAGTATTTTTGGGTTTTCTGATTTTCTGATTTTTAGGGATTTTATAGGTTATATATTTTTCTCTTTTTCTTTTCGGTGTTTAAATAATATAGTGTCTGATGGCTTGAGCTACAAAACTTTGAATGCTTTGATAAATAGCTCAAGACCCAAGAAATTTGGCTTTCTCGTTGAGAGGATAAGTTATCTATAAAGATATACTTTCCTTCTAAATAAAGAGCGAGTCCTAAGCTGACATTTAGTTAGAAGTCAATTTCATGAGCTTGAAAACTTTTTAATGTTTTACCTAAAAATCATGACCGAGAGAAATTTATTTCCCGTTGTGAGGAGAAGTTGTCTTTTGAGGGACAAACTTGTTGGGAATAAAATTAACTAAGTTACTGGGACGCTGACAAGAAGAACTTGGACGCTGACAAGAGTAAACGAGACGCTGACAAGAGTAAACGAGACGCTGACAGATGAGCACTAACAAAGTATATTTGAGCACTGACAAAGAGAAGTTCAACCACTGATAGAATTCTTAGTCTACACGTTTTGTAATTCTAGTAAAGATATGTTCAATATTATATTTCCTATGTTTATCTTTACTAGAATAGCTGATAGGTAGACCTTTTTACATGACTCATTGTGTTATAAAAGAAGGTCATAGGGTTCTTAGTTGATAATCAGTTTTCAATAAGTTTTTACAAGTTTATACTTTCATTTGTACACAAGTTTCATCATAAATCAAAGTGAAAGTTTGGGTTATATTGTTTTGCTTTGTTCTTTGTTATAAGTGTTAATTCCGCATAACACTTAGATTGTTGAATACACAAAGTTTCTCTACGTGTTATACTTGATTCAATCTCGTTAACACAAAGCTAAATCGATCTAAGTTTGGGATGTACAAGTGGTATCAGAGCTTGTTGAATAACTTTGATCTAAAGAAAAGTAAACCCTAAAAAAACCCTAGAACACCAAAAACCCTAAACCAAAAAAGATGTCTAGCATGAGTCTTCATCCTCATCAAATCACAACCTCAAAATTTCTATGCTTGACCCTGACAACTTTGAACAATGGAAGTTCAATTTTGAGCTGTATATTCAAGTCAATGACTATGCTCTTTGGGAAGTCATTGAAAATGGCAATCAATTCGATAAAGTAGCTAAGATTCAGACTGCTATTACAGCACGAAGACTGCTAGAAAATCTGGTGCTGCTCTAAATGAAAGATCTGAAGATGGAAGAACCGTCTCAGTGGCTGAGATAGCCTTGCGAAAGAATTACATGAAGACTTTTCCTTGGGTCCAAAGAACCAGCACAAATACAGAAGCTTTGAATCTGCTAAAGATCTTTGGACAGCCCTTCAAGTCACCTATGGTGATAATGAAGATACAACCAAAGAAATGAAGAAGCAATTGTGAGTGAATATGTCGTGTTTAAGGCTCACCCCAATGAGAAGCTAAGTGAAGTAAGAAGTAGTCTTCAAGACATCACTAGCAAGTTGGATTTTATGGGAACATAACTTGAAGATACTGATATCATTGCTACTTTCCTTCAAGGTCTTGGTGATACATGGAAAATTGAATCCAGATTAATTGTTTCTGCTAATGCCCATAAGAGTGCTTCTTTTGATGATATCTACAATAAACTAAAAATTGTAGAGAATGAGACTTTACTTGAATATGGGAAGAAGTCAACATCTGGAAGTGTGGCCTTCATCTCACACAGTGAATCTCAAACCATTGACAAAGACTTATATGTTAATGGATTGAGTGTACATCCTATTATTGGATCAACTCTTGTCAGCGGTGGATCAACCTTTGTCAGCGGTTCAAATTTTGACACTGACACATATAATGTTGGCTCACCAAATCTTAAACCTATTGGTATTGATTTGGATACTGTATGTGCATACATTGCCG
Organism: Glebionis coronaria; assembly: GCA_025667525.1. Taxonomy (NCBI): domain Eukaryota; kingdom Viridiplantae; phylum Streptophyta; class Magnoliopsida; order Asterales; family Asteraceae; genus Glebionis; species Glebionis coronaria. The sequence continues at coordinate 100,736,172 of CM046882.1, read as the reverse complement.
CATTACCCAATGGTTCCTTAGTTACCTATGGGGATCTAGAGCAAATCAGTGATGCTGACCTAGACGAGATGGATATCAAGTGGAACATGGCACTTGCAAGCATAAAGGCTAATAGATGGAACATGAGGTTTGGCAGAAAGATAACTTTTAATGGTAAAGACAAAGCTGGATTTGATAAATCCAAGATTGAATGCTATAATTGTCATAGGATGGGACACTTCATGAGAGAGTGTAGATCTCCACGAAGTGATGAAGCTAGAAAGAAATCAAGACAGATAGTCACTATTAGGGATCCTGAGCCAAAGGCTATGGTTTCCATGCAAGGTATTGATGGCATTGGATGGGACTAGAGCTTTATGGCAGAAGAAGTGGTAGAGAATGTAGCTCTGGTGGCTAAAAAGGAAGAAGAAAAACATGTTCACTTTACTCTCATGGCCCATTCCTCTTCTTCATCAGATAATGAGGTATATGATGATGCCTTTTGTAGTAAAGGTTGCAAGTTAAACACTGAAAAACTTAACAAAGAAATTTTAAAGTTAAAATCAGATGTTTTTGATGTAGAAATTAGACTTGAAAACTATCAAAGGGGGCTTGCACAATCTGATGGCATGGTAGAGGAATATAAGAAAATGGAATTTGACATAAATATCAAATTAATGTTTTAAATTGAGATTTGAGAGTCATTAATGAAGCTAGAGAGTCATTAATGAAATGTAGAGCTGACTTACAACTTCAGTTAAGTTAAGCCATTAAGGATAAAGCAAACATGGGGCTTAAAGTTGAAAAGTTTGATAAAGCAAGCCAAACCCTAGAAATGTGTGTAAGTGAACAAAGAAACCCTAGGGACATGTCTGGGATTGGGATGAAAGAGTATGTTGCCATTCCACCACCTGCTGGGGACTTCTATGGTGTCATGAAAAAAGATCTCTCTTGGACTGGTATTCCAGAATTCCAAGAAAAGGAATTTATTCCTCCACCTAGAGTGCTTACCCCAGTAGAAGAGTATAAGCAGAAAGTGACTGAACTTGAACAATGGAAGAAAGCCAACCCTATGTTGTTTGTTAAGGGGGGCTTCTTAGTGATGAAGAAACTGAAGTTAAACCCATAGTCATCACTAACCCTACCATTGGAAAAACTATTGACCTTGGCTCTTCAACTAAAAGCAAATCTAGTGTTAAATATGCAAAGATGTATAGGAAACCTAGATAACCTAAAAGTCAAGCAAGTGTTAATGGAACATGGTTCTTTTAATCTAGACCTAAGGCTATGTCTAGAAAGGCTTGTTACAAATGTGAGAGTTTTTCTCACTTGGCTTATAAATCTGTCAGCGGGTCTAAATCCACCGCTGATAATAGGTCAACCATGGTCAAACCTAGACCTTTTGTCCAAACAAGTCCCCCGGCTACTAGGCCAGCTCCTTTCTTTTCTAGAGGGACTAATACTCATGGACAAAGACCCTTTCAAAAGACCAACACTTAGTCAAACAGACAATGGGTTCCTGTAGTAAACCCTAATTTAGACGCTGATACAAAACAAATTGTCCGCTGACAAGACAACATCAGCCGCTGACAGATCTAGTTTTGGTATGAAAATGCCACAACTGGCTTCTGTTAGATCTCATGTTAAACCAAGTAATAGGTATCTAAAACCTAAGGGAACAGGGTCTAAAGCTTCATCCAGTTTGACATGGAGACCTAAACAAGACCAAAATCCTAATTCAAATGGACTTTCTATGACTTGCAAAAAATTTAATTTTCTTGCAAAGGTCATCAATAAACCTATTGGGGTAAATTGGGTGTTTAAGCCACAAAGGGATGAACAAGGGGTTGTTACAAGGAATAAGTCAATTCTTATTGAACAACTAGATGAATCCAAGTCTGCAAAGGCTTAGGTTCCCAAAGAAGACTAATTTGTTTTTTTTCATGTGTAGGGTATTCACAAACAGGTCAACGATTTTGGATATTGGGACAGTGGTTGCTCAAGGCACATGAATGGGAAGGAAGATTACCTTACTGATTTCATTCCTATTAAAGATGGTGATAAGGTGTACTTTGGTGGCAGTTATGGCAACATTTCTAGCAAAGGCACACTCATCACCAACAACTTATGGTTTGAGGAAGTCTTCCTAGTAAAAGAACTTGATTACAATTTGTTTAGTGTGTCACAAGTATGTGACAACAAGAATAAGGTTCTTTTCACTGATACTGAGTGCTTAGTTTTAAGTAAAGACTTTAAGATTCCTGCTGATAAGTTCATAGAATTTAGAACACCTAGACATAAAGATGTTTATAATGTGAATCTAAATGGTATTAGAATGAATAACAACTTGTCTTGTCTCTATGCTAAGGCCTCAGTATATGAAAGTAAACTATGTCATAGAAGGTTAGGGCACATTAACTTCAAAAACATGAACAGACTTGTGAGACATGATCTTGTAAGAGGATTGCCTTCAAAAGCATTCCACAATGAACATAATTGTGTTGCATGCCTTAAAGGAAAGCAGCATAAGACCTCATTTAAGTCTAAGCTAGTTTATACCAGTCCTAAGCCACTTCACCTATTATACATGGACTTATTTGGCCCAACTAATATAGAAAGCCTCAATGGTAAATCCTACTGTTTTGTTGTCACTGATGATTATTCCAGGTTTACTTGGACTTTCTTTTTGGCTTTGAAAAGTGATACTACTAAGACTTTAATTAACTTCATCACACAGATTGAGAAGAAAACGGGTAATGAGGTTAAAATTCTTAGAAGTGATAATGGTGGTGAGATTAAGAACAACCTTCTCGATGCCTTTTGTGTCAATAAGGGAATCTCTAGGGAGTTTAGCATAGCTAGAGCTCCACAGCAGAATGGTGTAGCTGAAAGAAAGAATAGAACTTTAATAGAAGCAGCTAGAACCATGTTGGCAGATGCAAATCTACCCATTTCTTTTTGGGCTGAGGCTGTGAATACTGCTTGCTATGTTCATAATAGGTTCTTGGTCAATAAATTTCATAATAAGACTCCCTGTGAATTACTTGGGAATAGGAAACCTAATATATACTTCTTTAGGCCTTTTGGGTGTCATGTAGTGATTTTGAATACTAGTGATAACCTAGGTAAGTTTCATTCTAAGGGTGACGAGGGACTCTTTATGGGATATTCCACAAATAGCAAGGGGTATAGGGTTTATAACAAGAATTCTAAGCTTCTAACTGAAAACTGTAACACCCCACTTTGATAAGTGGACCATTACGCGTAATTATAGCGTGTCATCAAAGCATGCAAGGTAATATGTACTAAAACATACATGACCATAGGGAAGACCAGAATCAAACATCGGTTCCCAAACATTAGCCAAAAACATAAATAAAGTAAATGAACTAGGAGGATAAGACAAGTGTCCAAACAAGCATAATTATGAAGGCAAAAAGGAGAAGAAGTCTAAGGCAGCTTCCATCCTATGCACATCCTCCATAAGCTCAAGTCTGTCCTTGGTTACCTGCCATTTTGGGACATGGAAAGGAAAGTAATGGCTGAGCAATATGCTCAGTGAACGGATATACAACATAGTATGAATGGCTAGAACATAAATAAGACTAATAACAGCGGAAATGTATAAGTCCTGGAAAACCTGGAACATGTTTATAAAACTGGTTTTATTGTTTGAAAAGACTTATGTTTTTATGTAAAATTTGTATTAATTAGCCAATAGCCTATATAGGTCATGAGGTTCCACCGTGCATGAATACTTGGAGGGGATACCTCGTCATGCAATTAGAGCGGTTGCCTCTAATTAAATAGTCTGGGTAGGAGGGATCAACTCCTAGTGAAGGATGCAAGGCACACATCGCATTCACTATGACATGACTGGTAAACATGTAACTAGGATGCACCCATACGCCCTACATGATAATATAATATAATGGCCAAAGCTGAAAAGGGACGCCACGAGCAATCACTTCGCCGTGGGGAAGTCATAAAACTGGTGCCTCCAGTGTTATGGTTATGGTACCTCCATAACTAGGTGACACTGGTCATGCATGTATGGCTTAGGATCTTAAACTAACATAAGTAATCAAACATATAAAACAATACTGGGAAAATAGTTGGCTGCATACGGGGAATCCTAATAAGGAAAGAATGTCCATACTGAAAGGACGGGAAATCCATACCTTATGTCCAGTGAACGAAGAAGACGAATGAAAGGAAGTCCTACTTCGATCTCACTAATGCTACAAAAATAGTATAGGTGTATAAGTATTCTGATTACTGAGTACGTAACTGATTTTATATCGTGTCCAGTGAACGAAAAAGACAAAAGAATGAAAGTCCTGCTCCGATCTCACTAATGCTACATAAATAGGGGACATGTATAAATATTCTGTTTACTGAGTATGTAACTGATTATATCATGTCTTAGCTTGTTTTATATGTTCTTGTCTTGTTTTACTGATTTTAAGGTTATGATGTGTTCATCATGTATTCCGATTAAGTATTACTTGTATTTCTTGTATTATTATACTTGTTGTGTAATAATAAGTAACTTTCTAAAAATAGTAGGTTTCCTAAAATAGAAAGTTTCCAAAAATAGAAAGTTTCCAAAAATAGATTAGCTTCTAAAAATAGATCAGTTTCTAAAAATAGAAAGTTTTCAAAAATAGTAAGTTTCCTGAAATAGAAAGTTTCCATATTTAGAAATAAGCTGGGTTAATAAGCTAATAATATAAGCTTAAGTTTACTGGTTAAATATCATAAGTCATGTAATTATTTGTATAGTTTATTAATAATATCATGTTAATTAAATAAACTATAGGTTATGTAATTTAATTAAATATAAGACAAGATTTAATTAAATTAAGATGTGTAAAATACTTAGGTTAAACATGTATTAATATTTTATTAATTATAACCTAAGTCATGTTTATTAATTAATTACATTCCATGTTTTAAATAATTACCTAATACTATAGTCTAAATTAAGTAATAAAAATACTTAGGTTAAAAATGTATTATTTACTAAATAATAATAACCTAAGTCCATGTTAAATTAAATTAATTACTAGCCATGATTTAATTAATTTAATTTTCTTGTTAAATAATTTAACTTGTTAAAAATGTAAACTTGTAAAAATTACCCATGAACCGAACCCGTGTTTTCAATTTAGACTTAACGTGAACCAGACCAGATCCCCTTTGAACCGGACCAAAACAAACACCCCCTTAGCAGTGGCTACCCAGCCTAACCGGTTGCCACTGCAAGCACCTATTCACCACCGGCTTAAGCCGGTGGTTGCCCCTTCCCTGTTGTGTGTTCCTACCGAAAGACCGCAACAACCACTAGTTTGAGCCGGTGGTGGTGGTATTGCTGCTGCGCCGAGCCTACAGCGACCACTAGGCCACCCCGAATTACGTCGGGGTCTTTGTTTCCTGCTGTCGACCACCCACCAGCCACGCCGAGACCGTGGGTCTCGATGGTGGTGTGATTTAACCAAGCCGAGAGCTACGGCTCTCGGTTCATGTGATTCGGCCGAACAAACCCCAACCCAAATCCTTTTTCTTGTTTTATGATTACACCCTCATGTTTGTTACTTGTTTTTAACATAACATAATCATGTGTTCATGATTTTAATAAAGGAATAAAAAGAAAAGGATTTAAAAGGTTTACAGAATGCGTGAATCGACTGAGAATAATAACACGAACACTAACACTTAATTTCCAATTACCAAGATCAATCAAACACCCCTTTGGTGTTTCTTTAGCCGGCGGCAAGGAGAGAGCAATAGGAGGCTAGGGTTTTATTTTTTTATCAAAACTCTATAGAATGAATGTGTCAAAACCCTTTCGTTTATTTTAGTTAAACCAAAATTGAGCTTGGGCCCTCCCTTGTCTTTGTTGTCCTCGGCTATAAGGGGCCCACAAGAGAAACCCGTATATTTTCCGTGTCTAATATTATACGTGTTCATACGTTGGCGTATTCGTGTTATATCTTAATCAATTGTTCGTGTTATAATTAAATACTTGTACGTAAACGATATTTATCGTATACTAAGTACATACGTAATTACGTGTTCGTGATTTAACGTTCATGATTCCATGTTCATGATTATAATTATTATGGTTAATTGTTATCGTGTAATATGTAGAACAATGATAATCTTTGTGAAACAAGGGGGTTGATGTTTTCTTGAGAGAGAAACTTAGAGAGAGAAATGAGAGAACTTTTCTATATTGAAATCATGAAATGAAAACAACCAACACCTCTTTCCATGGTGGAAAGAGGTTTAAATACCCCAAGTCCTTAATGGACATGGGCTTCCGGCCCATGAACATACTCATGGGTCGGGATATTTAATATATGAAACATAACATTACTACGAGCCTATAAATACATTGTTGGAGTGACAGAGACTTTCTATATACGTAAAACGTATTTCCAACAATCTCCCCCTAAAGGGACGTCACTCCAAATTTACAAAGTCCTAATCTAGCATGTTAGATCTAGTTCTTGAGCTCGTAGTCTTCTTTTCTTTCTTTTTCTTCCTTTTGTGAATATGTGTTGAATAATATCAGCCTTTTGCTTGGAACACGTTCTTTTGGCCTTTCACGTGCGTGATGTTCGCCTCGTTGTGACTTCATGTCCCACACACTTATCCTTTGTTGAATTCTTGAACGTTTCAGAGTCGATACAGCGGAAGACTTTCAGGTCATACTTTCTTGAATTTGATGCAGAAGGAATAAGCTTGTGAGGACGTCTTCAACAGGTACACCGCAACGCCACCGTCTTCAACAGGTACACAACAACGCCACCGTCTTCAAAAGGTACACAGCAACGCCACCGTCTTCGAATGCAACAACATAATAAGACACGAATAAAATGGCTTTGACATTTTATTCTAATTCGGTAGCATTTTACCTCCGGTCGGTGAAGACCGTTGGACGATATTAGATATCATACCCGTGACGGATAGTTTCAATTAAGTAACTTCCTGACAGGATTTCGCGGGTAAACCCGTTCTCTTTATTCGACCGTCCAAAGTTGACTGCGAACATAAAGAGTGAATCATTTGGATTAAAAATCCTTATGATTGAAGCCGTCAAATCATGAAACCTGGAACAAGTGAATTTCAATAAAGATATTCACCATCGTTGCTTTCCAGTTGTCACAAACTTGATTCAAATTGAATCTTGCTTGTCACCTACCAAGTGCTGTTTGATGTTAACACTAGAAGGATTTCCACTCGTCACTGTGAACACTAAATAGTGTCACTCTGAGTGTTCTGGCAAGATCATATGATAATGCGTAGAGGCCTGGAACGAGTTTAAGTTCAATAAATAATTAAACTATTGTTTCTTTCCAGTTGTCACAAGATTAGTTCTTAAAGAACCGCACGTGTCACCTACCATGAGCTTGTTTGATGTTGGCTCAAGCAGGATTTCCATCTTCACTGTAATACTTGCGTATCACTCGGATGTTCTGGCAATATTACAAGAATACTGCGTAGGACTCATAAAAGATCTCTTACTTTTCACAGTGTGTGAAGAAGCAAGGAATAAATGGAAAGTGTCCTAATGAGATTTTTGATGATCTCGTGGCTCTAGACTCGATAGTGCGTTTTGATTTAGTGATCGATGGCTGGAGAGGAGTGCCACCTATTCAATATCAGTCTATTCGGAGTGAATAAACCAATAGATAACGTGTTGATCTCCGTGTGATTAAAACAAATACCTTTTGAGAGATATTTGAGTTAGCTGGGGAGGGTTGTGCATTGCATCACTGGGTCCATGATGGCTTTCTTCAATATCGAGAATCATTAACTAATGATCTCAATAGCATATGTATTGACCCGGTTTCTGCCTAAAGTTGTAAGGAGGGCTTCTTTCTTTACACCCTTTATCTTTACAATTCTTTTTCATTCTTCAACCCCTTCAATGCTTACCAATACGTCATCACTAGCACCTTGTTGTGATTGTTCCAGTGCTAGCTTAAGTACTTGGTCGGCATTCAGCTACGTTCACATTCATTCTCCATCTTTCCTAGGACTTCTAGTTCTATCTAGGGAGTTGTCCTTGGGAAGATTCCATCGGTTCTGATGAATCATTGGACTAATACCTATACCTACCACCCTTTTGTCACCACATCCGTCGTGAGTTAAGTGTGTTTTGGGTTGATATAGTCACCATGAAAAATCCTTGAAAATCACTTAAAGCACTTGTGATATTAAAATCAAAGTTTTTGTGCCTTAAGTGTTTTGATCATCAAAAACGCTCCCCCTTAACTTGTGCATTACACATGTTAAGTTGGTTTATCTTTTAAGCCTTTTTCATTGTTTTAGCTAAGTATCATTAAGTCTCCTTAATCCCATTTTCTCCCCTTTCCAAAATGTTAACCATCAATATTTTGGATATTAATGGATTAACCGGTCTTTGGGTAATAAAATGAAATTATATGATGGCCGCCTCTCCAGTATGTCTTCTCTCCAAAGCATCTAAGACCAAGTCATGGTTATGGCATCGCAGATTATCTCATCTCAACTTTGATGCTATTAATCATTTAGCTAAAAACGAATTAGTTCGTGGTCTTCCAAAGCTCAAATTTCACAAGGACCATTTATGTTCCGCGTGTTCAAGGGGGAAAAGTACCAAGAAATCATACAAGCCCAAAGCTGAAGACACCAATCAAGAAAAACTTCATCTTTTGCATATGGATCTTTGTGGGCCAATGCGAACCGAAAGTGTGAGCGGTAAGAAATTCATCCTTGTTATTGTGGATGATTTCTCCAGGTTTACATGGGTTAGATTTCTACGTACAAAGGATGAAGCACCGAAGGCTATCATCACTTTTCTGAAATTCATTCAGGTACGTTTAAATACTACTATCCGCCGAATTCGTACAGATAATACTTATCGTATGAAATTCAGGTACGTTTATAATACTTTTCTGAAATTCATTCACGTAGTTAATACTTATCGTGTAATAACACGTACAAAATTTCTGTAATTAATATTCGTGACACGTGTTCGTGCTATAAAGGAAAGTTTTAATTGGTTCGTACGTTTACTAAGTGTACTATTCATGGAAAAATCATGCGGGTTTTACAACTCTTCTCCCCTAAAAAGAATAATTCGTCCCCAAATTATAGATAAAGTAAAGTGAAAAGAACATGGACGCGACATGACTGACCAGGACATGGAACGTGACGTGCCGGAAAAAAACATAACTGAATTATGGAAGGATGAGAGGATATAATCCGGATGGACTCCTCCGTTTCCAAGTGGCTTCCCTCTCGGAATGGTTCCTTCACAAGATCTTGACACATATGATAAATCTTGGTCTTCATGACCTTGACTTGACAATACGTAAAAGTTTATGGTTATCAACGTAAGATAGATCCTTCTTAATCTGATCGAGTGGATAAGAATTTACTTGCAAGGGAAAACGAAACGTTACGATGCAAAACTAACCTAGGCTAACTGATATTAGTAACGTCTTAGCCATGATGCGCGAGACATACTGAAACGTAGTATGTGAACAATTGTGAACGTGATACATGATCAATTGTGAACGTGATACGTGGAGATAAGGTGAGTGTCATATGAGAAAACATATGGTGATCAATGATACGTGTAACACATCATAAACGTGATATGAGACACGTGGAATTAACATGACAAGTGAAACATATCGTGAACATGGAATAACGACGGCGGTAACGCCAAACGCTATAAGGTGAGACGTAGAATGTGACGTGAAACGTCTGTCTGAGGATAGAGAGTTATACTAAACTTGATTCTGGTCTCTCAAGATTTTGCAAAACTTCCCTATTACAAAAACAAATGTAAAATCGTAAGCCAGTATACGATCATGAACGTGAATAGTGTCATGAACGTGAGTGTGAAAGCAAGTCCAAAAATTTGGACAAAGGACATGAACGTAATTTTGGAACACAATGTGAATCTTTGTATGGTTCGAGAGCTGAGGGAGTACCAAGTGATCGGATGATCCTTGGCTGGAAAGTTCCTGAAAAATCTGCTGACTCTAGAATCCTTGCGGGTGTAGGGATTCTGCACACTTGGTCAAACAGTTGACAATAACCCAGATAGCTTCACGCTTCTTCTGAGTTTGCGGAAATATGGTAACCAAAATCCATGGAGATCTTGTCCCATTTCTGATCACAATTTCTAATGGTGGATAAACATCCCAGTCCGCTGGTGTTCTATCTTAGCCTGTTGGTATGACAGATACTTAGATATGAACGTAACTGTATATTGCTTCCTAGAAAATTGCTACATAGAAGTTTGCGAAACTATGAGTCTCCGAAATTAGACTTCTCTTAGCGTACGATTTCCTGGCACCCTAATGTAGTGTAGGGTTCTCACCTTTACGCATAAGCTGAGTCATGGTAAGATTAACCGTGAGAATCCATGTGATTCAGCATGTCACTGTAATCAACCAGGATTTATGTGAGAAAATTTCAGGGTGAAATTTTCCTGTCGTAGAATTTGCAACATAGTGCAAATGTGGTCCTCCTGCTCTTCTCTAGACTTTGAGAAAATCATATTTTCCTCGTTGAAAACACTGTTGAATTTGTTTATGAGTTCATGGAACTCAATTTATTAAGTCCATAATGTTGTTGGATCATTTATGAGACTAATACAAAATCATGAATTTATCATGACCAAGTCGTGTACGAATAGCAGTCATGGAAATGGCTAGCTCTTTCACTCGCCAAGGCTGGCAGCATGATAATGAGTTAATCTTGGAAAAGGTTTAGCATTCTATAGTCGCTCACACAAAATTTTCAATACGTGGAGGAGGATAACGGTTATGAAGGTTGATTTGTTCAAATCGACGATAGTCAACACATAATCTCATGTTACCGTCCCTCTCCTAGAAGGTTACTTTGGAATACATGTGGTCAGATTCTGGAATAATCGGCTGGTTATGAGTAAGGGACTTCAGAAGTCGTGTCATCAATAATAGCTGGAACTTTCACAGCCATGGAACAACAAACACGTGCTTGTAAAGCATAATTATTGTATAGATTTTCCTGATGGAAAATCATGCTGAATGTATTTTGTAGCCTGAATATCGATGTACATAATCTGTTATGGATGGTGACTAACCGTAGCATGGGCTGCTGTTCTTAGTCCATAATCAAAATCATATTAACTCGCATCAGTCTGAGGTAAGTGCGTTAGCAGATTGAATCTTATAAATAGACTGAAGGAAAAACTTCGTATACATAGGTGATACGAATGGCGTCCTTTATGGTCATGAATATATGAAATATGGGTTCAAGAAATGAAAGTGTCATGACAGATCTCACTGGATGCGTTTTGCCTGTCTCACGCAGGACGGGCCCTGCGTGTCTAAACGCGAATGATACGCCGGTGATGGTACTAAAATTATTGTGGCCTGATTAATACATGGAAAAACAGAATGGATATACCCCTTGGAGGGTACCCTGAATTTCTTCGGGATGTTCCCAAAATGGACGTGAGTCATGTGTCCTGACTCGTGTCTTGGGAAATATACGTATGACTAGTATAATGACTAGTGTCTTGACAGGTGTCTTCAGAAAATATACGTGAGACATGTGTCTGGACTGATGTCTTGACATGTGCCTCGAGGTGTGAAACAACCAAAACTATAAATCTTAGGTTATCATGCCATAATTGGCGGATCGGTTGGACTGCTGACCCTTGTATTTCTGATCACGTCTGTGGTCGGAGCTTCTGTTGCGATTGCTAGGATAGTTGCTGTCATAGTAGTGGTTATTATCATCTTGTCTGTCAGTTCCATGATGGTCATTCTCATGACTGTGATTCATGTAACTATTCAGCTGAGTGGGCGGCTGGTACCGGTTCTCACTCATATGACTGAAACGACAACTGAATGACGTGTGACATGTAACTAAGAATTAGGGACAATGATTGATGGAAATCATCTGGTGGTGAAGCATCTTCTCATCCGATTGCTTTGATCTAATGCCTTTGTCTTTGTCTTGTAAGATCTCCAAGTTTTTGAACAGCATCAGCATCTCGTAGCGTCTCTAAAATCCGCAGCCTCAACCTTTAGTAATCATCTCCAAGCTATGAGCGGCACCAGAAATTTGTAGAATATCAGCAAGTGGAATACGCACATGGAATACGGTACATGGAGTACACATGGAATGCACATGAAATGATCGGTATGGGGTCGATCATCGGACATGATTTTAAAGGAAAATAATTGGTTAAACGGTTAGAAAACCATCATGATAACCTGGAAATGCCAGTATATACATCATTTTGGTTGCATAGAGAAACGCTAAAGTGTGGTTAAACGAAATTCACGATGATTTGCCTGAAAGCATGATTAATGAAAACCAACCCTGACTATCATGAAATCAAGATTAAATGAAATCCAACAATGTCTTGCATGAAATCATAAACAACAAAAGAGATGTAAGACGTAATCAATATGAAGACGAAATCATCATGAAACCTCTTAACATGAAGGAGTATACAACATAATCAACATGAAAACAAAGTTAACCATGATAGTATGAAAACATACTTGACATAAAAGACATAGTAACTTATGAGGGGACTTAAAAAAATTATGGCAGTAATGAAATGAATCCGAAGTTCGCTGGTGTGGACGACCATGGGTCGGTTCATAAAATAAAATTTGAAATGATTTATTTTATTAGGACATAATACATAATCATGAGAATTTTTTTATTTTTTTATGCATGAAATCATGGAATTTATGCAAGAAAACAGTGTATGAATGCATGATAATGGAAATGACATGACGAGGATGAACGCCTATGGGTCGGTTCATCAAAACAAAATGATTTGATTAAAAGCACATGTGACTAAATATGGCCAGTCCTGTACTAACCATTACTTAATCAAAATACCTGGAACAATAATACGTGGAATAAATGAGTGAAACTCGACTGTCAAAACTTAACAGAAAAAAATTTTATGTGACCAATTATGAACTATTAGCCACAGTTCACAAGGAACATCATGCATGAAACAAGGACACATAACTAAGTATGGAAGACGGTTGTTCATCCATATTAGTAAAACAATACCGATGAAAACATCATGGTTAAAACAACAAGGTGCTGAAAACATCAAAACGTGGAATAACAAGCGTTGACTTAGGAAGCTTCTAGTGACTACCCACTTGTCACAGGTCGAGTTTTAGAGCCTACAGGTTGAAGCCTTGGCTCTGATACCATAATTATAACACCGCACTTTGATAAGTGGATAGTTACGCGTAATTATGGCGTGTCATCAAAGCATGCAAGGTAATATGTACTAAAACATACATGACCATAGGGAAGACCAGAATCAAACATCGGTTCCCAAACATAAGCCCAAAACATAAATAAAGTAAATGAACTAGGAGGACAAGACAAGTGTCGAAACAAGCATAATTATGAAGGAAAAAAGGAGAAGAAGTCTAAGGAAGCTTCCATCCTATGCACGTCCTCCATAAGCTCAAGTCTGTCCTTGGGTACCTGCCGTTTTGGGACATGGAAAGGGAAGTAACAGCTGAGCAATACGCTCAGTGAACGGATATATGACATAGTATGAATGGCTAGAACATAAATAAGACTAATAGCAGCGGAAACGTATAAGTCCAGGAAAACCTGGAACATGTTTATAAAACTGGTTTTATAGTTTAAAAAGACTTATGTTTTTATGTAAAGTATGTATTAATTATCCAATAGACTATATAGGTCATGAGGTTCCACCGTGCATGTATACTTGGAGGGGAGACCTCGTCATGTAATAAGAGAGGTTGCCTCTAATTAAATAGTCTAGGTAGGAGGGATCAACTCCTAGTGAAGGATGCAAGGAACACATCGCATTCACTCTGACATGACTGGTAAACATGTAACTAGGATGCACCCATACACCCCACATGATAATATAATATAATGGCCAAAGCTGAAAAGGGACGCCACGAGTAATTACTTCGCCGTGGGGAAGTCATAACACTAGTGCCTCCAGTGTTATGGTTGTGGTACCTCCATAATTAGGTGACACTGGTCATGAATGTATATGGCTTAGGCTCTTAAACTAACATAAGTAACCAAACATATAAAACAATACTGGGAAAACAGTTGGCTGCATACGGGGAATCCTAATAAGGAAAGAATGTTCATACTGAAAGGACGGGAAATCCGTACCTTATGTCCAGTGAACGAAGAAGACGAAAGAATGAAAGTCCTACTCCGATCTCACTAATGCTACATAAATAGGGGACATGTATAAGTATTCTATTTACTGAGTACGTAACTGATTATATCATGTCTTAGCTTGTCTTATATGTTCTTGTCTTGTTTTACTGATTTTAAGGTTATGATGTGTAAAACCCAGTATAGTCGTATCTTTAATTCGGGGACGAATTATTGTTTTTAGAGGGGAAGAATTGTAAAACCCGTATTTAAAAATCAGAATATTTAAATACGCAGTTTAATTTTAATAACTATTCAGTATTAAGTGTGTATCCGTTTTCAGAATAATAAATAAATTCATGACGGGTTAAATAATCGCAAACGCAAGTTATACGTTAATCGAAACGAAAAATTAAAACATCTTAGTATTAATTCCTTTGGGCCGCAACTTAAAAATAAAAAGAATAGGAAATGGGCTTTTAGGCCCGGTCTTGGCCAAAGAAAGAAAAAGAAACGGGGGGTTTCCCCTTTTTACTCAAGCAGTGAAAAAATATATATATAATAACAAGATTAGGGTTGTTATTCTGCCGACACTAGAGACAAAAAAAAAGGAAGATGGCCGCCGGTTTATATCAACAAAAAGGAAGACCGGGGTTTTCCTTCTTACACATGAATTCGTGTTCAGTAGTTGTTCATCCAAATCAAAAGGTAATCAGTCAATTATTATTATTATTTTTCTTGTAATCACGAATTGGTAATCAAGAGGGTGTCGGGTTTTTGTGTAAATCATGAAAACCGAGAGCCCATGGCTCTCGGTGTGCCGCTGTTCGACCCAACCGAGACACAGCAGGTCTCGGTGGTGTTTCTTTTGCTCAGCCACGAACAAACCCCAACAGGGGTGTCAGGTTTGCTTATGTAGGGAAAACCGAGACCCTAAGGTCTCGGTGTGTTTTGTTTCGGGACCAGCCGCGACCCTCGAGGGATGCGCTGGTGGGTTTGTGGTTGAACTGCAGCGAACCAAAGAACCAACAGGGATGTTTGGTTTATAAACTGCGGGTATGGGCAGTTAAGGGTGTGTTTGGTTTGTAAAAATATAAATATAGAAAACAGTGGGAACCTTGTAATAACAGTGGGAACTGTATACGAGCAGTGGGAAGTTTTTAACAAACGGTGGGAACATAGTATATAACAGCGTGTATTCATTAAACAGGAAATTAAATGAATTAAAATCCAGATTAGCGACAGATTAGCGACGCTAAATTCTGTCGCAGTTTAATAGTGACAATTTTATTTTTTTGATAGTTTTTAAGGACAGCTTTTAGCGACAGTTTTAGTGACTCAGTTTTCTGTCGCAGATTCATATAGGCAGATTTAATCATAGTTTGTTGATTTGTTTAGTGCGACCGAGATGGAGTATCTCGGTAGGCTCGGGACATTATTATAATAAATAATATGAATATTTTTATATTATACCTTTTTAATCTAATTGTTTTATAAATGTTTAAAATATATTTTAAATGTATTAAATTAAAATAGTTCTTTAATATTTTAAAAGGGTATAATTTTATTAAATGAATTAAATTATTTTGGGAATTTTCTAATTTAAGAAACTTTCTATTTTTAGCGGGATACTTAATATAGTATTACTATAGCGTCAGAAATACGCTTGTACCGTAACTAATAGTAGAACGATAATACATTAAAATGAATTATTATAAGATCAGATTTATCAGTTAATATACGTACAAAATTTCAGAAATAAAATAAATAAATGAAAAGCCAATAAGAACATGGAATTAAATAAGCGAATATCAGTTTACTTATTCACGTCCCTTATTCATGTAGCTCGCGTGAAATCAGAGTAGACTTCCTGTCAGTTGATCTCGGTCGGTTACTGGACACGAGGTACGGATTTCCGTCCTTTCAGTAAGGACTTCCTTTCTATGCATGATTAGGATTCCCCGTCTTCAGCCAAATGTTTTCCCCAGTATATGTTTAAGTTTATCAGTAATCATGTTAATAACTAAATAAATTGTCTGAGCATTATATACAAGCACGACCAGTTTATGTACTAGTTACGGAGGTACCGTAACCACGGCACTAGAGGCACCGGTGTCGTGACTCACATGCAGGAGAGTGATATCCTGCATCGTCCCACTCAGCTCAGCTTGGCCATTTTATCAGTATTATTAGTGGGGCGTATGGATGCATCTTAGGCTTATAAGTGTTACAAGTTATCAGGGTGAATGTGGTGTGTGCTCTACATCCTTCACATTGGAGCTGATCCCTCCACCCAGCACAGTTATTTAGAGGTCACCCCTCTACAGCATGACGAGGTCACCCCTCCAGTTATTCATGCACGGTTGTTACAGCACGTGACCTATATAAGCTCTGGCAAATAAAATACAGTAAATGCTTGTTTTCAGAATTAATAGTTATATTTCAGTATCAGTATATATGAACCAGGTTTCTCAGATTTTATGCAGAGTTCTACCACATGTTACATATCAGTCTTACAGCTTCAGTATTCTATCGCCTGTTTCATTCAGTATATTCTTATCATGCTTTATATCCGTTCACTGAGCGTTATGCTCAGCCGTAGTTCCTTTCATGTTCTAACGGCAGGTACACCAGGACGCTCTTAGGATTCTGAGAGCATGTGCATTTGGATGGAAGCTATCCAGACTTCTTACTTTATGCATTTCTTACATTATTCTGCTTATCTGGACATTGTTTAGTCCTTTCATTCAGTATTTTATTTTTCATGTTTTGGGCTTATATTTGGATTGCCGATGTTTGATTCCGGTATTTCCTTTATGGTCAGTTAATGTTTTAGGACATTTACCTTATGCTTTGATGACACGCCATAAATACTCGTAACGGTCCACTTATCCAAGTGGGGTGTTACAATTATGGTATCAGAGCTATAGGTTCGACCTGTAGGCTCTAAAACTTGACCTGTGACTAGTGGGTAGTCACCAGGAACTTCCCAGATTTTGGCGTTGTTATCTTTCATGTTTCTCATGGATTATTCAGTCAGTTTTCTTCATTTATCAGTTAGTTTTCTTAAAGTTTTGACTAAGTAAAAGGTTGGTACATAACTAGCCATATTTAGTCGCATGTGCTTTTAGCGAATTTTCGTTTTGGTGAGCTGACCATAGGCGCTCACCCTTGCCCGTTCAGATTTTGTATTGGTAAACCGGCCATAGGCGTTTACCCTAACTCATGACAGATTCATGTTTTCAGTCAAATATTAATAGTGAACCAGCCATAACTGTTCACCATTATTCAGGTCAAATTTCATGCTTTTCAGTCAAATGCGATTTTGAACCGATCCATAGTTATTCACTTTTGTCATATCATGACATTTCATAAATTTTTGACAAGTATGGTTTGAACTACAGCCAACCATATTTAGTCTCAGGTTGTAAATTTCTATACATGACAGTCTTATAAAATTTTGACAAGTATGGATCGAAACAGAATCGCTCATACTTAGTCACATGCTTCCTACTATGAATACTGTGGATCAAACCATAATTATCCACATCAGTTGATGTTAAACCTCTGTTGATTATTCTTCTATGTTCTTTGAACCAGTCAAGTTTATACTCTCACGTGAGTGTCGTTTTCATGCTGACTAAGTTCATGTCTCCTTATGAGGATTATGTTTTCAGCAAGGTGATGATGTTTTATGCTAAGATACAGAAAGGGTTACAGTTAAATCCTGTTTTCATAATAATCAGGTTTGATCTTCATCAGTCATGTCTTCATGCTGACATTTGTTGAAAATTCTGTTTAAGCATATTCTTGAAACTCTATACAACCAGCATTAAGTCTACGCAGAAATTATCACCCTATCATGACTAACCATTTCAGTTCAGTTTGGTAACCAGTTAAATCAATTTAATCCTTGATCATGTCACACAAGTGACACCAGTATTGATCATTCCATAAAATTTCCACCAGTGCCCCGTATAGTCTTCCATATGTACCCCATGTACAGTGCCTCAATTATACTTCATGGACAGTATTTCATGAGTACTCCACGTATAGTGCCTCAGATATGTTCCATGTGTAGTATTCAGTTTGTACTTCATGTACAGTAGTCGGGATGTACTCCAGGTACCCTACTCCATGGATATTGCTAATCGATCCTCAACCATCTCAGGCGTTGCCACTTGTCGATATTTTACCAGGTGCTGATGCTGCTCGTGAGTTGAAGATTTTACCAGATGCTGATGTTGCGAACACTTTGAAGACCTCAAAATTGCTGATGCTGCTGATACTTTGGAGATTTCTCAAGATGTTGATGCTGATGCTGTTATACTATAAAGACACCGTAGAGCAAGGACGAAAACTATAAATTTGAACTTTATGTCAAGAATAATTTTCAACCATCAGACACTACCATTCCATTACATACTTTTACCTTCTCAGTAAGATGTCACACTCCACTCAGCTAACCGTATATTCAAAGAGTGGGAACCGGAACTCAGCCGGCCACTCAGCAGAATAGTTACATGAATCAGGGTCATGATAATGATCGTCATAAATTGACAGACAAAGCAGTAGTGACAACCACCGTGCTTATAATTAATCAGTCAGTAACCACCGGAATTCCGGAACGGACGTGACCAGAAATACAGAGGTCAGTAGTCTAACCGGTCCGCCAACCCTAGCAGTTACCAGAAATTCTTAATCTCATTCAGACTCACCCATTAAAATACATGTTCAGACAACAGTCAAGACGTAGGTCCCAAGTATCATCTCGGAAGACCTTTCAGGACCCCAGTTACGATACACGTCATACGAACCTTTTGTCAAAATACGAGTCAGAACTTAGTGAAAAGTCGCCATGTTTACTTCACGTATTCCTATGTCAGCTTTATCTCAAACCAGGTAGTTATCTGCCTCTCACCCAGAAAGGACTCAACAGTATCACCATATTTATTAAAGTTCTCCTTTCAGTTGATGACGAGATCCGTCTTACTAAATCCCAAATATATTCATTATATATTTCTTCCAGAAAAATCAATACAAGTTGTTTCTTCCTTACAAGCGCGTGACTTATCAATACATAGCTACGAACACTTTTAGCTACCAGTTATAAATTCACTTCTAAAATTCCTCGAATCCATGATCAGCAGATTATACAAAATTTCCAGATGTCATTCCAGAAATTCTTTCCTAACTACGAGACATAATTTAACATCGAGCTTGTCTCAAGAATAGTGCCTGTTTCCAAAACTCTTTATTCCAGAGTTGCATCTAAGTTAAAGGGTTGCATCATTTGCTGCAAGAATTACCAGGATGAGGCTTTATTCGTCCTAGCGCACCACCAGAAGGTGCACCATTTTCTGTCTGACCAGAAAAAGGCCGGTAACATGAGATCATGGATCGATCACCAAATTTTACAAGGTTACCATACATAATCAATGTTCATTCCACGTACAGGAGGTCTTCTGGCCTACTACGATGCCTTAAATATTTTCTAGAACGATTCACGATCATACCACCAACAGTGCTGAGAGAAAGAACACGAGGTTTTCCAGACTGCTGTTGCACATATTACAGTCTCTCTAAAAAAAATTTGATTTTATACTTCTGAGCTCTCTAACGCTCCAGTTAGATATGAAATTATGAATAAATATTTTTTTATGGCTCTCATGCAATATCATCAGTATATTCATTGATCACATTCTGATATGCCTAATACTAGAGAAGAACACGAGACTCATCTTCTCACAATTGTGCCGAATCTTCAATAGGAGTTATTTTTATACACAACTTTCCAGATATAAATCTCACTTGAACAAAGTGGCAGTTCTGAGCCACCACATCTCAACGGCAAGAAATTTCAAACAATCCTGCGCAGGTGAAGGCCATCACCTGATGGTCCCGACTGACGCCTGTGAACGAAGTACAATATTCTAGAACTCAATTGACTACTACCGCATAAATTGCCGATAATTCTCACTAAAAATGTTTTATGACTATTCAACCAGATTTCCACCAGAATGTTCCATAATCCCAGACAAAACTTTAATAGAATCCACATCACACATTAATGCAGCTATGTTCATATCTAGATGCCTGACCTACTGCAGGTTTAAGATAGAACGTCGTCATGTTAGTGAGTTACTACAACCCTTAGAAATTTCTGAACAGAAATGAGACGAAATTCCATGAAATTGTTATCAGCTACCACAGGCTCAGAGAAAGTATGATACTATCTAAGTTATCGTCAACCATGTAATCAGCCTGTGCGTTTCTTTCATCTGAAAGGATCACGCAGTAGCAGATCTGCAGAAAATTTTGAAATTCGCATTCCATTGACCATCATATCAGACAGAATTCATGTTCACGATCAAGCGTATGTTTACGCCCATTTTAAGTTCATGTTTATTGTCACTTACACGTTTACGTCTCATTCGCGGAATGATGCTGTCTCAGTTCAAAATTTTATGCTATCTCATAATTTAAGCTCACGTTGTGTTCATAACATTGTTCACGTTCAAGTTCGTGTGACATTTCACGATATACGTATTCTCAGTTTATTACCGTATACGATTACAGAAAGCTTGAGAAATTAGACTCAAGTTTAGCACAACCATTCCATAACCAGGCAGACGTTTCACAATCTCAGGCCGTAACGTTTGACATTCATTCCTCAATCAGCATACGTTCATGATATATCCTAGCATCACGTTCACGGTATGTTTCATGTATCATCGTGCACAATAGATTCTATCCCCCAGCATTCCTAATATAATCGTGAACCACGTTCACAATCGCTCACGTAGCACGTTCACAATTGTTCACGTAGTTCGTCCCTATATATTGTCAGCAGTGTGCTCCGAGTTATGAATATTATTTTCAGGATATTTACACGTATCATCTCATGTATCATACATGCTATAGTTATTCAGCCTATCAGATTCAGAAAATCCATCTTAAATATGGAACCAGAAGCTATTCAG
Organism: Glebionis coronaria; assembly: GCA_025667525.1. Classification (NCBI taxonomy): domain Eukaryota; kingdom Viridiplantae; phylum Streptophyta; class Magnoliopsida; order Asterales; family Asteraceae; genus Glebionis; species Glebionis coronaria. The sequence goes on along the minus strand of CM046882.1, from coordinate 100,715,017 downwards.
CATCATCAAGACAGGGTCATCAGGACCAAGATTCTATTTATTATGTTAGACCCTTAAAGAAATCGTTTCGAGCGGGAGGCCACTCGAAACGGAGGAGTCCATCCGGACCTCTCATCCTTTTCTTCAATAAATCCAGTTAAGTTCTTTCAGTCAGGTTACGTTCTATGTCCTCTTCAGCCATGTCACGTTGCATGATCATTTCAGTCATGTCAGGTTTACACCTATCAGCAGCATTATGTCTTAAATAGAAGACAATTCATCCTTCACCTTAATTGTCTTTCAGTACGTGTTCTTCCAGTTCTTATAACTTTCTCAGCTTATTACCTTAATTCGAGGACGAATTTCTCCTTTTTAGAGGGGAAGAATTGTAAAACCCAGTATAGTCGTATCTTTAATTCGGGGACGAATTATTGTTTTTAGAGGGGAAGAATTGTAAAACCCGTATTTAAAAATCAGAATATTTAAATACGCAGTTTAATTTTAATAACTATTCAGTATTAAGTGTGTATCCGTTTTCAGAATAATAAATAAATTCATGACGGGTTAAATAATCGCAAACGCAAGTTATACGTTAATCGAAATGAAAAATTAAAACATCTTAGTATTAATTCCTTTGGGCCGCAACTTAAAAAGAAAAAGAATAGGAAATGGGCTTTTAGGCCCGGTCTTGGCCAAAGAAAGAAAAAGAAACGGGGGGTTTCCCCTTTTTACTCAAGCAGTGAAAAAAATATATATATAATAACAAGATTAGGGTTGTTATTCTGCCGACACTAGAGACAAAAAAAAGGAAGATGGCCGCCGGTTTATATCAACAAAAAGGAAGACCGGGGTTTTCCTTCTTACACATGAATTCGTGTTCAACAGTTGTTCATCCAAATCAAAAGGTAATCAGTCAATTATTATTATTATTTTTCTTGTAATCACGAATTGGTAATCAAGAGGGTGTCGGGTTTTTGTGTAAATCATGAAAACCGAGAGCCCATGGCTCTCGGTGTGCCGCTGTTCGACCCAACCGAGACACAGCAGGTCTCGGTGGTGTTTCTTTTGCTCAGCCACGAACAAACCCCAACAGGGGTGTCGGGTTTGCTTATGTAGGGAAAACCGAGACCCTAAGGTCTCGGTGTGTTTTGTTTCGGGACCAGCCGCGACCCTCGAGGGATGCGCTGGTGGGTTTGTGGTTGAACTGCAGCGAACCAAAGAACCAACAGGGATGTTTGGTTTATAAACTGTGGGTATGGGCAGTTAAGGGTGTGTTTGGTTTGTAAAAATATAAATATAGAAAACAGTGGGAACCTTGTAATAACAGTGGGAACTGTATACGAGCAGTGGGAAGTTTTTAACAAACGGTGGGAACATAGTATATAACAGCGTGTATTCATTAAACAGGAAATTAAATGAATTAAAATCCAGATTAGCGACAGATTAGCGACGCTAAATTCTGTCGCAGTTTAATAGTGACAATTTTATTTTTTTGATAGTTTTTAAGGACAGCTTTTAGCGACAGTTTTAGTGACTCAGTTTTCTGTCGCAGATTCATATAGGCAGATTTAATCATAGTTTGTTGATTTGTTTAGTGCGACCGAGATGGAGTATCTCGGTAGGCTCGGGACATTATTATAATAAATAATATGAATATTTTTATATTATACCTTTTTAATGTAATTGTTTTATAAATGTTTAAAATATATTTTAAATGTATTAAATTAAAATAGTTCTTTAATATTTTAAAAGGGTATAATTTTATTAAATGAATTAAATTATTTTGGGAACTTTCTAATTTAAGAAACTTTCTATTTTTAGCGGGATACTTAATATAGTATTACTATAGCGTCAGAAATACGCTTGTACCGTAACTAATAGTAGAACGATAATACATTAAAATGAATTATTATAAGATCAGATTTATCAGTTAATATACGTACAAAATTTCAGATATAAAATAAATAAATGAAAAGCCAATAAGAACATGGAATTAAATAAGCGAATATCAGTTTACTTATTCACGTCCCTTATTCATGTAGCTCGCGTGAAATCAGAGTAGACTTCCTGTCAGTTGATCTCGGTCGGTTACTGGACACGAGGTACGGATTTCCGTCCTTTCAGTAAGGACTTCCTTTCTATGCATGATTAGGATTCCCCGTCTTCAGCCAAATGTTTTCCCCAGTATATGTTTAAGTTTATCAGTAATCATGTTAATAACTAAATAAATTGTCTGAGCATTATATACAAGCACGACCAGTATATGTACTAGTTACGGAGGTACCATAACCACGGCACTAGAGGCACCGGTGTCGTGACTCACATGCAGGAGAGTGATATCCTACATCGTCCCACTCAGCTCAGCTTGGCCATTTTATCAGTATTATTAGTGGGGCGTATGGATGCATCCTAGGCTTATAAGTGTTACAAGTTATCAGGGTGAATGTGGTGTGTGCTCTACATCCTTCACATTGGAGCTGATCCCTCCACCCAGCACAGTTATTTAGAGGTCACCCCTCTACAGCATGACGAGGTCACCCCTCCAGTTATTCATGCACGGTTGTTACAGCACGTGACCTATATAAGCTCTGGCAAATAAAATACAGTAAATGCATGTTTTCAGAATTAATAGTTATATTTCAGTATCAGTATATATGAACCAGGTTTCTCAGATTTTATGCAGAGTTCTACCACATGTTACATATCAGTCTTACAGCTTCAGTATTCTATCCCCTGTTTCATTCAGTATATTCTTATCATGCTTTATATCCGTTCACTGAGCGTTATGCTCAGCCGTAGTTCCTTTCATGTTCTAACGGCAGGTACACCAGGACGCTCTTAGGATTCTGAGAGCATGTGCATTTGGATGGAAGCTATCCAGACTTCTTACTTTATGCATTTCTTACATTATTCTGCTTATCTGGACATTGTTTAGTCCTTTCATTCAGTATTTTATTTTTCATGTTTTGGGCTTATGTTTGGATTGCCGATGTTTGATTCCGGTATTTCCTTTATGGTCAGTTAATGTTTTAGGACATTTACCTTATGCTTTGATGACACGCCATAAATACTCGTAACGGTCCACTTATCCAAGTGGGGTGTTACATGATGTGTTCATCATGTATTCTATGTATTCCGATTAACTATTACTTGTATTTCTTGTATTATTATACTTGTTGTATAATAATAAGTAACTTTCTAAAAATAGTAGATTTCCTAAAATAGAAAGTTTCCAAAAATAGATTAGCTTCTAAAATAGATAAGTTTCTAAAAATAGAAAGTTTCCAAAAATAGTAAGTTTCCTAAAATAGAAAGTTTCCATATTTAGAAATAAGCTGGGTTAATAAGCTAATAATATAAGCTTAAGTTTACAGGTTAAATATCATAAGTCATGTAATTATTTGTATAGTTTATTAATAATATCATGTTAATTAGATAAACTATAGGTTATGAGATTTAATTAAATATATGCAAGATTTAATTAAATTAAGGTGTGTAAAATACTTAGGTTAAACATACATTAACATTTTATTAAATATAACCTAATCATGTTTATTAATTAATTACATTCCATGTTTTAAATAAGTAATTAATACTATAGTATAAATTAAGTAATAAAAATAATTAGGTTAAAACATGTATTATTTACTAAATAATAATAACCTAAGTCCATGTTAAATTAAATTAATTACTAGCCATGATTTAATAAATTTAATTTTCTTGCTAAATAATATAAATTGTTAAAAATGTAAACTTGTAAAAATTACACATGAACCGAACCCGTGTTTTCAATTTAAACCTAACATGAACCGGACAGGATCCCCTTTGAACCGGACTGAAACAAACACCCCCTTAGCACTGGCTACTCGGCCTAGCCGGTTGCCACTGCTAGCACCTATTCACCATCGGCTTAAGCCGGTGGTTGCCCCTGGCCTGCTGTGTGTTCCCACCGAAAGACCACAACAACCACTGGCTTGGCCGATGGTGTTGTTGGTGCTGCGCCGAGCCCAGAGCGACCACAAGGCCACCCCGACTTGCGTGGGGGTCCTTGTTGCCAGCTGTCGACCAACCACCAGCCACGCTGAGACCTTTAGTCTCGGTGGTGGTGTGATTTAACCAAGGCGAGAGTTGCAGCTCTCGGTTTGTGTGATTTGGCCGAACAAACCCCGAACCCAAATCCTTTTTCTTGTTTTATGATCACACCCTCATGTTTATTACTTGTTTTTAACATAACTTAATCATGTGTTCATGGTTTTAATAAAAGAATAAAAAGAAAAGGATTTAAACGGTTTACTAAATGCGTGAATCGACTAAGAATAATGACACGAACACTAACACTTAATTTCCAATCACCAAGATCAATCAAACACCCCTTTGGTGTTTCTATAGTCGACGACAAGGAGAGAGCAAAAGGAGGCTAGGGTTTTATTTTTTATCAGAACTCTATAGAATGAATGTGTCAAAACCCTTTTTTTATTTTAGTTAAACCAAAACTGGGCTTGGGCCCTCCCTTGTCTTTGTTGTCCGCGGCTATAAGGGGCCCACAAGAGAAACCCGTATGTTTTCTATGTCTAATATTTTAAGTGTTCATACGTTAGCGTTTTCGTGTTATATCTTAATCAATTGTTTGTGTTATAATTAAATACTTGTATGTAAACGATATTTATCGTATACTAAGTACATACGTAATTACGTGTTCGTGATTTAACGTTCATGATTCTATGTTCGTGATTATAATTATTATGGTTAATAATTATCGTGTAATATCACGTACTTAATACTTATCGTGTAATAACACGTACAAAATTTCTATAATTAATATTCGTGACTCGTGTTTGTGCTATAAAGAAAAGTTTTAATTGGTTCGTATGTTTACTAAGTGTATTGTTCATGGTAAAAGCATGCGGGTTTTACAGAAAACATTCATGTTGTCTTCTTGGAAAATAAACCAAGTGATCCTGAGTCTTGACCTAAATGGCTATTTAATTTAGAGCCATTATCAAGGTCCTTGAATTATATGCCTGTGACTAATCCAATTGTCTTGGAAGAACCTATTGTTGAGATTTCAGGTACACAGGTTGATAAAGAAGAAGGATCACATGCAGTTGAGCTAACTCCCATATTTGATTATGTCACCATACCTATATGGACTGATGGGTTTATGTAAGCATCTGCTACTGCTGGTAAGGAGGAAGAAGAGCAACAAGAAAAACCAGTCGATGAATCTATGCATGCATCTTCATCCGCTGAAAAGCCAATTCAGACGCTGACACGTTGAATTCAGCCGCTCACAGTCTGTTTGGAAATTTATTCTCTTCCTCCAACAGAAATATTTTTGAACATGTTGAAGACCCCATACCCAATCAAGATGTCAGTGGACCAGTTCCAACCACTGACAACATACCTCCAAGTTCAAGTGGGGATGGGAGTAGCAATGAAGATGATATTGGCAACATGTAGTCCACTGTACATGACAACTCACTATTTGGAGGAGGAATACTTACAAAGGTGGCCAAAGATCATCCTCCTTCCCAAATAATTGGTGATATTCAGACTCATGTTCAAACAAGGAGGACTAAGCAGACTCAAGGTGGATTCATTGCTAATATTCACAAGAAGGAAGATACTCCTTTTGTTCAAGAATGTTTCTTTTCCTATTTTCTCTCACAGTTAAAACCAAAGAAGATTTTTGATGCTCTTAAAGAAGAAAGACGGGTTAAAGCAATGCAAGATGAGCTTCATCAGTTTGCCATTCAAGATGTTTGGGAGCTAGTAGACTGTCCAAGGTATGTCAGGCCTATTGGGACAAGATGGGTTCTAAGAAACAAGCAGGATGTGAGAGGCATTGTTATTAGAAACAAGGCAAGAATGGTTGCTCAAGGATACACACAGGAAGAAGGTATTGATTATGAAGAGGTTTTTGCACCTGTTGCTAGAATAGAAGCGATAAGGATTTTCCTAGCCTATGCTTCCTACATGGGTTTCAAAGTCTACCAAATGGACATGAAGAGTGCATTTTTGTATGGCACAATTAAAAAAGAAGTCTATGTCATGCAACCTCTTGGTTTTGAAGATTCTGAGCATCCATATAAAGTTAATAGAGTAAAGAAGGCAATGTACGGCCTTCATCAAGCCCCTAGAGCATGGTATGGAACACTTTCCACTTACTTGGTGGATAGTGGATTTAAGAGGTGTACCATAGACCAGACATTGTTTACAAAGAAGGAAGGGAAGGATTTTCTTCTTGTTCAGGTTTATGTAGATGATATTATCTTTGGTTCATCTAACCAAAGAATGAGTGATTAATTCTCCAAACTTATGACAGATAAGTTTAAGATGAGTGTTGTAACACCCCATTTTGATAATGGAATGTCACGCGTAATTATCGCGTGTCATCAAAGCATACAAGGAAAAATGCCTAAACATTACATGACCATAAAAGGAAAATATTGGAATCAAATATCGGTAGTCCAAAAGTAAAGCTCATCACACACATACATAAGTACTGTAAAGGAAAGGACTAAACAATGTCCATAGCAAGTGTATCCAAGTAAAGATAATGCATAAAGTAAAGAAAGGCTAGAAAGCTTCCAGTCTATATGCACGTACTCTTAAAGTCTACGAGCGTCCCTGAGTACCTGCCGTTTGGGAACATAGAAAAGGAAAACGGCTGAGCAATACGCTCAGTGCACGGATGTACAATAAAGCATGAATAGGATAAGCATATAACGTATAACAGCGGAAGAAACCAAGTCCCGAATAACCTAGTTAAGTCTTGGTAAAACTGGTTTTATAGTTTGGAAAGCCTTATGTTTATCTTATAAAAATTGTTTAACATGTTCTACCATTAGCCAATATAGGTCATGAAAATCCACCGTGCATGAATACTTGGAGGGGTGACCTCATCATGCAAATTAGAGGGGCTGCCTCTAATTTAATATACTGGTTTTGGGTAGGAGGGATCAGCTTCTTGTGAAGGATGCAAGGCACACACCACATTCACACTGAGTAATCTGCTGAAAAACATGTAACTAGGATGCACCCATACGCCCCACATGATAAATATAATAATATGTCCAAAAGCTTAAGGGACGCCACGAGAAATCACTCCGCCGTGGTGAAGTCATAACATCAGTGCCTCTAATGTTATGGTTATGGTACCTCCATAACTAGGTGAAACTGGTCATGCGTGTATATGGCTATAGGTATTCTAAATTAAACATAAGCAAGTCAAACATATAAACTTATACTACGGGAAAACATTTGGCTGCATACGGGGAATCCTAATAAGGAAAGAATGTCCATACTGAAAGGACGGGAATCCGTACCTTATGTCCAGTGAATGAAGAAGACGAACTGAGGAGAATCCTACTTCGGTATCACTAATGCTACATAAATACATACGTGAATAAGTATCTGATTACTAAATATGTAACTGGTTTTTACATCATGTCTTAGCTTATTTTATACGTTCATATCATGTTTTACTGTTTTAAGCCTTAAACTGTGTTTATCTTATATTTTGTCTGTTCTGATTAAGTATCTCTGGTATTTCATGTATTATTATACTTACTGTGTAATAATAAGTAACTTTCTAAAAATAGCAGGTTTCCTAAAATAGAAAGTTTCCAAAAATATAAAGTTACCAAAATAGAAGTTTCCAAAAATAGAAAGTTTCCAAAAAATAGAAAGTTTCCAAAAATAGAAAGTTTCCAAAAATAGAATTATTGCTTAAAATAGATAAGTTTCTAAAAAAAGAAAGTTTCTATAAATAGATTAGCTGCCTTAATTAAATAAGTTTCCAAAAATAGAAAGTTTCCATAAATAGATTAGCTGCCTGAATTAAATAAGTTTCTAAAAATAGAAAGTTTCCATAAATAGATTAGCTGTCTTAAATAAGTAAGTATATAAAAGTGTTTTTCTGATTATTTTCTAAGTCATAATAATATAATGTATAGTTTATTAATTATTTCATGTAATTTAAATAAACTATAGGTTAAAAGTATTTAATTAAGATATATCATGTTTTTAATTAAATAAAGATAAATACTTAGGTTAAAACATGTATTATTATTTATTAATAATATAACCTAAGTCATGTTAATTAATTAATTATAACCATGGTTTTTTAAATAAGTAATTAATTATAAGTCTAGAAAATATAAAATACTTAGGTTAATAATTTCATGATCTAATAATTAAATATAACCTAAGTCATGTTTTATTAAATTAATCATGTTTTATTAAATTAATCATGTCATATTATTATTAATTTAATTTGACATATGATCATAAAAAAAATAATCTTTGTAGAACAATGATAATCTTTATGAAACAAGGGGGTTGATGTTTTCTAGAGAGAGAAACTTAGAGAGAGAAATGAAAGAACTTTGTTATATTGAAAACAAGAAATGAAACAACCAACACCTCTTTCCATGGTGGAAAGAGGTTTAAATACCCCAAGTCCTTAATGGACTTGGGCTTCCGGCCCATGAACATGCTCATGGGTCGGGCTATTTAATAAATGAAACTAAACATTACTACGAGCCTATAACTACATTGTTGGAGTGACTGAGACTTTCTAAATGCGTAAAACGTATTTCCAACAATCTCCCCCAAAGGGAGGTCACTCCAAATTTACAAAGTCCTAATCTAGCATGTTAGATCTTGTTCTTCAGCTCGTAGTCTTCTTTTCTTTCTTTTTCTTCCTTTTGTGAATATGTGTTGAATAATATCAGCTTTTTGCTTGGAACACGTTCTTTTGGCCTTTCACGTGCAGTCTTTATTTTCTTGTGATGTTCGCCTCTTTGTGACTTCATGTCCCCCACACTTATCCTTTGTTGAATTCTTGAAAGTTTCAGAGTCGATACATCGGAAGACTTTTAGGTCATACTTTCTTGAATTTGTAGGAGTATTTGATGCAGAAGGAATAAGCATGTGAGGACGTCTTCAACAGGTACACCGCAACGCCATCGTCTTCAACAGGTACACAACAACGCCACCGTCTTCAACAGGTACACAGCAACGCCACCGTCTTCGAATGCAGCAACATAATAAGACACGAATAAAATGGCTTTGACATTTTATTCTAATTCGGTAGCATTTTACCTCCGGTCGGTGAAGACCGTTGGACGATATTAGATATCGTACCCCTGACGGATAGTTTCAATTAAGTAACTTCCTGACAGGATTTCGCGGGTAAACCCGTTCTCTTTATTCGACAGTCCAAAGCTGACTGCAAACATAAAGAGTGAATCATTTGGATTATAAATCCTTATGATTGAAGCCGTCAATTCATGAAACCTGGAACAAGTGAAATTCAATTAAGATATTCACCATCGTTGCTTTCCAGTTGTCACAAACTTAATTCAAATTGAATCTTGCTTGTCACCTACCAAGTGATGTTTGATGTTAACACTAGAAGGATTTCCACTCGTCACTATGAACACTAAAGAGTGTCACTCTGAGTGTTCTGGCAAGATCGTACGATAATGCGTAGAGGCCTGGAACGAGTATAAGTTCAATTAAGAATTAAACTACTGTTTCTTTCCAGTTGTCACAAGATTAGTTCTTAAAGAACCGCACGTGTCACCTACCATGAGCTTGTTTGATGTTGGCTCAAGCAGGAATTCCATCTTCACTGTAATACTTGCGTATCACTCGGATGTTCTGGCAATATTACAAAAATACTGCGTAGGACTCATAAAGATCTCTTACTTTTCACAGTGTGTGAAGAATCAAGGAATAAATGGAAAGTGTCCTAATGAGACTTTTGATGATCTCGTGGCTCTAGACTCGATAGTGCGTTTTGATTTAGTGATCGATGGCTGGAGAGGAGTGCCGCCTATTCAATACCAGTCTATTCGGAGTGAATAAACCAATAGATAACGTGTTGATCTCCGTGTGATTGAAACAAATACCTTTTGAGAGATATTTGAGTTAGCTGGGGAGGGTTGTGCATTGCATCACTGGGTCCATGATGGCTTTCTTCAATATCGAGAATCATTAGCTAATGATCTCAATAGCATATGTATTGACCTGGTTTCTGCCTAAAGTTGTAAGGAGGGCTTCTTTCTTTACACCCTTTATCTTTACAATTCTTTTTCATTCTTCAACCCCTTCAATGCTTACCAATACGTCATCACTAGCACCTTGTTGTGATTGTTCCAGTGCTATCTTAAGTACTTGGTCGGCATTCAGCTACGTTCACAATCATTCTCCATCTTTCCTAGGACTTCTAGTTCTATCTAGGGAGTTGTCCTTGGGAAGATTCCATCGGTTCTGATGAATCATTCGACTAATACCTATACCTACCACCCTTTTGTCACCACATCCGTTGTGAGTTAAGTGTGTTTTGGGTTGATATAGTCATCATGAAAAATCCTTGAAAAATCACTTATGATATTGTAATCAAAGTTTTTGTGCCTTAAGTGTTTTGATCATCAAAAACGCTCCCCCTTAACTTGTGCATTACACTTGTTAAGTTGGTTTATCTTTTAAGCCTTTTTCATTATTTTAGCCAAATATCATTAAGTCTCCTTAATCCCATTTTCTCCCCTTTCCAAAATGTTAACCATCAATATTTTGGATATTAATGGATTAACCGGTCTTTGGGTAATAAAATGAAATTAGATGTTAGACTAAGAACATATTAATGCTCCCCCTCAAATTAATGAGGGTAGGTTGTAGTGCTTGAGTATGATTTGTTTGAAAGATTTAGAATCTCGAGAGAAATTCTTGAAAAATATCATACTTTTACACTACAACAAGCCACAAAAGCTGATAAAGCAAAAAAATAACATATTCACAATTATAGACATATGGAGTTGACCTGTTATAAGACGAACCAAAATTAATTGGTTCGTTCCGTGAACCGATGGTGAGCTCCATATGGTCGTCCACCGACGAATCGTTCTATACTTTGTAGCAACCGGCGCTTCCATAGAATCGTCCACCGACGAATCGTTCCTGATTGCATACGATGCTCCCTTTTTGCACTGGGTTGTCCATGTGTATTTGACTGCCGGAAGTGGTAAGTTGGCATTGAGAACCGACAGATCATCTCGAACATGCTTTAGCGTTCCATCACTGAATTTGAGTAGTTCGGAGAATCGCATGTATTGCATGACCCCAGTCTCATTTGGATAAAAGATCCCTGCTTCCGGCATTGTTGTCCCCATGTAAACCTTCTTGTTCTTATGGAAATTACTGAGTGGAGTTGTATGGGGACGTTCCAGGTTAAGATTCTTCTGATAGCTTTCTACTCCAAGTTGAAAGTCTTCCACCCGGTTTTAAATGATGATTTTCCTGGCATATTGACGAAATTTTGAACTCAAGGCTATGACAATCTCAGGTGATAGATGGTCAACTTTTTCTTGAGCCAATAGCAACAAAAGATCTTCGATGTCTTCAAGTTGAAGGTACTGGAGATCACTTTCTTCAATGCGGTATTCTTTCTCATCGGTACGTTTGAACACGATTATATTCAAGTAATCATAACCGAAGACGGTCTGAGTGGTTGCTCCTTGGATACTTTTGATTCTGTGAGCTGAGATAATAGAGGAACCTGTCTTAGGACGATGAAAATGATTGTAAGCTAACCTTTTCTTTGCAGTCTAGTGAGAAATGCCAAGTGAAGCATATGTATCATAAAACTTGAGCAGCTTCTTTCTCCATATTGAAACAGGCACTTTATCCTCTATCCATGGGACATTCTCCAAGTTAACAGCCTTGAGCATTGTTAGTGACGTGGCATATTTCTTTGCTCCATTTTCAAGGTATTCAAGATCGTGAGAGACAAAATGCTCTATTTGGATAGTGGCAGAACCGGTGATGACCGTTGGTGTAAGAGGTCGCAACACGGGAGTCTGAATTCCTGTAGTTGTCGCTCTCATTGCTTTTGTAAGCTCATTCAGGTGATATTCTGCTTCATTATGGCTGATCTTTAACGTGTCAAAGAAATCTACATTTGCAGCTGCCATTTTGATCAGATCCGGAGTCATCGTCGGTTTCCTATGAGAATAGCTTAGAAAAGCCGAGAAATCGATAAGGTTGTTGAGGAATTGAGTCAGCTCCATTTCAGTTGCAGTTTCAAATGGATGTCGTGGTGCTGCATTTGTTAGCCAAAGTTGCTCTTGTACAATATCATCGATGATAAGGGATTCAGCAAATGTCGGTTCTGGAACATTTAAATCTTCAACTTCCATATCATCGTCATGCTGATCTGCAGATGATGTTGAAGGTTGACTTTGCATCACCGGTATATCATCCTGAGGTTCTTCTTCAAGCATTGTCTCTATCGGTTCTTCTGCTTGCATATATTTTACAGATTCAATGTGAGAATCAGTAGTGATTCTGGTGCAGTAGATATACCTGTAGCAACCTGCTGAGTTTCTGGTACTGTTGACTCCAGCGTCTTTTCTGTGGTGTCATCAATGTTTTCTACAGTTTCCTTTAAACCTTTCTTAGTAGCCGTATCATTGTCATCCTTGTTTGACTCTTTGGCATTTGTACCCGTGTCGTCATTCTTATCACCCTTGTTGATTTCATTACCCTTGTCATTATCATCATCGTCATCCTGATCATCATCTGTATCCTCGTGCTCGTCCTCATCTTCACCTTCATCCTTATCCTTTCCCTCTTCATCCTCTTCTTCCTCCTCATCTCCTTCTTTAGCCTTATCCTCATTTTGATCATTTTTACCATCATCCTCTTCACCGTTACCCTCGCCATCTTCCTCTTCTAGCTCATCTTCATCGTTAGACTCAGAGTCGGTAGTGTCTGCAGGTGTCTCTTCAAGAATTGCTTTGTTGAGATATTGCAGAACTTTGCGTTTGTATTTCGATTTATGAGCTTTCATATCTAGCAGACGTGTCTGTAACAATGTCATTAGTTGAAGAGTAGATAAACCATTACCGACAAGATTTGGTAGTTGTTGATCAACATAAGAATTGACTTCTCGTCGAATGATCGTGGTCATCTGCTCGTCAATGGACCAAAGAAAAGCAGCATTTTCTTTATCCCGAGTTTTCTTCTCTTTAAGAAATGATTTATGTTGTTCTTTAAGTTTGGACACTCTGTCTGTTAGTTTCTGAAGAGTAGGCTCATCAGGTTGCGATTCCTTGGGAGGAGTGGTGAACCTTTCAGTCAATGTAGCTATTTGTGTAGCTTGAGCCTCTAACTGTTGTTGAAGAGACTGGATCAGTGGATCATTGACTCTGAGGAAGGGATTGGATGTGGATGATACTTGTGGTTCTGTTGGTGGAGGTGTAACCATAACCGTTAAGATGGTCGTGGATGATACTGGTTGATCAGGGATAGGTGTTGGTGTAGATTCAGTGATAGGGGCGGTGGTTGATACAGGTTGTTCGGCTGTGGATGACGGTGTAGATTCAGTGGTGAGGGTGGTGGTTGATACTGGTTGTTCAACAAGTGTGGGTGTGATAGTGGTTGTTATGACCTTACTGATGACCGGGGTGGATAGTAGTGGAGTGGTGGTTGATGTAATAGTGGTTATAGGAACATCCACCATTCCTTCATTTGTTGACGGATCAGTGTTTGTGACCTCGACATCCTCCCCTTCTAAATTGAGATATTTCATAACATCATCAGAGTTTGAAGTAGACTTACTTTGAAGTTGCGTTTATGGTATGAAACTTGCATGAGCATCTTCATTTAGCACCATGTGAGTCGGTTGTGGTAAAGATGTGGTGATATTGGCATCTCGATACATCATACTTGTATCAGTGTCAGCACTGCTCTCACGTTCCTCACTTTGTTCACGACATTCAAAATGATAGTTAGCAGCATCTTCATATGCATGTTCATAAGTATCTTCCTCAGTAGGATCGTCATAAAATGCCATATCATCATCAGGATTACCAAAATCTGCTAAGTCTTCAAACACTCTTGAGCCTGATCCTCCAAAAGCTTCCTGTCGGCTTTGTTGAAGAACAATACGCAGTCTTTTGGCTTTAGAAATTTGTTGTTGAGCAGGTTCATTTGGAGCAACACTTGCCTCTTTGCCTTTAGCTTTCCTTGCTTTCTTAGGCCTGCGGAGTGGTACTTCTTCATGTTCTTCTTCAGTATGGATCAGCTCATCTTCATCATCTTCATCAACAATTTGCATTTTTCCTGGGCCTTTATCTTTAGAAGAAGCAGCTGATTGGCGCTTTGACACTCTTTTCTTGTGTTTACCTTTTTGCTTCTCTGAAGGATGTGAATTTGCACGTTTAAACTGTGCGTCAATATCATTAAGCATCTCTTGGTATTTATCACTCTCTTTGATTCCATCATTAAGCATTGTGTCGGGTACTAGGGCAGGAAGTAATGCATACTTTGTGGAATTAGTGTCTGCATTCATTGAGAGAATCACATAATCATCATCTTTGGTGTGATAGAAGAAATTCCCGCGAGTGTCAATGGTTGGGTCATTCTTCATAAAATGGTGGATAATGATCTTGGTGAATCTCAGGAATGGAAGATGCACGGATTTCTTCTTCGTTCCAGTAAACTGAAAACAAAAATCTTGCCAGAGAAGAAGTGCATTGTCGACTTTGGATGCAGTATACAATCCCCAAAATAAGTGAGCCTGTGGTGGTCTCATTGCATCGGTGCCCCTAGTTTTTCCTGTAAGACACTTGACGATGATGGTGATTAGTGCTTTCCAGGGTTGTCCTATGTGTGAGATGTTAAACTGGGATAGGTTGTTGATTTCTCTTTCATAATTCATGGCACGAATGATTCGAATCACTTCATCGTTCGTTGGGGTAGCCATAAATTGTTCACCTTGTGCCAACCTAGGGAGTTTAAACAATTTCCGAAAAATGCTCAAGTTGAGTACCCTTGGTGTCTTGTTCAGTTGGAAAGAGATAGTCTTTTTGGAAAAAGATGCAGTGTTCCAGAATTCATGCATGTAGACTTCGGGAATAGATGCAGTACATCTGAGTGTATCTCTGATGGGTGAGATGTCTAGGATATCCGTGGCGATTTTGAAAGCTGGTAAGGACGGATCAAAATCCTCTTGTAATCGAGAACTGTTCTCAGCATATGGAAGCCTATTACTGAGCAAAACAAGTTCAAGATCACGAAGTCGTTGTTGTTCCTTTGTGATTGACATTTTCCTGCTTTGATGACATAAGCACAAATGATATACACAAAATATATATATATGTCTTAAGTCTATGCCAAGTATAATCATAGGGAAAAATTCATGACAATTATTACCACAACATACACACATACTTCAGATGAACAAGGTCCTTACATTTAACAACACACTTAGGATAATGACATATATGCCAAAGACATTTTATTCTAAAGAGATAACGACCTAACATTAGTTCTGAAAATATTTGCATTTCTTGGTGGTCATGACCAGAACCTCAGTAGGTCTAGGTTTGATTTCTACTAACACCTCAGTAGTTCTTGGTTTAGTTTCAACCAAAACTTCAGTGGGTTTTGGTTTAGTTTCAACCACTACGTCAGGAATTGTAGGATTATCCTCAACCCAAAATATAGTGGGCTTGAACAAAGATGAAGCTTTGTCTTCCATGGCCTGGAAACAAAACACAAGACATTGACTAAGTAATTTGTATCTCTTTTGTTTACATAGGAATCAACTTATTAAATAAGATGAACTTCTGTAATAAGAAACCGTTCAAGTATTCTTATGAGATAAAAATTAACTCGTTTCAATAAAAACTTGGTTTCGTGTTAGTGGCCCTAATGTACTTAAAACCTAATGAGGAAATAGTGCAAGCTAGGCCGAACTCAGTAGATAGTCTAAGGCAAGTGCATAATCATAAGAATCCTAAGTCCATCGCAATGTATCAATCCATCAGAATCCTAACCAAGCCATCGCAAAGAATCAAGCATCGTAATCCTAATGAAGTAACGTCCTATCACAATATCTATGTCCATCGCAATAAGTACATTTCCATCGGAATAAATGAGAATCCATCGCAATATGACCCATCGCAATACCTACTGCGAAGCCATCGCAATAACGCATCGGAATGCGTCATCGCAATACGCCATCTCAATGTGTCATCGTAATGTCCCATCGCAATGAGCCATCGCAACGAGCCATCGGAATGACCCATCGCAACAGCCCATCGCAATGAACCATCGCAATGACACATCGCAATGAGCCATCGCCATGAGCCATCAAAATGACTCATCGCAATAGCCCATCGCAATGAGTCATCGGAATGACTCATCGCAATGACAGGCATCGCAATGATGGTGTCGTAATGTTCATCGAAATCCGTGACAGGGATCCGATCTTAAACGTTGACTTCTCGATCCAGGAACTAGGGAATGTTTTAAGTGATTCTGGGCAAAACCAATGTGTATTTATGCATCCTTAACAAATCCCACAACTTAATTTCCATTTCTATAGCAAAACACGAAACCCTAAATCTTGAAATGATCTAATGGCACTGTTTTGATTAGATGCGATGAAATGGATTAAATGAGAGCAAATAAAGCAAGATATAATACCTAAATTATGAGCAGAAAAAGATAAGTCACGGACACAAAGATCAAATGGTGTGCAAGGTATCAACAATGGCGGAAAGATAATGTGTTGTGTGTGTTTGCCGTAGAGACGGGGAAGGGGGGGGGGGGGTGAAAAGTTTTGACTTGGTCAAAATATGGTCAAGATAACACATGCACCCACCATTTTGCCAAAATTGCAGGAATGGTCCCCCTGTTTTAAAATGTTTAGTTAAAGTGATTAGAGTTAATGGAATCAACTTAACAAAAAAACAGACCCGATCACAAACACGACCATAAATACTTAACGCCAAAATTCAATGACCTATTCATGTATTTCTATTCCACACAAAGCACACATAGCATAACAAACGAGGATGAATAGTTAATATTTTCTGACAATCCTTTTTAAAGACCAAATTTGATTTCACGAAGATTTAATATTTGCTCCCCCTTAAACACGGACCCGTTTTCTATTTAAAGAGTTGTAGCCAATGATTTTAAGGACACAAATATCAATGAGGACATTTTCCGGTTAAGTGATTTTATGGAACGATTCTGGTGGCAATAAGATTTCTCTTATTTTTACAAAATAAGTGCACTGATACGTACACTAATTTGTGTTAGACTAAGTTATAAAGTAAACTTAGTCCCTTACAAGGTTTTAAAGTAAACCTTTCCCGAGAAAAATAATTCCCGTTGTGAGCCAACGTTTTCATAAGAAATACGTGACTTTAATGCGAAAAGCGGGTTGCAGTCAGAAATAACTACAAGCCATAATGGGCATGTTTTAAAACTTGTACAACTTTTATACGGACTCTATTTATGGCGCCGTGTCAATATTAATCGACATTTCTAAAGCCATAAATATTACCGTACTAAAAGACATGCCCGATTTTAAAACGAAAAATATTTTTGGATTTTCTTGATTTTATATTTTTATGGATTTTCTATGTTTTATATTTTTATGGTTTTTCTATGTTTTATATTTTTGTATTTTGCTTTTGGTGGTTTAAGTATGTACTATAATATACAAGATCACGATCAAAGGATACTTGAGAATAGTTTACCACTACTATTCTTCAGATTCTTCTGCCAACTTCTTAAGTGTCGCTAGTGAGAATGATTTCATGCCTAGTTTTTCGATCAAAAACTCGATACATCCTCGATCTAAGGCCTTTGTGAATATATCTGCCAGCTGATACTCAGTGTTGACGAAGTACAGTTCGATCACTCCATTTTTCACTTGCTCCTTGATGAAGTGGTAGCGGATGTCAATGTGCTTTGCTCGAGAATGTTGAACGTAGTTGCAGCACAGAGCGATTGCACTTTTGTTATCACAGTACATCGGGATTTTGTTGATCCCAAACTTAGATCGATTAGCTTTGTGTATACGAGATTAGATCAAGTATAACACGTAGAGAAACCTTTGTTATATGCTTTGTGAATCTAAGTATTATGCGGAATTTAATACTTAAACAAGAACACAAGATGTAAACAAAACTTTCACTTTGATTATGAATGTCGAACTTGCTTACAATGAAAGATGTTTACGAATGAAAACTTAATGAAAACTTGATTCTAAACATTAACCTAAAGGCCTTCTTTTATAGACTAAGAAGCCTTGTACAATAAGCTACGTATCAACTATTCTAGGTAAAGATAAACATAGAAAATACATTGTCGTTTCTATCCTTACTAGAAGTATTCTAGAACATAATAAACGTGTAGCTTATATCTTCCATCAATGCTTGTCTTCAATCTGTCAACGCTTGACTTTAACTTGTCAAAGCTTGAGCTGTCAGCGCTCACTTTGTTCTTGTCAACGCTTGAGTTGTTCTTGTCAACGTTCAAGTGATCTGGCCTTAATTTATTCCCAACAATCCTCCCCTAAACTTGATATCCACTCTTATGATCAAGTTTCTGAATAATCATTAAGAACTTGGAGGAGTCTGACAAACCTTATCATATTGGTAATAAATAAATCTGATCAAATTCTTTGCCACGTCACTTGTATAATCTATCTCCAGCTGGGTGTCCTTCATCTTTTTCAAAACAGCCTTGGATATGAAATACTGAGCATCCACTAGTAGATACTCAACAAACTTTGTAGAACTCAAATGGTATACACCAGCAGCTGAATATAACCTCCATTGAAGACCACTGAGGTCATCTTCAAGATCCTTCCATATCTCAGGA
Organism: Glebionis coronaria; assembly: GCA_025667525.1. Lineage (NCBI taxonomy): Eukaryota > Viridiplantae > Streptophyta > Magnoliopsida > Asterales > Asteraceae > Glebionis > Glebionis coronaria. The sequence goes on along the minus strand of CM046882.1, from coordinate 100,696,342 downwards.
TCTTCTTCATTTGTCCCACACATTCTTTTGAATGTGGTCCAAAGTTTTATTCCATTAGCTGAAGTTGGTGCTTCAGCCTCATACTTGGTCTCCAGCAACCTCCAAAGGTCCACCAAGTCTTCTCTATCACAACTTGAAAATAAAGATATGAGAGTGGTAAAAGTGTGTACCTCCTTGCCATATCTTCCAATCTTCCAGAATCCACATTCATCCTCATCATAACTCACAATTGGATTCCTGGAATCTAATGGTAACACCTGCACCATATCTGAAGCTTCTAATGGGGAGAGCTTGAGGCTCTTTCTAATAACTGCTTCACTTGGATATAGTTGATTCATATCTTTTGGAAATTCAAGTGTAAATCCCTTCTTCACTGGCCTGGGAACTATCATAGCTTTCTTGATTTCCATCTCTTCTGCAAGTTGCTCCTTTCTTTCATCTGAAAGAAGTCTGAAAGTGTTTTCTTCCTGCACTTTCACCCAAATAGGATAAGCCCTATGTTCCAACTCATCAAATGTCAAAGCCTTCAGCTTCTGATGTGTCCATCCAACTCCATGACATCTGAGCAACATAAAATAGAGCTTCCTTCTATCCCTTTTCAACTCAGAGAGTATGTTGCTTGCCTTGTGCTTCAAAATCACCTTACAATCCTTCTGAACTCTAAGAAGAAGCTCCAAACCCCATATTTGATCTGAAATGGTCAAGTCTGGATTATCCATGCAGCTTTCTTCCCAAGAATTGTACATCTGAACCACCTCTGGCATGTCAAAATCAATCTGCAACTTTAAATCTCTCAACTTTTCCCTAGCAAGCTCATCACCATACTCAAGCCTTTCTGGTTCAATAATCATCACACTTGAGTCTGAGCTAGCTCCATCACTTTCTTCTTCAGAAGTCACAACAAATGGTGACTTTTCCTTTTCACCTTGTTCCATCATTTTCTCAGCCAGTCTTCTATCAAATTCAACTTGGGCTGCATTCTTTGGAACAATTTCTTCTACCAACTTACCCTTACCCTTATCTGTTGGTGCAATGGTTGGTAAGGTAGATGGTAATACCTGAGTAGGAACATCCTTGATGATAGATGATGACTGGAATACATCACCTCCATATGCAGATCTGTCAACGCCCAAATGTCCTCTATCAGCGCCAAAATACTTCTATCAGCGTCCAAATTTGTCTTGTCAACGCTCAAATATTTTCCCTCAGCGCCTTGTGTAACCTCTCTCAACATATCTGTAAATGATAAATTTAAATTGGTTGGAGAGATTAAGGACGTATCAAAACCTTTTTGTTCCTTCAAAGTAGTTAGAGCTTCAGCAACATCCATTGATTGACCATCTTGACTGCTCTTATCACTCAGATTTCTTTGATCTTCCTCCCCTTTGGAAGACTCCTCCATACCCCTCCTAGCATGATCACTCTCCAAAACAACAATCCTCTCCCTCAATTCTTTGAGTTCAAGGCCTTGTGAGCTGACAATATGTACTAAGTCTGCATTTTGCTTTTGCAAGCTAATGCAGACAGCCGTCAATTCCAAAAGAGTCATTGGTTCCAGTCTGCCCTCTTCTAAAATGGGGATTTGACCTCCCAAGTCAGATTCATTGGGCATAGATGAGGACTTAATGATGGTGGGACTGCCTTGGCCAGCTTCTAAGCCAGAACCAATAGTCCCAGCCTCATCCAGGTCACCAGCCACACTTGTGGTGGTGGTTCTCTCTGCTTCATGGCTAGGACCACCAGAGGAGAACTCTCCAGTAGTCCTTTGGCGTTTGATCAACCTATATTCAGGTGGTGTGGAAGAATGGGTAGATGTGGGTTGGTTAAGGGGTGTTTGGGATTGTGATGGTTGTGTGTCAGCGTTGGAAATAGGCACATCAACGCCAACAATAGATGTGTCAGCGTCAAAGGGTTCTTGGTCTATTTGCATTTGTTCAGGTGAAGGTAAAGGTTCAGGGATAGGTTCAAGTTGTGGGTGAGGGTCAATATGAAGTTGGGGGTCTGGTTGGGGTTGTGCTGCTGCAATAACAGCAAGCATGGCTAGGGTTAAAGGTAGGTCTCTATGAGGTGGTGAATTCATCTTGGTAAAAATAGCTTTCTTTTGGTCAGGGATCTTATAAAAATCATTGTGATCCCTTGAACAATATCTTTGATCATCAAAAATCATTTGCAGAAAACGGGGATAAGCTAAAGTCATTTTTGTCCCCTTGTTTTTACACATCCCTTCAAAAATCATTTTAGAATAGTTATATTTTTGCCCTGTTGCAATACACACAATAGCAGTTGCAATGGATCTATTGATCTCATTGTGTACAGTACATTTGGGACTCAAACATTGAAGAAGGATGTGAATAAGGTACTTCCAGGCTGGGGGAAATTCCTGCTTATGGTACTTATTAAGAGTACCTTCATCAGGAATTGGATATCCCAAAGCCCTACGCCCTTGTTCTATTTCATTTATGGGAAGAATGGTTACACCATCAGCATCATCAAGATGCAAGGCCTGGCGTACCAAGGCCTCAGTAACCACCCAAGATCTCCCATGAACAATAGAAGTTAATGTGGTCACTCCATTAACTGTTGAGGAACTAACAGTGTTCCAAAACTGTTTAATGTGTGTGACTGGAATGAGTGGTGCATGAGAAAGAGCATACCTTAATGGAGATGCGTTCAAATACGCCACCATTTGTGTGTATTGAGGAAACAAATCATTATCAGCAACAAGATAAGCAATCATGTTGTGTTGAGACTTGAACCCCAAATCCAATTTTGCTGAGTTAAATCTTGGTGCCATTGATGAAAGTTGTTAATTTGAAGTGTAAAAGATGAAGGTTGATAAGAGAAAAGTGTTAGACAAGAATTATAGATACCCTGTTTTAAAATAGGAGCCAAATTTATAGGAGATAAACAATGCATGTGATTGGCCCAAAAATAGGCAAAGATTTTCAATCATGAAAATATTGAAAAAGTTATAAGTTATCTCATGCATTTAATGAAAGTAACAACTCCTAAAATTACGGCTTGAAAATATGTCAAAAAGTAACAACTGGGTAGGTCCCATTGAGTGTCAACGGTCAAATATAACCCGTCAACGCCCAACGGCCATAATCTTGTCAACGTTCGCCTAAAGCCATGTCAGCGTCCAATTTGGTCACAACAACGCTTGGAAAAATCTTGTCAGCGTCCAAAAATAAAATTGTTTTAAAAAGTGAAAAATGACCTTAACAAGTAATTTATCCTAGAGAAAATAACCAAAAGCTGATAATTATTATAGGGCGGCAAGCACTGTCCAGTTATGCACACTTGCATAAGCAAGATAGACATAACAGTCCTCTAGTGTCCCTTGCTAACCAAAATTCTTAACAACCAAGTTACCTTATAAAATCCTTGTTACTCCCAGGTAAATCCCATATCAAAATGATTCCCAAGTCTCCCAACAAACCACAACCAATTCTAGGCCAAAAATGTCTTGGCAGCATGCAAAGTTGATATACTATGCATGCTACAGTGCCTCATGGTTTAGTAAAACTAACCCATACTCACCTGTGGACACAATCTAGAATTGTGATAAGAGTATCATATGGATACCCAAAAATCCTAAAGGTTCCTAAAACCTCCCCTTAAACTATGATACAAAAGTTTGCTAAAATCATGCATGAACATAAAAATTTATGTCAAGATAGGAATGAAACATTCCAACCATCATCCATAAATAAAAACTTGTCCAAATGCTTCTCCTTTGATCCATAAGCAACTCTGTATCCAATGGTATACTGCTAACACCATCTGCACATTTAGATGAAAAACCACAAAACTAACATTGTTGCTGACAACGCCCCGATAACACACAACAGCGTTGAAGGAAGCTTTGTCAGCGTTAGACAATTATATTGCTGACAACGTTGCAAAAACACTTATCAGTGTTCAAACAACCTTTGTCAGTGTTAGAAAAATATAGTGGAAAATCTAAATCATCAATAAGACCAATAATAATAATGCATCATCCTGTACATACTTTTACAAAAAGAATCCAAAACACATATTAAGTGAGATTAACCATTCCAATACTTGTTACCAAGTATTGAAATGTTCCAGTATCAAAAGGTTTAGTTAATAAATCTGACACATTTTCCTCAGTGTCAACCCTATCTGGTTGTATTAAACCTTTCTCAAAGCAATCTCTTATAAAATGGTGTCTAATTTCTATGTGTTTAGTTTTAGAATGATGTACAGGATTCTTAATGATGCATAAAGTACTATTATTGTCAACAAATATCTTAGTATGCATGAAATTATACCCATAATCCAACAGCTGGTTCTGAATCCACAACACTTGACCACAACATGCTGCTGCAGCCACATACTCTGCTTCAGTTGTAGAGTTAGCCACCACTGTTTGTTTCTTGCATTGCCAAGATATTAATCTGCTCCTAAGAAACTGACATCCACCAGTTGTGGATTTCCTATCAAACTTATCACCTCCATAATCACTGTCTGAATATGCAATCAGCTCCAATGGTGAATCCTTTGGGTACCACAAACCAAGATTAGGGAAACATCTTAGGTACCTAAAGATCCTCTTCACAGTATAAAGGTGACATTCTTTCGGAGTCACTTGATGACGTGCACAAGCACATACAGCAAACATGATATCAGGTCTGGAAGCAGTAAGATACATCAAGGATCCAATCATGGATCTATAATGCCTGACATCAACATCTTTCCCATCTCCAATCTTTCCCCAAGGGTGTTCTCTATCCATAAGAGTAGAAGCCCTCTTTTCATGTGGAGAAAAGCCAAACTTCTTCAAGATCTCAACAACATATTTGACTTGGGAGATGAAGATACCATCTTCTTTCTGCTGAACTTGTAAACCAAGAAAGAAGTTCATCTCCCCCATAACACTCATCTTGAATTTGTCTGTCATAAGCTTGGAGAAATCCTCACTCATCTTTGGATCAGTAGACCCAAAAATGATATCATCAACATAGACCTACACAAGCAACACATCCTTGCCTTTCTTCTTTGTAAATAGTGTCTGATCTATGGTGCCCCTCTTGAATCCATTGTCCACCAAATAAGTGGACAAAGTACCATACCATGCTCTAGGGGCTTGATGAAGGCCATACATAGCCTTTTTGACTCTATACACTTTATCTGGATGCTCTGGATCCTCAAAACCAGGAGGTTGCATGACATAAACTTCCTCAACAATGGTGCCATACAAGAATGCACTTTTGACATCCATTTGATAGACTGTGAAGCCCATGCAAGATGCATAGGCTAGAAAAATCCTAATAGCTTCAATCCTTGCAACTGGTGCAAAGACTTCCTCATAGTCTATCCCCTCCTCTTGTGTATAACCTTGAGCCACTAACCTTGCCTTGTTTCTGACCACAATACCTCTTTCATCTCTTTTGTTCCTGAGAACCCATCTTGTCCCTATAGGTCTGACATATCTAGGACAATCAACCAGCTCCCAAAAATCCTGAATTGCAAATTGGTGAAGCTCATCCTGCATTGCTTCCACCTAACTTGGTTCTTTGAGAGCATCAAATATCTTCTTGGGTTCTTCTTGTGACAGAAAACATGCAAACAAACATGCTTGCACAAGAGGGGTATCAACCTTCTTGTGTATATTGGCAATAAAACCACCAAGTCCTTGATGGGATCTTCTTGTCTGAACTGGAGTCATAACATCACCAATGATCTGAGATGGGGGGTGATTCTTCATTGTGGAAGTGAGAACTCCTCCTTCAAAAAGTCTGGTGTCCTCAACTTCACGCTCCATGTTGCCAATATCTTCTTCATCAGACTCTCTTTGAGCAACAGGAATCTCTTCATGGACATTGGAAGGTCCACCTTGTTCAAAACTGGAAGAGAAAAGATGCCCATAAGTGTTGTCAACGTTTGAATCTTGGTTTTCAACGTCAGGGCTGACAGCGCCTGAAATGTTGTTGTCAACGTCTGAATTGGTCTTGTCAGCGCTAGATTTGCCTTTGTCAGCGCCTGAAGAACCATGCATGTTTGTATCTGGTGGTATTTGGAAACCACCATTATCTTGTCCAGCAGCAGCAGCAGCAGCAAAAGCATCAGTCCAAATGGGAATTGTGACATATTCAAATGTAGGAGATGCCTTTTCTGCTTGTGATCCAACCCTTTCATCAACCTGTGTACCTGAAACATGAACAACTTGTTCCTCCACAACATTTGAAGTTACCTTCACAATGTCTGGATTAGTGACAGGCATATAATTTAAAGTTCTAGATAAGGGTTCCAAATCAAACAACCAATTAGGACCACTCTCAGGATCACTAGGTTTATTCTCTAAGAACCTAACATGTACTCTTTCAACAATACGTTTGTCCTCCTTAAGATAAACCCTATAACCCTTGCTCTGGACTGAATACCCCATGAAGTAACCTTCATCACCTTTTGCACTAAATTTCCCTAAGGCATCACTAGTGTCTAAGACTACTACATGACATCCAAAAGGTCTGAGAAAACCAATATTAGGTTTTCTTCCCCAAAGTAACTCATAAGGTGTCTTGTTCTGAATTTTGTTAACCAATGCTCTATTTTGCACATAGCATGCTGTATTAACAGCCTCAGCCCAAAAGGCTATGGGAAAGTGAGCATCAGCCAACATTGTTCTGGCTGCTTCAATTAGGGTTCTATTTTTCCTTTCAGCAACTCCATTTTGTTGTGGAGTTCTAGCAATACTAAACTGCCTAGTAATTCCCTTCCTGGCACAAAAATCATCTAGCTTCTTGTTCCTAAATTCTCCACCATTATCACTCCTAAGCATTTTAACCTCATTGCCAGACCTTTTCTCAATTTGAGTGATAAATTCAATAAGAACATCAGCTGTGTCACTCTTTATAGATAGAAAGAATGTCCAAGTAAACCTAGAAAAGTCATCAGTGACAACAAAACAATATGACTTGCCATTCAAACTTTCTATATTAGTTGGACCAAAGAGGTCCATGTGAAGCATATGAAGAGGTCTGGAACTAGTATGCACCTGCTTGGACTTGAATGAGACCTTGTGCTGCTTGCCTTTAAGACATGCAACACAAGAGTGGTCATTGTGGAAGACCTTCTCAGGCAAACCATCAACTAAACCAAGCCTCACAAGTCTATTTATATTTTTAAAATTTATGTGCCCTAGTCTCCTGTGCCACAAATTACTTTCATCTACTGAGGCCTTAGCATAAAAACAAGACATGTTTGCATTCACTTTAATCCCATTTAAATTCACATTATATATGTCCTTATGCCTAGGCGTTCTATACTCAATATACTTCTCATCAGGGATCTTAAAATCCTTGCTTAACACCAAGCACTCAGTATCAGTGAAAAGAACCTTATTTTTGTTATCACACACTTGTGATACACTAAACAGATTATAATCCAGTTCTTTTACCAGGAAGACATTCTCAAAACATAGATTATTGGTGAGAAGGGTTCCTTTGCCTGTAATGGTGCCCTATCCACCTCCAAAGTATACCTTATCACCATCTTTAATAGGAGTGAAGTTCGTCAGATAGTCTTCCTTTCCTGTCATGTGCCTTGAGCATCCACTATCCCAATATCCATAATCATTGATCTGTCTCTGAATGCCCTGCACATAAAGAAAACAAATTAGTTTTCTTTGGGAACCCAATTCTCAGAAGACTTGGATTCATCTGGTTGTTCAATAAGAACAGACTTAGTTCTCACAACAACCCCATTCTCATCCCTTTTTGGATGAAATACCCAGTTAACCCCAATTGGTTTTGTAATGACCTTTGAAATGTAATTAAATCTATTGCAAGTCATTGAAATTCCATTATTATTAGGGTTTTGTTCTTTCTTGGGTCTCTATGTTAAGCTTGAAGAAGCTTTAGACCCCTTACCTTGTGGCTGCAAATACTTAGGTCTGATCACGTTTCTGACAGCGTTGGATTTTGTCCTGTCAACGCTGAAATTACCCTTGTCAGCGTTGAACCTAGGGTTTACTACAGGAACCCATTGCCTATTTGAACAGGTGTTTGTCTTTTGAAAAGGTCTTTGTCCATGAGTGTTAGACCTTCTAGAGAAGAATGGGGCAGGTCTAATCACTTGTGGACTTTGCTGCACACAAGGTTTGGGTCTGACAACGTTTGACTTCCTAACAACGTTGACTTTCTTCCTATCAGCGCTGAAATTGTTCCTATCAGCGCTGGATTTGGGAGCGTTGACACACTTGTATGCCAAATGTGAAAAGCTACCACAAGTATAACAGGCTTTCTTAGACACACTCTTAGGTCTAGAAGCAAAGAAACCTGTTCCATGATTGTTAACTTGGCTCCTGGGTGACCTAGTATTCCTATACATCTCTGCATATTTAATGGTAGGTCTTCTAACAGTGTTTGAGCCTAGGTCAACAGCTTTACCAGTAACTGGGTGAGTAACCTTAATGGGTGGTGATTCATTGGAACTTTCACATAGCAAACCTCCCTTAACAAATAAAGTAGGGTTAGCTTTCTTCCACTCATTTAGGTCAGTCAGTTTTTGTTGATACTCTTCCACTTGAGTGACAACTCTTGGTGGAGGAATGAATTCCTCTTCTTGGCACTCTGGAATACCAGTCCAAGCTAAATCCTTTCTAAGAACACCATAGAAGTCACCAGCTGGTGGTGGAACCAGAGAGTAATCATTCATCCCAATCCCAGTCATATCCTTGGGATCCCTTTGTTTAGCTACACAGTCTCCTAGGGCTTGGGTGGCTCTATCAAATCTTTGAATCTTGAGGTCAACATTATCTTTATTCTTAATAGCCTCATCTAACTTAGCCTGTAGGTCTCTATTGACCTTTGACATGATATTTCTAATATCCATACTACCCTCTAGCTTATGTTTTAAGATATTTATCTTATCTTTTAAATCAAATTCCATTTTCTTGTATTCAGAAACGGTTTTCTCAGTTTCAGTAAGAGCTAGTTGGTAATTGGATAATTTACACCTTTCAGTGCTCATATCCTCTTTTAGTTTTAACACCTCTTTGTTAAGTCTGTCAGTGTTTAACCTACAACCTTTGCTACAAAAAGCATCATCATATACCTTATTATCAGATGAAGAGGAGGAGTGTGCCATGAGAGCATATTCAACATGCTCTTCTTCTTCAATATCAGCAATCAAAGCTTTGTCCTCTTCAGCATCCTTAGCTAGATAGCTCCAATCCCATCCAGTACCATCAATTCCTTGAACTGCAACCATGGCTTTGGAATCTTGAGCTTTAACAACCTGACTTGAGGGTTTACCAGCATCAGATCTTCTAGGAGATCTGCATTCCCTCATGAAGTGCCCCATGCGATGACAGTTGTAGCACTCAACTTTGGATTTATCAAATCCAGCAGTGTCTTTAGCATTGAAGGTCATCTTCTTCTTAAACCTTCTATTCCACCTATTTGCTCTTATACTAGCAAGAGCCATATTCCACTTGATGTCCATCTCTTCCAAGTGTTCATCACTTATCTGCTCAAGATCCTCATATGTAATCACTGAACCATTGGGCAAAGAAGCAATGTAAGCACAAACAGTATCCAAATCCAAACCAGCAGGTTTAACTCTTGGGGAGTCATTCATGAATGTGTCAGCGTCTGAAAAGGAGACGTTAACAGGACTTGTTCCAGCGTTGACAAATGATGATCCAGTAAATGGATGCATAAAGGAGTCCTTTTGATTGAATTGACCTTCACTATGAGAGAAGAAGGCCATGTTGCTGGTGCTAGCTTTGCTTCCATGTTGTGCAAGAGTTTCATCTTCCAACAGTCTTAGTTTGTTCTAGATGTCATCAAACGAGGAGCTCTTGTAAGTATTATTGGCAAGAATAGATCTTGCCTCAATCTTCCATGCCTCACCAAGACTTTTCAGAAAGGTAGCATTGGTGTCAATATCACCAACTTGTGTCCCCATGAAGGACAACTTGCTTGTGATGTCAAGCAATCTGCTTCTCACACTACTCAGTTTCTCATTAGGCTGAGCTTTGAAGACAGCATAATCATGCAGAAGTTGCTTTTTCTTTTCTTCCTTAGTGTCTGCATTACCACCATATGCAACTTCAATTGCTTCCCAAAGATCCTTAGCAGATTCATAGCCTCTATATTTGTGCTGATTTTCTTGTCCTAAAGAGACTTTTAGAATATTTAGGGCTTTCATGTCAACCCTCTTCTTTGCAATATCTTCAGCACTTACAGCTCTACCATCTCCAGGTTTTTCTTTCTTATCTTCATCAGGACATCCTTCAACAGCTGATCTTGCTGTAATGGCATCCTGAATCTTTTGAGCTTTATTGAATGAGTTTCCATATTCAATAATCTCCCAGAGTGTGTAATCAAAGATCCCCAGATATTGTTCAAAGTTGAACTTCCATAAGTCAAAGTTGGTTGCATCAAGCATGGGAATCTTGATGTTTGGTAATGGTGAAGAGGAGGAGGTTATTGCTTCAGACATGATGTTTTTAGGGTTTTGAGAAAATTAGGGTTTTGGTGTTCGTATATCGTTCTGGTGTTCTTCAAAGATCAAAAGTTCCTCAACAAGCTCTGATACCACTTGTTGATCCCAAACTTAGATCGATTAGCTTTGTGTATACGAGATTAGATCATGTATAACACGTAGAGAAACCTTTGTTATATGCTTTGTGAATCTAAGTATTATGCGGAATTTAATACTTAAACAAGAACACAAGATGTAAACAAAACTTTCACTTTGATTATGAATGTCGAACTTGCTTACAATGAAAGATGTTTACGAATGAAAACTTAATGAAAACTTGATTCTAAACATTAACCTAAAGGCCTTCTTTTATAGACTAAGAAGCCTTGTACAATAAGCTACGTATCAACTATTCTAGGTAAAGATAAACATAGAAAATACATTGTCGTTTCTATCCTTACTAGAAGTATTCTAGAACATAATAAACGTGTAGCTTATGTCTTCCATCAGTGCTTGTCTTCAATCTGTCAACGCTTGACTTTAACTTGTCAACGCTTGAGCTGTCAGCGCTCACTTTGTTCTTGTCAACGCTTGAGTTGTTCTTGTCAGCGCTCAAGTGATCTGGCCTTAATTTATTCCCAACAGATTTTGTTGAATCCAAGACCGTAGTCAGTCAATTGTGATCTCATCCAAAGAACTTGAGCACAACAACCGGACATAGCGATGTATTTAGCTTCCGTACTTGATATCGCAGCGCTTTTCTGTCTTTTTGATGCCCAACTAACAAGTCTATCTCCAAGAAGTTGCACACTGCTAGAAGTTCTACGTCTGGTATCTTGACACCCGGCATAATCCGCATCTGCATATGAAATTAGTGCAATAGAGGAATCCTTCGGATACCACATACCACGATGAAGTGTTCCTTTTAGATACCGAAAGATCCTTTTCACAACATGTAAGTGCTTTTCGGTAGGCCGAGCCTGATACCGGGCACACATGCCTATAGCAAATTGCAAATCAGGCCTGCTAGCAGTCAGATAGAGAAGGGTGCCGATCATTCCACGGTAAAGTTTAGGATCGATAGCTATCCCTTCCTTATCTTCATCTAACTTGGATCTCTCCACCATTGGAGTATCCACGGGGTCATAGTTTTCAAAATGATATTTCTTTAATGATTCAAGAGCAAATTTGGATTGATTAATAAAGATGCCTTTGGGATTCTGAGAAATTTGCAACCCTAAGAAAAATGAGATTTTTCCCATCATCGATATCTTAAAGCGTGTGGACATAATTTTCTCAAAACGGTCAGACAAACGTTGATAAGTAGCAGCAAATATTATATCATCAACATAAATTTGTACCAGTATCATGTCGTTGTCCTCCTTGAGAATGAATAATGGTGGGTCCACTTTGCCTTTGGAGAAGCCTTTGGAGATAAGATACGACGATAAGAGATCGTACCACGCGCGTGGAGCTTGTTTCAACCCGTAAAGAGCCTTCTTGAGCTTGTACACGTGATTAGGATACTCTGAATTGACGAATCCATTCGGCTAGCTTACACAGACATCTTCCCTTATTTCACCATTGAGAAATACCGTCTTAACATCCATTTGGTAGACGATCATATTCATGTGAGCAACATAAGCAAGGAATAGTCTAATTGCCTCCAATCGTGCAACAGGAGCAAAGGATTCTTCAAAATCAATACCCAAAGCTTGTTTGTAACCTACAGCAACCAATCTAGCTTTATTTTTCAGCACACTACCTAACTCATCGAGCTTAACCTTGTATACCCACAACAATGTCAAGATTTCAACGTTGCTGGGTAACGGAACTAATTCCCACACTTCAAGACGTTGGAATTCATTAAGTTCCTCTTGCATGGCTTCAATCCATGATGATTTGGTCATGGCTTGTTGCCAGTTTTTAGGTTCAGTGTCTGAAAGAAATGCATCAAAATAGCAATATAATGCATTTTCTTGGAGTTGATGTCGTGTTAATACTGGTCGATCGATTTCACCAATAATATTGCGGATTGGGTGATCCTTTGTCCATTTAGTGTTGTGAGTTTCAATCCGTGGTGGTCGGGAGTGAACGATTGTAGGAGCTTCCTCTGAGGTAGACGCACCGGTAGGGTCTTCAGGTATTTGTGAACCAAAGAAGGGAAGCTCTTGTAAGTGAGCATATTCTAAATCGTGATCATAGAGATCCTCTTCAACATCATTAGGAACGAGTGGGGGTGAAGATTCAGGTGTTGTTTGTGAATTAGTGGGGGATGGGACATCTGGTTCAAGAGTAACTGTAGATGCCTCAGATTGATTTCCATTATCTTGAGCAACAACTTCGGGAATCGGAGCTACTACTACAGGTGCAGTAGAATCATTACTCGGTGGATTAAAGAATTCATCAAACATAGGTTGAAATAACTTATCCCACTCGGACCTTGTAGGTGGTATAAATGAAGGAGAAGTAGGATTGTTGGGAATTAATCCGGAACTGATTGTACCGGTTCCCATCTCGTGTAATGCAGGTTCAGAGCTGTGTTGCTCAGAAGCCATCACTGTCAGCTCATCAAAATCAACATCCAAAGTTTCTACTATCTTGCCAAGACGACGGTTATAAATTCGGTAAGCTTTCTTTGCAGGCGAGTAACCAATGAAAATTCCAATATAAGCCTTCGGTTGAAGTTTTCCCAGATTCTCACTATTGGTATTTGGATAGAAAAGTGCACCAAACACATGAAGATATGAAATATCGGGTTTGTGTCCATGAAGTAGCTCATATGGAGTTTTACCTTGACGTTTGCGAATGATGGAGCGGTTTTGGGTATAACATGCGGTTGCCACTGCTTCAGCCCACAAGAATAAAGGAGCATTCGCATAAATCAACATAGTTCGAACAGCTTCCATAAGTGTACGGTTACCTCTTTCAGCGACACCATTTTGTTGTGGAGTGCGAGCCACAGATGTTTCATGAGAAATACCAACCTTTTCATAATAATTTCGAAGAGTCTGATTAACGAACTCAGTGCCGTTATCAGTCCGAATGCGGTGAACAGTAGCATTACGACGTACTTGGATCATCTTTAAGAAAGTAATGATATACTCTGGTGCTTGATCCTTGGATGCTAAAAATTTTACCCATGTAAACCGTGAGAAATCATCCACTATGACGAGGATGTATTTTCTACCACTCACACTAGCCGTACGCATTGGCCCGCAAAGATCCATGTGCAAAAGATACAGTGGTTCTTGGTTGGTGTCTTCTACTTTAGGTTTGTAAGATTTCTTGGTGCTTTTCCCCAAAGAACATGCGGAACATAAGTGATCCTTGTCGAACTTAAGTTTTGGAAGACCACGAACAAGTTCGTTTCTAGCCAAATGGTTAATAGCATCAAAGTTAAGATGAGATAACCGTCGATGCCACAACCATGACTTGGTCTTAGATGCTTTGGAGAGTAGGCAAACAGGAGAGGCGGCCATCATGTTTTGAATAGACAAAGTATAGAGATTATCCCCTCGAGAACCCTTTAACAAATCATTTCCTGCAAGATCGCGAATGAAGCAAGTATGTTGTCGAAAGGCCACTTCAAGTTTTGAATCGCAAAACTGTCCTACTGAGAATAGATTGTGACCAAGTCCCTCTACATAATAAACCCTTGAAATCGTAACATTCCCAATTTGGTATTCACCATAACCCATAATCTTTGCAATATGGTCGTTGCCGAATTTAATCGTTCCTAGAAACTTGCTGACGAAATTTCTGAGCATCGAGCGGTCTCCAGTCATATGTTTGGAGCACCCCGAGTCCAAATACCAAAGAATAATTTGGACGACCTGAAAATATTACCAAACACAGACGATGTATCAGATTCTAATTGTTCCTCTGAGTTAGCAGGTACAGATATAATTATCTTAGATTTGCTATCAGACGAAACTTTAGGCTTCCAGATTTTCTTACTAGTGGTTGGCTTAGATTCTAGTTGTCTAGTATTCCAAGGTACTTTTTTACTGGGGACATTATCACTGGTAGGCACAATAGTGGGGGCAGACCTAGTTAAAGGGCGCTTTTTCCATTTCTTAGTGCTAGTGTTCTTATTTAAAGGACGCTTAGACCTAACTTCCGTGGATGTGATCCTAGTTAAAGGGCACTTAGTTCCATTAGCAGTAAAGGTCCTACCAGTGGGTTTCCATTGCCACCCAACTTGGGTGAATTTCTTTCCTGTTGGAATCCATTCAAGATTGTTCTTAATAGCATACATTTCATTCACGTGATCAACAAGGCATAAATCATGACGCTGAGAAAACATGCATTCATTACAATTCCAACATTTCGCATTAGAATTCACATTTTGCTTAGGTTTCCACTCATAAAGAGAACCTTTTGTCTTAGCTATATGATTCTTTTTATTTAAAACTGAAATAACATTCCTAGGATGCACTTCTACTTTTTCTTCTCAGTCCTATTAGTGGAAGGCTTGATCCTATCTTTCTTGTCTTGAGATCCTTTAGCCTTAGTGGACACAGTTACTCCTGTAGAAGCCAAGGGAACATTAGTTACAGATTTTGACTTAGCCTTGATGGGTGTGTTTAAAATGGGCTTAGCTCCTGGGGTCTTATTGAATGGAGTAATGGAAATGGTGGGTTGTTGTTTAGATGGTACAGATATCGGTTGCCCAATGTACTCTAGGTATGCTAAACAGTCCTGAACGCGATCCACATATAATAAAAGCTCATATACGCTATGACTTGTGGGATCACGTTCACGTATTTCATCAATAATCTCTCTAGCTAGATCAGCATGTTCTAAAGCATTTTTCATATATGTGGCAAACTTAGTGGGACTTTTCCTAAATTTTGGATCCCGATATAGCACACGTGGGTTGGGTTTGGGAGCACTAGAGGTCGAGGCAGAGACAGTAGCTGGATTATCAACACTTTCTCGTCCTTTGAGTTGAAGTGTCTCCTTTAATTCTGCTATAACCATGTTTTTGTCTATGAGCTGATTTTTTAGGTCAGAGGATTCCTCACATTTCCTGTTCAGTTTGTCAATTAATGACTTTTGTTCTGTCGCATTAAAAGCGAGGCGTTCTTCTATTGAACCAGAATTTTGTGAGTCGACCTGCCTTACTTGTTCACGCTCTCCTAGCATAGAATTAATTCTATTTTCTAGGACATGATTCTTCGTCTCTGCAGCCTCTAGTTCCGTTTTTGTTTCTAGTAATTCTCTCTTAATTCTCATCATCTCTTCCTCTAAATTCTGAACCATCTGAATCATCTTGTCACTTGTCTCAACAGAGTTTCCACCATCATTTAGTTTTGAAAGAGTTTCATTTTTAGATTGATTCTCAATTTCAAGAGATATAGAATGTTGTTGAAGCTCATTAAAACTTTTTGAAAGTGTATTATACGAATCTTGAAGCTTTAAAAATTCAGCGTTGGATTCATGACAAGAATGATTATCTACAGTATCCACATGTTCAACAGTATTCACAGATTCATGCACATCATCACAAATATTTACAGTAGATGAAATTTCATGAGTATATTTAACAGTAACAGCTTGCATCACTTCGAGAGACACCATATGTTCTAAAAAACGGTCATATTCAGATAAAATCTTTTCCTTTTCAATTAAATGTTGTTCATAAGCATCATCCATTTTATTGAAAACTTTTTGAACTTCACCAATTTCAAAACTTAAATTACACGCTAGATCATAGACTCCTTGTTTAATATGGTCCACAAACGGAACGATCTCTTTCTCAAACACCGTTTTCATGTGTTCGAACGCCTATTCTCCAGCGGTTTGGGCCGTTGAAGTCTTACATTCCAGAATGACCTTGTCAAACTCGGTAAGGTATTGCCCAATCTCTTCCAAGCTGAGCTTTACTGTACTAACCGGTGGAAGATTCTTAGGAATTTCCTTTGGTTGGTCCGAGTTAACGAGTGTAGGAATTATACTAAGGCATTCTCTAGTAGGCATGAAAGTGGATGTTTGGATAGTTCTCTTTTGCATATTAAAGCGAATTATAAGATCTATTGTGTCATTTTTTGCATTCATTTGAGCATAATCATATTGAGGATATGTATGAATTAATTTTAACCGCTTTTCATCATATGGTGTCATACTCTCAGAATCATTTGAGAACACAATCGGATCTAATACCTATCCTAACTTTGTTGCATCATAAAGTCGTGGGTTGTGGTTAAGCGCTTGCTTTGCATACCCCGAGTTAGGTGGTAAGTCTATGAGACGCGATAGATTGAAATCTTTAAATGATGCATGAAACAAGTGTACTAGATGTGAAGCAGCATATTGTTTTAAAAGCTTAATTTCCGTTTCTTTTATTCTATCAGACGTCTTAATTTCCATTTCAAGCTGTTTGGACTCAAGAATTTCAAAATCCGTTTGAAGTTGTTGAAAATTAGTAACGACTGGCTCTTTTTCTTTAAGTTCATTTGAAAGATTTGCTCTTAAACTCTCAATTTCTAGCAGATTGTCCATTTGAACTTTCCTAAACCTATCAAATTCAGGACTGGTTAAGGTAGTGGACACAGGAGTCATTCCAAGGTTTTAACCTTGTCCTTATGTAAAGCAAGCTCGGCCGATAAAGTCTGATTAGCATTAAGGGTTTCAAGGATCGTATTATTCATTCGGCTAAGCAAAGATTCCGGGAACCTAACCAAATCAGGTTGAGCAGACGAATTGGTAGTCGTAATAGCTCCCGGTTGTGGTTCACTCAAAGTCTGAGGACTTGCACTGATATTTCTATCATTGTTTGTCTCGTCGATTGAGTTACTAACCACCAGAGGCTGTTCTGAATACTCAGACATTTGCTTAACTTGATAAGGTACAATACTAGTATATGTAGCAGTATTTGGTACCTCAGAATTGGTATCAGCTCCATATAGTGAAAGGTTTGCCATAAGCGCTGCTTTGGCGATGTTAAGATCATCACAATCAGAGTCATATGCATCCAAATCATCACATTGATATGCAGCATTGTTAGTGATGACTGTTGTGAGACTATCAGTTTCCGCTACTCCCGGATCTGCAAGGAATGCCAATTCTTCTTCATCAAGCTCACGACCTTGGGCTTGAGCATTCACCAGGTAAATCTTCTCCTGAAACCATGTGCCGTCCCTTTTCCTCTTAGGTTGCTTGCATTCTAGGGCCATGTGCCCTTCCCCTTTGCAGTTGTAGCAAATAACCACCTTCATTTTACCAGTGCTGTTTGCTCTTGTAGCAGTAGTAGTGGATGAACGTGCACCAGCAGTAGACGAATTTGATCTCCCTTGAAGTGGTTGCACCATGACTCTTCCGTCCTGAATTGTTGCCTGTTGTCGAGAGTTAGACGAGTTCCTTAACTGATTGTTAGTTGTTACTGGACCTCTGTAACCTCGTTTGTTCAATGTTTGACTTAAATAAGTAGACATCAGAGCAAGGATTTCAATAGGGTTATCTCCTTGTCTAAATTCAGGGACAGGGATGTCATCTTCATAGTAGAATGCTGGTGCTGCTTGAGCTATAGTCTGATTGGTTGGAGCACTGACTTGTTGTGAGTAATGAGGTTGAGGAGCTTCAAGTTGTGGATAGGTACTAGCAAGGTTGGTGGGAGGTTGATACGGTGATTACTGGTGTGAAGCATAAGGTAATGGGTGTGAATCTCCTTGTGATGATGATGTTGCTGGTTGGTGAGAAGATGTTGGCGGCAGTGGAAGAAACGAGTACTGTGGGAAGCTTGGTGTTTGATACACAGGTTGATATGAAGATTTGTGTTCTAAAGCAAGCTGAGAGTTGTGGTATGACAGTGTAGGATGGTTTGCCAATAATGCCATCGGTTCATGATAAGGTCCTTGAGAAATTCGGTTTTGGATCACATGCTTCTCATGTTGTTGTAAGAAAGCATAGAGTTGATCTAAATTGGACTTGTGGAGATCACGAATCATCTTGACATCAGTCACATATTGACTCCATTCAGGGGGTAGTGTGTTCAAAAACTTGGTGTTTAATTGAAACTGTTTAATCCTTAGATTATAGACATTCATGTCATTCATCAAAGTGGTAAAACGCCAGTAAAAATCATGAAGTGTCTCCCTTGGAAGGTATGTGAACCTATCAAACAAATCATACAGTTGACACTCTCGTTCTTGCTTAGTGAGAGATGTCCCTTGTAGCAAAACCGCAAGTCGATCCCAAAGATTCTTTGCCACTGTATGTTCACTTACCATTCCAAAGATATCGGGTGGAAGGGCTTGAAGAATTGTCTGAACAGCCATTTCATCGGCATATGCAATGATTTTATTGGCACCGGTTAACTCATGATACTCCCTTGGCCTTGTCACATTGTTGACGGTAACCTCTCCCCAATTTAATGGTCCTTTATCAATTGATTGAAGCATTAGTCGACCATTTTGTTTGCCCATGATGTACGTTCTCATACGGCCTTGCCATGCTTCAAATAGATCTTTGATGAGCAAGGGCGGGCGAGTATCGGTACCCAAAATGATCCATATATCGGTGAGTGAAGTCATAGTTGCCATAAATGAATGTGAATTCATTTTGTGATCCATTGAAAAAAGATTATCAAAGATGATCGAACAATGAAATAAGGTTATGAGTTTTTTGTGTTGTTAACTAAAAGATGTTGTTATCTTGTTGTTGTGTTTGCTTTTGAAATTTACCAAATTACCAAATTAAATGCCAAATAGAAGAAATCCACTAAGTATCTAAAAACAGGTTCTATCGATACGTTCTTTCTGTCGGAATACCCAGATTGGAATGTCTTACTATCGGAATGCTTAGATCGTAATGCAAAGCAGTCAAAATGATTCAGATCGCAAAGTGGTTGTCGGAATGATTCAGATCGGAATGCTCAGATCGTAATGTAACCTTGTCGGAATGATGATGGTATCGGAATGCCTAGATCGCAATGCAAAGCTGTCGAAATGTTCAGATCGCAAAGTCCTATCGGAATGCTCAGATCGCAAAGTGCTATCGGAATGATTCAGATCGGAATATAGCTGATTAAATTTAGGCAGAGTAACGACTTAAAACTTCCTTATAACCGTCAGAATCCCAGATCGCAAAGAACAATCGGAATGTCCAGATCGGAATAAGTATTGAAATCCAAGTATCGCAATGTGGAACCAGTCACTTTCCGATGGTGATGGTTATTGCGATGGAAGCCCCTTTTCACTTGTACTTTCTGATGGTGATGTTTGCTTGAATTTCGGAATGAAGAACACAAGACCTTTTTGCACTTTTGATCCAAGAAAGATTGTGTTTTAACCAAAACCAAGATACCAAAAACACTATAACACGAATCACTACGTTATACTACATGAAATCACGATCAAACACAAAAAAATTTGAAGATTCGGCAAGAAATACACAACACCCTACGAAATGTTTATAAAACATACGCAACACTAAAAAAAACCTATATTTCATCCCATGCTCTTGATACCAATTGTAGAACAATGATAATCTTTATGAAACAAGGGGGTTGATGTTTTCTAGAGAGAGAAATGAAAGAACTTTGTTATATTGAAAACAAGAAATGAAACAACCAACACCTCTTTCCATGGTGGAAAGAGGTTTAAATACCCCAAGTCCTTAATGGACTTGGGCTTCCGGCCCATGAACATGCTCATGGGTCGGGCTATTTAATAAATGAAACTAAACATTACTACGAGTCTATAACTACATTGTTGGAGTGACCGAGACTTTCTAAATGCGTAAAACGTATTTCCAACAATCTTAACATACACCGTGAACCGGATCGTGACTAGAAACCATGAACCGGAAATGAAATCGACACCATACCCCGAACCACTTCGGGGTTCCCTTTTGTTTGCTGCTGCCGTAGGACCCACACCACCAAACCGGGACCATATGGTCTCGGTGGTGGTCTATTAGCCAAACCGAGACCCCCCTTGGGGTTCGGTTTAGGCGCCGGCCAAACAAACACCCCTAAAAACATCCTTTTTGATTTACCCAATAACCTTTTACATGTTTGGTTTATGTTTTTAATTAGGTTTTTAAAAACATCATGTTCTTAATTAATTTTATTAGATCAAATCAAAAAGAAAAAGGATTAAAGGAATATACCGAATTCGTGGATCTAACAAGGATGAACACACACGAACACACGTTCAAGATTCAAGATCAAAATCAAATGAACACCCCCCTTTGGTGTGTTATATGCGGCGGCCACAAGAGGACAAGAAGGAGAAGGAGAAAAATATTTTTAGGTTTTTGTTTTGGTTTCTTGTAAAGTGAAAATAAGTAGTAAAAGTTACCTTAACCCCTTCTTAGTAAATTTTGAGATGGGCTTGGCCCATCTCCTTGTTGTAGCCGTGGGTAAGGGGCCCCACATGGGGTACCCGTATCGTTTTCCGTGTCTCGTTATTTAAGTGTTCGTTCATGTTTATTTGTGTTCGTGTTTAGTGTGTTCTCGTTAAATATTTATCGTGACTTAATATATTTATTCGTGCTCGTAATAAATATATATACGTAATTAATATTAGTTCGTGATTTAATTACGTTCATGATTTCATGATCGCATGTTCGTGATTAATTATTTTTAAATAGTTATTGTGTGTTCGTACGTAATAAATACTTATCGTGTTCTAACACGTACGTAATACGTAAAATCCTAACACTTAAACGTAATCATACTATGAAAGGAAAGTTTTAATCTAGTACGTACGATCTTAAGGGTACTATTCATGGTAAAAGCATGCGGGTTGTACAACTCTTCCCCCTAAAAAGAATAATTCGTCCCCGAATTATAGATAAAGTAGACTGGAAAAGAAGAACATACCCGAATTCAAAATATGAAAAGAGGGTAAGAAGCCCGGATAGACTCCTCTGTTTCCCAAGTGGCTTCCCGCTCGGTATGATCCCTCCATAGGATTTTGACGAATGGAATCGTCTTCCTTCTCATGACTCGTTCTTGTCTGTCAAGAACTCGTTCGGGTTCTTCTATGAAGGTGAGATCTTCACGTATCTGTTCCAGTGGATACTGAACCATGTGAAGGGGATGATACTGGTACCCTTTGAGTAAGGAAACATGAAACACATTGTGTACATGCGAAAGCTGCGGAGGTAACGCTAACCGGTAAGATACTTTATCGACTCGTTCAATGATATCAAACGGTCCGATGAAACGAGGACTGAGCTTCCCTTTAATCCCAAAGCGTCTAACACCATGTGCCGGCGAAACCTTAAGGAAGACGTGAACTCCTACGTTAAAATGTATGTCCCTACGATGCTTATCAGGGTAACTCTTCTGACGTGACCGTGATTCCTGAAGTTTCTGCTTAGCTACTGCGATCCTTTCATTGGTCATCTCTATGATTTCTGGTCCTTCAAGTGTTCGCTCGCCAACCTGATCCCAGCAGATTGGGGCGCGACACTTTCTGCCATACAACATCTCGAAAGGAGCACACTTGATACTTGTGTGCCAACTGTTGTTGTATGCAAACTCCATCAAACAGATATAATCGTCCCAATCACCCGTCCATTCCAACGCACATGACCTCAACATGTCTTCCAATGTCTGAATAGTTCGCTCCGACTGTCCGTCCGTTTGAGGATGAAAAGCCGTGCTAAGCTTAAGTTGTGTACCCCAAGCTTTCTGCAGACTCTTCCAAAATCGCGAAGTGAAACGAGGATCTCTGTCTGAGACGATCTGGATGGAGCACCGTGGAGTCTCATGATCTCTCTTCTATACGTATAGGCGAGTTTACTTACCGGATCTTCCTTGCTGATCGGTAAGAAATGAGCTGATTTGGTAAGTCGATCTACAATAACCCAAATTGCATCGTGCTTCCTCTTGGTAGGCGGAAGACCAGTAACAAAATCCATGGTGATTTTATCCCACTTCCACTCTGGAATATCTAACAGTTGAAGGAGACTGCCAGATCGCTGATGCTCGATCTTAACCTGCTGGCAGGTAAGACATTTGGAGACGTAAGTGGCCACATCCTGTTTCATACCACTTCACCAAAAGTGTTGCTTGATGTCATGGTACATTTTAGTCGAACCAGGATGTATAGAGAATGGGGAGCTATGAGCTTCAGCTAACAAGGCTCCCGGAGTTCTTGGTCATCAAGAACACAAAGTCTCGTGCTCTGCCATACGATACCATCTGCATCTACTCTGAATTCCGTCTGTTTCTCCAAATTCTGTACTATCGCCCAGATTTCTCCGTCATCTTTTAAAGCTTCCTTGATCTTAGAGAGTAACTCGGGTTCTACTCTAAGATTATCCCAGTAACCGTGATGTCCACGTACCATGATCTCGATGTCTAGTCGCTCCAAGTCTCTTATGATTTCCTCCTCATTTTTAATGCCGTTGATCATTCCGGACTTCCTACTAAGAGCATCTGCTACTACATTTGCCTTTCCGGGATGATACTATAGATTTATGTCATAATCCTTCAACAGCTCAAACCATCTCCTCTACCTCATGTTCAATTCACGTTGAGTGAAGATATACTTCAAGCTCTTGTGGTCCGTGAAAATTTCACATGATTCTCCATATAAGTAGTGCCTCCATATCTTCAATGCAAACACGACTGCAGCAAGTTCCAAGTCATGCGTGGGGTAATTTTCTTCATAAGGCTTAAGCTACCGTGAAGCGTACGCGATCACTTTCCCATGTTGCATGAGAACACAACCAAGTCTCTTCCCTGATGCATCCCTATAGATTTGAAATCCACCCGTACCAGATGGGAGAGTAAGAATAGGTGCAGATACTAGCTTCTGCTTCAGGTCTTCAAAGCTCTTCTCTCGTTCTTTATTCCAGACGAATTTCTCCCCTTTCCGTATCAATTTGGTCAATGGTAGTGCTAAGCGGGAAAAGTTCTCCACGAACCTACGGTAATAGCCAGCTAAGCCTAAGAAACTGCGGACTTCCGTCGTTGATGTCGGTCTTGGCCACTTAGTAATGGCCTCAACCTTCGCCGGATCCATAGTGATTCCTTCTGCAGATATAATGTGACCTAAGAATGCCACCTTGTCTAACCAGAACTCACACTTGGAGAATTTAGCATACAGCTACTTCTGGCGAAGAAGCTGTAGTACTGTACGAAGATGGTCTTCGTGTTCCTCCTTGGACTTTGTGAAAATCATGATGTCATCGATGAAGACAATGATGAACTTGTCCAGAAATTCATGGAAGATTCTGTTCATCAAGTCCATGAACACTGCTGGAGCATTTGTCAGGCCAAATGGCATAACTACAAACTCTTAGTGGCCATAGCGGGTACGAAAAGCAGTCTTGGCGATATCCTACTCCTTGACCCGTAGCTGATGATAGCCTGACCTAAGATAAATCTTGGAGAAGTGTTTGGCCCCTTGGAGTTGGTCAAGAAGATCGTCTATACGCGGTAGTGGATACCTATTCCGGATAGTAATCTTGTAGAGCTCGCGATAGTCTATGCAAAGACGCATACTGTCGTCCTTCTTCTTAACAAATAAGACCGGTGCGCCCCATGGAGATACGCTCGGTCGAATGAAACCTCGTTCTAGAAGTTCTTGCAGTTGATCCTTCAGCTCTATGGGATCCATGCGAAAAGGGGCCTTGGAGATTGGTTCAGCTCCTAGAATAAGCTCGATATTGAATTCCACTTCTCGTGCAGGTGGTATGCCCGGAAGTTCTTCTGGGAATACATCTTGGAATTCCGACACTATTGGTTGATCCTGAATTGATGGAGATTCAACATCCATGTCGTGAACCGTAGCTAGATAACCCTCTCAGCCATGTGACAGTAATGCACGCGCTTGCAAGGTCGATATGATTTGTACAGACTGTCCGGGTACGAACACGTTATGAATGTACTCTGGTGCATTAACATCACCGAAGATAAGTCGATATGAATGGAAGTCTATGGTATCATGATGCTTGGATAGCCAATCCATGCCCAAAATCATGTCGAAGTCATTCATGTCTAGCAAAAGTGCGTCAACAGGTCGAACCTTATCGTCAAATTCTAGGGAAAGACTCTTGTATACATGGGTGATTAATACAGAGTCCCTCAAAGGCGTGGAAATAGTAAGCCTATTTTCTAGTGGCATCAGTAGCATCCTAATGTTCTTAGCATAAGCAGTAGAAATGACCGAGTGAGTAGCACCCGTATCGAAAAGAACACACGCAGCTTGACCATACATATACAAGATTCCAGTGATGGTACTTGTAGACTTGTTGGCTTGGTCTCGAGATGTCGTGTAGACACGCCCGGTGGTAGGAGGCAGCTTGGAATCAGCATGTCCCGATGTGCCCTCCATCTCGCCCTTACGGCAATCTTTCATGATATGGCTAGGAAGACCACACTTGAAGCATGCGTCAGTGTTACGACGACATGGCCCTGGGTGCCTACGGTGGCAAGTAGAGCAAAGAGGATGAGTATATCCTCCAGCAGTTGCTCTGGCTGGCTGAGAACCTGATAAAACATTTTACATAAGACATGATAATAGGGTACAAAGGACAATGCGGATAATCGTAAGATTAGATACAAGTGATAGCTGGAAGGCTAGGCTGTGAACCTCTCTGGTTTTGGTCCCTACCGTTTCCATGGTTCCTGGTAGAAGTTTTGCTAAAGTGTCAGAATATGAGTTATAACATGAAATCATAAGAAAATGCGTAAGTATTAGGACCTGCTGCTGTTGGAGTGTCCAGCGTTGTTACAGTAATTATCATTACCGCCACGCCTATCCGTAGCAGAACGGTCGTTAGTCTGACCGTTTCCCTTGGCCTGATGTGGCTGTTGCTGAGTAGCCGGCTGAGAGCGGTCCCCAGTTTTCTGCCTGGAAGATACATTTTAAAGAGATGAATATTTGACATATATGGAAAGAATACGGATTGATCACCGCTTGAATACGAATGTTTACCTCTTGTCGGGTCTCTCAACTTCCCCGAACTCATCTCTCTCCTGCAGCGTCTCCAGCTTACGTGCTGCATCGGCCACTTGTGCTACAGTGTTGAACGTAGCACACACCAGATTGTTTGCGACCGATGTGCGAAGAGCCCACCTAAAGTGATGTGTCTGCTCTTCAGGAGTACCTGCTGCCGCACCAAGGAAACCAGCTAAGCGAAGAAAGCGTTGCATAAACTCGTTGCTATTCTCCCCAGCTCTCTGT
This sequence comes from Glebionis coronaria, assembly GCA_025667525.1. NCBI lineage: Eukaryota > Viridiplantae > Streptophyta > Magnoliopsida > Asterales > Asteraceae > Glebionis > Glebionis coronaria. The sequence goes on along the minus strand of CM046882.1, from coordinate 100,670,732 downwards.
CGGATCCCATGGTACTCCCTCTTGAGCTTGTCTTGCTCAGCCTTGGGAAAGAACTGCTCCATCACCCTGTCCTTGAACTGAGCCTAAGTCAAACCAACAACCCACTCGTCACCTCCCTCAGACTGCATCAACGTTAACCACCAATTTAGCACATCGCCTTCGAACCGATAGCATGCCAACCTCGCCTTGTACGCGGGGTCACAACCCATAGCATTGAAAATCTTCTCGATGTGAGCCAACCAGATTTCAGCATCACTGGGGCTATCTGTCTTCTCAAAAGCACGAGGATGGAGCTTGTTGAATCTCTCCAACCATACTGCTAATGTCACTGGAGGAGGAGGAGGAGGAGGAGGTGCCTGGTTATGCTGCTGATTGTTGGCAGCTTGAACCTCAGCCCTGATGTCATTCCTCAGTTGAGGAAGCAAAGCTTGCATTGCAGCTTGGATTGCAGCATTGAGTTGTTCCTGTTCGCGTGTGAGAACCATCTGACAGTATAACATAAAACGTATGATTAAACAAATCAAAACATAAAATATATATACATGAAAAAAAATTATACCAAAATTTCAAGAGAAAAATTTTATGCAAGAAAATTTTGTGTATGGATGCATGATGTAGTTTTATGAAAACTTTTGTATGCTCGAGAGTGAACGCCTATGGTCAGTTCACCCAAAATAAAAGACATGGCGAGGGGACGCCTATGGGTCGGTCCCAAATTTAATAGTTTCGATAAAACACATGCGACTAAATAGGGCCACTCCTGTACCAACCATTACTTAGTCATAAACCTGCGACAATGACATATATATGTATGCATAAAAAATGATGAATGCATGAAAACGACTGTCAGTTCTAGGAAGACCATAGTGACTACCCACTAATCACAGGTCATATTTTGAGAGCCTACAGGTCGAAGCCTTGGCTCTGATACCATAATTGTAACACCCCATTTTGATAATGGAATGTCACGCGTAATTATAGCGTGTCATCAAAGCATACAAGGAAAAATATCTAAAAATTACATGACCATAAAAGGAAAATACCGGAATCAAACATCGGTAGTCCAAAAGTAAAGCTCATCACACACAAACATAAGTACTGTAAAGGAAAGGACTAAACAATGTCCATAGCAAGTGTATCCAAGTAAAGATAATGCATAAAGTAAAGAAAGGCTAGAAAGCTTCCAGTCCATATGCACGTACTCTTAAAGTCTACGAGCGTCCCTGAGTACCTGTCGTTTTGGGAACATAAAAAAGGAAAACGGCTGAGCAATACGCTCAGTGCACGGATGTACAATAAAGCATGAATAGGATAAGCATATAACATATGACAGCGGAAGAAACCAAGTCCCGAATAACCTGGTTAAGTCTTGGTAAAACTGGTTTTATAGTTTGAAAAGCCTTATGTTTATCTTATAAAAATTGTTTAACATGTTCTACCATTAGCCAATATAGGTCATGAAAATCCACCGTGCATGAATACTTGGAGGGGTGACCTCATCATGCAAATTAGAGGGGCTGCCTCTAATTTAATATACTAGTTTTGGGTAGGAGGGATCAACTCCTTGTGAAGGATGCAAGGCACACACCACATTCACACTGAGTAATCTGCTGAAAAACATGTAACTAGGATGCACCCATACGCCCCACATGATAAATATAATAATATGTCCAAAAGCTTAAGGGACGCCACGAGAAATCACTCCGCCGTGGTGAAGTCATAACATCAGTGCCTCTAATGTTATGGTTATGGTACCTCCATAACTAGGTGAAATTGGTCATGCATGTATATGGCTATAGGTATTCTAAATTAAACATAAGCAAGTCAAACATATAAACTTATACTACGGGAAAACATTTGGCTGCATACGGGGAATCCTAATAAGGAAAGAATGTCCATACTGAAAGGACGGGAATCCGTACCTTATGTCAAATGAACGAAGAAGACGAACTGAGGAGAATCCTACTTCGGTATCACTAATGCTACATAAATACATACGTGAATAAGTATCTGATTACTAAATACGTAACTGGTTTTTATATCATGTCTTAGCTTATTTTATACGTTCATATCATGTTTTACTGTTTTAAGCCTTAAACTGTGTTTATCTTATATTCTGTCTGTTCTGATTAAGTATTTCTGGTATTTCATGTATTATTATACTTACTGTGTAATAATAAGTAACTTTCTAAAAATAGCAGGTTTTCTAAAATAGAAAGTTTCCAAAAATAGAAAGTTACCAAAATAGAAGTTTCCAAAAATAGAAAGTTTCCAAAAATAAAAATTTCCAAAAATAGAATTACTGCTTAAAATAGATAAGTTTCTAAAAATAGAAAGTTTCCATAAATAGATTAGCTGCCTTAATTAAATAAGTTTCTAAAAATAGAAAGTTTCCATAAATAGATTAGCTGCCTGAATTAAATAAGTTTCTAAAAATAGAAAGTTTCCATAAATAGATTAGCTGTCTTAATTAAATAAGTATATTAGCTTAAGTGTTTTTCTGATTATTTTCTAAGTGATAATGATATAATGTATAGTTTATTAATTATTTCATGTAATTTAAATAAACTATAGGTTAAAAGTATTTAATTAAAATATATCATGTTTTTAATTAAATAAAGATAAATACTTAGGTTAAAACATGTATTTTTATTTATTAATAATATAACCTAAGTCATGTTTTATTAAATTAATCATGTCATATTATTATTAATTTAATTTTAACATATGATCATAAAAAAAAATCTTAACACACACCGTGAACCGGATCGTGACTAGAAACCATGAACCGGACATGAAATCAACACCATACCCCGAACCACTTCGGGGTTCCCTTTTTTTTGCTGCTGCCGTGGGACCCACACCACCAAACCGGGACCATATGGTCTCGGTGGTGGTCTATTAGCCAAACCGAGACCCCCCTTGGGGTTCGGTTTAGGCGCCGGCCAAACAAACACCCCTAAAAACATTCTTTTTTATTTACCCAATAACCATTTACATGTTTGGTTAATGTTTTTAATTAGGTTTTTAAAAACATCATGTTCTTATTTAATTTTATTAGATGAAATCAAAAAGAAAAAAGGATTAAAGGAATATACCGAATGCGTGGATCTAACGAGGATGAACACACACGAACACACGTACAAGATTCAAGATCAAAATCAAATGAACAACCCCCCCCCCCCTTTGGTGTGTTATATGCGGCGGCCACATGAGGACAAGAAGGAGAAGGAGAAAAATATTTTTAGGTTTTTGTTTTGGTTTCCTGTAAAGTGAAAATGAGTAGTAAAAGTTACCTTAACCCCTTCTTAGTAAATTTTGAGATGGGCTTGGTCGATCTCCTTGTTGTAGCCGCAAGTAAGGGGCCCCACATGGGGTACCTGTACCGTTTTCCGTGTCTCGTTATTTAAGTGTTCGTTCGTGTTTATTTGTGTTCGTGTTTAGTGTGTTCTCGTTAAATATTTATCGTAACTTAATATATTTATTCGTGCTCGTAATAAATATATATACGTAATTAATATTAGTTCGTGATTTAATTACGTTCATGATTTCATGATCGCATGTTCGTGATTAATTATTGTTAAATAGTTATTGTGTGTTCGTACGTAATAAATACTTATCGTGTTCTAACACGTACGTAATACGTAAAATCCTAACACGTAAATGTAATCATACTATAAAAGGAATGTTTTAATCTAGTACGTACGATCTTAAGGGTACTATTCATGGTAAAAGCATGCGGGTTTTACAAGTGCTATGGGAGAGATGACTTTTTTTCTTGGTCTTCAAGTTCAAAAGAAAGAGGATGGTATCTTCATTTCTCAAGATAAGTATGTGGCTGAGATCTTGAAGAAGTTTGGCTTTTCACCACATGAAAAATGAGCTAGCACTCCCATGGACAAGGAACATCCATTGGGAAAGATTGGAGAAGGAAAATAGGTTGATGTTAGGAACTATAGATCTATAATTAGATCCTTGATGTATCTTACAGCTTCAAGACCTAATATCATGTTTGCAGTATGTGCATGTGCACGTCATCAAGTCACACCAAAGGAATGTCACATTCATGCAGTTAAAAGGATCTTTAAATACCTTAGATGCTTTCCCACATTGGGATTGTGGTATCCTAGAGAGTCTCCTTTGGAGCTTATTGGCTATTTAGATTGTGATTATGAAAGTGATAATCATGATAGAAAATCCACGACTGGTGGATGCCAATTTCTTGGGAGTAGGCTTATATCTTGGCAATGCAAGAAACAAACAGTGGTGGCAAGTTATACAACAGAAGCTGAGTATGTGGCTGCAGCTGCATGTTGTGGACAAGTTCTAAGGATTCCACAACTGGTATCAGAGCATAAAAAGCTAAACCAACTATTGGATTATGGGTATAATTTTATGCATACTAAGATTTTTGTAGATAATAACAGTACATTGTGCATCATTAAGAATCATGTACATCACTCTAAAACTAAACACAAAGAAATTAGGCATCATTTATAAGAGATTGTTTTGAAAAAGGTTTAATACATCTAGATAGGATAGACACAGAAGAGAATGTGGCTGATCTTTTAACTAAACCTTTTGATGTTGGGCGATTCTAGTACTTGGTAACAAGTATTGGAATGATTAATCTCACCTAAATGTGTTTCTGACATCATTATATAGTATGTACAGGATGTCCATTGTTATTTGTAAAGTATTAGATTTTCCACTTTATTTTCTAACGTTGAAAGAGGTTATTTTGACGCTAACAAGTGTAAAAATGGCCGCTGACAACAACATGTTAGTTTTTATGGTTTTTCATCTAATCATGCAGGCATTATGATCATTGTAAACTTGGATACATAGTTGCTTATGGATCTTTTGAGCTCACCAAGAATATGTCAAAAGTTTATTTATGATGGTTGGAATGTTTACATTCCTATCTTGAAATAAAAAATTTTCATATACATATTATTTTGCAACTACGTACATCATAGTTTAAGGGGAGGTTTAGGAAACCTTTAGGATCTTGGGTATTCTTAGAATGCTCTTACCACAATTCTAGATTGTGTCCACAGGTGAGTGGGAATTAGAAATAGTGAAGACTCTTCTTTTATGAATTGTTGGAATTTCTAGTTCTTGAGGCACTATAGCATGCAAAGTTGATATAATGTGCATGTTGCCAAGAATTTTGGCTTAGAATTGGGATTGGTCGGTTGGGAGACTTGGTATAAATTTTAATTGGGATTACCTGGGAAGTTACAAAGAGTTTATATGATATTTCTTTAATGTTAAGAACTTTGGTTAGCAAGGGACACTTGAGGACAATTATGTCTATCTTGTTTATGCAAGTGTGCATGATTAGACAGTGCTTGCCACCCTACTGTAATTTTTAGGGTAAGAATTATCTTCATTAGGGTAAACTTCTTTGTTAAGGTCTTTTTATTTTTCATTTATTTTTATTTTTGGCCACTGACATAGTTTACTTCCAACACTAATAAGACCAATGTCAACGCTGACTTGGAAAAATTTCAACGCTGACAAAACATAGCCGTTACCCGTTGACATTTAATTTTTGACCGCTGAAAAACACTGGGTCCACCCAGTTGTTATTTTTGATGAAAATATGGGCCGTAATTTTAGAGAGTTGGTATCTTTTATTAACGAAAGAGATAAGTTATATATTTTCTTGATTATAATCATTACTTTTTGATTGTAACTGCCTTCTTTTTCATCCAATAGTGTGCTTTTACCACTCCTATATATTAGGCTCACTTCTTTAAATAGTGAAACTACTATTCTTGTCATCTAAATTCTCAAACCTTCAAACCTCCATTGTTTATCATCTTTCAGTTTTCACAAAGCATTCAAATGGCACCAAAGTTTAAATATGCTAGTGTAGAGTTGGGGTTCAGAAGTCAACATAATATGGTGGCTTATATGGTTGTTGATGACGTTTTGCACCCCCAATACACATAGATGATTGGGTATTTGATGGCGTCTCCTTTAAGGTATGCACTTTCTTATACTCCACTCGTCCCTATCACACACATCAAGTAGTTTTGGAATACTTTTTTTGTTCTGAAACTATTGATGGAGTGATTACATTAGTTGACACTATTCATGGGACTAGATGGGTAGTTACTGAAGCTTTAGTTCGTCAAGCTTTACATCTTGACGACGCTGATGGTATAACTACCCTTCCCCTAACAGAGCTAGAGTTAGGGCTTCGAGGCTTGGCATATGAATTGCACCTAGTTGGGCATATAAACAAATATTCTAAACAAAAATTTACCCCAGCCTAGAAGTATTTGATAAATGTCATCCTACAATGTTTGAGTCCCAAATGATCGTCTTTCAATGAAATCAATCGATCAATCGGTTGTACTCTTGTTTGTCTTGCAAATGGGAAAAGTTTAACTTTTCTAAACTTACTTTTGATGGCATGTGTCACAACAAGGGTAACAAGATGACTCTTACTTACCCAAGGTTTTTACAAATGGTCTTTGATGCTCAACAATATTGTCGTAGGGACCATGATGAATTTTATGAGGTCCCTACTCAAAAGAAAATTATTTTTGGTAACATGAACACCCCTCCATTTAGAGACCTTCCTCTCACCCCATCCATGCACGCTGTCATTCAGGCAGGTGCAAACCCTGACCCACAACCAGACCCTATTCCAGAACAACCTCCATCCCCACAACACATGAACATTGACCCACAACCCTCAGGCGATGACATTCAAAATGTAGGCGCTGACACAACCAACCCACACGCTGACACCAATTTACCTCAACACCAAAATGACCCACATTCGACTTCCTCTTTTGAACAACCAGATTTTAGGTTTGAGAAACGCCAAAGGACTACTAGAGTGTTCTCCAAAACAACAATCCTCTCCCTCAATTGCTTGAGTTCAAGGCCTTGTGAGCTGACAACTTGTACCAAGTCTGCATTTTGCTTTTGCAAGCTCATGCAGACTGCCGTCAATTCCATAAGAGTCATTGGTTCCAGTCTGCCCTCTTCTAAAATGGGGATTTGACCTCCCAAGTCAGATTCATTGGGCATGGATGAGGACTTAATGATGGTGGGACTGCCTTAGCCAGCTTCTAAGCCAGAACCAATAGTCCCAGCCTCATCCACGTCACCAGCCACACTTGTGGTGGTGGTTCTCTCTGCTACATGGCTAGGACCACCAGAGGAGAACACTCTATTAGTCCTTTGGCGTTTTATCAACCTATATTCAGGGGGTGTGGAAGATGGTGTGGAAGAATGAGTGGATGTGGGTTGGTTAAGGGGTGTTTGGGTTTGTGAAGGTTGTATGTCAACGTTGGAAATAGGCACATCAACGCCAACATTTAATGTGTCAGCGTTGAAGGGATCTTGGTCAATTTGCATATGTTCAGGTGAGGGTAATGGTTCAGGTATTGGGTCAATTTTGGGTTAGGGGTCTGGTTGGGGTTGTGCTGCTGCAATAACAGCAAGCATAGCTTGGGTTAAGGGTAGGTCACGATGGGGGGGGGTGAATTCATCTTCATAAAAATAGCTTTCTTTTGCACAGGGATCTCATAAAAATCATTATGATCCCTTGTACAGTATCCTTGAACATCAAAAACCATTTGCAAAAATCGGGGATAAGCTAAAGTCATTTTGGTCCCCTTATTTTTACACATGCCCTCAAAAATCATTTTAGAATAATTAAATTTTTGCCCAGTTGCAATACACACAATAGCACTTGCAATAGATTTATTGATCTCATTGTGTGCAGTGCATTTGGGACTCAAACATTGAAGGAGGACATGTATGAGGTACTTCCAGGCTGGGGGAAATTCCTGTTTATGATACTTGTTTAAGGTACCTTCATCAGGAAAAGGATATCCCAAAGCCCTTAGCCCTTGTTCTATTTCATTAATGGGAAGGGTGGCTATACCATCAGCATCATCAAGATGCAAGGCTTGGCGTACCAAAGCCTCAGTAACCACCCAAGGTCTCCCATGAACAATAGAAGTCAATGTAGTCACTCTATTAACTGTTGAGGAACTTACAGTGTTCCAAAACTGTTTAATATGTGTGACTGGAACGAGTGGTGCATGAGAAAGAGCATACCTAAGGGGGGATGCGTTCAAATACGCCACCATTTGTGTGTATTGAGGAAACAGAGTATCATCAGCTTCAAGATACGCGATCATGTTGTGTTGAGTTCTGAACCCCAATTCCAATTCTGATGGTTTAAACTTTGGTGCCATTGGTGAAAGCTGTTAAAAATGTTTGATGAAGATGAAGTTGATAAGAGAAAATTGTGTTAGACAAGAATTATAGATACCCTGTTTCAAATAATAGGAGCCAAATTTATAGGAGAAGAAAATGCATGTGATTGGCCCAAAAATAGGCAAGTATTTTCAAAATGCAATCATGAAAATATTGAAAAATTATAAGTTTATCTCATGCATTAAATGAAAAGTAACAACTCCCAAAATTACGGCCTAAAAATATGTCAAAAAGTAACAACTGGGTAGGACCCATTGAGTGTCAACGGTCAAAAATAACCCATCAACGCCCAACGACTATAATCTTGTCAACGTTTGCCTATAGCCATGTCAGCGTCTAAATTGGTCACAACAACGCTTGGAAAAATTCTTGTCAGCGTCAAAAAATAAAAATGTTTTAAAAAATGAAAAATGACCTTAACAAAGTAATTTATCTTAGAGAAGATAACCAAAAAGCTGATAATAATTATAGGGCGACAAGCACTGTCCAGTTATGCACACTTGCTTAAGCAAGATAGACATAACAGTCCTCTAGTGTCCCTTGTTAACCAAAACTCTTAACAACCAAGTTACCTTATAAAATCCCTTGTTACTCCTAGGTAAATCCCATAACAAAATTATTCCCAAGTCTTCCAACAGACCACAACCAATTCTAGGCCAAAAATGTCTTGGCAGCATGCATATTATATCAACTTTGCATGCTACAGTGCCTCATAATTTAGTAAAACTAACTCATACTCACCTGTGGACACAATCTAGAATTGTGATAAGAGTATCATATGGATACCCAAACATCCTAAAGGTTCCTAAAACCTCCCTTAAACTATGATACATAAGTTGACAAAAATATGCATGAACATAAAAATTTATGTCAAGATAGGAATTAACAATTCCAACCATCATCCATAAATAAAAACTTGTCCAAATGCTTCTCCATTGATCCATAAGCAACTCTGTATCCAATGGTATACTGCTAACACCATGTGCACATGTAGATTGAAAACCACAAAACTAACATTGTTGCTGACAACGCCCTGATAACACATGACAGCGTTGAGGGAAGCTTTGTCAGCGTTAGACATTTATATTGCTGACAACGTTACAAAAACACTTATCAGCGTTCAAGCAACCTTTGTCAGTGTTAGAAAAATATAGTGGAAAATCTAAATCATCAATAAGACCAATAACAATGCATCATCCTGTACATACTTTTACAAAAAGACTCCAAAACACATATTATGTGAGATTGACCATTCCAATACTTGTTACCAAGTATTGAAACCTCCCAGCATCAAAAGGTTTAGTTAGTAAATCTGACACATTTTCCTCAGTGTCAACCCTATCTGGTTGTATTAAACCTTTCTCAAAACAATCTCTTATAAAATGGTGTCTAATTTCTATGTGTTTAGTTTTAGAATGATGTACAGGATTCTTAATGATGCATAAAGTACTGTTATTGTCAACAAATATCTTGGTATGCATGAAATTATACCCATAGTCCAACAGCTGGTTCTGAATCCATAAAACATGTCCACAACAAGCAGCTACAACCACGTACTCAGCTTTGGTTGTAGAGTTAGCCACCACTGTTTGTTTCTTGCATTGCCAAGATATCAACCTGCTCCCAAGAAACTGACATCCACCAGTTGTGGATTTCCTATCAAATTTATCACCTTCATAATCACTATCTGAATATGCAATCAGCTCCAATGGTGAATCCTTTGGGTACCACAAACCAAGACCAGGATAGCATCTTAGGTACCTAAAGATCCTCTTCACAGCATAAAGGTGACATTCTTTGGGAGTCACTTGATGGTGTACACAAGCACACACAGCAAACATGATGTCAGGTCTGGAGGCAGTAAGATACATCAATGATCCAATCATGGATCTATAGTGCCTGACATCAACATCTTTCCCTTCTCCAATCTTTCCCCAAGGGTGTTCTCTATCCATAGGAGTAGTAGCCCTCTTTTCATGTGGAGAAAAGCCAAACTTCTTCAAGATCTCAGCCACATATTTATCCTGGGAGATGAAGATACCATCTTCTTTCTTCTGAACTTGTAAACCAAGAAAGAAGTTCATCTCCCCCATAGCACTCATCTTGAATTTGTCTGTCATAAGCTTGGAGAAATCCTCACTCATCTTTGGATCAGTAGACCCAAAAATGATATCATCAACATAGACCTGGACAAGCAACACATCCTTGCCTTTCTTCTTTGTAAACAGTGTCTGATCTATGGTGCCCCTCTTGAATCCATTGTCCATCAAATAGGTAGACAAAGTACCATACCATGCTCTTGGGGCTTGATGAAGTCCATACATAGCCTTCTTGACTCTATACACTTTATCTGGATTCTCTAGATCCTCAAAACCAGGAGGTTGCATCACATATACCTCCTCAACAATAGTTCCATAGAGGAAGGCACTCTTGACATCCATTTGATAGACAGTGAAGCCCATGCAGGATGCATAGGCTAAAAAGATCCTGATAGCTTCAATCCTTGCAACTGGTGCAAAGACTTCCTCATAGTCTATCCCCTCCTCTTGTGTATATCCCTGAGCCACTAACCTTGCCTTGTTTCTGACCACAATGCCTCTTTCATCTCTCTTGTTCCTTAGAACCCATCTTGTCCCTATAGGTCTGACATATTTGGGACAATCAACCAGCTCTCAAACATCCTGAATTGTAAATTGGTGAAGCTCATCCTGCATTGCTTCCACCCAACTTGGTTCTTTGAGAGCATCAAATATTTTCTTGGGTTCCTGTTGTGAAAGAAAACAGGCAAACAAACATGCTTGCACAAGAGGGGTATCAACCTTCTTGTGTATATTGGCAATAAACCCACCAAGACCTTGATGAGATCTTCTAGTCTGAACTGGAGTATTAACATTACCAATGATTTGAGAAGGAGGATGATTCTTCATGACTGAAGTAAGTACCCCTCCCTCAAAAAGTCTGGTATCTTCAACTTCATTCTCCATGTTGCCAATATCTTCTTCATCAGACTCTCTTTCATCAACATGAGGATGAACCTCTTCATAAATATTAAAAGGTTCACCTTGTTCAAAAATGGAAGAGAAAAGATGTGCAGAAGTGTCGTCAACGCCTGAATCTTGTTTGTCAGCGCTTGGGCTAACAACGCTTGAACTGTTGTTGTCAACGTCTGAACCATCAATGTAAAACCCGTAAAAATAAGGTCATAATTTAATTCTATTTTCATTTATATTGAAGTATTTTATAACGTTAAATATTATTATGTTTAACGGTTTAAGTTGAAACCGATATTAAATATTATATTTTAATATTTTGACGAGCAACGAGGACTACTAGTGATCGCGATACCGACGGATGCCAAAAATTTTATATTTTATTATCGATAGTTTTGATATTTAATACTTTCGACGATATCGTTTTAATTACGTATCGAGTCGTTATATTATTATTTTTCGTGTGCGTTTAAACTTTTTAGTATTTTTACGAAACCCGAGTCTCGTAAATATTTCAAAATTTACAATTTACAATTTCCACCCTTTTAAACTATTTTATTACATTTTGGACCAAAACTATCACAAATTGGCAAAAACTACCCTAACCATACACTATATATAAAATTCCCACTAACTACATCACATTTTTTATCAAAAAAATCACTTTCTCCTTCCTTTCTCTCTTTCTTTGCCATACAACACCAAGAACCCCATCACCAAAACCTTCAATCTTCTTAATTTCTTGTTTGAATCTTCAAAAACCAATCAAAGTCCCATCCTAGATTTTTAAAGGGCTACATTTTGATACCATTTTCATCAACATGCATGAACTTTGAAATTTTGATCAAGAATCTTGGTGAGTAAAGTTGTTAGATGATGTTGCATGTGATTATCTAGTGATAATCATGTGTAGATCATGTTATTTTTGTAAAGAAAATATATTTTTAATTTTTGTGTTTTGATTTTGATGATGATACAAGTGTTAGGATTTGTTTATGGTGATATTAGGATGTTAGAATGATGATAAAAGTTGTTGGAATTGATCAAAAACTTGATTTTGTAAGAGATTTTAATAGTCATTTTTGGGCAGTAGGTTTGAGGCCATTTTCGAGGGTCTTAAGTCTGGATATAAGATGATATTATGGGATCATGTCGTAGAGAATTTCGTTAGCTTCGATTTGATATAAAGTAGGCCTTCCAACTCCAAACGAGGTGGAAGATACACTAGTTTGATTTTCGTGTACCGGGAGACGAGTGTCGACACAATCCGAAAATTGTTGTCGATATTTGGATCGAATCTCGGGGACTATAAAATGAGTTTCAAAATGATTCAAGGGCTGTTCTCAGGCTCCTAGTTTAGTATTTTGAGTCTATTTTTAGAATCAATTGGCGGTTTTACAAATGGAGTTGTTTAGAATGGTCAAAATGGTTTCGTAAGTCAAGGTCGCTAAACTGTCCGGATTTTGTGATTCAAAGATGAGTCGGGCAGGGAACTTTAGAAGTAAAATCTTTTAATGGGCTTTTTAGAGGAATTTCTATATATAGTAAGTAAGTTCTCTGAGTAGTATCATAAAAATTTGATATGTTTAAGTATGGGAAAACGGCTTGGACATTCGGTATGTTCCGGCAGATTTTTATTAAAGGCATATAATAATAAAATGAATATATAGGAGAGTATAATAGTATCACTTGGATCGTTTTCTCTCGAGTTTGTCGTGATTTTATGAGTCGAGTTTTATATTCTTATGTATGGTTTATTTCTCGAGTCTATTATTAATGAATGCACCTTATTTGATAGGTTGCGGTTCTCGTGTTTGAAAGGCATCATCTATCGTCGGCGATCGTCTCATTACCACTATTGGCTAAGGTGAGTCTATAGCCTCGCTTTATACTAGTTATTAAATGATTTTAAACCGCGAGGGGGAATACATGTTTTATAAACTTAGAACACAAGATTTTTATGGTATGCTTTGTCCCTCTATGAATGGACCCGTGGTTGCCTTTGAATTGCATTAAGTGATTGCCTTTGTTAAAACCTCAATTATGGACCGTTAATTAACCTATGATGGGTTAACCGCTAGTACAATTAATAGATCTATGGGGGAAGCCGCCCCGGTTCAGTTTTTGTTGACTTGTCATAGCAGCTTAGGCCCGACCTCCACACTGTTTGAGCATATTGTATTGAGAAGTCAGGTATACGGCAATGCACCAATAATCTGGAGGTAACGACAATTAATAAATCTCTCGTCTTATTAGACTGATATGGGAGTGTCTAAGGGCTCGGTTCCATGAGCTTATTGCAATTTATTCTATATACAATTATCATTGTTGATGCAAATTATTATTTGATGCTTATAAGCATGCCACAAACTTATAATCTTTGCTTGTGTTCAAATTGATTACATAAACCTATAGATTCACTCGGCATTTTTGCTGATTGTTTTACTCACATGTATTTCAGGTAATCAAGAAGTGGAAGCTTGGAGGTCACGGGGAATGAAGTTGTGCACTGCTTTTGTTGTTCAAACTCTTTGATTTATTTATCGTTCCATTTTTAAAACAAACTAATATGTTGTTTTAACTTATCTTTTGGTAACGATTACTTGGGACTACGCTACTCTGACAAATGTTTTAGGAACGATAAATCTAAAATGTCTCTTTTCGAGTCGTTCTTTATAAATTATGTGTTGTTGTATCATTGTTTACCACCCAAAGATGTATTCCGCTGCGTGTAAATTTGGGGGTGTTAAAGATTGGTACCAGAGCCATGAGTTATAGAGAACTAGGTCTTTATTTTAAAAACCTAAACTATAACTGTCAGTTTTTATTTTTCTAAGAGTCATGTGCACCGGACTTCACGTGACTTCAGGTTCAAGCTACTTCTGGGATTACAACTTTAGTATACATTATTATGTATGCCTTATTGCTAAGTATTTCTAAATAAATACTATAATCCTTTATCGATATATATTTATGTCGTTAAACTTTTCGATAAAAGTTTATCATTTATTAATGATTAACTTAAATAAATACAATGAATTTCAAGATCTTTCTGTATTTATTTTTGAAGTAACTAAATTGCTTTTATTGCAAAAATTTATATTATGACCTTACTTACCCTCATCTACGCGTATTACTTTCATTGTTTAACCCTTTGTGATATCTATAGATATTCAAATCGTCTTCCGGCTATTTGTGCTTGGACGTCTTTTAACGTAATCCCCAGACCATTGTGTAGCTCAATGTGTCCTTGGGATAGACTAACCGCCATCGTGTGAGTCATACATCTAGAAACACCTCCTATAATCGTGTTGAATAATATCATGGTTTTTCATAATATTTTGTTGATTTTTATTATCGTTTTACACGACATGCGAAGATTTAATTCATTGACATTTATATGTATCGACTCTGAAGTGTATTGTTCACTTATATCTCGGTAACGTCATCGTTATTTTATAAATCATCGTCTAGATTATGGCACTAGAATTGGAATACGATTTTACTTATATAAAATTGTATCATTTGTTTTTCATTAACCTTCTCGCTCCCGGAGTGTAGCATGTTAATGTTCCATTCTTTTCTTGTTATGTTTTGTGTTTTTGACAATCGTGGCACCAAGGAGATTTGCCTACATTGCATTTTGGAATCTAAATTACGAACGTCTTTCACCGTCTTGCTTCCTAAATTTCGTGTTGAATACCTTGAAGCATTTTTTGTCATTCATCATGCTATATTTTATTTGATGCTCATTACGAGATTTATTTTTCGTTGTTATAAAATCCACAAGACATGTGTGTATATATGTATATATTTTGAGCCGTTAAGAAGTGTCGAAAAATACACTTTATGCAGTAACTGTAGGGGCAGTATAAACCGGTCAAAACTTAAAAGTAAAACCTGCGTTTTTAAAATAAAATAGTCAAACCTGCACAGAACTTGCAGGGGTATTTTAGTCATTTATTATTGGGTTTCAGGTCTCGTTTAAAACTAGAAAGTCGTCTGAAACGTCGTTTTGCATCAAAATGCTTTAAACTCCGAGTCTTGGAGATGTCGTTTATCGGGTCAATTAATCGGCTCATATTTAAAAGTTAAATCTGATAGAAAATTCAGAACATGAGTTTTAAATGTTTCTAAGCTGTTTTGATTTCATTTGAGATCGTAAAATTTTAACAAATATTATTTTACAACTAACGAATACTAGTTGCATGTGAAAATGTTTAAAAACAGAAACAGTACAGGATTAGCAATTACCGGAATAATGGGGTAATTTGAAAACGAATAATATACTTTCTTAAAAGCATGTTGTGTCGAGTATCTTACATAGAATACACACGTGGATTGTTTTATTCTTTTCATATATATGACTCTTTTGCCATTCGATATTATTTTTATTTTTCTTTTAACCTTCCACTGACTTGGGTTGAGTTTTGAAGTTTTGTCTTCACATTCTTCGTCGATATTTTATCGCGTGTCCCATGGCGTTTTCGTCTAAACCTTATAACCTTTTGAAACCTTAACGACTTGTAACCATTTCATTGATTGTTTTATGAGCTACTATTCACCACTTTTTGCAAAACTTTGACTACTTTATACGTTGTCATAATGTCATATTATAAATAAATCTGATATTGTTTTACAATTATTTTCACCAATTATTTTTACTTTGGTCTTATAAAATACTTTTCGTAAGATTAAAAGTTGCTTATTAAGTATCTCACAAATTACTTGTATCCTATAAATTTATAAACTATTTTTAAATTCCATTTTACGAATGGCATGGTTCATATAAAGATAAGAAACGTAATACTTTTCAACGAAACGGAGCACTGCATTGCTAGCCCTAAATTATACATGGCCTGATCACCTATGTCTAATTTAGAAGGAGCCATGCTAGGCTGAATAGTAGTCAACTTAAAAATCTTGATAAAAAAAAATCTTTTTACTTGTATTTATGATAAAGATAAATAAAATGAAATAAAGTGAAAAGAAGTTTTGAAAACCTTTATAATTTATGCAAGTGGCGCAATTTCTATGCATCCGCATACGTTTTCTTACCTTTTCTTAAACGAATTACGCGCTTACGAATACGTTTTTACTCGACGATCGCTTTTTCACTTGTTACTTCATTTTGTCTTGTAACTGATTTCTTTTGACCGTTCGTCTAATTATGGACTGTTAATAAATGACCTGAAAGTCTCGATGTTTTATCCTTCCTTCTCGTCCAATCTTCTTTATGCGACTGGGTAGATCTTTGGAATGTCTCCGCACTTGAATAATGAATTATCACTAGAGTGATTTCCGTATATCCGGGATGACGTCCGTCACTCTCGTTTGTCTCGAAATCTACTTTTGTGAACCGTGCTTTGACTTCTCTCTTTAAACACTAACATCGTTCATTTGATTTGTTCCAATTACAAGTGATTATTAGGAATTTTCTTCGATTAAAATTTTTGTATGGATCTTATTTCCGATCGTGTAACGACCACCGCTAAGTTAACGAGCTGATATTGGTGAACCATCGACCACACTAACAAAATTGACAACTTGTTTAATCTATTATTTCTTATTGTCTTACCATCAACGCCTTTATTTTATTGTTCTCTTTAAGAACTCATGCGACATTTGCTTCGTCCTCTTTTGTACCGCTAATTTCGTACTAATTGTTGACTATTATTTTCATTCGTATTCGTTTATTATCTTGTCACATTTTGAAACCGAATATGTCCCATATTTACTTTGACATATTAGACACCTATAAGTATATCGGCAACTTATTATAATAGTCATATGAAATTTTTATACATTTTACTAATGATTTTCAATTATCAAAATAACCATCACAAGTAAAAGGTCAAATTTATACCTCATATTTTGTATAACTAAAACTAATGTTTAAAATAAAATTATGTTCTACTTTTTGAACTAATTTACATATCATACTTTACTATAAATGTAATGAAATTATCGGTTTAATTTATATTCCTAATAATGATTTAATTTGGAAATTATATTTTCTAATTGTAATCATCAAAACGAGTTTAATTAATAAATTCATGTCATTCTTTTAAAGTTTCTTAGGACAACCAAAATAAATTATGAAGCTATTTAACTTCTATTTTTGATATATCATCTTTATCATGAAGGTACCTCAACTGAGTTTTAATGTAATACCAAATCCGGGACTGATAATTGTGACAAATGTTATTTTAATGATAATGTTTAATTTATTCTTCGCTCTGATTTTTATAGTATTGTGATTTATTATGTTTTACGGTTACGTGAGTCGAGATCCCTCGTCGATCGTCAACCTTAAATCATTTTACCACATCTTGTCCGTTTATGCGTTTATTGAGTTTATTTTTATATCGTTCTGTTCCTCGTATTGAAGATCACTATTTTATTCTGAGTTTAAAATGAATCTCGGGAAGCAGTGTATAAGAAGAAACGATAAGTGTCACCAGGATTTATGCGTGTACTTGTGGAATGATTGAGGACCGAATCTATTAATGAATGGAGTTAATAAATTCGTTACGACCTCGAGGAGTATGTTGAAGCCGACACCACAAGTGGAAAGACTCTGAAGATTAAGTGGTTATTATCAAGGGTTCGTTCAAGGTTTTCTCGATAATTAACGGTGGAGATCTATACTCGATGTTTGTGTTCGACCTTTTCTTTTATGTACTTATATGGTGTTTGATCTAGTCAAATGATCGTAAGTTGTGAGAACTTGAGACGGCATCATCCGATGACGTCCGATCATGTAGAACACATATTATGTAATATCTTTTTGACTTTCAACGACGATGTTTATTGAGAGTTTAATGCGCATTGGCGAAAGTGAGGCGATTTGAGCGCCGGGACGTCACTCCCTTAAGGTGGTGAGGATGTAAAACCCGTAAAAATAAGGTCATAATTTAATTCTATTTTCAATTATTTTGAAGTATTTTATAACGTTAAATATTATTATGTTTAACGGTTTAAGTTGAAACCGATATTAAATATTATATTTTAATATTTTGACGAGCAACGAGGACTACTAGTGATCGTGATACCGACGGATACCAAAAATTTTATATTTTATTATCGATAGTTTCGATATTTAATACTTTCGACGATATCGTTTTAATTACGTATCGAGTCGTTATATTATTATTTTTCGTGTGCGTTTAAACTTTTTAGTATTTTTACGAAACCCGAGTCTCGTAAATATTTCAGAATTTACAATTTACAATTTCCACCCTTTTAAACTATTTTATTACATTTTGGACCAAAACTATCACAAATTGGCAAAAACTACCCTAACCATACACTATATATAAAATTCGCACTAACTACATCACATTTTTTTTATCAAAAAAATCACTTTCTCCTTCCTTTCTCTCTTTCTTTGCCATACAACACCAAGAACCCCATCACCAAAACCTTCAATCTTCTTAATTTCTTGTTTGAATCTTCAAAAACCAATCAAAGTCCCATCCTAGATTTTTAAAAGGCTACATTTTGATACCATTTTCATCAACATGCATAAACTTTGAAATTTTGATCAAGAATCTTGGTGAGTAAAGTTGTTAGATGATGTTGCATGTGATTATCTAGTGATAATCATGTGTAGATCATGTTATTTTTGTAAAGAAAATATATTTTTAATTTTTGTGTTTTAATTTTGATGATGATACAAGTGTTAGGATTTGTTTATGGTGATATTAAGATGTTAGAATGATGATAAAAGTTATTGGAATTGATCAAAAACTTGATTTTGTAAGAGATTTTAATAGTGATTTTGGGCAGTAGGTTTGAGGCCATTTTCGAGGGTCTTAAGTCTGGATATAGGATGATATTATGGGATCATGTCGTAGAGAATTTCGTTAGCTTCGATTTTATATAAAGTAGGCCTTCCAACTCCAAACGAGGTGGAAGATACACTAGTTTGATTTTCGTGTACCGGGAGACGAGTGTCGACACAATCCGAAAATTGTTGTCGATATTTGGATCGAATCTCGGGGACTATAAAATGAGTTTCAAAATGATTCAAGGGCTGTTCTCAGGCTCCAAGTTTAGTACTTTGAGTCTATTTTTCGAATCAAGTGGCGGTTTTACAAATGGAGTTGTTTAGAATGGTCAAAATGGTTTCGTAAGTCAAGTTCGCTAAACTGTCCGGATTTTGTGATTCAAAGATGAGTCGGGCAGGGAACTTTAGAAGTAAAATCTTTTAATGGGCTTTCTAGAGGACTTTCTATATATAGTAAGTAAGTTCTCTGAGTAGTATCATAAAAATTTGATATGTTTAAGTATGGGAAAACGGCTTGGACATTCGGTATGTTCCGGCAGATTTTTATTAAAGGCATATAATAATAAAATGAATATATAGGAGAGTATAATAGTATCACTTGTATCGTTTTCTCTCGAGTTTGTCGTGATTTTATGAGTCGAGTTTTATATTCTTATGTATGGTTTATTTCTCGAGTCTATTATTAATGAACGCACCTTATTTGATAGGTTGCGGTTCTCGTGTTTGAAAGGCATCATCTATCGTCGGCGATCGTCTCATTACCACTATTGGCTAAGGTGAGTCTATAGCCTCGCTTTATACTAGTTATTAAATGATTTTAAACCCGCGAGGGGGAATACATGTTTTATAAACTTAGAACACAAGATTTTTATGGTATGCTTTGTCCCTCTATGAATGGACCCGTGGTTGCCTTTGAATTGCATTAAGTGATTGCCTTTGTTAAAACCTCAATTATGGACCGTTAATTAACCTATGATGGGTTAACCGCTAGTAAAATTAATAGATCTATGTGGGAAGCCGCCCCGGTTCAGTTTTTGTGGACTTGTCATAGAAGCTTAGGCCCGACCTCCACACTGTTTGAGCATATTGTATTGAGAAGTCAGGTATACGGCAATGTACCAATAATCTGGAGGTAACGACAGTTAATAAATCTCTCGTCTTATTAGACTGATATGGGAGTGTCTAAGGGCTCGGTTCCATGAGCTTATTGCAATTTATGATATATACAATTATCATTGTTGATGCAAATTATTATTTGATGCTTATAAGCATGCCACAAACTTATAATCTTTGCTTGTGTTCAAATTGATTACATAAACCTATAGATTCACTCGACATTTTTGCTGATTGTTTTACTCACATGTATTTCAGGCAATCAAGAAGTGGAAGCTTGGAGGTCACGGGGAATGAAGTTGTGCACTGCTTTTGTTGTTCAAACTCTTTGATTTATTTATCGTTCCATTTTTAAAACAAACTAATATGTTGTTTTAACTTATCTTTTGGTAACGATTACTTGGGACTACGCTACTCTGACAAATGTTTTAGGAACGATAAATCTAAAATGTCTCTTTTCGAGTGGTTCTTTATAAATTATGTGTTGTTGTATCATTGTTTAGCACCTAAAGATGTATTCCGCTGCGTGTAAATTTGGGGGTGTTAAAATCAACGTCTGAATTGGTCTTGTCAGCGCTAGATTTGTCTTTGTCAGCGCCTGAAGGACCATGCATGTTTGTATCTGGTGGTACTTGGAAACCACCATTATCTTTACCAGCAGCAGCAGCAGCAGCAAAAGCATCTGTCCAAATGGGAATTGTAACATATTCTTGTATAAGAGATGTCTTTTCTGCTTGTGATCCTATCTTTTCATGAACCTGTGTACCTGAAACATCAACAACTTGTTCCTCCATAACATTTGAAGTTACCTTCATGATGAGATGGCATTTATACATGATCTCATCGTTCTTTTCGGGCTTTAAATGCATAAAAATGTCATAATATACCATATATAAGCTTGTGTTTGTTTACTTGTGTATTTTAGGTATGGATATCGTGAAAAAGACAAAAGATCACAAGATACAAGGAAAAACGGACACGAGAAACGAAGCCGTACAAAGAACCGGGCCCTAATCATGGAATACTCAACAAATACCCTTAAAGACTTGAAGAAATGACAAGATTGATCCTCATTTATTGAAGAAATGACACTTAAAACCCTTGTATATTGATAATTACAAGTTTGGTCCCTTAAGTTTGTCAAAATTACACAAAAGGTCCTTCAACTTTGAAAAAATGGCAAGATTAGTCCCTCGATAATTCCAAATTGTCAATTATGGTCCCTTATCAAGCCAAAGATACATTGAAGACCTTTGAAGATCAAGAATGTCCAAAATCAGTCCTTCAAATATGCAAAAGTGCAAAAATAACCCTTATAAACCTTTTTGGAAAGTTTTGTGCCAAAAGTGTCAAGTCCTGAAAGTTGTTACAAAGGATTTGGGCGCTGACACACTTTTATACACAAATGAAAGAAGAAAGGAAGAAAAAGGACCAAAGTTGCCAAGTTTAGAAGTTTAAACTTAACAAACACGCGCCAAACACAAATTCCCCACTAAATTCGGATCAAACGTGGCACTGTTCACACGTATGAACCCAGATTTAACTATTTACCAGCAAGGGGGTTTTTACAATTACCTACACCAAAACACAATTAACCTTCACACGAATAAATCCCATGCCTAAACTCACACTCCCACTCACCCAAAGGACCCCACCATTCAAACCGTTTCACCTATCACATCACTACTTGCCCTCCAAGTAAAATGACGTGGCCAAATCAACAGCCTAGACTCTTTGCTTCATATCAAAGCTGAAATTAACGTCCAAGATGCATTTGAACAGCTCATTCCATCAAAACGTATAGACGTACCAAGGGCATTTTAGAGAATTTAGTGCTAGGGTTTGTGAATAGTGTTTAGCCAGGCATTTGCCTATAAAAGGAGACCTCAACATGTGAGAGTCCCTTGGTTCCAGATTTTAGCTTTTAAATCTTTGTAATTCCTTTTTATGAAATAAAGTTTGAATTTCTGAAAATTTTGAATTTTAATCTGTTATTTATAAAAGTTTGGTGTTTGATAAGCTAAAATCTGAGTTCCATAATCTTGTTTGAAGGTTTTTGAGGCAAGGTTTTAAGTGATAAAGCTTTTGCATCAAAAATCAGAAAGTTGGTATTATTTTGATCTCACTTTGTGGTTTGTTCTTCTTAGCAGCTTGGAAGCTGGTACTTGTTCTGCTAGTACCTCAGCTCAAACAATCCAAGGCCTGGATGTAGGTCTTGGAGGTTTGCATCTTCTTCCCTTTTCATTTTCTCTTTAAGTTTCTTATTATTTGTGATTTTTGTGGATTTGTTATTGAATTTGTGATATTGTGGTTGATATTGTTTATTTGGCTTGGTTTGATGTTTATGAGGTGTTGTTAGACTGATTTGTGGGTAAAATCTGCATAAGCCTTTGAAAAATTGTGAAAACAAGTTTTAAAAGGGTGTTTGGCTTTACTGCATAAGTTGGGATTGTGGCTTGTTAAGTTGTGGTTTGTTGTTTGCAAGTGTTAGTATATGTTATTTGAGTGCATTTTTTCATCTGTTTGCAGGTTTGAAGGTTTGAAACACATAGATTCATAAAATAGGGTATTAAATCTTGAATACTTGGTAAAATTGGCTAGGATTTTGAGGACACCTAGATCTAAGCTTAGGATAGGGCTAACAAGTGCTAAACCTTAGTTAATCACACCAGGGAAGAAGGATTTGAGGCCTGAAATTGGATCAAGTGTCAAATAGATCAACAAACTTGTTTATGCATGTGTTAATTGTTCATCAGTAACTGTTTGTGCCTAGATCTTGTTATTTGCTTTGATTCAGTGTTTGATTCTTGTTGCATTGTGTTTATTCATAGTTTATATAGCTTGTGTATGCATCCTGTTAAGTTTGGTTGGCTTATTCTTGCTAAATCTGCTTATTAAGTTCTTAACTGCTTATTTCCATATCTGGGCTATATCTGGTGACTGTTTGATTGATTGTGGCTTATTGTGTGAACCAAATTGTGATTTTCTTGTTGCTATTGACTCCTTGTGATTCACTGATCACAAGGGTGCGTTTGTTTCCAATTGAATCCAACTAGAACTCTCAAATAAGCTTGGTCAAATAGTCAAAGCAGTGGGAACTCCTTTCCCCTGCTGGTTGCCACTGCTAGTGTAAAACTGGTGTCAGCTTATCAATAAGCTATAATAGCTTATTCTAACCAACAACAAATTTGATTTTGTAATAGGTGCTCATTATTTGACCCATTTGTTCATACTGGAGAATTTGGTGGTTTGACTTTAGGGTTTGACTAGAAAACAACTTCATTGACTTTTTCATAAGTTCATTTGTGCTTATTCTGGCTTATTGGTTGTGCTTATTGGAATTTTGTTGATTGATTTGGCTTATTGAGTCCATTTGTGATCTTTTTCAAGTTGAATCAAGTCCTGAGGTGCCTTATTTCTCAAAAACGACTATTTTGTCTTTTAGTGAAATAATACTTTGCTTATTTATGGCTTATTGAGTGAGCTTTTTCAAAATTTCTTTTTATAGATCTCATAAGCATCCCAAAAGAAGGTTGTGTGTCAAATTAGAGCTTATGGCATTGGCTTATTGCTTAATGGGCTGAAAAGCCCAATAAGAATAAGTTGTGTGCTTAATAAGCTTTGATAAGCTCATATTCAGCTTTTGGGCCTTTAGAGTTTTGCTCTTAGAATTGAATTTTGAGTCAGATAGGGCTTTTCCAAGTCAATTGGGCCAAGTTTGACTTTTTGGGCCCAAAAGCCCATTTGGTTTGACTATTTTTGGTTTTGGCCCATTTGAGGGCCCAATAGGTGTATTCCGGTAATTTCACTTTGATTTTCTGTTTATTTAGGTTAAATTAAACTAGTTTGCAAGTTTTTAGAATTTTTTATAATTTTTGGATTTTAATATTATTTTATTATTATTTTTTAAAATTTCACATTTTCCAACTTTTTATATTTATCTTAGGTTTAATACATTAAAATAGGAATTTAGCAACTTTTAGAATAATTTTATCTCTTTTAGATTAATTTTTATAATTATTTTAAGTTTTAATAGTTTTTAAATCATTTTAAATAGTTTTTATTAGTTTAAAAATTTTTAAAAATAGTTTTTAATCTTTTTAGGTCATTTTTGAGGTTTACCAATTGAAAAATCCTTATTTGGGCTTTTTGATAATTTATTTGATTTTTAGGGCTTTAATTAGCATTTAAAAATTGAATATTTAATTATTTAAAAGGTTTGAAAAAGTTTTGATCATTGGTAAATTCTTAGTTTATTTATTTTGATTTTTGGTGAATTTTTGGTAATTTTTAGAATTAATTTTTATTTTTGTGGTTTTTAAGGTTTTACGTTTTAACTTTCTAGTAGTAATTTTTTACGTCTTCGTCATCTTCTTTTCTCATCCCCTTCTAAACCAAATATTAATCTCAAATCTTGTACATCTTAGTCACACACATATACCTCCTTGGGAAACGAACTTTAAATTCATAAGGGTCATTAACACTTGATTTTTCCTAAAGTCATTTGTTCAATACTTACCGCTTTTACGCCTTTTTCCTAAAAGGTCGTATTTTACTACAATCATTTTGGCGCCGCTGCCGGGGAGGTGTGTCGTGATTAATTTGCATTGTTGTTTTTAATATTAACCATAAATAGTATTTGTATTAGTAGAACTCTACTAATACGTATTATCGGTTTTCTTGGTTTTTCTTGTAAAAATATTATTACTATATTGTATTAAGTATCACAACAAATAAACAATATCTCCAAAAGTGTGAAAACACAACCTTAATTGGGATTTCATCACTCAATTATTGTATTCGAATCTCAAACAAAAAGAAAAAGGAAAAAATAGATAAATACTTTCGTGAAGCTCGATTTTGAAAAATACAAACTATAAGGTGGGTATAAGGCGGGTATTATAAAATATACCCTAAGGAAAAAGGCTCTTAAGTGCTTCGCGCCGCCTCGTTTCCCCGCTTGCTTGTGAGTATTTTGAGATTGAAGGCTAATCGAGGGTTTTGCCGCCCAAAGTATTATTACGTATAATATATTTGCTTGGTTTCTTTGTGATTAAACCCTCTTGAACAATCTGGTTTTCACCAAAGTTCTAAAGTCATTCGAAGGCGTTCACTCCACGTGATCGCTTTCATTCCTTTGAGGCTTCTTTAATCAAGAGTTCGATTCGAGGAGAGATTTTGTAGATTGTTGTCTACGAAGTTACACCAAAATCCAAAAAAATTAAATATCATCAAAAACACACAAAAAAAAACTGAAAATTCACAAAACACCCAATAAGAATCTTCTTTGCTCACCTCCCATTCTTCGTGAAGTTTATGATCACTCGTAATCAAGCAAAACAAGCTCGTAAACGTCTTCAAAAGCAAGCCAATCAAGAGACGTTGATTGTTGAACAACCTCCAATTGTTGAACCTATTGTAGAACAAGAAGTCGTCATGGCTAATCGTACTATGATGGAGTTGCTACAAGCACCCACCGAGGGTTTTGGAGAGGCTATTGTGATTCCCGCCATCCTTGAGGAGAATTTCGAGATTAAGACGGGTTTAATGTCGATGTTGCAAGCAAATAAGTTTAGATGTCATGAAAAAGACAACCCGCATTACCACATTAGGAATTTTAACCGTCTCACCGCCACTAGCAAGTTTAAGGATGTTCCACATGACGCCATTAAGATGATGTTGTTTCCATACTCGTTAGATGGACCCGCAAAAATTTGGCTCGAGAAAGAACCGCCAAATTCGATTTTGACATGGGTCGATCTCGTTTCTAAGTTTGTGAACAAGTTTTTTCCACCATTTAAAACAACACATTTGAAAAATGAGATTTCACGATTTGTTCAAAGAAATAATTAAAATTTTTCAATGGCATGGGAACGATTTAAAGAGATGTTACATGAATGTCCACACCATGATTTTACGGAATTGCATAAAGTTGATACTTTTTATAATGGGCTTAATGATCATGAACGAGATTATTTGAATGCCGCCGCGGGTGGTAATTTTTTGTGCAAGACGACAAATGAGGCTTTACAAATCATCGAGAATAGTTCTAAGGTTCATAGCCCTCGTAACACACCGAGTGTTGCCAATTTGGGTTCGTCATCATCGTCACAATCGTCTCGTAGCATTAATGCTTACATGATGAAGCTAATGAGGAAAATCGGTTTTTTGATAGATTTGCTAATCTTATGTCCCATTGGAAAGCTCAAGAAGCTTCAAATTCCGCTTCGGTTAAAGCGGTTGCTAAGAGTTGTTTGATCTTTCCGAGTGCATTACCGCGGATGGTAACACTTCGAGTGCTTATGTAGCAACGGGAACTTACAACCAAAACGGTCAAGGTTCCCGCCCAAATCAAGCTCCACCAAATCAAAATGTTAATAATTATCGAAACAACAACCAAGGTGGTAATTACCAAGGCAATTCACGCAATTACAACAAGGGGAATTATCAAAATGGGAATGGACAAGTCACTAATCAAAACCAAAACCGTGATTTTCAAAACACTACACAAGGTTTTCAAAATGCTCACACTAAAAATTTGCAAGGAGAATTTTTGGATTATGCTAAAGCAAATGATGCTAAATTTGATAGCATGCAACGTGAGATGATTAGCTTAAGATCCGAGTTGAAAAACGAGCTTAAAAATGAACTTGCTAATGAACTTAAAACTCATGCAAACAAAATGGAAGGAAATGTCCAACGTCTTCAACAAAATCAACAAAAGATGGAATTAGGACAACATGAGATTAAGCAAGAGTTATTAAAAGCGGATGCTAGGCAATCAAAATTTGAGGACCGAATGGCTAAGATGTTTGAAGCAATCATGTGTAAACCCTCTTCCTCGGGTGGTCTTCCTAGTGATACCATTGCAAACCCGAAGGGAGAAATGAAGGTTATTACTACATGAAGTGGTAAAACTTTCAATGAACCAATCTCTCGTCCAAGTACTTCTACGGAGAAGGAAATCGAGAAAGAACCCGAGGTGATGGTCGAACAGGAGCACATTACAATCCCACGAAGTACCGCTCATACCACACCTACGGTTGAACCAATACCAATTGTGGAACCCGAGTTTCCAAGGCCGTTGCCTAATGACCAACCCACACCACCTTTACCCTACCCTTCGAGACGAAACAAAGAGAAGTTGCAAGAACGTAACAAACAACAAATCGAGCTTTTTATAAAAATGTTTCAACAAGTGCATTTTGATGTGAGTTTAGCCGACGCGTTGTTGTATATGCCTCGTTTCGCTTCCACTTTTAAAAGTATGATGAGCGATAAGGAAAAGCTTTCAAAGCTTGCTAATTGTTCTTCGGTTTATCTTAACCGCATACCAGAAAAAGTTGGTGACCCCGGAAAATTCCTCATTCATTGTGACATACAAGATATGAAAGAATGTCTCGCCTTGGCCGATCTAGGTGCGAGCATTAATTTGATGCCATTTTCCATTTGGAAATCGCTTTCGCTTCCGGCTCTCATTCCTTCGAACATGTCTATCGAGATGGCCGATCATTCTACGATTATGGCATGTGGAGTAGCCGAAGATGTTTTCGTGAAAGTGGGGAAGTTCTACTATCCCGTTGATTTTATAGTAGTTGACATCCCCGCGGATCCTCAAGTTCCTCTAATTTTAGGTCGTTCATTTTTAGACACTTCGAGATCGCTTATCGATGTTCATGCAAGAACTATCACTTTGAGATTCAACGAAGAGGAACTTGTTATAAACGCTACTCAAAAATCGAAACCTTCTCATGTTTATGCAATCGCTACCATCAATCACATTGACATCGTTGATGTGGTTTGCGATGAGTTTTCACAAGAAGTGTTAGGTTTTTCCGATAGCTCGTCAAGTGGCAATCCCACTATTTTGGATCCGATTCTTGCTAATTCCACACCAAATCTCACTCCATTCCAAGGAGGCGATCTCACTTCAAATGAAATCGACAATGAAGATGAGGTGTTGATTAGTGATGATACTTCTATTCCACCATTTCTTCCGTCGATGGAAGTTATGAGTGTTGAACCAAAATCTTCAATCGAGGAACCACCTATCCTTGAATTGAAAGATCTTCCTTATCACCTTGAATACGCATTCTTGGAAGGTGATGGCAAGTTGCCGGTTATTATTGCAAAAGGTCTTGCTAATAATGAAAACACCGAGCTCTTGAAAGTTCTTAAGGCTCATAAAGGGGAAATTGCGTGGAAAACATCCGACATTAAGGGTATTGACCCAAAATTTTGTACTCACAAGATTTTAATGGAGGAGGACTACAAACCCGCAATTCAAAGTCAAAGAAGGGTGAATCCCAAAATTCACGATGTCATTAAAAAGGAGGTCCTTAAACTCCTTGACGCGGGAATGATTTATCCTATATCCGATAGCCCATGGGTGAGCCCAATCCATTGTGTCCCTAAAAAGGGAGGAATGACCGTTGTGCCTAATGAAAACAACGAGTTAATTCCCACTCGTGTTGTGACCGGTTGGAGGGTGTGTATTGACTACCGAAAGTTAAATGACGCACTCGTAAAGACCACTTTCCTTTTCCCTTCATGGATCAAATGTTGGAGCGACTTGCGGGAAATGAATTCTATTGTTTTTTAGATGGTTTTTCCGGTTACTTTCAAATCCCTATCGACCCTCGTGATCAAGAGAAGACTACGTTTACGTGTCCTTACGGAACGTTCGCTTATCGTAGGATGCCTTTCAGACTTTGTAATGCACCGGGTACGTTTCAACGGTGTATGATGGCGATTTTTCACGGTATGATCGAGAAGTCGATGGAAGTGTTTATGGATGACTTCTCGGTGTTTGGCAATTCGTTCACGTCATGTTTATCTAATCTCGAGCAAATGTTAAAACGTTGTGAAGAAACCAATCTTGTGCTTAATTGGGAAAAATGTCACTTTATGTGTAAACAAGGAATCGTCTTAGGACATAAGGTGTCGAAGGCGGGGATTGAGGTCGATAAAGCTAAGGTAGAAGTCATCGCCAAGTTACCTCATCCCAAAACCGTTAAGGGAGTTAGGAGTTTCCTAGGCCACGCAGGCTTTTATCGTCGTTTCATCAAGGACTTTTCGAAAATCTCTCGACCTATGACACACCTTCTCGAGAAGGATGCTCCTTTTAACTTCAATGAGGATTGTGTTAGAGCTTTCGAAACTCTCAAAAGGAAACTTACCGAAGCTTCCATTCTTGTTGCTCCTAATTGGGAATTACCCTTTGAAATCATGTGAGATGCAAGTGATTATGCTATAGGGGCCGTCTTAGGGAAACGTTATGACAAGCATTTCCGTCCTATCCACTATGCTAGTAAGACGATGACCGAGGCTCAATTAAAGTAAACCACAACGGAAAAGGAATTCCTTGCCGTGGTCTATGCTTTTGAGAAATTCCGACCTTATCTCGTCTTGACTAAAAGCATCGTGTATACCGACCATTCGGCTATCAAGTATCTCTTAGCTAAGCAATATGCTAAGCCGAGATTGCTTCGTTGGATGCTCCTCCTCCAAGAATTTGATGTCACCGTGCTTGACAAAAAAGGAGCCGAGAATCTAGCGGCCGATCATCTCTCTCGTCTAGAAGATCCTCACAAAGATGTTTTCGAGAACAAGGAAATCACCGAAACATTTCCTCTTGAGACTCTCGGTGTAGTGAATTCTAAAGACACCACCCCATGGTTTGCCGACATTGCAAATTACCATGCGGGCAATTTCATAATCAAGGGTATGACGACACAACAAAAATGAAAATTCTTTCGTGACGTCAAGTTCTATTTTTGGGACGACCCTTATCTCTTTCGAGTTTGTGCGGATCAACTCGTTCGACGTTGTGTTTTTGGTGTCGAAGCTTCTAATATCCTTAGAGCTTTTCACTAGGGACCCATGGGTGGTCACCACGGTGCTAATCTCACGGCTAAGAAAGTGTTCGATGCCGGTTTCTTTTGTCCTTCTATCTATCGTGATGCACACGCACTTGTGAAGTCGTGTGATTCGTGCCAACGTCAAGGAAAATCGTCTCAACGTGACGAAATGCCGCAAAACATAATTCAAGTGTGTGAGATTTTCGACATATGGGGAATAGACTTTATGGGGCCGTTCCCATCGTCTCATGGCAACAAATATATCCTCGTCGCGGTGGACTACCTTTCTAAGTGGGTGAAAGCTAAGGCTTTGCCTACTAATGATGCTCGTGTGGTAGTGAAGTTTTTGAAGCAACTATTCTCTTGGTTCGGAACCCCTCGTGCTATTATAAACGATCGTGGAACCCATTTTTGTAATGACCAATTCGAAAAGGTTCTAAAGAAATATGGAGTTACTCATCGTCTTTCTACGGCTTATCACCCGCAAACGAGTGGGCAAGTCGAGGTTTCGAACCGAGCTTTGAAAAGGATTTTAGAAAGGTCAATTGGAGAAAACCGTGCTTCATGGTCCGACAAACTTGATGACGCTTTATGGGCCTTTAGGACCGCTTATAAGACACCTATCGGTTGCACTCCTTATAAGTTAGTCTATGGGAAGAATTGTCATTTGCCCATTGAATTGGAGCACAAGGCATATTCTTAAGCATGCAAACTTTGACTTGAAGACCGCAGGAGATCACCGGAAAATACAATTGAATGAATTGGATGATTTAAGAGATAATGCTTATGAAAATTCATTAATTTTTAAAGAAAAGACTAAAAAGTTTCATGATTCAAAGATTAAAAACCGGGTTTTTAACATTGGTGATCAAGTGTTGCTTTTTAACTCTCGTCTTAAGATATTTTCCGGGAAATTGAAATCTCGTTGGTCGGGTCCGTTCACCATTACACAAGTGTTTCCGTATGGGACCATTGAGCTAGCTCAAGATGATGGTCCTAATTTCAAGGTGAATGGACATAGGATTAAGCACTACTTTGGTGGGTAAATTCCTTCAATGGTTGCCCTCGACCAAGTCACCTTCCCCAATGATAATTAGCATTGAGGGGATCAAGTCGAGCTCATGACTCGGTAATCAAAAACGAGGTGCCTCGTGGGGGAGATCCCATGCTTATCCTTTATGCTTACTATTCACTAATAAGGGGACTTGTACCCTTTCAACTCGTTGTCTCGTGGTTGTTTGTGATTGTGTTATCTAGATCATCATCATCATCTACGATTGAAGACTCTCGTGTTTGTTTACGTGAGCCTCCATCATTTGCTTGAAGAAGTTTTTCACGAATCCATGACATATCCTTTATTGTTCTAACAATTATCTTTTAGCATACTTAATAAACGGCTTTAGATATATTGTTGATCACCCTTTCCATGCTAGATCCTAAGCATTCGACTCTTCGTCTCTAGTATGGGGGTGCTCCACCTTTAGACTCGAAACATTGAGGACAATGTTTGCTTTTAGTATGGGGGGTGAATAGGTACTTGCCTTGCTACGCCCTCACGCTTTCCAACTTTCAATGTTTTGTTTTGTTGCTAATAAGGCTAAAAATGGCCAAATTTTAAATTTTTCTTAGTTTTCATAAGTGTTTTTAAGACACGAATGTATATTTTCCGATGGGTAGAATAAGAGTTAATTTTTGACTTGATGGGCATTTGGAGCCATTTACATTCCTTAACCCGCTCAATTCAAGTTTTACTAGACTTTTATATAGGGAGCTTTAAAATGCGAAAGTCTTAACTCTTTCGGGTTAAGAACAAGAACTTTTCGCAAGTTCCTATAATTGATCCTAGAAAGTCACTTATCAAGGGAACTTTAAAACGCATTCTCTAAACTTGAAAAAGTCCAAGAAAGTGCAAGATCCTATAGGTGGCTTGAAAACCCAAAACTTTGATTTGATATAGTCTTAATGAAAGCTAATCCAAATTTGGCTTAATTTTGACTTGCATGGCTAAGTATTCACGAGTCTCTTTAATTAGAGGTCTTTATATAGTGAAGAACGAGAAATGATAGAGTTAGACAAGTGATCATGCTAAACGTAGAACATGAATATGTTCTTTCAAAAACTCATATGTTTTTAATTGTGGCTTTTTCTTCCCATAAAATCAATGCATTAGGAATAAATCATAAGTGCAATAAGTAAGGTCGTATGATTTGAAAGGTTACTTAGCCTCTAGCGCAAGATCGTTTAAAAGTTGCTCGGGGTTGAATAGAGTTCATAGCCAAGGCATAACTTATTGAAGCGGGACGCGAAGATTGGCGATCATCCAAAAAGGCCCTAACAAGGCATGAGGAGCTCTATTTTTGCTAAAGATCCAAAGATGATGTGAAGTATCATTATTCCTAAATCAATATGAAGGATCGAGACACACGACGAAAAGCAATTACTCCCCTAAAGATCATGGAGAAAGTCTATCCAAAAAGACCCTTACAAGGTATGAGGATAAAAATATCCAAGTCCGAAAAGGAGGCGGATCGTTGTATATCAAAATCCAAAGTAAAGATTGAGGAAAAATGATGAAGTCGTGGTCCTAATATGAAGAATCTCTCAAAAACGTCAAGTGAAGAAATTCCAAATATATGAAGAGAAGACCATAATTTCAAGAACGTCTTCCCAAGATTTGAAGTATGAAGTACATGCGAAATATCGGTCCGAGAAAGGTCTCAAATCGTGAAACGAGTTATGCCAAGATATGAAATTAAGGAGATATACGAGAAGCGGTTTTAAAAGATTTTGTCCTTCGGCTAACTATTGATCAAATCGTGCTACTTTGCTTTCGGACTAATAACTACTCAAATAAGTCAATATGAATCACTTGTGATCCATGACAAATAGATAAAAAATGCTAGTAACCCATTTCCTTTTATAATAACTAGGATTGCGGGGAGAAAAAGTATTACACAATTAGGACGTATGAGTAGTGTTAGCATTGTGACTTGTACCAACAATGATCTCGTTTTTGCATTTAGCATGGAATGTATGACAATCAAGGATGACGAAGTTTATTCTAAGGGACATTTACTTGTTTCTATTCTTTGACCCTAAAAGTCACTTTCGTGATGAAAATCATATGTTATGTCTTTACACATCTTCGTAGTATATTGCAAGTCTTTTACTCTTCAATAAAGGTTAATAAAATTAAACTTTGGTGATGCTTAGATACTTTATTCTAGCATTGCGTGAGGGAACGGCAATGGCTTAGTATGGGGGAGTGATGAGATGGCATTTATACATGATCTCATCGTTCTTTTCGGGCTTTAAATGCATAAAATGTCATAATATACCATATATATGCTTGTGTTTGTTTACTTGTGTATTTTAGGTACGGATATCATGAAAAAGACAAAAGATCACAAGATACAAGGAAAAACGGACACGAGAAACGAAGCCGTACAAAGAACCGGGCCCTAATCATGGAATACTCAACAAATACCCTTGAAGACTTGAAGAAATGACAAGATTGATCCTCATTTATTGAAGAAATGACACTTAAAACCCTTGTATATTGATAATTACAAGTTTGGTCCCTTAAGTTTGTCAAAATTACACAAAAGGTCCTTCAACTTTGAAAAATGGCAAGATTAGTCCCTCAACAATTCCAAATTGTCAATTATGGTCCCTTATCAAGCTAAAGATACATTGATGACCTTTGAAGATCAAGAATGTCGAAAATCAGTCCTTCAAATATGCAAAAGTGGCAAAAATAACCCTTATAAACCTTTTTGGAAAGTTTTGTGCCAAAAGTGTCAAGTCCTGAAAGTTGTTACAAAGGATTTGGGCGCTGACACACTTTTATACACAAATGAAAGAAGAAAGGAAGAAAAAGGACCACAGTTGCCAAGTTTAGAAGTTTAAACTTAACAAACACGCGCCAAACACAAATTCCCCACTAAATTCGGATCAAACGTGGCACTGTTCACACGTATGAACTCAGATTTAACTTTTTACCAGCAAGGGGGTTTAATAACTCGATTTTACTCAGGTTAAAAAGATTCGTTGATGTATGTCTAATCGAATTGATCTAAGTTCTCTATGTGACTCTATTGTTCTTTGGTGAAAACAAATATATTTGGTTGTTTTTAATTAAATGTGCAAAGACTTAAAAGTAAATGTCGTTAAAGTAAAGGGCAAGTATTAAAAGAGCGTGAAATTAAATCTAAATCTAATTAAAAAGAAAGGTGTGATATTTAACACTTTGACGAAAAGTAAAATGATTAAATGACTTAAAATAAAAGCGTGACGGAAAATTAAAATTAGACAAGTATTAAAAACTCAAACTAAAAATTAAACAAGACAAAACATGGAAAATAACAAACTCACTATCGGAATATATTCCGATCGATGCAATCGGAATGTACCTACCTTTCAGATCGGAGTGGACCCAGATCGGAATAACTGTCACTTACCTCCTGATCGGAATACCAATCAAACCCAGATCGGAATGAACCAAAATTACACCAATCGGAATGTCACACAATACCCCAGATCGCAATGAAGTCCAGATCGGAATGTGTCCTATCGGAATATCACCTATCGGACTGTGACTAAGGAAAATTGGGCAGCACTTCGTCTAAGTAAGCCTCAAGAGCCGTCGGAAAGAGCGATCGCAATATGCGATCGCAATCCCCAGATCGGAATGAGAAAAAGATACACCAATCGCAATCCCGAATCGGAAAGCAAAACCCTTAAGCCCAATATGTCACTATCGGAATGTGGTTAGCAAGCCGTCGCAATCAAAAACCCTTACTTTCCGATGGAACTAACTTCGTAATAAGCACAATTCTAAATAAGCTACTTATAATAAGCCGTAACCAAAAACTTTAATAAGATGAAATCAAAACGAAACAATAAGCTAAAAAGTTAAAATCTTTCAAACTTTAAAAGACGAAACTTAAATGAAATCAAACTTAAAAATCAAAACTTTAAAGAAAACTTCCAAAACACTTAAACAAAATACCAAATAAGCACACAAGGTTGTCAATCTCGTGGCTTATTCCGTATGAGAACTTAAAAGGACGAGACTTATGGTTAAATAAGCAAATGGATTTAGCAAAACTTGCTTAATCCGAAATGTAAACCGAAATAAAAAATGAAAAGAGAAGAGTAGAATGAGAATGATAAAAAGATTTGATCAAATGATAAAGAAAGATAAAGACAAGAATTTAAAGAACACAAATTGAAAACTTACTTGGAATTAAAAGATAATTAAGGTGCAAAACATGTATTTAAATGTGCTAGTAATTAAAGGTGCATAAAATAAAGGTGGAAGAACTAGTTTGTCAATTTAGCCAACAAAAACAAATGCTTAACAATCTAAACTATTTATAGGGGAGGATTAAGGAAGCTTCCTCCCCTCCTTCATTTCTTGTTAATTGCGGGATTAAGTCCCTACTTCATTTAATCTTCATTAATTGCGTCATTAGTCCTTTTCTTCTAATCTTTCTTTTAAATTTGGACATAAGGACTTGTGGCTCGGGATATCTCTTGAACTCGTCTTTAATTTCTTCAATAACATAGACTTGAGTTTCTCGGCTTTTGATAAACTTCCGTCTTTTGACTTTTTCTTCGATAAATCTTCAGAATTGGTCTTGGACTTCCGTTCGTTTTCCACTTTTGACTTCTCGACTCCGTCTTTCATCTTTTTCTTCAATAAAAGCCGTGAATGCCCGTGAATTCCCGTGTTTTCTCCACTTTTCACAATTTCGTCCTAAATTACAACAAAAACACAAACCGCGCATAATTTCGACATAAAAGACATAAAATACACGTTTTGGTCCGGTTGTTATTGTAATTAACTGGTAGAAAAGATGGGTGTTTACACACCTATCAAATCCCCTACACTTGACCATTGCAATGTCCTCATGCAATGCATTAGTTACAAAGCATGTTTACACTTTTCATCATAATCAATCCACGTTGGCCTTTATAAAAGAGATAGAAAATTATAAAAATGCAAAGCAAAGAAATTAAAAGCATACCTTGGGTTTTGAAAATGTCATGAATAATCATCATCCTCAACTTTTCACTTTCTCCAAACCAAGCTTAAAAACGAGATCATTGTTATTATAAGTTAGTAAACTAACACGAACTCATGTGGGCCAATTATTCACTTAGACTCCCTTATTCCTATGGGTATCTCTTATATTTTATTATTTGTCTTGAATGATCACGAATATGCATTGTTTGACTTATTTCGATAATTATTTAGTCTGAAAATAAAGTGCACGATTTAATCAATAGTTAGCTAAAGGACCAAATCTTTTAAAACTGCTTCTCGGGATATCAATAAGTTCATATCTTGGCATAACTCGCTTCGCGATTTGAGACCTTTCTCGGGCCGATATTTGGCAGCGACTTCATACTTCAAATCTTGAGAGACGTTCATGAAATAATGGTCTTCTCTTCATAATTGGAATTTCTTCACTTGGAATTTTTGAGAGATTCTTCATATATGGACCACGACTTCTTCATTTTTTCTCCAATCTTTATTTTGGATTTTGATATACAACGATCCGCCTCCTTTATTGATTTGGATCTATTTATCCTCATACCTTGTTAGGGTCTTTTCGGATACACTTCTCCATGACTTTTTGGGAGTTTTTGCTTTTCGTCGTGTGTCTCGATCCTTCATATTGATTTTCGATAAATGATTCTTCACATCACTTTTGGATCTTTAGCAACAAAACATAGCCCTCATGCCTTGTTAGGGCCTTTTCGGACTCGCCAATCTTCGCGCCCCGCTTCATAAGTTATGCCTTGGCTATGAACTCTCGTCATTACCGAGCAACTTTTAAACGATCTGGGGCTAGAAGCTAAGTAACTTTTTAAATCGTACAACCCTACTTATTAGCAGATAATTTATTAACAAGCGATGGGAGAATAGGCTCATAATTAACTCACATAAATTCACGAAAGAATACCGACTTATAATTGGCTCTATCATCTCTCGTTCTCCACAGTTTAAAATCTCAAGTAATGAGACTCGTGGATACTTAGCCTATTAAATCAAAGTTTTGGGTTTTCGAGTCGCCTATAGGATCTTGCAAATTCTTAGACTCTTTCAAGTTTAGAAATCGCATCTTAAAGTTCCACTGATAAACGACTCTCTATGATCAATTATAGGAACTTGCGAAAAGTTCTTGTTCTTAACCCGTGAGAGTTAAGACTTTTGCGTTTTATAGCTCCCTATATAAAAGCCTAGCAAAACTTGACTTAAACACGTTAAGGATACTAGCTAGAGTAGACTCGGGTTGAGTCAAAAGATTCACAACGTTTGAAAATTAAAACCACTTATTAATACATTTATTCTAGCAAAGAAAGGAAATAACTATACAAAGGGAAAAACTAATAGGCCAAAATAGATCAAAAATTTTGAAAAATGTCGAAAAACTGATTTTCCGGTTAAAATGAGGACAAATACAAGGAAAAGACCACTTAACTTCGATAGAAGTCCCCCCTATACTTAAGATAAACATTGTCCTCAATGTTTAAGCATGTGGGAGTAAACTCCCCTACACTT
This sequence comes from Glebionis coronaria, assembly GCA_025667525.1. Classification (NCBI taxonomy): domain Eukaryota; kingdom Viridiplantae; phylum Streptophyta; class Magnoliopsida; order Asterales; family Asteraceae; genus Glebionis; species Glebionis coronaria. The sequence goes on along the minus strand of CM046882.1, from coordinate 100,633,151 downwards.
AGGACATTGTCTACTTTGTTTAAATCTCGCTAAGGAAAGGACAACTAAAGAGATTCCTATTTTAATATTGAGAAAATATAAAATAGTGAATCGAAAAGAGTTTAGGATAGAACCGGGAAGAAGTAGAACACGGAATCACGGGTCGTCAAGAATCATCAAGAGTGGATCATTGAAGCTCGAATCCCTGATTAAGAAGTGAGGAGAGGAAATAGCAAACCAAAGGGTCCCCCCTACACTTATGATAAACAAAGCGGAAAGATAGATACATGGGTTGCCTCCCAAGAAGCGCTTGGTTTTTGTTGACCGAGTCGTTAGCCTGACTCGACCTTGATCATCAACGAAAGAAGCATGAGACATATCTACCAGGATCAAAGACATAGTTTTCATCCATCAATAAGCAAGAGCTTAAGGCGAACAAGGCAAGCCAAAGAAGAAGTGGCAGGGTTCCCTTAAGCAGTGATGGAGCATGTTGGGAGCAAGTATGAAGTGGTGCGAGCATGTCTTCAATAATTCCAAAGATTTTTCCTTTTATTTCATCAGGTGGATACTGAGATGGCTCTAAGATTGCAATACCGGGGTCGAACACCTTTTCCTTTAAGGGAAAATAGCACTCAGGCTCAGCCGAGTGTGAAGAAGATCCACAAAGAAGCACAACCTCGTCCTCGGAAGGGGGACAAAGAGGTGTTAAATCATACGTGCAACGGATTTCGGTGTCAACCGGTTTCTTCTCCTTAGACAAAATGCTCTTCAAATCCAAAGTAGGATTAAGACGATAATCTTCAAAGTCCAAAGGAGGAGCATCACTCTCATGAGGGAAGTAAGTATTGAGAAATTCAGAGAAATCTTCCTCAAATGAATAATCGTCCAAAGTAGGATCGAGTGATGGCGGAGGATCTTCAGCATGTGAAGAATCGCTCGAGAGAGTATCGGCCTCATCAAAATCATCGAAAGTGGGCAGCTCGGGATACTCAGAAGTACAATCAAAATCATCCGAATCTGAGCTAGAATCATCATCATCATAAGCATCAAAGACCGGTGGAGAATCATAAATGGGAGAAGTTTCGAAAGTAGGGAGAGAATCATCCACATCATCATGAAAAAGTGGATTATCGATGCAAGAGTCGAATAGAGGATTGTCGTAGACGGTAAAGTCATCGAGCACATTAATCATATTCACTGATTCTCGGCCTCCAAAAGTTGTACTAGTAAGCTTCCCCATTTTGAAAACTTGTGCATCATCCCCGACTCTTAAGATTAACTCACCTTCGGCAACATCCACTAAAGCTCGTCTGGTTCTCAAGAATGGCCGACCAAGTATTAAAGGAATACGAGGGTCCATTTCATAATCAACTACGACAAAATCAACCGGGAAAGTAAATGCGCCAACTTTAATGAACACGTCTTCGGCTATACCAACGGGGTAAGCGAGAGTGCGATTTGCAAGTTCAAGAGTCATCTTTGTTGGAGTGAGGTCGGGCAATGATAGTGTTTTCCAAACACTCAGTGGCATCAAATTAATACTAGCCCCGAGATCAGCAAGGGCAGTAAATTCTTCAGTTTTGTTGAACACGCAAGGCAACACAAAACGACCGGGATCTCCAAGCTTTTCCGGAAGTTCTTTAAGAATAACTGCAGAGCAGTTTTCGTTTAATCGAGTGTTGGCGAGTTCAATCAGCTTCTCCTTCTTGTTAAGCAATTCCCTAAATGCTTTAACAAATTTGGGCATGTGGACGAGTGCTTCAAGAAAGCTAATGTTGAAGTTCATTTGAGAAATCATCTTCACATAGCGTGACACTTCGGAGTCCTCTTTGGTGAGCATTTTGGACTTGCCTAAACGAGAGGGATAAGGGATATTGGGTTTGGGTGGTGAAGGTGCAGGTGTAGGTAAAGGTTGAGATGTTGAAGGATCATTCGTGGGAACTTCATCACGTCGAGGCGGAGACGGTAATGGTGCACTAATACTAGGTGTAGGAGGAGTAGGGATACATGGTGGTGGAGGAGGTGTAGATGAAGGTGGTGGAGGAGGTTTAGATGATGGTGGTGGTGGGATTGGTGGTCCTATGATGGTGACTCCACTACGGGTAGTAATAGCACTCACATTGGCTCGCGGATTAGTGACGGTGTTTGAAGGTAGAGAACTTGAAGTAGAAGGTTGAGCAGGGGGCAAGAAACTAGCAAGTATATTCTTCAAATCATTGGTTTGATTGCTGAAGGAGGATTGAATATTATCTCTAAGCTCGGATCTAATCTCATTTCCTTGCTTTGTGATATCTCCTTTCAGATTGATAATTTGGCTCTGCAGATTCTTAATTTGCTCACCTTGGGTTCTCATTATGGCCTCAACATCGGGGTTAATGGGTGGGGTTTGTTGGGTGGGTGGGTTATAAGGGTTAGAAGCTCTTGGTGGGATTTGGTTGCTTCTATTGTAGTTGTTGGCGGGGTTTTGGTTTTAAGGAGAAAAACCAGGTGAAAGGTAGTTGTTGGATCGGTAACTCAGTAGATTTCTATCCCCTTGTTGTCTAGCTTGGTAATTTTCCGGTGAATAATTACCATAAGCAGCATACACATTTTCCGGATTTCCTTGTGTCGAAGGACAATCGATGTATGAGTGAGGACCACCACATGTTTCACAAGGATTAGCAACCGCTTTAACTTGTTGTTGTTGTTGGTTTGAAGCGAGAAGCGTAATACTTTTGCTCATTTCGGCCATCATGCGGGTGAGTTCGGTCATCTCAGGGTTTGCTGAGGTAGAGGAAACATTGACTCTCGGGTTGTTCCTTGAAGAACCAGAGGAATCCCAGTTCTTATGATGAGTAGTCATGTTCTCAATTAACTCTCTACACTCCTCGGGTCTCCTTTTCATGAATGTGCCACCGACGGCTGCATTGATCGTATCACGATCTCGAAAAGTCAAACCGTTGTAGAAAGTGTCTATTAAGGTCACAGGGAGCATGTTGTGGTTTGGACATCTATCGATCAAGACATTATATCTCTCCCAAGTGTCAAAAAGAGATTCATCGGGATCTTGCATGAAACCGCTGATCTGATTGCGATGGCTTGGGACCATGGATGGTGGAAAGTAGCGCGACAAAAAGCGTTGAGTCATATCATCCCAAGTGTGAATAGAATTCTTCGGGAGACGATCAAACCATTTCTCGGCATGATGCGATAAAGTATGTGGGAAGAGTTGTAGGCGGAGTACATCCATTGTGGCCCCAGGCAACTTCATGCTTTGGGTGATTGTAATGAACTTGTCGAGGTGTTTGTTGGCATCATCATCAGGCAATCCTCTAAATGGGTTTGTTTGTACTTGCTGAATCATGTGGTGCTTCAACGAAAACTCAGGAGCGTTGATTTGCATCGGCGCAATCGGTCCTCCTCGTCCAAACATTGTTGGTTGACAAAGTTCCTCCATGGTCCGAAGATCGGGCTGTGGAAGAGCATTGTTGTTATTATTATTATTGAGGTGCGGTGGTTGATTATTGTTGTTAACACCTGCCATACTTAAATCTTCTTGAGTCTCGGGCTCTTGATAATTGGAAGATCTAGTACGCATACACCTGAAAATGCAAAAGAAAACAAAACCAAACACAAAGACAATATATATACACAATAAAGATAAAATCTTTTTGGATTTTTGAGATTTTTAATTTTTATGGATTTTTATCAATTTTTAATTTTTATGGTTTTTTGAATTTTTTATGCAAGAAAGGTAACGTTCACAAGTGAGCGGATCCCAAAAAAACAACGCGTCTCTCACAGAAAACCGTTAATCTTTACGAAAAGAGCCGGCAGCGGCGCCATTTAATAACTCGATTTTACTCAGGTTAAAAAGATTCGTTGATGTATGTCTAATCGAATTGATCTAGGTTCTCTATGTGACTCTATTGTTCTTTGGTGAAAACAAATATATTTGGTTGTTTTTAATTAAATGTGCAAAGACTTAAAAGTAAATGTCGTTAAAGTAAAGGGCAAGTATTAAAAGAGCGTGAAATTAAATCTAAATCTAATTAAAAAGAAAGGTGTGATATTTAACACTTTGACGAAAAGTAAAATGATTAAATGACTTAAAATAAAAGCGTGACGGAAAATTAAAATTAGACAAGTATTAAAAACTCAAACTAAAAATTAAACAAGACAAAACATGGAAAATAACAAACTCACTATCGGAATATATTCCGATCGATGCAATCGGAATGTACCTACCTTTCAGATCGGAGTGGACCTAGATCGGAATAACTGTCACTTACCTCCTGATCGGAATACCAATCAAACCCAGATCGGAATGAACCAAAATTACACCAATCGGAATGTCACACAATACCCCAGATCGCAATGAAGTCCAGATCGGAATGTGTCCTATCGGAATATCACCTATCGGACTGTGACTAAGGAAAATTGGGCAGCACTTCGTCTAAGTAAGCCTCAAGAGCCGTCGGAAAGAGCGATCGCAATATGCGATCGCAATCCCCAGATCGGAATGAGAAAAAGATACACCAATCGCAATCCCGGATCGGAAAGCAAAACCCTTAAGCCCAATATGTCACTATCGGAATGTGGTTAGCAAGCCGTCGCAATCAAAAACCCTTACTTTCCGATGGAACTAACTTCGTAATAAGCACAATTCTAAATAAGCTACTTCTAATAAGCCGTAACCAAAAACTTTAATAAGATGAAATCAAAACGAAACAATAAGCTAAAAAGTTAAAATCTTTCAAACTTTAAAAGACAAAACTTAAATGAAATCAAACTTAAAAATCAAAACTTTAAAGAAAACTTCGAAAACACTTAAACAAAATACCAAATAAGCACACAAGGTTGTCAATCTCGCGGCTTATTCCGTATGAGAACTTAAAAGGACGAGACTTATGGTTAAATAAGCAAATGGATTTAGCAAAACTTGCTTAATCCGAAATGTAAACCGAAATAAAAAATGAAAAGAGAAGAGTAGAATGAGAATGATAAAAAGATTTGATCAAATGATAAAGAAAGATAAAGACAAGAATTTAAAGAACACAAATTGAAAACTTACTTGGAATTAAAAGATAATTAAGGTGCAAAACATGTATTTAAATGTGCTAGTAATTAAAGGTGCATAAAATAAAGGTGGAAGAACTAGTTTGTCAATCTAGCCAACAAAAACAAATGCTTAACAATCTAAACTATTTATAGGGGAGGATTAAGGAAGCTTCCTCCCCTCCTTCATTTCTTGTTAATTGCGGGATTAAGTCCCTACTTCATTTAATCTTCATTAATTGCGTCATTAATCCTTTTCTTCTAATCTTTCTTTTAAATTTGGACTTTAAGGACTTGTGGCTCGGGATATCTCTTGAACTCGTCTTTAATTTCTTCAATAACATAGACATGAGTTTCTCGGCTTTTGATAAACTTCCGTCTTTTGACTTTTTCTTCGATAAATCTTCAGAATTGGTCTTGGACTTCCGTTCTTTTTCCACTTTTGACTTCTCGACTCCGTCTTTCATCTTTTTCTTCAATAAAAGCCGTGAATGCCCGTGAATTCCCGTGTTTTCTCCACTTTTCACAATTTCGTCCTAAATTACAACAAAAACACAAACCGCGCATAATTCTGACATAAAAGACATAAAATACACGTTTTGGTCCGGTTGTTATTGTAATTAAGTGGTAGAAAAGATGGGTGTTTACACACCTATCAGGGTTTTTACAATTACCTACACCAAAACACAATTAACATTCACACGAATCAATCCCATGCCTAAACTCACACTCCCACTCACCCAAAGGACCCCACCATTCAAACTGTTTCACCTATCACATCACTACTTGCCCTCCAAGTAAATGACATGGCCAAATCAACAGCCTAGACTCTTTGCTTCATATCAAAGCTGAAATGAACGTCCAAGATGCATTTGAACAGCTCATTCCATCAAAATGTCTAGAAGAACCAAGGGCATTTTAGAGAATTTAGTGCTAGGGTTTGTGAATAGTGTTTAGCCAGGCATTTGCCTATAAAAGGAGACCTCAACATGTGAGAGTCCCTTGGTTCCAAATTTTAGCTTTTAAATCTTTGTAATTCCTTTTTATGAAATAAAGTTTGAATTTTTGAAAATTTTGAATTTTAATCTGTTATTTATAAAAGTTTGGTGTTTGATAAGCTAAAATCTGAGTTTCATAATCTTGTTTGAAGGTTTTTGAGGCAAGGTTTTAAGTGATAAAGATTTTGCATCAAAAATCAGAAAGTTGGCATTATTTTGATCTCACTTTATGGTTTGTTCTTCTTAGCAGCTTGGAAGCTGGTACTTATTCTGCTAGTACCTCAGCTCAAACAATCCAAGGCCTGGATGTAGGTCTTGGAGGTTTGCATCTTCTTCCCTTTTCATTTTCTCTTTAAGTTTCTGATTATTTGTGGTTTTTGTGGATTTGTTCTTGAATCTGTGATATTGTGGTTGATTATTGTTTATTTGGCTTGGTTTGATGTTTATGAGGTGTTGTTAGACTGATTTGTGGGTAAAATCTGCATAAGCCTTTGAAAAATTGTGAAAACAAGTTTTAAAAGGGTGTTTGGGTTTACTGCATAAGTTGGGATTGTGGCTTGTTAAGTTGTGGTTTGTTGTTTGCAAGTGTTAGTATCTGTTATTTGAGTGCATTTGTTCATCTGTTTGCAGGTTTGAAGGTTTGAAACACATAGATTCATAAAATAGGGTATTAAATCTTGAATACTTGGTAAAATTGGCTAGGATTTTGAGGACACCTAGATCTTAGCTTAGGATAGGGCTAACAAGTGCTAAACCTTAGTTAATCACACCAGGGAAGAAGGATTTGAGGCCTGAAATTGGATCAAGTGTCAAATAGATCAGCAAACTTGTTACTGCATATGATCATTATTCATCAGTAACTGTTTGTGCCTAGATCTTGTTATTTGCTTTGATTCAGTGTTTGATTCTTGTTGCTTTGTGTTTATTCATAGTTTTTATAGCTTGTGTATGCATCCTGTTAAGTTTGGTTGGCTTATTCTTGCTAAATCTGCTTATTAAGTGCTTAACTGCTTATTTCCATATCTGGGCTATATCTGGTGACTGTTTGATTGATTGTGGCTTATTGTGTGAACCAAATTGTGATTTTCTTGTTGCTATTGACTCCTTGTGATTCACTGATCACAAGGGTGCCTTTGTTTCCAATTGAATCCAACCAGAACTCTCAAATAAGCTTGGTCAAATAGTCAAAGCAGTGGGAACTCCTTTCCCCTGCTGGTTGTCACTACTAGTGTAAAACTGGTGTCAGCTTATCAATAAGCTATAATAGCTTATTCTAACCAGCAACAACTTTTATTTTGTAATAGGTGCTCATTATTTGACCCATTTGTTCATACTGGAGCATTTGGTGGGTTGACTTTAGGGTTTGACTAGAAAACCAACTTCATTGACTTTTTCATAAGTTCATTTGTACTTATTCTGGCTTATTGGTTGTGCTTATTGGAATTTTGTTGATTGATTTGGCTTATTGAATCCATTTGTGATCTTTTGCAAGTTGAATCAAGTCCTGAGGTGCCTTATTTCTCAAAAACGACTATTTTGTCATTTAGTGAAATAATACTTTGCTTATTTCTGGCATATTGAGTGAGCTTTTTCAAAATTTCTTTTTATAGATCTCATAAGCATCCCAAAAGAAGGTTGTGTGTCAAATTAGAGCTTATGGCATTGGCTTATCGCTTAATGGGCTGAAAAGCCCAATAAGAATAAGTTGTGTGCTTAATAAGCTGTGATAAGCTCATATTAAGCTTTTGGGCCTTTAGAGTTTTGTTCTTAGAATTGAATTTTGAGTCAGATAGGGCTTTTCCAAGTCAATTGTGCCAAGTTTGACTTTTTGGGCCCAAAAGCCCATTTGGTTTGACTGTTTTTGGTTTTGACCCATTTGAGGGCCCAATAGGGGTATTCTGGTAATTTCACTTTGATTTTCTGTTTATTTAAGTTAAATTAAACAAGTTTGCAAGTTTTTAGAATTTTTTATAATTTTTGGATTTTAATATTATTTTATTATTATTTTATTATTATTTTTTAAAATTTCACATTTTCCAACTTTTTATATTTTTCTTAGGTTTAATACATTAAAATAGGAATTTAGAAACTTTTAGAATAATTTTATCTCTTTTAGATTAATTTTTATAATTATTTTAAGTTTTAATAGTTTTTAAATCATTTTAAATGTTTTTATTAGTTTAAAATTTTCTAAAAATAGTTTTTAATTTTTTTAGGTCATTTTGAGGTTTACCAATTGAAAAATCTTTATTTGGGCTTTTTGATAATTTATTTGATTTTTAGGGCTTTAATTAGCATTTAAAAATTGAATATTTAATTATTTAAAAAGTTTAAAAAAGTTTTGATCATTGGTAAATTCTTAGTTTATTTATTTTGATTTTTGGTGATTTTTTGGTAATTTTTAGAATTAATTTTTATTTTTGTGGTTTTTAAGGTTTTACGTTTTAACTTTCTAGTAGTAATTTTTTACGTCTTCGTCATCTTCTTTTCTCATCCCCATCTAAACCAAATATTAATCTCAAATATTGTACATCTTAGTCACACACATATACCTCCTTGGGAAACGAACTTTGAATTCATAAGGGTCATTAACACTTGATTTTTCCTAAAGTCATTTGTTCAATACTTACCGCTTTTACGCCTTTTTCCTAAAAGGTCGTATTTTACTACAATCACTTCACAATGTCTGGATTAGTGACAGGCATATAATTTAAAGTTCTAGATAAAGGTTCCAAGTCAAACAACCAATTAGGACCACTTTCAGGATCACTAGGTTTATTCTCTAAAAACCTAACATGTACTCTTTCAAGTATACATTTTTCCTCTTTAAGATAAACCCTATATCCCTTGCTCTACACTGAATACCCCATGAAGTAGCCCTCATCACCTTTTGCACTAAATTTTCCTAAGGCATCACTAGTATCTAAAACTACTACATGACAACCAAAAGGTCTGAGAAAACCAATATTAGGTTTTCTTCCCCAAAGTAACTCATAAGGTGTTTTGTTCTGAATTTTGTTAACCAATGCTCTATTTTGAACATAACAAGCTGTATTAACAGCCTCAGCCCAAAAGGCTATAGGAAAATGAGCATCAGTCAACATTGTTCTGGCTGCTTCAATTAGGGTTCTATTTTTCCTCTCAGCAACCCCATTTTGCTGTGGGGTTCTTGCAATACTAAATTGCCTAGTAATTCCTTTCTTGGCACATAAATCATCTAGCTTCTTATTCCTAAATTCACCACCATTATCACTCCTAAGCATTTTAACTTCATTGCCTCTCCTCAATCTGAGTGATAAAATCAATTAGAATATCAGCTGTGTCACTCTTCATAGCTAGAAAGAATGTCCAAGTAAACCTAGAAATGTCATCTGTGATGACAAAGCAATATGACTTACCATTCAAACTTTCTATATTGGGTGGACCAAAGAGGTCCATGTGTAGCATATGAAGAGGTCTAGAACTAGTATGCACCTGTTTGGACTTGAATGAGACCTTGTGCTGCTTGCCTTTAAGACATACAACACAAGAGTGGTCATTGTGGAAGGCCTTCTCAGGCAAACCATCAACCAAGCCAAGTCTCACAAGCCTATTTATATTCTTAAAATTTATGTGCCCTAGTCTCTTGTGCCACAAATTACTCTCATCTACTGAAGCTTTAGCATAAAAACAAGACATATTATTATTCATTTTAATCCCATTTAGATTCACATTGTATATGTCTTTATGCCTAGGTGTTCTATACTCAATATATTTCTCATCAGGGATTTTATAATCCTTTCTTAACACCAAACACTCAGTATCAGTAAACAGAACTTTATTTTTGTTATCACAAACTTGTGATAGACTAAAAAGGTTGTAATCAAGTTCTTTTACCAGAAAGACGTTCTCAAAACGCAAATTCTTGGTGAGAAGGGTTCCTTTGCCTGTGATAGTACCATATCCGCCTCCAAAGTATACCTTATCACCATCCTTAATGGGAGTGAAGTTGGTCAAATAGTCTTCCTTCCCTGTCATGTGCCTTGAGCATCCACTATCCCAATATCCATAATCATTGACCTGTCTTTGAATGCCCTGCACATAAAGATAATAAATTAGTTTTCTTTGGGAACCCAAGTCTTAAAAGACTTGGATTCATCTGGTTGTTCAATAAGAACAGACTTAGTTCTCACAACAACCCCATTTTCATCCTTTTTAGAATGAAATACCCAGTTAACCCCAATAAGTTTTGTAATGACCTTTGAAATGTAATTAAATCTGTTACAGGTCATTGAAATTCCATTATCATTAGAGTTTTGATCTTTCTTGGGTCTCCATGTTAAGCTTGAAGAAGCTTTAGACCTCTTACCCTGTGGTTGCAAATATTTAGGTCTGGTCACGTTTCTATCAGCGTTGGAATTGGTATTGTCAACGCTGAAATTACCCTTGTCAGCGTTGAACCTAGGGTTTGCTACAGAAACCCATTGCCTATTAGACCAAGTATTTGTCTTTTGAAATGGTCTTTGTCCATGAGTGTTAGATCCTCTAGTAAAGAATGGGGCAGGTCTAATCACTTGTGGACTTTGCTGCACACAAGGTTTGGGTCTGACAACGTTTGACTTCCTAACAACGTTGACTTTGTTCCTGTCAGCGCTGAATTTGTTCATGTCAGTGCTGGCTTTGGGAGCGTTGACACACTTGTATGCCAAGTGTGAAAAGCTACCACAAGTGTAACAAGCTTTTCTAGACACAACCTTAGGTCTAGAAGAGAAGAAGCCTGTTCCAGTATTGCTAACTTGTCTCTTGGGTGACCTAGTATTCCTATACATCTCTGCATATTTAATGCTAGGTTTTCTATCAGTGTTTGAGCCTAGGTCAACAGCTTTACCAGTGACTGGGTTTGTAACCTTAATGGGAGTTGACTCATTGGGACTTTCACATAGTAAGCCACCCTTAACAAACAAAGTAGGGTTAGCTTTCTTCCATTCATTCAGATCAGTCAACTTTTGTTGGTACTCTTCAACTGGAGTGACAACTCTTGGTGGAGGAATGAATTCCTCCTCTTGGAATTCTGGCAAACCAGTCCAAGATAGGTCCTTTTGCTGGACACCATAGAAGTCACCAGCTGGTGGGGGAACCAAAGAGTAATCATTCATCCCAATCCCAGTCATGTCCTTAGGATCTCTTTGTTTACCCACACAGTCTCCTAGGGTTTGAGTGGCTCTATCAAATCTTTGAATTTTAAGGCCAACATTATCTTTATTCTTAATGGCCTCATCTAACTTAGCCTGTAACTCACCATTAACCCTTTCCATGATGTTTCTAATATCCATACTAGCATTTAACTCATGTTTTAAGATATTTATTTTATCTTTTAAGTCAAATTCCATTTTCTTGTATTCAGAAACGGTTTTCTCAGTTTGAGTGAGAGCTACTTGGTAATTAGACAGTTTGCACTTTTCAGTACTCACATCACTTAATAATCTTAACACCTCTTTGTTAAGTTTCTCAGTGTTTAACCTACAACCTTTACTACAAAAAGCATCATTGTATACCTCATTATCAGATGAAGAGGAGGAGTGTGCCATGAGAGCATATTCGACATGCTCTTCTTCTTCAACCTCAGCAACCAAAGCTTTATCCTCTTCCACATTCTTAGCCAGATAGCTCCAATCCCATCCCGTACCATCAATTCCTTGAACTGCAACCATGGCTTTAGGATCTTGAGCTTTAACAACTTGACTTGAGGGTTTGCCAGCATCAGATCTTCTAGGAGATCTGCATTCCCTCATGAAGTGCCCCATACGATGACAGTTGTAGCATTCAACTTTGGATTTATCAAATCCAGCTGTGTCTTTTGCATTGAAGGTCATCTTCTTCTTAAACCTTCTGTTACACCTATTTGCTCTTATACTAGCAAGAACCATGTTCCACTTAATGTCCATCTCTTCCAAGTGCTCATCACTTATCTGCTCAAGGTCCTCATATGTAATCACTGAACCATTCAGCAAAGAAGCAATATAAGCACATACATTATCCAAATCTAAACCAACAGGTTTAACTCTTGGGGAGTCACTCTTGAATGTGTCAGTGTCTGAATAGGAGACGTTGACAGGACTTGTTCCAACGCTGACAAATGATGATCCAGTAACTGGATGCATGTAAGAGTCCTTCTGATTGAATTGACCTTCACTATGAGAGAAGAAGGCCATGTTACTGGTGGTAGACTTGCTTCTATGCTCTAAAAGAGTTTCATCTTCCAACAGCCTTAGTTTGTTGTAGATGTCATCAAACATGGAACTTTTGTAGGTATTATTGGCAAGAATTGATCTTGCCTCAATCTTCCATGCCTCACCAAGACTTTTAAGAAAGGTAGCATTAATGTCGACATCACCAAGTTGTGTCCCCATGAAGGACAACTTGCTTGTAATGTCAAGCAATCTGCTTCTCACACTACTCAGTTTCTCATTGGGTTGAGCCTTGAAGACAACATAATCATGCATGAGTTGCTTTTTCTTCTCTTCCTTAGTGTCTGCATTGCCACCATATGCAACTTCAATAGCTTCCCAAAGGTTTTAAGCAGATTCATAGCCTCTATATTTATGCTGGTTCTCTTGTCCCAAAGAGACTTTCAGAATATTTAGGGCTTTCATGTCGACCCTTTTCTTTGCTATGTCATCAGCAGACACAGCTCTACCATCTCCAGGTTTTTCTTTCTTATCTTCTTCAGAACATCCAGCAACAGCTGATCTTTGAGTAATAGCATCAGCAATCTTTTGGGCTTTATCGAATGTGTTTCCATATTCAATGATCTCCCAGAGTGTGTAATCATAGATCCCCAGATATTGCTCAAATTTGAATTTCCACAAATCAAAGTTGGTTGCATTAAGCATGGGAATCTTGATGTTTGGTAAAGATGAGGAGGAGGAGGAGGTTATTGCTTCAGACATGATGTTGGTAGGGTTTTTGAAAAAATTAAGGTTCTGGTGATTTTTAGGGTTCTTGTGTTCTTTAAGATCAAAAGTTCCTCAACAAGCTCTGATACCACTTGTTGATCCCAAATTTAGATCGATTTAGCTTTATGTATACGAGATTAGATCAAGTAATACACTTAGAGAAACATTTGTATATGCTTATGATAATCTAAGTGTTATGCGGAATTAACACTTAAACAAGAACACACAATGATATAAAAAAACTTTCACTTTGATTAATGATATCAAACTTGCTTACAATGAAAGTAGTTTACGAATGAAAACTTATATGAAACATTAACCTAAAGGTCTTCTTTTATAGACATAAGAAGCCTTGTACAATAATCTACGTATCAGCTATTCTAGGTAAAGATAAATATAGAAAATACATTGTTGTTCCTATCTTTACTAGAAGTAATCTAGAATACAATAAACGCGTAGAGTATATCTTCCCATCAGTGCTTGTCTTCAATGTATCAACGCTTGACTTTTCTTGTCAACGCTTGAGCTGTCAGCGCTTGTTTTGCTCTTGTCAACGCTTGTTTTACTCTTGTCAGCGCTCAAGTAATCTGGCCTTAATTTATTCCCAACATTGGCTTATCCCATTTGGGATTTCTTATGTAAAGACAGAACTTTTTTGCTACTCTCCAAAGGTAAGGCAAGAAGAAATGGAGGAGCAGATGAGAATGAAGAAAGCATATGTGGTTCCAAGGCCAGTGAAGAAGGGATTGAAGATTGGATTTCCAGTACTTGATCAATTAAATCCAAGTGAAGCTGTGATAAGAAAGACTGTGAAGCTCTCACCATTGGAAGCTTCAGATTTTGGAGAAGTGTTACCTTTGGATTTCAGAAACCCCATAGTTAAATATGAAGAAGATACAAGTGGTTTCTAGGTGATCACCAGGTCTGGTGACAAGGTACACACATTCATTTCTTTGATTTCTTTGTTTGCAAGTATGGATAGAGAGGATTTGGTAGCCTTGTGGGATTTGATGAAGGCAAAGTATGAAGCTGAAGAACCTTCTTCAGTCAATGGAATAAAGATCTGGACCACATCCAAGAGAATGATCTTTCTAGATGAAGCTGATCCAATTTGGTTGGATTTGGATGATCTTAGTGGGTTGAAGTGGCGTTTATTTTCAGCTGCTGGTGTATACTATCTTAGCCCTTCAAAGTTTGCAGTGTAAAACCCGCATGCTTTTACCATAAACAATACACTTAGTAAACATACGTACATATGAAAACTTTCCTTTTATAGCATGAACACGTGTCACGATTAGTAATTTCAGAAGTTATGTACGTATAATTACACGATAAGTATTAAGTACCTGATAGTACACGATAGTTATTAACAATAATAATTATAATCACGAACATGAAATCATGAACGTAAAAATCACGAACACGTAACTACGTACTTAATTAATATTATACGATAAATATCGTTTTGTACAAGTATTAAATATAACACGAAAATTTATATCACGAATATACCAACACACGAGCACGTAAATTTAGAACACCGGAAAACTCTAGGTTTTTCCTTATGGGCCCTACTAGCCACGGCACCAAAGAAGAAAACGGGCCAAGCCCACTTGATTTTTGGTAAATAAACAAAAAGGAAGTAACCTTTTCACTTTACAGAATTTTACAAAAAAATCAAAACCCTACTTCTTTTTCTTTCTCTTTGGTCGGCGACAACCACAACACCAAGAGGTGTTTGATTTGATTTTTAGCAAATCAAATTCAAGATCATGTTCGTGTTATTGTTCTCTAATCATTACACGTATTCGGTAATCCGTAAACCCTTTTATTTTTTTTATTCTTTTTATTTAATTGTTAGCACATGATATGAATTAAATAAAACAAGGATTAAACATGTCACGTGATCATCGGGGTAAAAATTAAGGGTTTGTTTAGGTTTGGTTGTTCGGCCGACACAAAAACCGAGAGCCCAAGGCTCTCAGCGTGTTTTGATCACGCCACCAACAAAGATCTACGATCTCGGTGGTGTTTGGTTCGGTTGACAGCAGGGACAAGGAACCCCGACATGCGTCGGGGTGTCCTTGTGGTTCGGTTGGGTCATGACAGCCAGCAACCACCACCACCGGCACACAGCCGGTGGCAGTCGTGGGTCAAGCAGGGGGAATGCAACGCAGCAGTGGCAACCACCAGCACACAGCCGGTGGGAACCCGTTGTTGGGCAGCGGCTAGCCGAGAGACAAGACCACCGGCTTAAGCCGGTGGTAGATTAACAAAAACAGTGGCAACCGACCGAGCCGGTTTGCCACTGTTACGAGGTGTTTGGTTTGGACCGTTTCAAGGGGTTCTGGGTCCGGTTCATGACATGTCTAAATTAAATGCATTGGTCTGGTTCATGACTAAAATATGTACAAGTATTTTATTTTTACAAGTATTTATTTTAACAAGATATTAAATTTATTAAAACATGACATGTAATTAATTTAATTAATCATGGACTTAGGTTAATTATTATTTAGTAAATAATACATGTTTTAATCTAAGTATTCAATTATTTAATTTAGACTATAGCATTAAATAATTATTAAGAGATGAAATATAATTAATTAATAAACATGACTTATTATTAATATAATATTAATACATGTTTTAACCTAATTATTTTATACACCTTAATTTAATTAAATCATGCTTATATTTATTTAAATCATATAACCTATAGTTTATTAATTAACATGTTATTATTAATAAACTATACCATAACTACATGACTTATGATATTTAATCCAGCTTAATTCTAAATATGGAAACTTTCTAATTCATGAAACTTACTATTTTTGGAAACTTTCTATTTTTAGAAACTGATCTATTTTTAGAAGTTAATCTATTTTAAGAAACTTTCTATTTTTGGAAACTTTCTATTTTTAGAAACTTACTATTTTAGGAAACCTGCTAGTTTTAGAAAGTTACTTATTAATACACAACTAGTATAATAATACAAGAAATACAAGTAATACTTAATCAGAATATACGGAATACATGATAAACACAGCATAACGTTAAAATCAGTAAAACAAGACTTGAACATATAAAACAAGCTAAGACACGATATAAAATCAGTTATGTACTCAGTAAATAGAATATTTATACATGTATACTATTTATGTAGCATTAGTGAGATCGAAGTAGGACTTCCTTTCGTCGTCTTCTTAGTTCACTGGACATAAAGTACGGATTTTCCCCTCCTTTCAGTATGGACATTCTTTCCTTATTAGGATTCCCCTGTTTGCAGCCAACTGTTTTCCTAGTATTTGTTTTATATGTTTGATACTTATGTTAGAATAAGAGCCTAAGCCATATACATGCATGACCAATGTCACCTAGTTATGGAGGTACTATAACCATAACACTGGAGGCACGAGTGTTATGACTTCCCCTCGTCAAAGTGATTGCTCGTGGCGTCCTTTTTCAGCTTTGGCCATTATATTATATTATCATGTGGGGCGTATGGGTGCATCCTAGTTACATGTCACCAGTAATATCAGAGTGAATGCGATGTGTGCCTTGCATCCTTCACTAGGAGTTGATCCCTCCTACATAGACTAATTAGTTAGAGGCAACCCCTCTAATTGCATGACGAGGTCTCCCCTCCAAGTATTCGTGCGCGGTGGAACCTCATGACCTATATGGGCTATTTGGCTAATTAAACAGATTTTCATAGAAACATAAGTCTTTCCAAACTATAAAACCAGTTTTATGAACATGAATCCAGATTGCTTAGAACTTATATTATTCCGCTGCTATTAGTCTTATATGATTATGTTATTCCATGTCATACTTTTATGTCCGTGAACTGAGCGTTATGCTCAGCCGTTTTTCTATCATGTTCCCAAACGGCAGGTAGTCAAGGGCGCTCGTAGATTTTAAGCGTACGTGCATATTGATCGGAAGCTATCTAGCCTTCTCTACTTTATGCATTTCATCATACATTTTGCTACTTATTTCTTGGACATTGTTTAGTCATTTTCCTTTATAGTACATATGTTTGTGTGTGATGAGCTTATACTTAGGGTACCGATGTTTTTTTCTGGTATTCTTTTTCATGGTCATTTAATGTTTTTAAGATATTTACCTTGTATGCTTTGATGACACGCCATAAGCACGCGTGACATTCCATTTACCAAAATAGGGTGTTACAGTTATGGTATCTGAGCAAAGGTTTCGACCTGTAGGCTCTCAAAACACGACCTATGATTAGTGGGTAGTCACTATGGTCTTCCTAGAATTGACAGTGGATTTTCATGCATTCATTATTTTCATACATTCATGTTATATGTCATTGTCGCAGGTTTATGACTAAGTAACGATTGGTATAGGACTGGCCCTATTTAGTCTCATGTACTTTTTTCGGAACTTTTAACTTCGGGACCGACCCATTGGCGTCCCCTCGCCATGTTTTTTGTTTTGAGTGAATTGACCATAGGCGTTCACTCTCGCGCATATGAAAGTTTTCATAAACTGCATCATGCATTCATGCACTATTTTTCCTGCATAAATTTTTTCTCATGATTTATTGACATAATTTTTTTTTCATGTATATATTATATGTTTTATCAGTTTAATCATGTATTTTGTCTTATACTGTTAGATGGTTCTCACACGCGAGCAGGAACAACTCAATGCAGCAGTCTAAGCTGCGATGCAAGTTTTGCTTCCTCAGCTGAGGAATGAAATCAGGGCTGAGGTGCAGGCTACCAACAATCAACAATAGTACCCAGTTCCTCCTCCTCCTCCTCCAGCAACATTGGTCACATGGTTGGAGAGATTCAACAAGCAACGTCCTCGATCCTTCGAGAGAACTGACATCCCTAGTGAGGCTGAAAGTTGGTTGGCTCATATCGAGAAGATATTCGATGAAATGGGCTAAGACCCTGTCTTCAAGTCGAGGTTGTCCTATTACAAGTTCGAGGGTGACGTACTGGGATGGTGGAAAGCAGTGAAGCCGTTTGAGGGTGGTGATAATTGGGTGGCTGGTTTGACTTGGGCTCAGTTTATGGAGTTAGTGATGGGACAGTTCTTCCCAAGGATGAGCAAGACAAGTTGAAGAGGGAGTACTACGGAATCAGGCAGAAAGCTGAGGAGAACAGTAACGAGTTCATGTAGCGCTTTCTTCGTTTGGCTAGTTTTCTTGGCGCAGCAGCATGTACTGTCGAAGAGCAAGCATACCACTCCCGGTGGGCTCTTCGTACATCGGTCGCCAACAACTTGGTGTGTTCTATCTTCAACACGGTGGCACAAGTAGCCGATGCAGCACGTAAGCTGGAGATGCTGTAGAAAAGAGAGGAATTCAGGGAAGCAGAGAGACCCAAAAATAGGTATTTGTTCGTCATTCAGCGGTGACCATTTCAAATTCATTCAATACTATGCGATATTTATCTTCTCCTTAAACTGCATCTTTCAGGCAGAAGACTGGGGACCGGTCTCAACCGGCTACTCAACAACAGCCTACTCAGCCCAAGGGTAACGGTCAGACTCAAGACCGTTCTGCTACGGATAGGCGTGGCGATAATGATAATTACCGTAACAACGCTAGAAACTCCAACATCAGCAGGTCCCTACATTTAACCCTGGGCTATGTCGCCGTGACAGCGACGCTTGCTTCAAGTGTGGCCTTACTGGCCATCGCATGAAGTACTTCCGTAAGGGCGAGATGGAGGGCACATCTGGACATGCTAATTCCAAGCCACCTCCTACTAGTGGACGGGTGTACACGACTTCTCACGATCAGGCCAACAAGTCTACAGGTACCATCACTGGAATCTTGTATATGTATGGTCAAGCTGCATGTGTTTTATTTGACACGGGTGCTACTCACTCGGTCATTTCTACCGCTTATGCCAAGAATGTTAGGATTTCCCCTATGCCTTTAGAGAATGTATTAAACATTTCCACGCCCTTAAGAGACTCTCTACGCATAACCCATGGGTACAAGAGCCTTTCCCTAGAGTTTGACGACAAGATTTGTCCTGTTGACGCACTTCCACTGGATATGTACGATTTTGACATGATATTAGGCATGGATTGGCTATCCAAACATCACGCCACATTGACTGCCATACATATCGGGTCATCTTCGGTGATGTAAATGCACCAGAGTACATTCATAACGGGTTCATACCCGGAAAGTCTGTACAAATAATATCGACCTTACAAGCACGTGCACTATTGTCACATGGTTATGAGGGTTATCTTGCGACTGTTCATGATTTGGAGGCTGAATCTCCATCTATCCAGAATCAGCCGATCGTGTCAGAATTCCCATACGTGTTTCTAGAAGAACTTTCGGGCATACAACCTGCTCGTGAAGTAGAATTTAATATTGAGCTCGTCCCAAGAGCTGAGCCAATATCTAAGGCTCCTTATCGCATGGCTCCCATAGAGCTGAAGGAGTTAAAGGAACAACTATAGGAACTGTTAGAACACAGTTTCATTCGACCTAGTGCTTCTCCATGGGGCGCACCTGTTCTATTCGTAAAGAAGAAGGACGACAGCATGCGTTTTTGCATAGATTATCGCGAGCTTAACAAGATCACCATCAGGAATAGATATCCGCTGCCACGCAATGATGACTTGTTTGACCAACTCCAAGGTGCCAAACATTTCTCCAAGATTGATCTGAAGTCGGGCTATCATCAGTTGCGGGTTAAAGAGCAGGACATCGCCAAGACTGCTTTTCGTACACGCTATGGACACTACGAATTCGTAGTCATGACATTTGGCCTTACCAGTGCTCGAGCTGTCTTCATGGATCTGATGAACCGTATCTTCCATGAGTTCCTGGACAAGTTTGTCATTGTCTTCATTGACGACATTCTGATTTTCTCTAAGTGAAAGGAGGAACACGAAGACCATCTTCGTACTGCCATATTCTCCAAGTGTGAGTTCTGGTTAGACAAGGTGGCGTTCTTAGGACACATTGTATCAGCAGAAGGAATCACCATAGATCCAGCAAAGGTTGAGGCTATTACCAAGTTGCCAAGACTGACATCAGCGACTGAAGTTCGTAGTTTCCTAGGCTTAGCTGGTTACTACCGTAGGTTCGTAGAGAACTTTTCCCGTTTAGCACTGCCATTGACCGAACTGATACGAAAAGGGGAGAAATTCGTCTAGACTGAAGAAAGAGAGAAGAGCTTTGAAGACCTAAAGCAGAAGTTAGTATCTACACCGATTCTTACTCCCCATCTGGTACAGGTGGATTTCAAATCTACAGTGATGCTTTAGGGAAGGGACTTGGCTTTGTTCTCATGCAACATGGAAAAGTGATTGCGTACGCTTCACGGAAGCTTAAGCCATATGAGGAGAATTACCCTACGCATGACTTGGTACTTGTAGCAGTCGTGTTTGCATTAAAGATATGGAGGCACTACTAGTATGGAGAATCATGTGATATCTTCATAGATCACAAGAGCCTAAAGTACAATTTACTCAACGTGAACTAAATATGAGACAGAGAAGATGGTTAGAGCTATTGAAGAATTATGACATTAATCTGCAGTATCATCCCAGTAAGGCGAATCTAGTGGCAGATGCACTTAGTAGAAAGTCCTGTATGATAAACGGCATTAAAATTGAGGAGGAGATTATAAGAGACTTGGAGCGACTAGACATCAAGATCATGGTACGTGGACAACATGGTTACTTGGCTAATCTTAGAGTGGAACCTGAGTTAATCTCTAGGATCAAGGAAGCTCAGAAGGATGATGGTGAAATTTGGGCGATCATTCAGAACTTAGAACAACAGACGGAGTTTTGGTTAGATGACGATGGTATCTTATAGCAGGGTACTAGACTTTGTGTTCCTGATGATCTTACACTCAGGGAAGCGTTATTTGCTGAAGCTCATACCTCCTCATTCTCCATTCGTCCTGGTTCGACCATGATGTACCGCGACATCAAGTAATACTTTTGGTGGAGTGGTATGAAACAGGATGTTGCTACTTACGTCTCCAAATGTCTTACCTGCCAGCAGGTTAAGATCGAGCATTAGCGGTCTAGTGGTTTACTACAACCGTTAGACATTCCAGTGTGTAAGTGGGACAAGATCACCATGAATTTTGTTACCGGTCTTCTACAGACAAAGAGGAGGCATGATGTGATTTGGGTTATCATGCATCGACTTACTAAGTCAGCTCATTTCTTACCGATCCGCAAGAAGGAGATCATGAGACTTCATGGTGCTCCATCTAGTATCGTCTCGGACAGAGATCCTCGGTTCACTTCGCAATTTTGGAGGAGTTTGCAGAAAGCTTGGGGTACAAAACTTAAGCTTAACACGGCTTTTCATCCTCAAATAGACGGACAATCGGAGTGAACGATTCAGACAGTTGAAGACATGCTCCGAGCATGTGCATTGGAATGGACAGGAGACTGGGATGATTACATATGTTCAGTAGAGTTTGCATACAACAACAGTTGGCACGCCAACATTAATTATGCACCGTTCAAGATGTTGTATGGCAGGAAGTGTCGCGCCCCAATCTGCTGGGATCAGGTTGGTGAGCGAACACTTGAAGGACCGGAGATGATAGAGTTGACCAACGAGAAGGTCGTTGTAGCTAAGAAGAAATTGCAGGAAGCTCATACACGCCAAAAGAGTTATGCCGACAAGCATCGTAGGGACTTACATTTCAACGTAAAAGATCACGTCTTTCTTAAGGTATCACCGGCACGTGGTGTTAGACGTTTTGGAATCAAAGGGAAACTCAGTCCTCGATTCATCGGACCGTTTGATGTCATCGAGCGAGTTGGTGAAGTATCTTATTGCTTAGCATTAGCTCCGCAGCTTTCTCACGTTCATGACGTTTTCCATGTGTCCTTACTAGAGGGTATAATTATTATCCCCTTCACATGGTTCAGTATCCACTAGAACAGATTCGTGAAGATCTTACCTTCATAGAGGAACCTGAACGAGTTCTTGACAGACAAGAACGAGTCATTAGGAAGAAGACAATTCCATTCGTCAAAATCCTTTGGAGGGATCATACCGAGCGGGAAGCCACTTGGGAAACTGAGGAGTCTATCTGGGCTTCTTACCCTCATTTCATATTTTGAATTCGAGTATGTTCCTCTTTCAATTTATTTTATCTATAATTCGGGGACGAATTATTCTTTTTAGGAGGGAAGAGTTGTAAAACCCGCATGCTTTTACCATGAACAGTACACTTAGTAAACATACGTACATATTAAAACTTTCTTTTTATAGCATGAACACGTGTCATGATTATAATTTCAGAAGTTATGTACGTATAATTACACGATAAGTATTAAGTACGTGATATTACACGATAATTATTAACAATATTAATTATAATCACGAACATGAAATCATAAACGTAAAAATCACGAACACGTAACTACGTACTTAATTAATATTATACGATTAATATCGTTATGTAGAAGTATTAAATATAACACGAACAATTATAACACGAATATACGAACACACGAGCACGTAAATTTAGAACATAGAAAAACTCCGGGTTTTCCCTTGTGGGCCCTACTAGCCGCGGCACCAAAGAAGACAACGGGCCAAGCCCACTTGATTTTTGGTAAATAAATAAAAAGGAAGGAACCTTTTCACTTTACAGAATTTTACAGAAAAATCAAAACCCTACTTCGTTTTCGATCTCTTTGGCCGGCGACAACCACAACACCAAGAGGTTTTTGATTTGATTTTTAGCAAATAAAATTCAAGATCGTGTTCGTGTTATTGTTCTCCAATCTTTACACGTATTCGGTAATCCGTAAACCCTTTTATTTATTTTTATTCTTTTTATATAATTATTAGCACATTAACATGAATTAAATAAAACAAGGATTAAAAATGTCATGTGATCATGGGGGGGTAAAAATTAAGGGTTTGTTGGGGTTTGGTTGTTCGGCCGACACACAAACCGAGATCCCAAGGCTCTCGACGTGTTTTGATCACGCCACCAACCGAGATCTACGATCTCGTTGGTGTTTGGTTCGGTTGACAACAGGGACAAGGAACCCCGACATGCGTCATGGTGTCCTTGTGGTTCGGTTGGGTCACGGCAGCCAGCAGCCATCACCACCGACACACAGCCGGTGGCAGTCGTGGGTCAAACAGGGGGAACGCAGCGCCACAATGGCAACCACCGACACACAGCCGATGGGAACCCGCTGTTGGGCAGCGGCTAGCCGAGAGACAAGACCACCGGCTTAAGCCGGTGGCAGATTAACAAAAACAGTGGCAACCGACTGAGCCCTTTTGCCTCGGTTAAGGGGTGTTTGGTTCGGACCGGTTCAAGGGGTTCCGGGTCCGGTTCATAACATGTCTAAATTAAATGCATTGGTTCGCTTCATGACTAAAATATGTACAAGTATTTTATTTTTACAAGTATTTATTTTAATAAGATATTAAATTAATTAAAACATGACATTTAATTAATTTAATTAATCATGGACTTAGGTTAATTATTATTTAGTAAATAATACATGTTTTAACCTAAGTATTTAATTATTTAATTTAGACTATAGTATTAAATAATTATTAAGACATAAAATATAATTAATTAATAAACATGACTTAGGTTATTATTAATATAATATTAATACATATGTTAACCTAAGTATTTTATACACCTTAATTTATTTTAATCATGCTTTTATTTAAATAACTCATATAACCTATAGTTTATTTAATTAACATGTTATTATTAATAAACTATACCATAACTACATGACTTATGATATTTAATCCAGCTTAATTCTAAATATGGAAACTTTCTAATTCAGGAAACTTACTATTTTTAGAAACTCTCTATTTTTAGAAACTAATCTATTTTTAGAAGTTAATCTATTTTTGGAAACTTTCTATTTTTGGAAAATTTATACTTTTGGAAATTTTCTATTTTAGGAAACCTGCTATTTTTAGAAAGTTATTTATTATTACACAACACGTATGATAATACAAGAAATACAAGTAATACTTAATCAGAATATACAGAGTACATGATAAACACAGCATAACGTTAAAATCAGTAAAACAAGACATGAATATATAAAACAAGCTAAGACACGATATATAAAATCAGTTACGTACTCAGTAAACAGAATACTTATACATGTATACTATTTATGTAGCATTAGTGCAATCAAAGTAGGAATTCCTTTCATTCGTCTTCTTCGTTCACTGGACATAAGGTACGGATTTTCCCGTCCTTTCAGTATGGACATTCTTTCCTTATTAGGAGTTCCCGTTTGCAGCCAACTGTTTTCCCAATATTTGTTTTATATGTTTGACACTTATGTTAGAATAAGAGACTAAGCCATATACATTCATGACCAGTGTCACCTAGTTATGGAGGTACCATAACCATAACACTGAAGGCACGAGTGTTATGACTTCCCCACGGCAAAGTAATTGCTCATGGCGTCCTTTTTCAGCTTTGGCCATTATATCGTATTATCATGTGGGGCGTATGGGTGCATCTGAGTTACATGTTACCAGTAATATCAGAGTGAATGTGATGTGTGCCTTGCATCCTTCACTAGGAGTTGATCCCTCCTACCTGGACTAATTAATTAGAGGCAACCCCTCTAATTGCATGATGAGGTCTCCCCTCCAAGTATTCATGCACAGTGGAACCTCATGACCTATATAGGCTATTTGGCTAATTAAATAGATTTTCATAGAAACATAAGTCTTTTCAAACTATAAAACCAGTTTTATGAACATGAATCCAGATTGCTTAGAACTTATATTATTCCGCTGTTATTAGTCTTATATACTGTAACACCCGTGAAAGTGCCGTATGATGCTAAGATTATTGTCTCAAGAGCTCTTCAGTATGAGCATCTCTCTTAAGTTGTGGCTCACTTGTGGGTGTGATATCCCGAGCCCAACATTATTTATTTAATCCTATTTTACGTATATTTTTGAAATTTTTAAGAATTTTTATCGTGGATTTATTTGACGGTTTAAGTTGAAACCAACGTTTACGGTCGTAATTTAACGATTGACGATTTAAGAAGAACCGATAACGACTACGATACCGACGGATGCCCAAAACTTACATTTTATTATCGATTGATCGATATTTGAGTTTTTCGAGATTTTTATTTTATTACGTGTTAAGTCGAGTCGGAACCATATGTATATTCGTTTTGTGTGCGTTTAAACCATTTAAAAGAATTTTGAGGTAGCCGGGACGAAACCCGACTCTCGTAAATTTATAAAAACTTACTAGGTACCATTTTTGCCTTTTTAAAAAGTTATCTTACAACTATCGCCAAAAGAAAACTAATATTACACTTCCTACCCTCCCTACCCTATAAAAGGAAAATTTTACACACACACCTCATTATTTTCATTTCAAAAATTTCTTTCTTCTCTCTTTTTCTCTCTAGGCCGCCGGCCACCCTAACCACCATCACCACCACCATCATTTTTTTTAGGTTTTTGACAAATCTAATCAAAGACCACCTTTTCTTTTATCATTGTAAGTCTTTTCATTCATTAAAAACACACATGCATCCATTTAATTTTTCCAAAAATTTAAGGTTTTTCAAAAATACGTTTTGATTTAATTAAATCATGAATTTGTTAAATTGGTGTATTGATAATGCTAGATAATTAATTAAACAAGATGGGTTTTATGTTATGGGTTCTCCACAGCCCCTAAAAGCACGAATTTTTGGGGGTTTTGGGTGTTCATGGTGTTTGATGATTTTGTTGGTGGGTTTGTGTTTAAAATGGTGTTTTTAGTGTTTATAAATTGTTTAATTACATTGCATGTATGATTTAGGTTTTGGGTTTTGATTAGGATTCGACTTACATAGTGTTAAGGGCTGTTTGGATGATTGGGAATGATTCTAAGTGGTTAGGATAGGTCTAGGTGATGTTTGGATGGATTGAAAACAAGTAGAAAGGTGATTTTGAATGAGTCGTTTTCAAACAGATTGTTTAGGGCCATTTTCGTGGTTTTAATTTTTGGTCCAGGTTGTGATTATAGGATATAGTTGTAGTGGTCGTCGAGACGCTCGTTTCGGTATAAGGTAGAGCTTTTAACTCCAAACGAGTCAAAAGTTTTGTTATTTTGAAAATACGTGTACCGGGAGATGAAAACCGTCATAATCCGAAATTATGCTTGGTTTAGGTCAAATCCCGGGGATTATAAATCTAGTTTGGTAAATGGTCAAGGGCTGAATTTTGGTGTCAAACCTGTGTATTTGAGTCTATTATTAGACTTAGGTGTCGTTAGAGGTCAATGGTATATTTTAAATGGGTCAAATGAGTCCGACTTGGTCAAAGTACAATTTCAGTCTGAAAAACGTAGTTTTTGGAAAATTGTTGAGTAATGAGTCGTAGAAGTCAAAACTTTTATTGGAATTAAATATGTGTTTTCTACAGGTCTTATAGTATTTTTGAGAATTTTGTCAAATTTTATAAAAATGGTTAAGTATAGTAAAACAGCCCATACTTTTGGTAAGTATCGGCGAAACCGTAAAATGGATAGTAACTTTAATAACATTGATAAATGGTATAAGTCTAGTAACAACTACTTGTTTGACTTTGGCGTGAGTTTTCACAAGCATTGAGTGTGTTTGCATTTGCGTGTGTTTAGTACAATAATGTACGCGGTGTATTGATTTGGTTTTCGTACTTTGACTTTTAGGTCAAGTGTTTGATTTTCCCGGGCATCCACGTCGTCGGTGACATTTCTCGTTACGTCTTCACTAGAACCACTACTACTGCGCCAGGTGAGTCTATAGCCTCGCTCTTTGCTTTATTCAAATGTTTTTAACCCGCGAGGGGGATACATGCTAATTTAAATGAAAATGAATATAAGTCTTGATTGATTGTTGGACCCGAATGTTTCCTCGAAATTGTGTTGAGTACCTAGTTGCAAAAGTCCCTAAATTCATGAACTATTAACTATTGTCCTGCCCTCGAGTAGGGGGAAATAGCCGCTTATACAATTTGTAATACTACGGGGCTAACGACCCAATGCTAGCCGAGAAGCTGTACGTTGAGTAAGTTCTGCGGTAGATTATCTTGTATGAGAGATAAGGTATAATTGCAACTGATGCCTTTAGAAGGGGCACTGGTTTCATCTGAATCACGCCGGTAATTATTACGCGGGTGATTGAGTTAACGGATTAGTGTCATGAGCTTAAACACAATTGTCATAACCTTGAAAATAGATTGTGAGTACGACAATGCTATTGAATGATCATGATTGGTTTTAATACTTATGTTCAACTTATGATTTGATAAACCTATAGATTCGCTCAACCTTTGTGTTGACGATTTTAAGCATGTGTTTCAGGTAACCAAGATTGATAGCAGCGGAGCATGCGAGGATGGAAGTTGTGGTGGCTTGGCGGTCTACTTTGTTTTCCTCCCTTTTTGCACTTAAAAATTTTATACTATGTCATGTGAATGAAAATGTATTTTTGGGTTGAGATTCAGTGGGGACCTAAACGCAAACTCTGTATTGTATTCTTTTGGGGTTTGGAAAACAGTAGACATGTACATTTTAACTATGTTTAAATTATGTCAAGACTTTTACGTCTTTTGAGTCGTTTGATATATCTTGTGTGCGATGATAACTGTGTAGCACCCAAATGTTGTAGTTCCGCTGCGCATAGCATTTGTGGGGGTGTTACAGATTGGTAATCAGAGCCATGAGTTATAGAGAACTAGGTCATTTTGAAAAAAAAAAATCCTAAACTATAACTTTTGGTGTCGTAAGAAATTGTCCAAGCACACAACTATCCTGCATGGCTCCGGTAAGAATTCTTTAGCATTGCTTTATATTTTAGATGTATCCCTCGAAATTGATATGAATTCCCTAAGTATTTAGTAAGTAAATACTTTGAGATATATATTGAGATATATTGTTTTGTACGTTGAGTACTTATCATCGTAATTTACAAATTCTTGTAAGATTATCTTATATGTTGCATGTAATTGGCATAACGGGCTACATTGCATTACATGGCAACACCGCGTTGTAATCCTACGTGTATGTAGGAATGGTTGTATGTATAAGTATGTATATACTATGGTATTTAAAGGCGTTGCACGTGAAGCAATGGTCCTTGAGTAATTATCGTACATTAAAATGCGGTTTTGTTGAGAATTCGGCCTTACCGCTAATTATCAATCTTGATAATTAATTTATTGTTCGAATAACCGAGTGTGAACCTCGTTTGATATTCTAGATACGTAAAGGATGCTTCGTAACATATTTTATATCGACTAGGTCGATCTCGATTGTCGTGATCGCACCGTGATGTATCATTTTGGACATTTTCTTTTGAAACGTAATTTACTTACGTATTACTTTATTTCCTTTATTCCCAATGGGTTTGATATGTTAGTTCACGTAACTGTAACATAGACGAAGTATAATCGACGATGCGTACATTGGGGAGGCGAATCATGTGTGTATATTATGAAACGTGGTTGAGGCGTGTTGCCATTTAATCGTAGTTTACTATTCTACTTGAATTTTAAAGATGTGTTTTAAAATAGACTGGCGTTGTGATCAAGCGCGATAACTTGGAATTTGGTTGGTTTTTGTGTTAATTTTGTGGAGTACGATTTCGAGACTCATCCGAGGCCGATAACAACATTTAGTTGACATACGTATTCTCGTTCCATTTATTTCATTTTGTTTTGTTGTTTCATTATTTTGAAGTTAATATTTTACATGACGAGGTCCGACATTTGTGCAAGTTAAGTAAGCATCGAACTTTGTTGATTGAATGATTTAAACATAAAGTGTTTTATATATTTAATATTTGGTGAATGAAACTTTCGGATAAAAATGACGTATGATGTGTTTTGTAACAAGTAAAATTCGTGTAGAGAATAAACGGACATTGTGAAATTATTTTCCTTCAACCTTGGTTGGTAAATCGTAATAAGTAATTATTATTACTCGTAAAATCCTTGTTTTCATATATTAAAATTTGATACTAAAAGATTGTGATGGACTTGTTAAGAATTTGTTTAAATTAGTTCGAGAAAGGAGTTATAATAAAATTTGCGAGATGACTATTGAGTATATGTAGCTTCGGATTTAGTATGAATTAATTTTCGGGTCAATGTAGTAAACTTTTGGCATAATTTGTAATATAGAGTAGAAAAAAATTGGTCCTATATTTTGGAGGTAGAAACTTTGTAAAAATTGGTTTATTTTAAACATAAGGTTATGTTTACGTATGCATTGGTGTAAACTAGAACTCGTCACTCGTTGTAGTAAATAAACTGGGATAAAATCGGAATATACACTTTAAGTATGAAATTATAATGCTTGAAATAAAATTTTAAACATTGATGGAACGTCATTGGAAATCATTTGTTTGTTTAATTGTCGTTATAGAAAATCAATATGTGTAATTTGATGATGCTTGTTTAAAATCGTTTGAAAAATCTTTTGTTTTATTCCGCGACGAGATGTGTTAATTTTAAAATCATTTGATAATGGGCTAAGGATTAAAAGTTGAATTTTATATATTTTAAAATTATTGAGATAAGCATTTTGATTGTTTATTATATTATTATTATTTAGATTTAAGTCTCGACTAAAATCAGTAAGTATCCGAGATAATACCACGTGAAACCTCTTTATCATTTGAGTCGAATTACGCGAATATGATTTAACAAAACAGTTTTGGGGAAAAACATGTGTGTAATAAAAGTCAAAGGTTGATTTTAAGAGTTAATTGGACTAGTTTGAGTCATGTTGGATACGTGTATATTTGTGATAATATAAGTCGTAATAATAAAAACGTAAAACTTGGAAAATTCTTACTACGTATGTTTTTGGTACTTAAGATATGAACATTAATGAGGTTTTGACACAAGTATGGAGATTTTCAAACCTAATGATTTGTTAATTATGATAACCGAGTCACCGCATCTACTAATGTTAATAATTTCCGAGAGATCGAAATTTTTCCAGAAATAAAAACTTTGTAGATTGGAAAATGAAAGGTATAAATTCTTTAATGGTGTAACACAAATTAAAAATGTGTAAATGCTCGCTTTTACAATGTACAAGGTAACACTAATTATTATACGCAACTGGATTACACAACACACGCCTACTTGTATATTATTTAATAAAGATGTATATATAATGTTTTGAGTCGCGATGGTTCGATCGTTCGACATCCCTTCTTTGATTTTGTGAGTCTGTATCTAAACATGAGTCGTCATGTGATTGTTCATTTTAATATTGTCTATGGTATGAAACCAATATTATTATATTTATTTTTGTGTCGCTACTTCGCTAGTACTTGATGATGAGGGTATGTCACCCGGTGTATTCTTGTCATGTTCATGGACGCCGTAACTTTTCTTCTTTCGGTTAATGGAACCAAAAATATTGTATTTACTTGAATGATGCTATAAATCTTCGTTAGAGTGGCTATTTATTTATATTGAACAAAAGCGAGGAGGTGAAGCCGCTTTACCAAATTGTAGAGGTGAAAGAACTCGACCTTCCTGGTGAAATTGTTTCTATTCGACCAAGTGATTAATTTCCTCTCCCCGTATACCCTTGGTGGAATGTGTGTACAACTCGAGACGATGGGAATTATGATTGTTATTTTATTTTTGACGCTTGTGCTAATATTCAATTTTTACTCCATGTATT
The DNA here is from genome assembly GCA_025667525.1 of Glebionis coronaria. Lineage (NCBI taxonomy): Eukaryota > Viridiplantae > Streptophyta > Magnoliopsida > Asterales > Asteraceae > Glebionis > Glebionis coronaria. The sequence goes on along the minus strand of CM046882.1, from coordinate 100,602,506 downwards.
CGTAGATCGCTGTTGTTATCCCGAGACTTTTGTCATATATTTGAAGTATCTTTATTTCTAATGTAGTTAGTTTTAGTTGGCAATTATCTTGCTCGTTTACCTCGTTCGATCTCATTGATTTTTGGATTTTATTTTATTTTATTTTTTTTTGTTGTGCTTGCAATGATCTTTAATCATGAACCACCTTACCGTTATTTTGTGAATAGTCTAATGTGAAAATAGGTATGAGTGTGTCAAATGTTTTGGTGAACCAAATGCAAATGGTGTCGATTTCTTTATTTAATTATTTATTTATTTTCCTCACAAAAAGGCAAAGTAAACGTATGATTTCAAAATGGATGAAAATGTTTGATGTGTTTCTTAAAACGATGGTAGCAATATTTTCCCATTTCAAATTTCGTTTCAAATGATTTAATTATTTTGAAGACTAGGTCGAAAACTTCTATAGTCGTGTTTGGTATGTAATAATAATGTTTGTGTCGTCACTCGATCCTCAATTATGCACAGCTTAGCTAACTATGCATAATTCGGGAAGAGTCCTGTTTTGTTGGTTGTTGTTGCTTGATCCTCAAGTATGCATGATCTAGCTAATTATGCATGGTTTAGGAAGGGCACTATCGTGTCAAACAAATTGGTCATCTTGAAACTTGTAGTGTTTTGATAAACGTTTGGATGAGAAAGTTTCTTTCTAAAATGGTGGATCATTTTTGCAAGTAGTCGTAATTTCTTTGATTCTTAAAGACAATTTTTGAATTTTCTTGTGTTCTTTGAAATCTTTTCTTTTTGTTTGGCGTTGACTTAGTAAGTCACTGTGACCGAGTAATTTTGGAAAAATGTTTTTATGAGTTGTGTGTAATGTGTGAAGATTATCGGAATCACGAGGGTGTTGATGAAATACCAAAGGGGCGCGAATCGACACTGAGAAGAGTTTTTAACAAAAATAGAAGACTTCCGAAGTAGAGGAAAACCGAGTCTGAATAACTCTAAGGGAAAGGACGAAGACTTCTCCTACGTCGAATGTATCGTACTTTATTTATTATTTTTTTTTCTTGTTCTTTTGATATGACAACGACACGCGGTAAACTGTTGAAGTTTACCAACTGTGCATCAGTAATTGGAAGACAATTCCATCGTCGTTTTCGTTTATTTAAGTGAGGAATCCTCTTTGCTTGACTCAACCATCCTTGATTATCGATGGTTAAACGATAGATATCCCTAGTTGATGTTTTTGTGGTAAACCCTTGCCTTTTATGTATTTGTGTGGTAAGTAATCTGGTCGAGTGATCGTAAGTTGTGAGAACTTGAGACGACATTGTCCAATGAAGTCCGATCATGGAGAACACGTGCCATGTAATGTATTTTTTTTTTACTGTGAACGATGATATTTATTAAGATTTTGACCACGTTTGGGACGGAAGTAAGATGGTGTCCTTGTAGTATCTTTTGGGTATGGATCCGTGTGTGAGCACCCCACGATGACACATGTAAGTATTTTATTTCTTTTTGGATATGCATCCATAGCTAGCAAGCTCTTGAACCTTCTTTAACTTGCAATTTTCTTTTGACTGGACTCATCCGAGAATTATGTAAATATTCTTGTTTTATCTTGGCTTGGCTGATTAGCAAGCGTGGGTTAACTGATTGAACTGATTGGTTTAGCATGGTTTGGCTATGTTGCAAACATGTCGTAATATGGTTGTATGTGTTTCATAATGGCTTTTGTGTTTGTTTGGATTGTGATGTCTTCGAGAGAGTTATGTATACGCCGAATGATTTCGTACCGATGAATTCGTTTTTGACGAAGTAGGGTTGTATGTACGTAATATCGTAATAAGGTGATTTGGTACGACTAGTATTGATTACTTCGTCTTTTATATTTTGAACGTTTTTCTATGAGGTGATGTGCGACCCGTGTGATTTTCTTTGTGAGCAATTATTTTTATGAGATGATGAACCAAGTGAAAGGACGACTCGAACGTTGGAAAACGTACTCCGAACATGTGTGATTGATTTTGATAGTTGTTGAGAACGACACATGCCATTGGTAGTATCTTTGTACCACGACTTTTACCTTGATTAGCTTTGAAGCTGCGACATTTGAAGAATTATGTTGATGAAAATATAGACCGCGAGTTGGATGAAATGAAGTAGGAAAAAGTCAGTTGAATGGACCTGAAATGATTCGAGAGGCTACGGAAGAAATGGTGTAGATTAAGGATTATATGCTAACCGCGAGAAGCTGTGGAAAGAGATGTGTTGATACCCGTGGGAAGAATTTAGGGAAATTGAAGTGGAGATCATGGATCAAGATGGTAAGAGATTGAAGCAAGGCATAATACCCATGGTGAAGGTGTGATAGAACCCGAGACGTGAACCGAAGTCCACGTCGGAATGTGGAGACCTCTTTAGGAAGTAGTACCATCATCTTGTTAGTAGTACAAATGCGAGTATAAGAACCGGAGAGCGCCGGGACGTCGCTCCTTTAAGGAGGGGAGGATGTAACACCCGTGAAAGTGCCGTATGATGCTAAGATTATTGTCTCAAGAGCTCTTCAGTATGAGCATCTCTCTTAAGTTGTGGCTCACTTGTGGGTGTGATATCCCGAGCCCAACATTATTTATTTAATCCTATTTTACGTATATTTTTGAAATTTTTAAGAATTTTTATCGTAGATTTATTTGACGGTTTAAGTTGAAACCAACGTTTACGGTCGTAATTTAACGATTGACGATTTAAGAAGAACCGATAACGACTACGATACCGACGGATGCCCAAAACTTACATTTTATTATCGATTGATCGATATTTGAGTTTTTCGAGATTTTTATTTTATTACGTGTTAAGTCGAGTCGGAACCATATGTATATTCGTTTTGTGTGCGTTTAAACCATTTAAAAGAATTTTGAGGTAGCCGGGACGAAACCCGACTCTCGTAAATTTATAAAAACTTACTAGGTACCATTTTTGCCTTTTTAAAAAGTTATCTTACAACTATGGCCAAAAGAAAACTAATATTACACTTCCTACCCTCCCTACCCTATAAAAGGAAAATTTTACACACACACCTCATTATTTTCATTTCAAAAATTTCTTTCTTCTCTCTTTTTCTCTCTAGGCCGCCGGCCACCCTAACCACCATCACCACCACCATCATTTTTTTAGGTTTTTGACAAATCTAATCAAAGACCACCTTTTCTTTTATCATTGTAAGTCTTTTCATTCATTAAAAACACACATGCATCCATTTAATTTTTCCAAAAATTTAAGGTTTTTCAAAAATACGTTTTGATTTAATTAAATCATGAATTTGTTAAATTGGTGTATTGATAATGCTAGATAATTAATTAAACAAGATGGGTTTTATGTTATGGGTTCTCCACAGCCCCTAAAAGCCACGAATTTTTGGGGGTTTTGGGTGTTCATGGTGTTTGATGATTTTGTTGGTGGGTTTGTGTTTGAAATGGTGTTTTTAGTGTTTATAAATTGTTTAATTACATTGCATGTATGATTTAGGTTTTGGGTTTTGATTAGGATTCGACTTACATAGTGTTAAGGGCTGTTTGGATGATTGGGAATGATTCTAAGTGGTTAGGATAGGTCTAGGTGATGTTTGGATGGATTGAAAACAAGTAGAAAGGTGATTTTGAATGAGTCGTTTTCAAACAGATTGTTTAGGGCCATTTTCGTGGTTTTAATTTTTGGTCCAGGTTGTGATTATAGGATATAGTTGTAGTGGTCGTCGAGACGCTCGTTTCGGTATAAGGTAGAGCTTTTAACTCCAAACGAGTCAAAAGTTATGTTATTTTGAAAATACGTGTACCGGGAGATGAAAACCGTCATAATCCGAAATTATGCTTGGTTTAGGTCAAATCCCGGGGACTATAAATCTAGTTTGGTAAATGGTCAAGGGCTGAATTTTGGTGTCAAACCTGTGTATTTGAGTCTATTATTAGACTTAGGTGTCGTAGAGGTCAATGGTATATTTTAAATGGGTCAAATGAGTCCGACTTGGTCAAAGTACAATTTCAGTCTGAAAAACGTAGTTTTTGGAAAATTGTTGAGTAATGAGTCGTAGAAGTCAAAACTTTTATTGGAATTAAATATGTGTTTTCTACAGGTCTTATAGTATTTTTTAGAATTTTGTCAAATTTTATAAAAATGGTTAAGTATAGTAAAACAGCCCATACTTTTGGTAAGTATCGGCGAAACCGTAAAATGGATAGTAACTTTAATAACATTGATAAATGGTATAAGTCTAGTAACAACTACTTGTTTGACTTTGGCGTGAGTTTTCACAAGCATTGAGTGTGTTTGCATTTGCGTGTGTTTAGTACAATAATGTACGCGGTGTATTGATTTGGTTTTCGTACTTTGACTTTTAGGTCAAGTGTTTGATTTTCCTGGGCATCCACGTCGTCGGTGACATTTCTCGTTACGTCTTCACTAGAACCACTACTACTGCGCCAGGTGAGTCTATAGCCTCGCTCTTTGCTTTATTCAAATGTTTTTAACCCGCGAGGGGGATACATGCTAATTTAAATGAAAATGAATATAAGTCTTGATTGATTGTTGGACCCGAATGTTTCCTCGAAATTGTGTTGAGTACCTAGTTGCAAAAGTCCCTAAATTCATGAACTATTAACTATTGTCCTGCCCTCGAGTAGGGGGAAATAGCCGCTTATACAATTTGTAGTACTACGGGGCTAACGACCCAATGCTAGCCGAGAAGCTGTACGTTGAGTAAGTTCTGCGGTAGATTATCTTGTATGAGAGATAAGGTATAATTGCAACTGATGCCTTTAGAAGGGGCACTGGTTTCATCTGAATCACGCCGGTAATTATTACGCGGGTGATTGAGTTAACGGATTAGTGTCATGAGCTTAAACACAATTGTCATAACCTTGAAAATAGATTGTGAGTACGACAATGCTATTGAATGATCATGATTGGTTTTAATACTTATGTTCAACTTATGATTTGATAAACCTATAGATTCGCTCAACCTTTGTGTTGACGATTTTAAGCATGTGTTTCAGGTAACCAAGATTGATAGCAGCGGAGCATGCGAGGATGGAAGTTGTGGTGGCTTGGCGGTCTACTTTGTTTTCCTCCCTTTTTGCACTTAAAAATTTTATACTATGTCATGTGAATGAAAATGTATTTTTGGGTTGAGATTCAGTGGGGACCTAAACGCAAACTCTGTATTGTATTCTTTTGGGGTTTGGAAAACAGTAGACATGTACATTTTAACTATGTTTAAATTATGTCAAGACTTTTACGTCTTTTGAGTCGTTTGATATATCTTGTGTGCGATGATAACTGTGTAGCACCCAAATGTTGTAGTTCCGCTGCGCATAGCATTTGTGGGGGTGTTACATATACTTATGCTATTCCATGTCATACTTGTAAATATGTGCACTGAGCATTATGCTCAGCCGTTTTCCTTCCATGTTCCCAAATGGCAGGTACTCAAGGGCGCTCGTAGATTTTAATCCTACATGCATATGGATTGGAATCTATCTAGTCTTCTCTACTTTATGCATTTCATCATACATTTTGCTACTTATTTATTGGACATTGTTTAGTCCTTTTCCTTTATAGTACTTATGTTTGTGTGCGATGAGCTTATACTTAGGGTATAGATGTTTGTTTCCGGTATTCCTTTTCATGGTCATTTAATGTTTTTTAGACATTTACCTTGTATGCTTTGCTGACACGCCATAATAACGCGTGAAATTTAATTTACCAAAATGGGGTGTTACATGCAGAATATCTTTTGGTTGATGTTGCATATCCTTGGTGACAAGATGTTTTGAAGATGATGGTGTCCACACAGTTAGAGGTTGACTATACCAGCGATGTTAGTAAGGATTTTGTTAGGTTTATTTATTCTCAAATTAAGAATTAGTTTGTATTTGTAAGAATCCTCCTTGTATTTAGTTTTTATTCATGAAACTTGATTACTAGAGTAGATATCAAGTTTAGGGGAGGATTGTTGGGAATAAAATTAACCAAGTTACTGGGACGCTGACAAAAAGAACTTGGACGCTGACAAGAGTAAACGAGACGCTGACAGATGAGCATTGACAAAGTATATTTGAGCGCTGACAAAGAGAAGTTCAACCACTGATAGAATTCTTAGTCTACACGTTTTGTAATTCTAGTAAAGATATGCTCAATATTATATTTGCTATGTTTATCTTTACCTAGAATAGCTTATAGGTAGACCTTTGTACACGACTCCTTGTGTTATAAAAGGAGGTCGTAGGGTTCGTAATTGATAATCAGTTTTCAATAAGTTTTTACAAGTTTATACTTTCATTTGTACGCAAGTTTCATCATCCACCAATGTGAAAGTTTGGGTTATATTGTTTTGCTTTGTTCTTTGTTTTAAGTGTTAATTTCGCGTAACACTTAGATTGTAGAATACACAAAGTTTATCTAAGTGTTATACTTGATTCAATCTCGTTAACACAAAGCTAAATCGATCTATGTTTGGGATCAACAAAACTTTCCTAAATGAGCTTAAAACTTTGAATGTTTTAAACAAAGCTCGTGACCAAGAAAAGTTAATTTCTCGTTGCGAGGATAACTTATCTTTAAAGATAAACTTTCCTGTTGTTGAAGTCTAGGTTACAGTTTGTCATATGACTAAAAAATATTCTACATGAGCTTAAAACTTCGAATGTTTTAATTTAGCTAATGACCGAGAAAACTAAATATCTGTTGTTAAGGGTAAGTCATCGACTTTTCTTTCTTTCAAGCTCGGGTTATAGTTTGTCATCTGACTGTGAGCCATTTGGATAAGCTTAACCGTGAATCCCTTGAGGCACTTGATTCTTAGATATCAGCATCTTTAGCGACCAAACTCTAAGATTGTCTTTAGTGCTATGGTATAAAAATAGTTTACCATTTTGTTCTTGTTGTCCTTGATTTCGGTACCTGGACTTTCATCAGTACTTTGTAAGCTTCATGAGGGTTAGTGATATCTGAATTAGAACCATGTGGGGGTTCACTTTCAACCTTGGTTGTGCTAGATGGAAATATCTTTCCTGTAGGAATCCACCTAAGACTAACATATTTGAAGATCGTACCCGTGGGTTTCCACCTAAGATTGGATCTAGGCGACATAGTTTTCTCATATACAACGGAAAAATTATCGGGAGAAAACCTATTTCATTTAGGGACCCCTCTTTTAGCACATGAGTTCAACTCATTCAAGACCTTAGTTACACAAGAAGCATGATTTTTTGGGAAGACACTTTTCCTGCATACGAAACAAACACCATGTTTGGGGTCTAATAAGTGTGAAAACACTTATCCTTTTACCACTTATTTCCAATAATAACAAGACCAAAACGTGTATTTCATGTCGTAAAAGTCGGAATTATGCGTGGTTTGTGTTTTTATTGTGTTTTAGGACCAAAAGATGAAAAAGGAAGAAAACACGAGCTTTCACGGGCTTTTATCGAAGAAAACGAGAAAAGACAAAGTCAAAAGATCAAGAGTGCTTAAAAGACGGATGTCCAAGAGCTATTCTGAAAATTTATCGAAGAACAAGTCTAAAGAAGGAAGTTTAATGAAGTCGAAGAACTCGAGTCTAAATAAATGAAGAAATGTTAAGACGAGTTTAATTAATCCCGAGACGACATCAAGAAAGACAAATGAATTAAATCAAGTCGAGAAGAAAAAGAAAGAAGGAAGCACCACACATGCACTTTCCACTTCCCTATAAATACCCTCCTAATCACATTAGGAGGGTGGTTAGCTAGTTTTAGTTTTTTCAATTTTTCTTTCTACTTTTTAGAGAGAGAAAGTTCTCAACTTTCTCTCACTAAGTTTTTCATTCTTCCTTTATTTTAATCTTTCATTAATCCTTGTATTTGAGTTTCTTTAATCAAAAATTTAAGTTTAAGCTTTGTGTTCTTCACTCTCATTCTACATTTCTTGATTTACTTTATCCTTGATCCGATTTGCATTCTTCATGCGTATGATTTGATGATTTCGTGATTGAGGGATTAATCTTCTTTGTTTATACATAAGCTCTTGAACGTATAAGCTACAAGCTCTTCATGCTTATTAGCTTATTCGATTGTTTGGCTTATTTACTCTTTAAGTTTTTCTAAAAGATTTATTGTTCTTAAATCCGTTTTATGTAAGTTCGAATGTTTTAGATTCCAAAAGTTTTAGAATTTGTGCTTATTTACTCTTTTTATAAGTTTGAAAAATGCTTATTGGTTACTGCTTATTGGCTTGAGCTTATTTCCCTTTTGGACGCCTTTGCCATCTTAAGAGGGTTTTACTTGGTCCCGATCTGATTACGATTGCATAGCTGCGATCTGGTTCTTTCCCTGGTACGATCCACGCCCACGATCACTTATTGCGATCTGGGGTGCGATCGGGTTTCTCTTCCCTTCTTTGATCGCATTGATTGCGATTGGTTTGTTACGATCCGGAACCACGATCAAGGACCACGATCACTCATTGCGATCGTGGTTGCGATCTGGTATTACGATCGCTCCTCTCATCGTACTGGTGAGTACGATCAGTCTCTTTTGTTGTAATCGCATTGAGTGCGATTGGTGGGTACGATTCCCATTGCGATCAGGTTACGATGGTAAGTTACGATGGAGTTGCGATGGAATGGTTGCGATCTGAGTGCGATCGCAGTGCATTTATTTTAGTCTTTGTTCTATTTTCCTAAGTTTTCAAATTTTACTTTTTCCCACCTTTTGCCTTAGTATATTTTAAACATCTTTTCTAGTTTTAAATCATTTACATTTTAGTTTCCGAGGTTGCAAGCTTTTATTTGTAGTTTAATTCTAAGATTTCCATTTTACTCAACGACAACTTTAATTACTTACATTTAGTTTAAAAATTAGATAACTAAACCAAACCATTCTCTTGTTCACCAAAAGAAAATTGAGTCGCACTTTAGACTGGAAATCAATTCGAAAAGATCGGACGATAAGATTTTATTCTTAGCCAAAAGCCTAGTATTAAATGGCGCCGCTGTCGGCTCTTTTCGTTAAGATTAACGGTTTCTAGTGAGAGACGCATTGAATTTTGGGATCCCTTCTTTGAACGCTATTTTCCTTGCTTCAAAATTTTCAAAAACCCTAAAAATATATAAAATTCTTCAAAAAATACAAAAACATTGAAAAATCATAAAAAGCAATTCTTTTCCAAAAGTTTGCACCAAAAAGATTATATAGATATTCTCTCTTTGTATTTTTCTTCTGTAGGTGTATGCGTACTAGATCTTCGAACTAATCTGAGCCCGAGACTCGTGAAGATCTAGATATGGCTGGTGTTCATAACAACAATAATAACCCGCCTCTACCCAATTTGAATAACAATAACAACAACAACAACAATGTCCCCCTACCTGATTTACGAACAATGGAGGAATTGTGTCAACCCACCATGAACGGACGCGGAGGCCCGATTGCGCCGATGCACGTCACGGATCAGGAGTTTTCGTTGAAGCATCACATGATCCAACAAGTGCAAACTAACCCATTTCACGGAATTCCGGATGATGATGCCAACAAACACCTCGACAAATTCATTACCATCACCCAAAGCATGAAGTCCCTCGGTGTTTCTATGGATGACCTTTGCCTCCAACTCTTTCCCCACTCGCTTTCTCACCATGCCGAAAAATGGTTTGACCATCTCCCAAAGAATTCTAATCATACTTGGAATGACATGACTCTACGCTTTTTGTCGCGCTACTTCCCACCATCCATGGTCACAAGACTTCGTAACCAAATTAGTGGATTCATGCAAGACAATGATGAATCGCTCTTTGATGCTTGGTAACGATACAATGATTTGATCGACCGCTGTCCAAATCACAACATGCTCCCCGTCACTCTCATTGATACTTTATACAATGGTCTCACTTTTCGTGATCGTGACACGATCAACGCCGCCGCCGGTGGTACTTTTATGAAAAGGCGACCGGAGGAGTGTAGAGAGTTGATTGAAAACATGACTACTCACCACAAGAATTGGGATTCATCCGCATCCTCAAGATCTAACTCGAGAGTCAATGTTTCTTCTACTGCCTCCAATCCCGAGATAACTGAACTTACCCGACAAATCGTGGATATGCACAAGGATTTCATGACCATGGCCACAAACCACTTTCAACAAGCTAAAGTCGTTGCTATTTCTTGTGACACATGTGGTGGTCCTCATTCTTACAATGATTGTCCTTCTACCCAAGACAATTTTTCTGAAAACGTTAACGCGGCATACGGTACTTATCCCACGGGAGGCTATCAAGCTCGTCCTCAAGGAGACCGTAGCTTGCTAAGTTATCGTCCAAACAACTATCTTGCTCCACCCGGTTTCCCTCCTCCAAACCAAAAACAACAACAAAGCTATAACCGAAACAACCAATCCCAACCTCGTGCTAACAATCAATATCAATCCCAAAGAAACCCATACCCAACTCAAGGAAATTCTCAAGCTTACCAAGCTCCACCTCTCAATCAACCGATGGCATTGAATCCAGACGTCGAGACGTTCATGAAGACTAATAGAGAGATGGTGACTAATCTTCAGAGTCAATTCGTCAACTTGAAGGGAGAAATGGCGAAACAAGGGAACGATATTCGAGCCGAGCTAAGGAATGACATGGGAAAACAAAGCAATGAGATTCGTGCAGACATGAGAGACTCTTTCAGCACTCAAGCGCTTAACATGCGTGATATGATCGGTTCACTCTTCCAAGGTAATCAACCCTCTTCTTTGGGTACTCTTCCGAGTAACACCGTTGTGAACCCAAGAGGGGAGATGAAAGCAATCACCACTCGTAGTGGAAAAGGTTATACGGAACCCGAGCTTCCTACACCTCCACCCGTGATTATGAACAAGGAAAAAGAGCAACTTTCCTCACCTCCTTTGCCTTCTACCCCCATTTCCCCACCTCTCGTGGTTGTGAGTGATCCTACTCCCCTAAAGCCTTCTTCTTCATCCAATATACCTTATCCTTCAAGGTTGAGGAAAGAGAAGCAAAAGAGCAAGGATGATATTCAAGTTTCAAACTTTCTAAAAATGTTTAAACAATTGAATTTTAATCGTCTCCTTTGCCGAGGCTCTCGTTCACATGCCTAAATACGCGAAGATGTTTAAAGATCTTCTTAGTGACAAGGAGAAGCTTCTTGACATTGCTCAGACCCAACTTAACGAGAATTGCTCCGCCGTTCTCTTAAGGAAATTTCCCACCAAACTTGGTGATCCGGGTCGCTTCTTGAATCCTTGCAACTTTCCGGGAGTAGAGAATTGCATGGCCCTAGCCGATCTAGGTGCCAGTATAAACTTAATGCCTTTAAGTGTTTGGAAGCAATTATCTCTCCCCGAGCTAGTCCCCACCAAAATGACTTTGGAATTAGCTAACCGTACGGTTGCTTATCCAGTGGGGATAGCCGAAGACGTCTTCGTTGGCATTGACAAATTCACCTTCCCGGCGGATTTTGTTGTCGTTGACTACGAGATGGATCCTCGTGTTCCATTAATCGTTGGACGTCCCTTCTTGAGGACCGGTCGCACTCTCATTGATGTAGCCGCGGGCGAAATAATCATGAGAGTTTGTGACGATAAAATTGTCTTCAACATGGGTAAGATTTCTAAGCAACCTTATTCATATGAGAGTGTTAATGCTATTGATGTTCTCGATGAGGCTTGTGAAGAACATTTTCATGATGCTTGCAAAAGTACTCTCTCTTCTCTACCCAATGTTGAGACCGTTGCCTCAATTTCTCCGGCATTGACTCCTTTTGGAGAAAGTGACTTGGATGATTTTGAAGCTAGCTTGGGTCCTCTCGATCTTAAGTATGATGATTCTTCCACCGATTGGGATGAAGACATTCGTACTATTGAGAGACTTCTCAATGAAGACCCGTTTTCTCCTCCTTCTCCTAAAGAGGTGACTAATGATGATCCATCGTTAGTTACACCATCTATTGAGGATCCTCCTACTCTTGAGCTTAAGGACCTACCTCCTCGTCTTGAGTATGTTTTCCTTGAAGACAACAAGAAGTTACCGGTCATCATTGCGACGGACCTGAAAGAAGAAGAAAAATCCCGATTTATCGCCGTGTTGAAGAAACATAAAAGAGCTATCGCTTGGAAAATCTCTGACATTCGCGGAATTGATCCTCACTTTTGCACACATAAAATTCTCATGGAGGACGACTTTAAGCCCACAATTCAAAGCCAAGAAGGGTGAATCCTGAAATCCATGAAGTCATCAAAAAAGAGGTTATCAAACTTCTTGATGCGGGCATGATTTATCCTATTTCGGATTCACCATGGGTTAGTCCAGTCCATTGTGTGCCTAAGAAAGGTGGAATCACCGTTGTGCCCAATGCCAACAACGAGTTGATTCCTACACGTCTCGTTATTGGGTGGAGAGTTTGTATAGACTACCAGAAACTCAATGATGCCATGAGAAAGGATCATTTCCCTCTTCCTTTTATGGACCAAATGCTTGAACGTCTAGCGGGTAATGAATATTACTGCTTTCTTGATGGTTTCTCAGGTTATTTCCAAATACCCATCGATCCCCAAGATCAAGAGAAGACAACATTCACTTGTCCCTATGGCACATTTGCTTACAAAAGAATGCCTTTTGGCTTATGCAATGCCCCCGGGACTTTCCAAAGGTGCATGTTGGCTATCTTCCATGACATGGTTGAGCAAACCATGGAAGTCTTCATGGATGATTTCTCGGTCTTTGGGGATTCCTTCTCTTCTTTCCTTGCCAATTTGGAATGTATGCTTAAGCGGTGCGAAGACACTCGCCTTGTTCTGAATTGGGAAAAATGCCATTTTATGGTAAAAGAAGGCATTGTGCTAGGACACAAAATCTCTAAAGCCGGTCTTGAAGTCGACCGTGCTAAAGTTGATGTCATAGCCAAATTACCTCCACCTTCAACCGTGACCCACCTCTTGGAAAAAGATACTCCTTTTATCTTTTCTAAAGAGTGTATCGAAGCCTTCAATCTTCTTAAGGATAAGCTAACTAAGGCACCTGTCTTGGTTACCCCTAATTGGGAGCTACCCTTTGAATTGATGTGCGATGCTAGCGACTTTTCTATTGGAGCGGTTTTGGGCCAAAGAGTGAATAAACACTTCCAACCAATCCATTATACTAGCAAGACAATGACGGGGGCTCAATTGCATTATAAGACAACCGAAAAAGAGCTTTTAGCTGTTGTCTATGCTTTTGAAAAATTTCGCCCCTATCTTGTTTTATCCACCACCATCGTATACACGGACCATTCCGCGTTGAAGTACTTGATGACTAAGCACGACTCTAAGCCAAGACTTCTTCGCTGGGTTTTACTCCTTCAAGAATTCAACATTGAAATTCGTGACAAGAAGGGTGCCGAAAACCTAGCCGCGGATCATCTGAGTAGACTTGAGGATCCATATCAAGGGGATCATCCGAACAAAGAGATCAATGACTCTTTCCCCCTCGATACCTTAATGTCTATAAATCTCAATCTTGATGACACCCCGTGGTTTGCCGACATTGCAAACTACTTAGCGGGTGGTGTTCTCATCAAAGGGTTAACATCCCAACAAAAGAAGAAGTTCTTGAATGATGTTAAGACTTACTTTTGGGATGACCCTTTTCTATTCAAACAATATGCTGATCTGATCATTCGTCGATGTGTTGATGGACCGGCAGCTTTGCAAATCCTTGCTGCTTGCCATAAAGGACCCACTGGTGGTCACTTTGGTCACAACTACACCGCTAAGAAAGTGTTTGATTCTGGATTCTATTGGCCCACCATTTATCGTGACTCTCACGAAATGGTTAAGCATTGTGATGCTTGCCAACGCCAAGGCAAGATCACACATAAAGACGAGATGCCTCAAAATTTCATACAAGAATGTGAAATCTTTGACGTATGGAGCATCGACTTTATGGGGCCATTTCCATCATCCAAAGGGAACAAGTACATCCTCGTAGCCGTTGACTACGTTTCCAAATGGTTTGAAGCTAAGGCTCTCCCTACGAACGATGCGAGGGTGGTTGTGAACTTTTTGAAGCAGCTGTTTGCTCGATTCGGCGTTCCTCGTGCTAATATCAGTGACCGCGGGACTCATTTTTGCAATGATCAATTTGCAAGAGTCATGGCTAAGTATGGTGTTAATCACCGTCTTTCCACCGCCTATCATCCCCAAACCAATGGGCAAGCCGAGGTTTCCAACCGTGGATTGAAGCGAATTCTGGAGCGTACTGTGGGAGAGCATCGTGCCGCATGGGCCGATAAGTTAGATGATGCTCTGTGGGCTTTCCGTACAGCTTATAAGACCCCGATTAGTTGTACACCGTATCGTCTTGTGTACGGGAAAGCATGCCACCTCCCCATCGAGCTGGAACATAAGGCGTACTGGGCCTTGAAGTGGGCTAAATTCGACATCAACAAAGCCGGTGATCTTCGTAAGATTCAACTCAACGAGCTCAACGAACTGAGGAATGAAGCTTACGAGAACTCACTGATCTACAAGGAGAAGACCAAGATCATTCATGACGCAAGGATTAAGAACCGAGAATTCCACGTTGGTGATCAAGTCTTACCTTTTAACTCTCGGTTGAAGATCTTCTCTGGCAAGTTGAAGAGCCGCTAGTCTGGTCCATTCACCATCGCCAAAGTCTTTTCATATGGGACCATTGAGCTTTCTCAGCCAAATGGGCCCAATTTCAAGGTGAATGGTCAACGTTTGAAGCTGTACTTTGGTGAGGACATCTCTCATGAGATGATTCCATCCCTCACCACGTTTCCCATGAACTAAATTTGGGTCGAGTCAGGCTCGTGACTCGGGAAACAAAAACAAGAGCTTCTCGGGAGGCAACCCGTGATCTATCCTTTACTTCTTTCATAATAAGTGTAGCGGGAGCCTCATATGTGTTTGTTGTCTTGTTTCTTATGCTGTGCAGGTATTAAAGCTTCAAAGTGACCCGTGATGACTTTTGACGAACCGTGATCCCATGTTCCCATCTTCCCGGTTCTATCCTAAACTCTTGTGATTCAACATTTCATATCTTATATGTTCACATTGAATTCACTTTAGTTGTCCTTTCCTTAGCAAGATTTAAACAAAGTGCACAATGTCATAAGTGTAGGGGAGTTTACTCCCACATGCTTAAACATTGAGGACAATGTTTATCTCAAGTGTAGGGGGGACTTCTATCGAAGTAAGTGGTCTTTTCCTTGTATTTGTCCTCATTTTAACCAGAAAATTTGATTTTTCGACATTTTTCAAAATTTTTAATCTATTTTGGCCTAGTTGTATAGTTGCATTTTCCTTTGTTATGATTATTTTCTTTCCTTACTAGAATAAATTTTAATAAAGTGGCTTTAAGTTTTTCTTAGTCGTGAACATTTTGACTCAACCCGAGTTTACTTATCTAAGTTTACTCTAGCTAGTATCCTTAACGTGTTTAAGTCAAGTTTTGCTAGGCTTCTATATAGGGAGCTATAAAACGCGAAAGTCTTAACTCTCACGGGTTAAGAACAAGAACGTTTCGCAAGTTCCTATAATTGATTCTAGAGAGTTGTTTATCAAGGGAACTTTAAAATGCGATTTCTAAACTTGAAAAAAGTCTAAGAATTTGCAAGATCCTATAGGCGACTAAAAAACCCAAAACTTTGATTTAATAGGCTAAGCATCCACGAGTCTCATTCCTTGAGATTTTAAACTCTGGAGGACGAGAGATGATAGAGTCAATTATAAGTTTGGTATTCTTTCGTGAATTTATGTGAGTTAATTATAAGTCTATTCTCCCTTCGCTTGTTAATAAATTTATCTGCAATAAATAAAGTTGTACGATTTAAAAGGTTACTTAGCTTCTAGCCCAAGATCGTTTAGAAGTTGCTCGGTACGGATTAGAGTTCATAGCCAAGGCATAACTTATTGAAGCGGGATGCGAAGATTGGCGAGTCCGAAAAGGCCCTAACAAGGCATGAGGGCTACATTTCGTTGCTAAAGATCCAAAAGTGATGTGAAGAATCATTTATCGAAAATCAATATGAAGGATCGAGACACACGACGAAAAGCAAAAAACTCCCCAAAAGATCATGGAGAAGTCTATCCAAAAAGGCCCCAACAAGGTATGAGGATAAATATATCCAAGTCCTAAAAGGAGGCGGATCGTTGTATATCAAAGTCCAAAATAAAGATTGGAGAAAAATGAAGAAGTCGTGGTCCATATATGAAGAATCTCTCAAAACTTCAAGTGAAGAAATTCCTATTATGAAGAGAAGACCATTATTTCATGAACGTCTCTCAAGATTCGAAGTATGAAGTCGCTGCCAAATATCGGTCCGAGAAATGTCTCAAATCGTGAAGCGAGTTATGCCAAGATATGAACTTTATGAGGTCCCGAGAAGCAGTTTTAAAAGATTTTGTCCTTTAGCTAACTATTGATTAAATCGTTCACTTTATTTTCGGCCTAAATAACTATCGAAATAAGTCAAACAATGCATCCTCGTGATCATTCAAGACAAAAATAAAATATAAGAGATACACCTATGAATAAGGGAGTTTAAGTGAATAATTGGCCCACATGAGTTCGTGTTAGTTTACTAACTTATAATAACAATGATCTCGTTTTTAAGCTTGGTATGGGGAACGTGAAACTTGAGAATGATAAACGTTCATGGCAGCCGAAAACCAATGTAGGTCTTTGATTTCTTTACTTGTTTTTATCTTTTTACTTTCCTTAAATGTTTAGTAGTTAATAAAGGCCAAGGTGGATTATTTATGATGAAGAATGTAAACCGTGCTTTAAAATTAATGCATTGCATGAGGGCATTGCAATGGTCAAGTGTAGGGGATTTAATAAGTGTGAAAACACTTATCCTTTTACCACTTATTTCCAATAATAACAAGACCAAAATGTGTATTTCATATCGTAAAAGTCGGAATTATGCGTGGTTTGTGTTTTTATTGTGTTTTAGGACCAAAAGATGAAAAAGGAAGAAAACACGGGCTTTCACGGGCTTTTATCGAAGAAAACGAGAAAAGACAAAGTCAAAAGATCAAGAGTGCTTAAAAGACGGATGTCCAAGACCTATTCTGAAAATTTATCGAAGAACAAGTCTAAAGACGTAAGTTTAATGAAGTCGAAGAACTCGAGTCTAAATAAATGAAGAAATGTTAAGACGAGTTTAATTAATCCCGAGACGACATCGAGAAAGACAAATGAATTAAATCAAGTCGAGAAGAAAAAGAAAGAAGGAAGCACCACACATGCACTTCCCACTTCCCTATAAATACCCTCATAATCACATTAGGAGGGTGGTTAGCTAGTTTTAGTTTTTCAATTTTTCTTTCTAGTTTTTAGAGAGAGAAAGTTCTCAACTTTCTCTCACTAAGTTTTTCATTCTTCCTTTCTTTTAATCTTTCATTAATCCTTGTATTTGAGTTTCTTTAATCAAAAGTTTAAGTTTAAGCTTTGTGTTCTTCAATCTCATTCTACATTCCTTGATTTACTTTATCCTTGATCCGATTTGCATTCTTCATGCGTATGATTTGATGATTTCGTGATTGAGGGATTAATCTTCTTTGTTTATACATAAGCTCTTGAACGTATAAGATACAAGCTATTCATGCTTATTAGCTTATTCGATTGTTTGGCTTATTTACTCTTTAAGTTTTTCTAAAAGATTTATTTTTCTCAAATCCGTTTTATGTAAGTTCGAATGTTTTAGATTCCAAAAGTTTTTGAATTTGTGCTTATTTACTCTTTTATAAGTTTGAAAAATGCTTATTGGTTACTGCTTATTGGCTTGAGCTTATTTCCCTTTTGGACGCCTTTGCCATCTTAAGAGGGTTTTACTTGGTCCCGATCTGATTACGATTGCATAGCTGCGATCTGGTTCTTTCCCTAATACGATCCACGCCCACGATCACTTATTGCGATCTGGGGTGCGATCGGGTTTCTCTTCCCTGCTTTGATCGCATTGATTGCGATCGATTTGTTACGATCCGGAACCACGATCAAAGACCACGATCACTCATTGCGATCGTGGTTGCGATCTGGTAGTACGATCGCTCCTCTCATCGTACTGGTGAGTACGATCAGTCTCTTTTGTTGTAATCGTATTAAGTGCGATTGGTGGGTACGATTCCCATTGCGATCAGGTTACGATGGTAAGTTACGATGGAGTTGCGATGGAATGGTTGCGATCTGAGTGCGATCGCAGTGCATTTATTTTAGTCTTTGTTCTATTTTCCTAAGTTTTCAAATTTTACTTTTTCCCACCTTTTGCCTTAGTATATTTTAAACATCTTTTCTAGTTTTAAATCATTTACATTTTAGTTTCCTAGGTTGCAAGATTTTATTTGTAGTTTAATTCTAAGATTTCCATTTTACTCAACAACAACTTTAATTACTTACATTTAGTTTAAAAATTAGATAACTAAACCAAACCATTCTCTTGTTCACCAAAAGGAAATTGAGTCGCACTTTAGACTGGAAATCAATTCGAAAAGATCGGACGATAAGATTTTATACTTAGCCAAAAGCCTAGTATTAGGGTCCGTGTGAAATCTAGAAATCCTAGTAATCCTTGTGTGATTTGCTAACCGTAACTTTACACAACATTCTTAGAAGCAGACCGATTCCTAGATGATTAACTAACTCTCCTAGGTTTAGGAATGTTACTATTAGAAGTGTTATGTAATCTAGTAGAAGGCCTCAAATTAGCATTTCTTGCTTGTGTCCTTTTCTTAGCTTCCTCTCTATAGTGATAATGAGGCATGTTATTTTACCTATGTTTTAGCATGTTCTTAGAACTATACCTATAATCACTAGAAGCAATCTTGTTTTGAGTTTTTTCTAAGGCACATTTACTCGTATTGGTCCTAGTTAGTGGAGTGACGAGTTTTGAAAAATGATTCACATCAACCTGGGAGGAAAACCATGGTTTAGAGGATTTAAGTTTCTCAGATCTATACGCAGTCGGTATTCTAACAACTGATTGGTTTCTTAGAGGTTGTTAAGGCGGTTTCCCTAAGATTGATGGTTTTTTGAACTTAGTATCCACACTGTTAACATATAAGATTCATAACATTTGGAGGTGATCTAGAGGTTAGGGAGGATAAAATATATGTCTAGACATTTTAGAGGGATAAAGTAGCCAAAAGAAGGAGAGTGTGTGTATTATAGAGAGAGAAACAAAATACACAAAATGGTTATCATCATCTCTACATGGAAGTATGTAGGGGTATATATAGGCCTGACAAAGAGTGACTTTGGAAACTTAAAAATAGTAGTCCCTTCGTGTCTTCTATTTGAAACTAATGTAATTCCTTAAATTACGCTCACATTTTAGGGCTAACAATCTTCAACCAATGTGGAGACATACATATTTACGTACAATGTTCCTAATAAGTACAAATACAACAAAATAAGTATTCCAAGGTGCTTCCAATGCTGAGGATGTCTTCTAAGTCTTCTTGTTCAACTCAATATAATGAGGCTAAAAATCTACCCAAATGAGAGGTCCTTACTCTACGAAATTTAAGGATTTATTGAGATTGTTAATCTTGTAATATATGAGTCTTCTAAGTCTTATGGTCTTCATAACTTGCAACTCAGATTGAATCCTCTTTGTCTTTGCTTGTTGTGGAACAATGGCAATATGCATGAGTTGGATTAACTTTCCCCCAATTCATGCAACATGTCTTAAAAAAGCTTTCTTCATTGACTCCTTTTTTACGAAGTTCTTGAATCAGCTTCCCCGTAAACCAATATCCGTATCTTAAGCAGATTTTAACAATTTGATGTAGTTTAAACGATCTTCTAGCTCATCGGTTTAAGTGCACAGCGGAAATTTGTTGAAGAACCACACCAAATAATACGGCTTCTATACTGTTTCATGTCAGTTAGTTTAAGGTGATAATCCGTTTAGGGGAACATGCAAGAAATCAGAAACTATTGTTCTCACACCTGTAGAATACTTCATAAAAATCACACAAAGTGAAGTAAATACCATTCCATGTACACTACTTCCCTTGGAAGTTGATCCAATTACTTTTAAGTACACAATCTTCCCCCATGATGATTTCGAACCCTCGGTAGCATCATTATCGTGGACGTCCATGTACTCGAGAAGTTCTTAGTCTTAAGCAAATGTCTTGAAAAGCTTTGAAAGTCAATGAGAAACTTTGAAATTTTTTGCTTAGACTATGAAGTACCATTGTCGTTATGTAGCTCATAAATATCCCGTGAGAATTGATTGTTGATTACATCTCTCAGTATAACTTACAAACCTCGTATTCTGTCGGCTATTTGTCGTGACCACATGATGTCATAAACCTGATATTCCAAACTTGAAACTAAAGTACAACCCCCAAATTTGTTACTTAAGATTGCACTTTTTTTATTGACGAACGGTGCATAAACAAGTCTCTAGGTAACTTATACCCAAACGAACCAAAGAAAGATGATAACACAATCGTTATTAGTCTTCTTTATAAGTTTCGTATATAAAAATAAGGTGATACCTTCAAAGATTAATGATGAGCTCTATTTCATGATTAAGACCTTAAGGTCCTCGGTTGAATCGAATCACGACATTGGAAAGACATGATCTATTAGTTCATTATGAGGTTATGTTGATGAGGTTGAGATTAAAGTTAAAACAAAATTTTCTTATTAATTGTTCTTGAACACAGTTGAGTTAACCCGGTCAACTCAAAAATACCGAGATGTAGGCAGAGTTTTGGTTAGGCTATATGGGTATCCCGGTATAGTGGCTATCATGGTATAGTGGCTATCCTGGTATAGTACTAGCAACACCACTAATTTCGGCTCCCATCTTTTTTCTATTCCGGCACCAAAAGATTTTTGTCCTTATCCCAAAAATAATGGATCTGAGTTTTCTTTCATCTTCATCTTCAAGAAAGAGCCACCAAACTCAGATTTGGATAATAAACAAATGAAACTTCTTCGTATAGATTCTCAATGACATAATAAGACCACTGGTAGAAGAAATGATAAAAAAAATGGAGAACCACTGTAAAAATATTCATACCACTTAAGACACCAAAGAGAGACAAGTGAAAGATAAAATAAACATTTTTATGACTTATTGGCGACTGACCACAACCAAAAACCAAACAGACTGGTATAAAAGTGAGATGGAAAAAGGAAAAAATGGTATACGGACATAATCAAAACTGACAACACATCCACATGGATACAAAAACATGAAACACCCTCTGTTAGCTCTGATACATATTGTTAACATATAAGATTCATAACATTTGGATGTGATCCGAAGGTGGGGGAGGATAAAATAGATGTTTAGACATTTTAGAGAGAGAAAGTAGAAAAAAGAAGGAGAGTGTGTCTATTATATAAAAAGAAACAAAATACAAAAAATAGTTATCCTCACCCTTGCATGGAAGTATATAGAGGTATATATAGACCCGACAAAGAGTGACTTTGGCAACTTAACAATAGTAGTTCCCCCGTGTCTTGCCTATTTGAAACTAATGTAACTTCGTAAATGACGCTCACATTTTAGGGCTAACACACACTAGTTCCTTTAATTTTCCTTAATTCGTTTTTCAACGCAGCTATTGCAAAAACCTTCTCCTGAACATGAGCCTTGAAATCAGCATTATCTTTCTGAAATTTCTCTTGAGAAGAAAACTTAGATTCTAGCAAATTAACTTGTTTTAGAAAATGATCCTTTTCTGCTTTAGAATCTTGATTTTACGATCCAATTTTTATTCAAAAACAAGGTGTGCTTTTTCAAGTTTTCCAAATATATTTCAAATTTTTTCGTTTTCTTTGAAAATTCAAGTTTGGCATTCTCAAGATCTTTTGATTGTTGAGTTGAAATCATTTCGAGTCTGAAATCTTAGAATCAAAATTAGTTAATGAAGCAGGCATGTGGCATAGATCATGAGCATTCTTGTCAATGGCTCCCTCTTTATGACTCATATGTGATGAGTCGAGAGTGATATTGGTATCATCCTTTTCCATCAAACTTGTGTCATAACTAGGTTCAGAATGCTCAGGGTGCAGTATTTCATCGGCATATTACATCATATACAACATTCCGTTATACCTCATGTAGGCTATTCGTCATAAACGGATCTGGTGTCAGCATAAAAGATGTCTGCAACATTCCCTGACGTGCTGCTAGTATCATGTTTTTCAGATTCTATACCACCTTCATTCACCTTGTTGTTATGCTCACGCTGAAGTAGTCATTTTTCAACAATAGCCGTTTTGTCATTATAGAACTGTCTATGCAACTTATTTATGAAATCGTGAATCCCGATTCTAGAATAAGCAACAAAGTACTTGTGTGTCGTTGGATCGTCATGATATGAGGTACCACGTGAATTGATGAACAACTGAAAATGATTATAGAGTACCCAAAAAGCATTCATGGATTTAGTCTCGTGAAACTCATCTTTGTCAAGTTGTTGCTCTAGTTGGTCCACGCTGATTTTAGCCTCTTGATCAAAGAATGACACGAAAGCTCTTTTGAATCCAGACATGGCATCTTCGTCTTCTGAATCATCATATGAAAGTAGTAGAAGATGTGAACGAATTCATCGAACGTTTTCCATGCATCTATCCTTTACATTATCTTGCAGTTGTTGCAACTGTTGAAGCTCTATCTCTCTTGAACGTTCGAATTCAACGATTCCATTGAAATTTGAGAAGTGTAATGATATTAAGGATTACTTAAGATCGAACGGTGATAGAAAGAAATTGTGATTATTATTGTAAGAACAATACACCTTGTTTTAAAGAGGCCCCATGTGGGGTACCATTCTGAGGTTGTCAAAAGACATCGGGATTTTACAATTCATGGAGAAACCGAGAAAGTCTTTTATCGTAAGATTTACAAACTAACGAAAAAACCGTAAAAATTCTTAAGTCGTTGTTTGGTAATATTTAACTTTGCTTAAAAAATCCTCTAAGTTTTTCTTAAGTCCAAATTGTTTGTGTAAACATTACGATATTTAGTCGATATAATCTCTTCGTGTTTTGTTGATGACAAACGAATAAATTGCAATACATTATGTAAAATGTTAAGGTACTCGTAATGACTCAAGAATACATTTGTATACTTCTCTCGACGCCTCCAAGATCGCATTCGGCATGAATCGCTCAAGGTATGAATAAACATGTCATTAACATAACTAAGTGATCAATGATTAATATTTTCTTAAAACTCACATTTAATCAAATGTGACAAAAGATTTTAATAAACTTTATTTTTAAGAAAATGTTTTATTAAAAACAAAATGGAAATTTGAATTGGAATATTCCAAAGAGTATTCCCTAAGGTATATTCCAAAGGATATTCTTTAATTTGAATTTGGCATATTCCAAATGCCAAAGGAATATCCTTTGAGGGTATAAATGGTATTTTCCCACTAAAGGAAAAAATGCACGGACTCCAAGCCCGAGGTTCCTTAAATGAACCCGCGGTTCTTTATTAATAAGGAACCGCGGTGACAATTAAGGAACCGCGGGTATATAGAGTCGTTGCACTCTTGTCCTATAAATAGTGGGTCATTTCCAGCTTTTCTTTCAACCCTTTTTGCACAGTTTCTTTCAAAATCATCTTAGATCATTGATTAGTTAGTTTTGATTAATCTTTTTTAAGATGTGATTATATCCTCAATCCTCTCATCCTCTCAAGCGCAAAGAGAAGAACACACCTTCATCACTATGAGGTTTTGGGTTCATAACATGATGAAGATCTCTCCTTCTAGATCAAGTCATGATTATAGTCTTCCTACTATGTATATGTAGAAGATCCAAGTTATGGGTACACTTGGATGTGTTGTAAGGGTAGTATATCCAAGTGATGGGTATCCTTGGATTAGGTTTTAGGAACCAAGTTATGTATATGCTTGGATATAGTGTTAGATTCTTAGATCTAACTGGTGTGTACTTAGATCTAAATGGTTTATGAGTTTAGGCCATAAAACACAAGGTTTATTATGTTGGGCCATAAAACATAACTAGTATATAGATTGGTGTAGATGGGTGTAGATTGGTCTTACCTAAGATTAGGACTCGACATCTAGCCTTGTGTCGGAAAATGGTGAAGTAGGCGACGTTGTGTAGATTGGTCCTCCCTAAGATTAGGACTCGACATCTAGCTTAGTGTCGGAAATGTGTAAGCGACGTGTATGGTTTTCTCCGCCTTGAAAGGAGTCTTGTTGACTAATGAAGTAAATCTCGAGTTGGGTACTCGAGGAGTGGAGTAGGGCGAAGAGGAGCTTCGTGACCGAACCACTATAAATCATCGTGTTGGTACTTTCCTTTACATTTATGTCTTTACTCTTATTGATGTATTTATATGTTGTTGTATGTTGTGTGCATCTCATAATCTAAACATCTAAGTTGCAGAAAAGTTAAGGCTTAGTACGTGTGTGCTTCATGTATAGATTATGGTCAAGTGTACATCACTTAGTCTAAACATCTTAGTTGCCGAAAATCTTATGCTTAGTACATGTGTGCTTAGTGTTTAGACTGTTGCTTGATGTACTCTTGATTTGATGTGTTTGTGTGTTTTCTTCTTGTAGTATTTATCTTTTAATCAAACACATCTCATATCTAGTCAAGCTTGATCGGGAATTTGATACCAAGGATTGTTTAAGTTTAACATTCAATAAATGGTTTCTTCCACTGTCGGCGGTTCCCTAAATGGACCGGCAGTTTTTTATTGATTAAGAACAGTGGGTACAATAAAGAACCGCGCACAGTGGATTAAGCCGAAATGTTTTGAAAATGAACTAGAAACTATTCACCCCCCCCCCCCTTCTAGTTTCTACAATTGTTATCAGAGCGAGGTTATTCATGATCTTTGAAGTATATTGTAAACTAGGGTAAAAGTTATAAAATACCATCTTACTTATTGATTTGTGCCGACTTTAAACACTTACATTTTTATCTCGTGACTTTAACAACGAACTTTCAAATTTGGTCTGACTATGCCAATATAAGCATAAAATGACTATATTATCCTCATCTTCTTCAATATAATTACATGTATTGCCACACATCTGGGTTTACACAGAAGATTAAACAATTACTCGTAATTATGAGGAATTTGATCAAGGAATAATTGAATATTCTGATTACGCTATTTGTGTTTTATTAAAGCTTGTTAGAATGATAAACCATCGCTGCATTGAAACGAAAGTTTGAAATTACTTCAATAATATATATGCTAAAAAGTATTCACTTCACTCTAATATTTTAAACAAACCAATGGGAAAAAGGAAAATCATACTCAATACGGAGAACCAAAATTCTTGGAGAATGGAAATGGATTAAAAATGAAGTATATAATGAATTGAGCACCAATGAGATAAGAATGAATTGAAGTATATAAAGAAACTCTTTTTTGGCATGTCAGATGCAAGTACTTAAACTTTAATAACATGAACAAACACAACTCAAGAATAGTTACCAGATACAAACGATTCAAAAATAACTTGGATATATTCATGTTAAAAAATTACATATCGCGATATTTACAATGTTAGTAAAACAAAACCGACACATTTTATATTTACTTATTTTTGTTAATTATAGTGAGGCAAAAGCTCAATCATGACTACATATCGTACTATTGTTTAATTCAAAGCTCGATCATTATCCAGTAGACGTAAAGAACTGTTTTTTCAGTTAATAATGTGAGAAAAAAAGACAAAGGGTATATTGGTCATTTAAGAGGGAATATAGTCATTTTATGCTTATATTGGTATAGTCGGAACAAATTTGAAAGTTCATTGTTAAAGTCACGTGATAAAAAAAGTAAGTGTTTAAAGTCGGCACAAACCAATAAGAAATATACTATTTTATATATTTTACCCAATAAACTATGGGAAATTGCTTGATTTTAAGTGTTTTTATTTTTGGAAGTATAAAAATCTTTTATGTCATAATTAACTCTAATATTTGAGTTCTATGTGTCTAACATGATTTTTTAGAGTCCTAAGTCCTTCCAAAATGTTTCTAAATGATTTTGGTCAAAAACCCATTTTTTTCCTCTGACCGCGGTTCTTTAATTGTTCCCCGAGGTTCCTCATCAATAAGGAACCGCATTCAATCCGACACAGATTTTTGTAATTTTTGAAAATTCATATAAAATCAACCGTAAGTCCGTAGAAGTCGTGCCACCCACCGTTTCGAACGTAATTGAATTTACTTTCTATTAAAAATGCTTCCAAACCTTTGTTCAAACTTTAAATTTTGGATGTCTTCTATGTTCCATACTTTGTCCAAAGTATTGAGTCTTGGTTTGTCGTAATACTTGTGTTTTAGTCTTTAATATTAAGTTGGACATCTCTTGTTGATATATCTTTGTAAATTGATATATTTATAAAGTGTTGAACTTAATTAAATTTTAAAATGGGTCGAAAACTATTTTCAAATAAAATCAAACTATGTATACTTTGGTGTATCTAACACTCAAAACAAAGACGAATGCTTTTGTGCTTTTTTCTTTTGTTTTTGGACATTTTGAAGTGATCATTACTATTGGTAGTAGTGTTACTTAGTTGTCTATTTATGTGTGCATTGCATATAGGATTAACATCTCTTGGTTTACAAATGTTACATAAACATCTTGTACACCTTGGCGTGTTCTTTAACACTCTTAGGTTTGAAAGCTTTGGGAGCTTGTCAAATCTATTGATGTGGGTCGTCTTACTCGATCATTGTGTTATTAGTTCAAGTAGATTAATGTCTCAATATAAAACATGAAACACCCTTTGAAAATCTTAGATATTTTCTCTTAAAGGAGTGTTAGTGGGAATCAAGAAAGATTTCGAACATATATCAATTCATTATTAAAATTATGATTGGTATCATTATCGAATCTAATTGACATGTTTTTTAGTGTAGACATGAATGTGGATTTTTAATAATATACATCGAATCATAACTCACTCTTGTGTTGATGATGGTATATTGAATCTACTTGTTTAAATTGTTAGACTATTTTTGTTTAATAATTGCTTATAATGCACAATGAAGTCGTTTTGAAAACTTGGATGTTTCATCCGAAATACTCAAGTAATGTACATTGCAATGCAATTTGTAAATGTGTCATTTCCGAAAGACCAATCAAAAGTGTTCCTTTGTTTTGTGTAAACATTGTTTATACACTTCAAAGTTATTGGCCTCAAGTTCTATTATGGTAAATAACCTTAACTAGACTTGTTTGACAAGATATGTAATGGTGCATTCTTAACCCTCATTAGGTTGTGCATTGTCTCGTCATGCAAGTTTCATCCTTGTTACACTACATTAGGTAAATGTAGGAATTACATTTTGTCTAACTTGAGAATGACTACTAGAGAATTTATTGCACTAGAATTTTAATTTGACCTAACAGTTAAATTACTTCCATGTGGGAAGTTGGGTTATTGTATAACTCGTAAAAATGGTCGTGTTTAGCCTTAATTGAGCACCTCTAGTGATAGTCTCATACTCATTCTCTAAATTGATTAAATGGCTCTTCCTAATTATGACTAATGATAGTATACTTTGATGAACTTTGTATGTCATTAGGAGTCTTTTTCTTTTGTAGCCATTAGGTTTTTCTTAGCCTTCTTCCTACGTGCTAATTGAACCTATGTGTTTTTCCTTTGTGTGTGTTCTAGTTTTTATTGCTCTCTAGCATAACTTTATGATAAGTTAGACTAGAACATTAGGATTTGCCGAATTGGAAAAATTCCCTTATCCTCCAAAACACACCCTCTGTGGGCGGTTCCTTAATTATACTATGGCTCAATATATTTATTGAACCGCATGGAGAAATAAGGAACCGCGGGCAGACACCTTTTAAAACGGGTTTTCCAAAACTTCCCAATTGTTCCATCACCCTTTGGAATCCTTGTTTCAAACCTTTGGTCACTCCTAAAATATCTTGTGCTTTCTCTTCTTAAGCCAAAGCATTTTGAAATCTCTTTCACACCAAAGCAAAATGTATTTTTCACAAATGAAAGCCTTGATTATCCACTATTTTCTAAAATCTCTTTCAATCCAAATTCACCAAAGAACACACCAAATTAAATCTTTTCTCCTTCTAAGGAAATTGATTTTGGAAACTCTTTTCCACCATTTCCCTTTTGTGTTCTTACTCCATCACATGATTATGTCATGCATCATGGAACATATTGTCATTGTTGTCAATAGCAACATCTTGTCATGTCTTATATCTATGATGAGTTAAATTACAAGATTATCACCAAGCCTTCTCCACCAAATTCCGCCACCACCTCGTCTTTCATTTAAGCATGTGGATTGCTTATTGCTAAGACATCCAATTTAAGCAAATCTTAGAATTCTAGTGTAACTAAGATTAAAGTTATGCTTAAGTTTTAGGATTGTGTTTCATACATCTTTGTATGATCTTTATTTTCTTGGATTTCCTTTTATGTTTTTCAACATGATTTGTCTTTGGGTCTTGGATCTCGTTTTCCTTGTGATCTTTCTTTTCTTCTTTATATTCTCACTCGGTTGTCAAGGAATGTTAGATTTAAATCTAATTCCTCTCCTAGTAAGATTGACAACTTAAATATTTCTTTTGAAATATTCAAGTAATTTTAACTTGCAAGTGCAATTGTTAAAAGTCATATCCGAAGCATTGACTTTCAAGCCATTTAATCTTCTGTTAAATTGTTTGACCAAGTGATTTTCTTTTGAGTCGATAATCGTTTTTGGACACCACTATCCACGGTTCCTTAAATAACCTAACGACTCATTATTGATAATGAACCGCGGACCTATTTAACGAACCGCGGCCAGTGAGTCCCTTTTGTTCGTTTTTTGTATATCTCTCTCTTTGACGAGTTTTCTTGAAGATTCCTTCTTTTTCTTCTGTTTTGAGTCTCTTCTCTCGTTTTATTTCAAGACTTCACTATCACCTAATAAGGTATAGTATTCTTGAACTATTTTGTGAAGTTATCCTTAACTTCCTTGTTGAGTCTCTCTCGATTTATTTTAACCATGTCTCCCTAAGTTGAGACTCTCTTTTCTATCCTTTCTAAACTAAGTCGAGTTGAGCCTCACCCTTTCCTCGTCATGTAATTGCTCTTTGAACATTCACAATGATTAAGAAAAACTATGAAACTTTGAGCATGTAGTTTATTGTATGCTAAACACCATGCATCTTGGTCTTTCTATTCTTTGGCTTCTTTGATCTCTTTCTATATATCATTGAGTCATCTTTTTGGTGTCGACATTCATAAGCATCCTTTCCTATAAAGTCTTATATCTAGTATTTTTCTTAAGCGTCGATTTATCCTCGCTTTTTGTTTTTCTTTATTTTTGTACCTTGATTCCCTACTTAAAGCTTTTGGAGTTTTCTAAAGGAAGTATTTTTAAGGTAAAAAATGTCTTTGATTTGAGATTTTTTTTGTCTCTCTCGTTGTTGAGAGTTGATTTGCGGTTAAAATTTACAATTGGATTGGGTGATTCTCATAATTCTAAGTTTTTAACCTTTTGAGAGGATTTTGGTTAAATCTTGAATTTTCTTTGGTGATTACAAAAATTCTAAGCTTTTGACCCTTTGACATATTATCATTATAATTGGTATGGATGTTTCTTCTCTACCTCTATTCCAACAATTGTTAATTAATCTTGTCAAGATCTTCTCCTTCGACTTATCTTTGGATTGATAGCATCGCGTGCACACTTCTTTCTCCAATGCTTGTCATTGTTTGTGCAAACGACTTGTTTATCGTCCTCGTTTTCATTTTTCCTCATAGTCATTTTTCCTCATTGTCATTCTTCCTCTCTTTTTGACTATGTGGAATTGTTTTATTGTCCTTGGCATACTCTCTTCATTTCGGTATTTGTGTCAATACATTAAATTGGAGTATGTCCTCTCGACAATATTTTCTTATAAATTGGACATCTCTTTTCTATCTTAGTCCTCTTTATATATTTTTTGGTGTCACTAAAATAAGTTGGGTTCTCTTTTCTATCTAATAGCCCTCTTATTTTTCTTAACTTGTCATATTTTTGACACTTCTAAAAGTTAAGATTGTTTTAGCTTTCTCTTGAGTCCCTCTCTTTCTACTCAAGATGTTTATAGCTAATTCTGCTTGGGTGAAATTGCTACTCATATATGCTCTTGTCCACTAACTTTGTTTTGTAGGAATTTTCTAACCCTTCTTTGTAGCTTGTCACTATCCTTGCTTCATTGGTGCCTCAAGCAAGGGGGAGCTCATATCAAAGGGGAGCATTTGCAAGATTTCTAGTCATTACATTTACGATCGTTGACTCACTTAAATTTCATTCATCGAACTTCTTGCAAGTAATGAATTTTGGAATCTCGAAGATAAGCATTTTATTATGCATGGAGTTGGTTAACCTATGTTGATTGAAGACTTCACTAGGATGACGCAAGCTTAATATCTTTAGATGATGGGTCTACGGTTTGGATTCTCGCCTCTCAACTGACGACTACAAGGGACAACTAGCTTTTTGGATGCAAGCTCTTTCAAAGTCGATCCTCCTTTTCTACAAATGAAGACTACCTTTCGGATGCAAGCTCTTGTGACGTCAATTCTTCTCTTTCTCAAATGACATGCAATCGATGACTACCACTTTGGATGTGTGCACTCTCAATGTTGATTCTTCTCTTCTTCAAAGACGTTGACTACCTTTTTGATTCGACAAAAGGGGGATAAGTAAGTGTAAACGAGTAACTTATACATTTTAATATGTGTTACGGTTTACTTGTTTGTCATCATCAAAAAGAGGGAGATTGTTAGTGAAAACATTACGATATTTAGTCGATATAATCTCTTCGTGTTTTGTTGATGAGAAACGAATAAATCGCAATACATTATGTATAATGTTAAGGTACTCGTAGTCACTCAAGAATAAATTTGTATACTTCTCTCGACACCTCCAAGATCGCATTCAACATGAATCACTCAAGGTATGAATAAACATGTCATTAACCTAACTAAGTGATCAAGGATTAATATTTTATTAAAACTCATATTTAATCAAATGTGACAAAAGATTTTAATAAACTTTATTTTTTTAAAAATGTTTTATTAAAAAGAAATGGAAATTTGAATTTGCAATATTTTAAAGAATATTCCCTAAGGTATATTCCAAAGAATATTCTTTAATTTGAATTTGGCATATTCCAAATGCCAAAGGAATATCCTTTGAGGGTATAAATGGTATTTCTCCACTAAAGGACAAAAATACATGGACTCCAAGCCCGAGCTTCCTTAAATGAACCCGCGGTTCTTTATTTATAAGGAACCGTGGTGACAATTAAGGAACCACGGGTATATAGAGCCGTTGCACTCTTGTCCTATAAATAGTGGGTCATTTCCAGCTTTTCTTTCAACCCTTTTTGCACAGTTTCTTTCAAAATCATCTTAGATCCTTGATTAGTTAGTTTTGATTAACCTTGTTTAAGAAATGATTCTATCCTCAATCCTATCATCCTCTCAAGTGCAAAGAGAAGAACACTTTCATCACTATGAAGTGTTGGGTTCATAACATGATGAAGATCTCTCCTTTAAGATCAAGTCATGATTATAGTCTATACTATGTATATGTAGAAGATCCAAGTTGTGGATACACTTGGATATGTTGTAAGGGTAGTATATCCAAGTGATGGGTATCCTTGGACTAGGTGTTAGGAACCAAGTTATGTATATGCTTGGATATAGTGTTAGAGTCTTAGATCTAAGTGGTGTGTACTTAGATCTAAATAGCTTATGTGTTTAGGCCATAAAACACAAGGTTTGTTATGTTGGGCCATAAAACATAACTAGTGTGAAGATTGTTGTAAATGGGTGTCGATTGGTCCTACCTAAGATTAAGACTCGGCATCTAGCCTTGTGTTAGAAAATGGTGAAGTAGGCGACGTTGTGTAGATTGGTCCTACCTAAGATTAGGACTCGACATCTAGCTTAGTGACAGAAATGTGTAAGCGACGTGTATGGTTTTCTCCGCCTTGAAAGGAGTCTTGTTGACTAGTGAAGTAACTCTCGAGTTGGTTACTCGAGGAGTGGAGTAGGGTGAATAGGAGCTTCATGACCGTACCACTATAAATCATCGTGTCAGTACTTTCCTTTACATTTATGTCTTTACCCTTATTGATGCATTTATATGTTGTTGTGTGTTGTGTGCATCTCATAATCTAAACATCTAAGTTGCGGAAAAGTTAAGGCTTAGTACATGTGTGCTTCATGTTTAGATTATGGTCAAGTGTACATCACCTAGTCTAAACATCTTAGTTGCAAAAAAGTTTATGCTTAGTATGTGTGTGCTTAGTGTTTAGATTATTGGTTGATGTACTCTTCATTTGATGTGTTTGTGTGTTTTCTTCTTGTAGTATTTATCTTTCAATAAAACACATCTCATATCTAGTCAAGCTTGATCGAGAATTTGATACCAAGGATTTTTTAAGTTTAACATTCAATAAATGGTTTCGTCCACTGTCGGCGGTTCCCTAAATGGACCGGTGGTTCTTTATTGATATAGAACCGTAGGTACAATAAAGAACCACGCACAGTGGATTAAGCCGAAATGTTTTTAAAATGAACTAGAAACTATTCAACCCCCCCCCCCCCCCCCCGTTATAGTTTCTACACAAATGATTCAAGTCTCGTATTAAGTTCGACAATTATCTCTCTTAAGGCAAACTCTTTATATAACTGAGAATTCAGTCTTAGGCCCACCTTATGCGCAGATCGACCTGAGACAAATAATATCCTTTAACAGTTAATTCACCTAAATTTTTCGAAAAATTTGGTTTTCAAAAAGAATAATTTCCTTTAACAGTTGTTAATTCGCCTAGCCAAAACCTTGTTAATTCTCCTAGGAAAAATAAACTGTTAATTCTCTTAAATAAACAAATCTGCTAAATCGCTTGTTTAATCAACCTGCTAGTTCTCCTAGTTTATTGTTAGCTCGCCTGTTTGTAGCCTTTTGTTAGATCGCCTTTTGTATGTAATTTGGCCATAGTTTCTTTTAGTTGTTTTTAGCTCGCCTGGCACCCCCTACACATAGGAAAGTGATAGTTCGCCTGTATGCCACAAAAGTTGATAGTTACCCGTTTTTTTTTTTTTTGCCAAAACTGTTAGCTCTCCTAAAATTTTCTAGCTCGCCTCTGTTATTTCGCCTACACAATTTGCTGTTAGCTGGCCTATCTTTTAATTCGCCTGGATCTGGAGAGTTAACAATTTCGAAACCAACTTTTCCAAGCATCAAAACGCGATTTTTAGGACTTTTGAACAAAAAGACTTATACTTTTAGGCTCACTAAGCTGCATAGAGACTTAAAGTTGTAATTTTTTTTAAATCTAAGTGAAAAATTTAAAAATCAAGGAGCATACTCTCTTTTATGAAATTCGAACAAAAATCAAACAAACAAAGAGGTTTTTCTTATTTTTGAGCAACTTCACCTATATCACATTGATACTAAATCAAAGATTGACCTTTAGTGAAGATTGATGCACACAAAACATGAATTTTTTATCGAGATATATAAAACTATATAATCACGAATCAAAGAACCACAAACACAAAAACAAGACAATCACCCCATGGCTCTTGATACCAATTGAAAAATCTTGTAATTCCTTAGTACAGCTAGAGAGAGAGAATGACAGGGAGTGGTTGGAATAACATACACTAAGAGAGAGAAAGAAAGATTACTATGTGTAAATGAGAAATCAACAAACACCCTTTCCATATAAGTAGAGAGTTTATATACCCATGTCCATTGTATGGACATGGCTCGACCATTACATGGGCCTAACACGGGCTTGGCCCGATTATCTTGCTAATAAACATATAATTAACTTCGAGCTCGCTACTTACTATCGTTGGAGTGACCGATCCTTCTAAATATGTAAAAACGTATTTCCAATACGGATCCTCTTACGAAAGGCTTAAGCAAAGAGTTAGTTAGTAAGTCGTCTAAAGGAATGAGAATAAATCCCTTATAGGAATGAGTTTCTATGAAGGAAAACCTAACCTGGCTTACTAGAGATCCCAAGATATGGGTTCAATAGGACAACCTAATAATAGAAATGTGACGGGGGTCACATCAATGTGGGGAAGCTACTTAATAAAGTAACTTTCCTAGTTCATCTTATAATAATATGACTTGTTGAGAGGTTAAACATATGCTTAATGATTCAAGATGAAATCATAATGCATAATGATTCACGATGAAATCTGAAAGTATATGTTTTTAATGATTCAAGATGAAATCCCCTATGTGAGAGAGAAGTGGGGTTGCTTCGAAAGGAAATATGGGGGAGAAATTCCTTTGAACTCTTACAGAACCAGGCAAGTGTTCATGACCATAACTAACTCGACTATGAGGAAATGACAAGGTCAGGGAGAGTCTTGTGTGAGTGTGTATTGTCGTCTACGTAAACAGGGGCTATGTTCAAGGAAATCGTGACTAATCAAATCTAGGAGATTAAGTGCATCTCATACGGTAAAGTTGAATGGGTCACACCTACCTATCCTATGTAGGACTTAATCACAAAATGTTTGCCAAAATGTTTGTGTGTTTTCAACCGATCTCAACTCATGTGAGGATTGTTGGAAAATGTTTGTGAAAAATGATTTTTCACAATCTTTGGACACTATTTAATATATATATATATATATATATATATATATATATATATATATATATATATATATATATATATATATATATATATATATATATATATATATATATATATATATATATATATATATATATATATATATATATATATATATATATATATATAGGGGAGAGATCAAATAAAAAGACTTATTTTGGTGAGAAGGATAAGAAGGATTTTCAACCATTGATTTAAAATCAATGGATGAGATTAAACTACAATCCTAACTAACTAACTAACTATCTATCTAAACATAATTTTAAAAAAGTTCTTCAAAAATTATGAAAATATTCCAATAGATCGGGTATGTTGGTGCAAAAAACTTTTGTAAAAAAAGTTTTTTTAATTCGAAGGTTTTTATATTTTTCTAATGCATAAAAACTAAATTTGATGCACAAAAACGATATTTTTTAAGCTTTATACATTCTTGTGCATCAAGAATTCATTTTTATGCCTAACTTCTTTTTACTTTTTGCTTTAAAATTTGATGCCCCATCAAACTAAAACAACTTGAAATTTATGTGCATGAAAAAAATTGTACACCAAATTTCACCTTTTTGTGTATCAGATTTCATTTTTGTGTATTAATAAAACGTAAAAAAACTCAAAATTAAAAAAACTTTCTTCACAACTTGTTTTTGCACCAACATATCCGACATGGTGGAATTTTTTCAGATTATTTTGAAAACTTTGTTAAAATCATGTTTAGATGGTTAGTTAGTTAGTTAGTTATAAGTATGAATTGATCTCATCCATTGATTGTAAATCAATGGCTGAGAATCCTTATTATCCTTCTCACCAAAAAAAGTCTTTTTATTTTAACTCTCCCCTATATATATAAATATATATATATATGTATATATATATATATATATATATATATATATATATATATATATATATATATATATATATATATATATATATATATATATATATATATATATATATATATATATATATATATATATATATACATATATATATATATATATACATATATATATACATATATATATATATATATATATATATATATATATACATATATATATATATATATATTTATATATATAGGGGAGAGTTAAAATAAAAAGACTTTTTTTGGTGAGAAGGATAATAAGGATTCTCAGCCATTGATTTACAATCAATGGTTGAGATCAATTCATACTTATAACTAACTAACTAACTAACCATCTAACGGGCGGGATCGTTTCGTAAATATTTTCTAAAAGTACGTTTGTGTGTTAGTTTTATCTAGTTGTAGTTTGACGTGTTTTTGTTAAAAGAAAATTAAAAGGGAAGTAATCTTTGATATTTTTAGGCCTTTGGCCACCCACCTGTCGTGTTTTGTTCCATATGTATGTTTTGTTTAATTGGTTATTGGTTGCATAAATTACCCAAATGTATTAACTGAAATATGAATATTTGAATCAGCAACCGACACCTTTTAATAAGTCACATATTCGGGTAGATTTGAACCACCCGGCCATTTTTTTTAAAATAAAACTAAAAAGAAACTAATTTTTGGTATTTTTAGGTCTTGATCAATCTAACGGACGTGTTTTGTCCCATGTGAATATTTGGTTTTACAAATATCGATTTGTGTTTTTTAATGTACTTTTGTTTAACCTTTATTTTGATTTCTAGAAAAAGTAGAAGATTTTTTGTCGTTCAAATTATATGTTGTACTAAATATTCTTGTGACAAAAGACGGTGAGAACTCATAGTAGATAAAAAAATAGATAAATATATTGTATCATATACCGTGTTCATTTGTGTACTAAAATGTAATCAGTTTTGTAACCATAATAAAAGGTTAATCAAAGCAACGAATAAAAACCAAAAGGTGAGCTTATACATAAGCCCAAAACTAAATAATCTCAATGGACGGGTTTGTTCCGTAAACCTTTATAAAAAAATACATTTGTCTTTTAATTGTATATTATTTTGAAATGAGACTTGTTTTGTTCAAAGTAATCTTAAACAAAATTAATTTTTAATATTTATAGGGCTTGTCTCACTCAGCGGACTTGTTTTATCCCATGTCAATTTTTTGTTGTACTAATGCCGGTTTTTTTTGAAACTTTTATGTTGGTTAAACGTAAATTATTGTTTGATATTATTATTTCTTGCTACATCCATGTAGTGTGTTTCGTTTGCATTTTTTTTAAAGTACGTTTGCGTATCCGTTATATGTGTTGGTAGTGGCGTATCGTTTTTGTTTGAAGGAAAGTAAAAGTTTTTTTTTTAATTTTTGTGTTTGGTTATCCAATAGGGCGTGTTTTGTACGACGTAAATATATGGTTTTACAAATATTATTTTGTAATTTTTTCGAAAAGTATTTTTTTGTATATTGTATTTAGAACCTATATATACAACAAAAATGTAGTAAAAGATATATGAAATATGAGGTAAATTACTTGAGTTTATGAAGCACATTGGTTGTATTATTGATATCGATGGAAAAACTAATCACATTCATTTTTCCTTCACGCTTTTAATCACGACTATAATGTTTTATTACTCTAATGATTAGACTACCTAAATGATTCTATCATATAAGAAGGGGCTGCCCATTTACGCCGTCCATAAAAATTAACTGCATTTCATGGAAAGCCAATTCAATGGAAACCGATATTAGTACAATTTCTTGATGGGAAAGATATGTGGTTTGTTCTTTTTTAGTTTTTTTCTTTGTAATTCAATATATTTTTGTATAGTTTACCCTAAAGTAGATTTCATATATAATTTAAAATGTATGATTTTTAATGTTATTTTGTATTGTTTTGTGGTTAAATGTATTTTATTGAATAAATAAATATTTTTGTAACGATTTCTGTCAAAGCGCACATCAAAATATCATCAAAATAGACCAATAAAACCAAAATATGCTAAATATAAATGAAAATATATTTTTTATACTTTATTGAGTCTTGGAGGTACAAAGGATATAAAAGGAATAAAAAACGGTGATTTTCGGATGTGTTTCGTCAACGTTTACACGTAAATGTAAACAGGATCTATTTTTATCCATGGGTACGCCATTGGAAAGGGCACAAGATTACGATTCCAAAGGTACTTTTATTTTTTATTGAAGCAATTCGATGCATATTTTATAGACCGGACAAGACTATGTAATATATAAGTCCAACACAAGCCCAACTAAACTATCATTAAATATAAAGGTTTGCATGCTTATAATTAAAATTATCCATAGCCCAGTTGGTTAAAATGGGTGGTGCTAAGTTCTGAGGGAGGTGACCAGGGTTCAAATCTTGTTAGTGGCACTTTTTGCCATTAATTGATTTAACTTGGTTCCGACCCAGTCCAAACCAAAACCTGACCTGGTTCGAATGAAAATGAGCTGTCCATATGAGGCCCGGTTCAGACAAGACCAGATTTGAGTCATATTCGAACCGAGTCGGTTCAGTTCGAACCGTTGAACCAGACCGGTCCAGATTTGAACCAGACTGTCCGGATTTGAACCAACTGGTCCCGATTTGAACCAGACCGGTTCGGATATGAAACGGATCCGGTACAATAACCAAAACGTGATACAAAAACGCAATTTCAAAACTGCGTTTTCAAAACGCAGTTTTCAAAAATCTGCGATTTCAAAACTTAAAAAATGTGAAAAATGGAGAAATTTTAGGGATTTATGAAATACTATTGGCTAATAAGTGCCATGTCACATATGACTGGGATTAGGGGTGTGGTATCAAATCATAATTATACCTATATATATATATATATATATATATATATATATATATATATATATATATATATATATATATATATATATATATATATATATATATATATATGTTCGTTATATATATATTATCATTAGTTAGTAGCTTTGTGTTCTCCTTGAAGAGAGTTTCGCAACGAGCTAAAGTATGTCCAAAAAATGGAGTTAATATGAATGAGACACCGTGTTTCAAAGTAAGGGAATGAAACACAAACTTTGGAAAAGAGAAATGTCCCACATCGCCCAAAACATGAAGTGATAACATGTTTTAAAGGAAATCATGACTTCTACATTCAAAATTTCTTTGGTTGGTTCTATGCCAACACCCACGTGCGCGTGCAAAGGGTGCAAATTTTAGGATTTATGGGCCAAAATTAGTTTGAAACTTCTGAACTTCAGAAGATACGAATGCAGATTTGTTAGTTTGCCTAAGCGCCTATATTTTTGTTGCAGATTCAGGTTTCTTTTCCAGAATTCTGTAACTATTATGGAATAAATATAAACTTATGGAACAAGTTTATACATAAAATATTTTATGTTTATAAAAGATGTCAAATCGTGCATATAATTTTTTTCAGATTTGAGGATATTTTTCAGCTAATATTCTGTCTTTTTGACCAATATAGGTTTACGCTATAAATAAAAGAAAAAATTTCATGTTTCGTCCTTGTGGTTTACACCAAACATCACGTTTAGTCCCTAACTCAAATTGAATACACGGATGATCCCTATTTTTGAAACTATCAACACATTTGGTCCTAATTTTTGATGTGTAGGTGTAAAACCCAAAAAAAAATAATAATAATAAAAAAAATTTAGAAGTTTTTATTATTTTCTATACATAAGTTATGTATGGCATGGATATCAACAAGTATTACGTTAAAGTGTTTCACTTAGCAAATCACAATGCTGACTTTGTTAATCACCTTAATATTCGTTAACTATATCGTTTTAAATCCCGTCTTTTTCGACTACTTTGTTAATTTATAGCCTCGTATATGCATCCTAATATCTAGTATTTAACAAGGCCCCTAATCACATTTTCGCATGATATACTATTCATACAATATCACATTTAGAGTATAAGACACACAAAAAAAACCCCACGTTGATGTCTAATTTCAAAATGAAACGATCTATACCGTTTCTCTCGGCAAGTTAATTGGCTAGACATATCATATATGCATGTCAATCAAGCAAATTCAAAAATCTCAGCTTTAAAAAAATAGCATTTTGACGAGAAACATATTCGTCGTTATTCTTCTTTTTGAATCTCTCGATTCAAATCACATAAAAGAAAGAAAAATAAAAACAAATTGCTACATCAGCTAGAAGGATTCGAGTACAACAAAACTCAATATATTGGGGTTCACATTGGCGTTGATCCATCTTGCTTGGTTGTTGTTCGTAAACGTGAGTGCGGTACATGGCTCGTCATCTTTACTCGCAATAGAGTTCCTGATCGGGTTGATCTGATCGTTCCGTGTTAGTGTCAAGGGTTCTGGATACGTTTGTTGTGGTTCGAGTTCTGTTCGGGTTTTGTTCGCTGCGGTATTTGATCTTGGTTCGTGACTAGGTGGATCCTTTGCGTTACGCTTGGCTATTCGTGTTAACCATGTCACTTTTGATTTTGATCTCAATATTCTCTCATTCAGCTGTGAGGTAACTCTCAAGTCATTATAATTATCGTATGCTGTTATTATACTTAGTGATCGGACAGACTATATTTTTAGATCGTCATGCAATAGAAGCATATCGAATCATCGGTGATATTTTTCAAACAAACTATATTGCGAATCTGCTGCGTATGGCATGCGAAGATGAAGACCTTTCTTCATGGGATTAATTATTATTTTATACTTTTACCCTAAGCTATCTTAATGTTATCAAGTAATCCCATCTAAGTACATAAGCAACTTTTTCAATCAGTAAATGTATTTTTTTTCCTTAACTTCGTAAATTAATGAAGTAGTCACATATTTTAAAATGAGGACTTATTAGGTATGTAAATATATAGATAGATGACATTCATTTGTGATCTTTATGTATAGAGTAATGGAAAGGATATAATTCGTACTACTTATTGCATTGAAGCAGTTAATTTTCTTAAGACGTGTAAGGTACGGATATTCTTATCTCTCTCCTATTATTTGTATCTTTCGTTTATTCGATTGATCGTACGGATTTTTCGTCCTTTCAGTAAGGACTTCCTTTCCTATGCATGATTAGGATTCCCCGTCTGCAGCCAAATGTTTTTCCCAGTATGTGTTTAAGCTTATCAGTAATCATGTTAATAACTAAATAAATTGCCTGAACATTATATACAAGCATGACCAGTTTATGTACTAGTTACGGAGGTACCGTAACCATGGCACTAGAGGCACCGGTGTCGTGACTCACATCCAGGAGAGTGATATCCTGCATCGTCCCACTCATGTTCAGTTTGGCCATTTTTATATGTATGTTTAGTGGGGCGTATGGATGCATCCTAGGCTTATCAGTTTACAAGTTATCAGGGTGAATGTGGTGTGTGCTCTACATCCTTCACATTGGAGCTGATCCCTCCACCCAGCACAGTATTTAGAGGTCACCCCTCTACAGTTATTTATAGGTCACCCCTCTACAGCATGACGAGGTCACCCCTCCAGTTATTCATGCACCGTTGTTACAGCACATGACCTATATAAGCTCTGGAAATTAAAATACAGTAAATGCATGTTTTTAGATGTAACAGATAACAGTTCAGCTTTATTAATTATAAATCAGACCTTACAGATTATACACAGATTTCCGCTGCAACTTTACTTATCAGCCTTACAGCTCCAGTATTTTATCATCTGTTTCATTTCAGTAATTCCTTATCATGCTTTATATCTGTTCACTGAGCGTTATGCTCAGCCGTAGTTCCCTTTCATGTTCTAACGGCAGGTACACCAGGACGCTCTTAGGATTCTTAGAGTACGTGCATTTGGATGGAAGCTATCCAGACTTCTTACTTTATGTACTTACATTATTCTGCTTATTTGGACATTGTTTAGTCCTTTCCTTCAGTATTTTACTTTTCATGTTTTGGCCTTATGTTTGGATTACCGATGTTTGATTCTGGTATTCCCTTTATGGTCAGTTAATGTGTTAGGACATTTACCTTATGCTTTGATGACACGCCATAAATACACGTAACGATCCACTTATCCAAGTTGGGTGTTACAATTATGGTATCAGAGAGCAAGGTTCGACCTGTAGGCTCTAAAACTTGACACGTGACTAGTGGGTAGTCACCAGGAACTTCCCAGATTTTGGCGTTGTTATCTTTCATGTTTCTTATGCATTTATTAGTCAGTTTTCTTCAATTATCAGTCAGTTTTATTAAGATTTCGACTAAGTAAAAGGTTGGTACAGGACTGGCCATATTTAGTCGCATGTGCTTTTCTGCGAATTTTGTTTTGGTGAACCGACCCATAGGCGTTCACCCTTGCCCGTTTAGATTTTTGTATTGGTGAACCGACCCAATGGTGTTCATCCTTACTCTTGACAAATTCATGCTTTCAGTCGAATATTACTTGGTGAACCAGCCCATATACGTTCACCAATGTTCAGATCAAATTTCATGCTTTTTAGTTGAATGTTGTTTTGTGAACCGATCCATAGTTGTTCACCTTTTCTCATATCATGGCATTTTATAAATTTTGACAAGTATGGATTGGACTACAACCACCCATATTTAGTCACAGATTGTAAATTCTATACATGAAAGTTCTCAGAAAATATTGACAAATATGGATCGAAACAGAACAGCCCATACTTAGTCACATGCTTCCTACTATGAATACTGTGAATTAAGCCATAACTATCCACATCAGTTGATGTTAAACCTCAGTTAATTATCTTTGTATGTTCTTTGTAACAGTCAAATTTCATGCTCTTACGTGAAGGTCGTTTTCATGCTAAATAAGTTTCATGTCTCCTTACGAGGATTATGATTTCAGTAAAGCAATGATGTTTTCATGCGAAGATACAGATGAATTTCAGCAAAACTCTATTTCATGATAGATCATTATTTGGTCTTTGTTAATCATGTTTCATGCTGACCATTGTTGGAACTTCAATTAAACCATACTTTCGAGCTCTCTATACAACCAGTAGTAAGTCGACGCAGGAATTGTCAGCCTATCATGTTACTTATTTCAGTTCAGTTACTACCGTTTAAATCAATTTATTTCCTTGATCATGTCAGACAAGCGACACCAGTATCGATAATCCCATAAAATTTCCACCAGTGCCGTGTACAGTATTTCATATGTACCCCATGTAGAGTGTCTCAGTTATACTCCATGTACAGTATTTCATGTGTACTCCACGTACAGTGTCTCAGATATGCTCCATGTGTAGTATTCATTTTGTACTTCATGTACAGTAGTCCAGGTGTACTCAGGTACCCTACTCCATGGATATTGCTAATCGTTCCTCAATCATCTCAGGCGTTTCCACTTGTCAATATTATACCAGGTGCTGATGCTGCTCGTGAGTTGAAGATTTTACCAGATGTTGATGCTGCTAACACATTGAAGACCTCACAAATGCTGATGTTGCTGATACTTTGGAGATTTCTCATGATGCTGACGTTGTTATACTATGAAGACTCTGCAGAACAAGGACGAAAACTATAAATTTGAAATTTCTGACGAGAATAAACTTCTACCATTCTATTCTAGGCTTTTACTTTCTCAGCTAGATGTCATACTTCACTCAACTAACCGTTCATTCAGAAGAGTGGGAACCGGAACCCAGCCGGCCACTCAGCAGAATAGTTACATGAATCACGGTCATGATAATGACCGTTATAAATTGACTAGACAAAGAAATAGTGACAACCACCATGCTTATAATTAATCAGTCAGTAAC
Organism: Glebionis coronaria; assembly: GCA_025667525.1. Taxonomy (NCBI): domain Eukaryota; kingdom Viridiplantae; phylum Streptophyta; class Magnoliopsida; order Asterales; family Asteraceae; genus Glebionis; species Glebionis coronaria. The sequence continues at coordinate 100,559,144 of CM046882.1, read as the reverse complement.
CATCAGAACTCCGGAACAGAAGTGACCAGAAATACAAGAGGTCAGTAGTCTAACCGGTCCGCCAATCCTAGCAGTTACCAAAAAATAAAATTCAGCCTTGTCCAGGTTCATCCACTAAAACACATATCAGGACACCAGTCATGGTACACGTCATGCGAATCTTTCCTCAAAATACGAGTCAGAACTCATAATTCCAATATGTTTCTAAACCAGGCCCTTAGTAATTCAGGGTACCCTTCAGGAAGGGGTATACCCGTTCTATTATGCCACACATGAATCAGATCATATAAAAATTCAGTCACCACTACTAGAGTATGGTTCAGGTTAAACACGCAGTATTCACTCTGTGAGGTTATAGACGAACACATTCAGTGAAAAGTCGCTATGTTCACTCCACGTATGCCTATGTCAGCTTTATATTAAATCAGGTACTCCCCTGCATCTCAGCCAGAAAAGACTCCACAGTACCACCGTATTTATAAAGATTTTTCCTTCCAGTTGAAGACAAGATCCGTCTTACTAACTCCCAAAGATAGCAATGTTATTTTCTGCCATATGATCAATACAAGTTGTTATACTTTACCACAAGTGGCCTATCATTCCAAGTTACGAAGACATTGTTAACTACCAGCTATAATCCACTTCTGAAGTTTCTTAAAATTCATGATCAGCAGATTACTCCAGAATTTCCAGATGTAAATTCCAGAAGGTTTTCAAGGCGTCAGCTAAGTTAAAAGAGTTGCAGCAAATGTTGCCAGAGTTACCGGAACGAGGCGAAATCGCCCTAGCACATCACCAGAAGATGCACCGTTTTCTGTCCATCGGGAAGAAGGCTAGTAACATGAGATCATGTATTGACCACAGGGTAATTTACCAGATCACCCTTTTAGTTGATATTCATTCCACGTATAGAAGGTTTATCTGACCTGCTACGATGCCTTGAACATTTTTTTTAGGAAAATCTCCGATCATACTGCCATCAGTGGTGAGAAGAAGAACGTGATGTTCTCCAGACTGCTATTACACATACCATATCCTCTCAAAAATTTTGATCCATACTCCAGAGCTCCCTAATGCTCCAACTATGTTATGAAATTTATGAATAAAATTTTTCCTATGAATTCTCAGACAAAATCGTCAGTATATTCATTGATCACATTCTGATCCACTAAATCCTAAAGAAGAACGCGAGATCATCTTCTCACGGCCATGCAGATTTCCAGATAGGAGAAAATTATATGAGCAGTTTTCCAGATGAACAAACTGGCATTTCTGAGCCACCCTGTTTCAGCAGAAAGGAATTTCATACAATCCTGCGAACGTGAAGGCCATCACCTGATAGTCCCGACCGACGCATGTGAACAAAGTACAAATTTTTCTAGAACCTAACTGAATGTTACCACAGAAATTGACTGTTCTCCCTAAAAAGTTTGTCCATAACTATTCAACCGGATTTTCACCAGAATGTCCCATAATCGGAGGCAAAATTTTGATAGATGTAGTATCACACATTGATACAACTATGTTCATATCTCGATACCTGACATATCACAGGTTTAAGATAGAACGCCGTCATGCTAGTGAGTCAATACAATCCTTAGAAATTTCTGAACAAAATTGAGATAAGATTCCATGGAGGTTTTGGTCAGTTACCACAAACTCAGACGAAGCATGATGCTATCTAAGTCGTTGTTAACCAGTTAACCAGCCTACACGTCTTCTTTTATCCAAAATGATTCCAAGGTATTCCATCAACAATCCTGTCAGACAGAAGTTAGCGTTCACGAATCACGCTCACGTTCATGTCCACGATCACGTGTACGTTCACATTCACGTTCATGTTTATCTTCACTTTCACATTTACGTCTCATTCGCAGTATGATGCTGTTTCAGTTCATGTTCGTGCTATCTCATGATTTAAGCTCACGTTAGCATTCATAACATTGTCCACATTCAAGTTCGTGTGCCATTTCGCGATATACGTTTCACAGTCTATTGCTGAATACGGTAACAGAAAGCTTGAGAAACCTGACTCAAGTTAGCAGAGCTTTTCCATACTCAGGCAGACGTTTCAACCTCAGGCCGTATCGTCTGACATCCCTTTCTCAGTCAGCATACGTTCATGATATGTCTAGTATCACATTCACAGTATGTTCCACAGATCACGTCCCGACATATTCAATGCCCAACGTTCATCAGATGATCGCGAACCGTGTTCACAATTGTTCACGTAGTTCGTCCCTATATAGTTTCAGCAGGGTGATCAGAGATATAAATGTTATCTTTCAGAATATTTACACGTACCGTTTCATGTATCATACATGCTATAGTTTATTCAGTCTATCAGATTCAGAAAATCCATCTTAAGTATGGAACCATAATTTATTCAGCATTCATAAGGACAGGGTCAACAGGACCAAGATTTTTTATTTTTTATTTTATTATTATGTTTAGACCTTCAAAGGAATTGTTTCGAGTGGAAGGCCACTCGAAACGTGGAGTCCATCCGGACCTCTCATTTTTTTCCCTACAATAAATCGAGTTAAATTCTTCAACCATGTCACATTACATATTCACTTCAGTCATGCCATGTTTATACCCTTTCACCAGTGTTATGTTCAAAAATTGAGACGAATGATCCTTCAACTTATATGTCTTTTCAGCCTTCATGCTCTTTCAGCACATATGTACTTTCAGCTTTTATAACTTCACCAGCCTAAATTACCTTTAATTCGAGGATGAATTTTTTTCTTTTTAGAGGGGAAGAATTGTAAAACCCGCAGCAGTATCAGATTTCTAATTCGAGGACGAATTATTCTTTTAAGAAGGGTGGAGTTGTAAAACCCAAAAAAAAAATAATAATAAAAAAATTTAGAAGTTTTTATTATTTTCTATACATAAGTTATATATGGCATGGATATCAACAAGTATTACGTTAAAGTGTTTCAATTAGCAAATCACAATTCTGACTTTGTTAATCACCTTAATATTCGTTAACTATATCGTTTTAAATCCCGTCTTTTTCGACTACTTTGTTAATTTATAGCCTCGTATATGCATCCTAATATCTAGTATTTAACAAGGCCCCTAATCATATTTTAGCATGATATACTATTCACACAATATCACATTTAGAGTATAAGACACACAAAAAAACCCCACGTTGATGTCTAATTTCAAAATGAAACGATCTATACCGTTTCTCTTGGCAAGTTAATTGGCTAGACATATCATATATGCATGTCAATCAAGCAAATTCAAAAATCTCAGCTTTAAAAAAATAGCATTTTGACGAGAAACATATTCGCCGTTATTCTTCCTTTTGAATCTCTCGATTCAAATCACATAACAGAAAGAAAAATAAAAACAAATTGCTACATCAGCTAGAAGGATTCGAGTACAACAAAACTCAATATATTGGGGTTCACATTGGTGTTGATCCATCTTGCTTGGTTGTTGTTCGTAAACGTGAGCACGGTACATGTCTCGTCATCTTTACTCGCAATAGAGTTCCTGATCAGGTTGATCCGATCGTTCCGTGTTAGTGTCAAAGGTTCTGGATATGTTTGTTGTGGTTCGAGTTCTGTTCGGGTTTTGTTCGTTGCGGTATTTGATCTTGGTTCGTGACTGGGTGAATCCTTTGCGTTACGCTTGGCTATTCGTGTTAACCATGTCACTTTTGATTTTGATCTCAATATTCTCTCGTACAGCTGTGAGGTAACTCTCAAGTCATTATAGTTATCGTATGTTGTTATTATACTTAGTGATCAGACAGACTATATTTTTAGATCGTCATGCAATAGAAGCATAGCGAATCATCTGTGATATTTTTCAAACAAACTATATTGCGAATCTGATGCGTATGGCATGCGAAGATGAAGACATTTCTTCATGGGATTAATTATTATTTTATACTTTTACCCTAAGCTATCTTAATGTTATCATGTAATCCCATCTAAGTACATAAGCAACTTTTTCAATCAGTAAATGTATTTTTTTTCTTAACTTCGTAAATGAATGAAGTAGTCACATATTTTAAAATGAGGACTTATTAGGTATGTAAATATATAGATAGATGACATTCATTTGTGATCTTTATGTATAGAGTAATGGAAAGGATATAAGTTGGACTACTTATAGCATTGAAGCAATTAATTTTCTTAAGACGTGTAAGGTACGGATATTCTTATCTCTCTCCTATTATTTGTATCTTTCGTTTATTCGATTGATCGTACGAATTTTTCGTCCTTTCAGTAAGGACTTCCTTTCCTATGCGTGATTAGGATTCCCCGTCTGCAGCCAAATATTTTTCCCAGTATGTGTTTAAGCTCATCAGTAATCATGTTAATAACTAAATAAATTCCCTGAGCATTATATACAAGCATGACCAGTTTATGTACTAGTTACGGAGGTACCGTAACCATGGCACTAGAGGCACCGGTGTCGTGACTCACATGCAGGAGAGTGATATCCTGCATCGTCCCACTCATGTTCAGTTTGGCCATTTTTATATGTATGTTTAGTGGGGCGTATGGATGCATCCTAGGCTTATCAGTTTACAAGTTATCAGGGTGAATGTGATGTGTGCTCTACATCCTTCACATTGGAGCTGATCCCTCCACCCAGCACAGTATTTATAGGTCACCCTTCTACAGTTATTTAGAGGTCACCCCTTTACAGCATGACGAGGTTACCCCTCCAGTTATTCATGCACCATTGTTACAGCACATGACCTATATAAGCTCTGGCAATTAAAATACAGTAAATGCATGTTTTCAGATGTAACAGATAACAGTTCAGCTTTATTAATTATAAGTCAGACCTTACAGATTATACACAGATTTCCGCTGCAACTTTACTTATCAGCCTTACAGCTCCAGTATTTTATCATCTGATTCATTTCAGTAATTTCTTATCATGCTTTATATCCGTTCACTAAGCGTTATGCTCAGCCGTAGTTCCCTTTCATGTTCTAACGGCAGGTACACCAGGACGCTCTTAGGATTCTGAGAGTACGTGCATTTGGATGGAAGCTATCCAGACTTCTTACTTTATAAACTTAAATTATTCTGCTTATTTGGACATTGTTTAGTCCTTTCCTTCAGTATTTTACTTTTCATGTTTTGGGCTTATGTTTGGGTTACCGATGTTTGATTCTGGTATTCCCTTTATGGTCAGTTAATATGTTAGGACATTTACCTTATGCTTTGATGACACGCCATAAATACACGTAACGGTCCACTTATCCAAGTGGGGTGTTACAGTAGGTCCTTAGTTTCTTAGGATTGTAGATGTGTTTGATTGATCTAAAAAAAGTAGAGGAATGAAGAACTAGAGAGAGAGAGTTAGAGAGAGAAAAGGAGATAAAGAGAAGGTTGATTAAAGTGAATGTCTAGACACAAATGACCAACCCCTCCTAACATGCTAGGAGGGGGTTTATATAGCCCACCCTACATGTGGGCTATATGGACTATATTGGATCACGAGCCCAATATCATTGGAGTGACCGATCCTTTCTAAATACGTAAAAACGTATTTCCAACAATCTCCCCCAAAGGGAGGTCACTCCAAGTTACAATGTCCTAAATAGTCTATAACTCGTGATCTATGCTAACAATGATGTGACCGATACTTTCCTTGGAAAAACGTATTTCCAACAATCTCCCCCAAAGGGAGGTCACACCATTTACAAAATCTTAAACCTAGCATACTATGTTTGAGTCTTCGATCTTGTTCTTGTGAATATGCTGATGAGATCTTTGACTTTGGTCTTGAACATGTGTCCTGGCTTTGACCTTGTGCATTCATCAGTTGTGATATTTGCCTCCTCGTGACTTCATGTTCCACATACTTATACTTTTATAAATTCAAGAAAGCTTCAGAGTTTGATACAGTGGAAGACTTGACTTTTAGACTTTCTTGAATTTGTTGAAGTATTAAGTGCATACAGTATAAGCATGTGGTGACAACTTCTTCTGGATTGTACACCGCAATGCCACCTTCTTGTTACGCTGCATAAGACAGTTAGCAACAAAACATATACACGGATGAAATGGCCTTGAACATTTCATTCTAAATCAGTAGCATTTTACCTCCGGTCGGTGAAGACCGTTGGACGATATAAAATATCGTACTTGTGACAGGTAGTTTCAATTAAGAACCTCCTTGACAAGATTTCGCGGGTACACCCGTTCTCTTTATTCGACCATCCAAAGCTGACTGCGAACATAAAGAGTGAATCATTTGGATAATAATATCCGCATGATTTGAAGCCGTCAATTCATGTTCCTGGAACAAGTGAAATTCAATTAAGAACCGCACCATTGTTGCTTTCCAGTTGTCACGAGCTTGATTCGTATAGAATCTTGCAAGTTACCTACCAAGTGCTGTTTGAGGTTAACACTAGAAGGATTTCCACTCATCACTGTGAACACTAAGGTATCACTCTGAGTGTTCTGGCAAGATCACTAAGATATTATATAGAGGCCTGGAACGTGTTTAAATTCATTTAAGAATTAAACCACTGTTGCTTTCCAGTTATCACAAGTTTGATTCATAAAGAATCGCACAAGTCACCTACCATGAGCTTTTTGATATTCGCTCAAGAAGGATTTCCATCTTCATTGTAAATACTTTCGTATTACTCGGATGTTCAGGCAAGATTATGAGGATATTGCGTAGAACTCTTAAGATCTTTCTTACTTTTCACAGTATGTGAAGAAGCAAGGAATTATGAAAGTGTGTCCTAATGAGATATTTGATGATCTCAAATGGCTCTAGACTCAATCGTGTATTTTGGATTTTAGTGATCGGAGGCTGGAGATGAGTGCCACCATTTCAAAACCAATTTATTCGGAGTGAATAAATCAATAGATAATGCGTTGTCTCCGTGTGATTAAAACAAATATCTTTTGAGAGATATCTGAGTTAGCTGGGATGGTTTGTGCATTGCATCACTGGGTCCATGATGTCTGTCTTCAATATCAAGCATCATTAAAAATGATATCAATAGCATATGTATTGACCCGGATTCTGCCTAAGGTTGTAAGGAGGGCTTCTTTCTTTAAACCCTTTATCTTTACAATTCTTTTTCATTCTTCAACCCCTTCAATGCTTACCAATACGTCATCACTAGCACATTGTCGTGATTGTTCCAGTGCTAACTTAAGTACTTGGTCGGCATTCATCTACGTTCACAATCTTTCTCCATCTTTCCTAAGGACTACTATTTCTAGCTATGGAATGTCCTTGGGAAGATTCCTCCGGTTCTAGAGGAATCATTGGACTTTAACCTATCCTACCATCCTTATGTCACCACAATCTTCACCGTCGTGAATAGAGATGTTTTGGGTAAGTGTATGACACCATGAAATCCATTTTGAAGTGCAAATCCATTTTGCTCCCCCTTAACATATGCCACGATATCCGAAAACATTTCGCACATGTCGGGATGAGCTATCACGTTAAGTCAAACTATTTGTGATTAATAATTTCCCATATTAAATCACATGTTCTCCCCCATATTAAAAATATTAACCCAATCGATGTTTTAAATATCAATTGATTTAATAGCATTTTAAGAAAATTTGGGAAGAAAATGCAAAGCCAATTATCTTTATGAATTACACAAGCTCCCCCTCAAATTAATGAGGGTACACTTGAAACGTAAATTAAATACCTTTTAAACACAAGTGTCAGGTATTTCTCACGTGCAAAGATCATATATGATAATGTATTCACAAGATTAGCTATTTATGAGGTTGGACCTGAATGATGGAGAACATCATATGAAAGAAGCACATGGTTCTTTTTCACGAATGTTGGTCGCCTCATCACGTCTGAAGTTATCTATTGACTCCATGTGTACGATTGATATCGTTGTCTTGACACCAACATGTGAACTTGGCACTTTCGGCGTCAAAGATTCTGAATGTTGGACAATTGCTCCCCCTCAATTGTTGACCCGTGTTCTATTGTTGTGCAATTAAGTTCGTTTTTTCATCGACTCACTCGAATTGATTTCAAATTTAAATGTGGATTAATTGTTCTTGGTGAATAAAACTTTTTTTGGTATTTTAAGACTAAAAACTATTTAATTAAAAACTACTAAATCTAATTAAAAAGGAAATATTTAATAAAACTACTTTTTCAAATTTAAGCAAAACTATTTAAAAATCATAACTAATTTAAATAAAAACTATTTGAAACTAAACAAAATTAATTAAACTAATTTAAAACTAATTTGAATTTAAATAAAATTTAAAACTAATTTTATGTGAAACTAAATTAAAATAAAAAGAAACTAATTTATAAAAACAATTTTAAAATTCTAAAAGTAATAAAATTATTCATTTTGTTTATTTTTATTTTTATTTTTTAAACTTTATAAAAGTAAATAATTAAAAACTTTTAATTAAATCTAATGAAAACTTTGAATTAAAACTTGTAATAAACTAACATCCAAATTTAATGAATCTATGTTAATTTCCTAAGCTATAATTAAACACAAATAAAGGGCTAGACAGGATGGTAAAGGCGTTGGGTTGTTAAACTAAAGGTCAAGGGTTCGAGACCCAGCGTGGACTATTTTGGAATGATTAATTTTTTGGAATTTGAAACAAACAAATCAAATGGATCTGTTGCTTTAACAGTAAGGCTAAATAACAATATCAGCAACTAAACTTAAACAGAATCGAAAAAAAAGCAAGTAAGCTAAAAAGGAAATAAGCAAATAACATAAAATAAGCAAATAAACCTATACTTTAAAATAAGCAAATCTAACTAACAGTACACTACTAAATCAGCAAAACTAAATTAAAAATAAATTAATCTAGACCAAAACTTAACAATATCAAATAAGCTAACGAATCAATCAACAAAGCCAACTAGAAATCCTATTAAACCAGCAGATAAGATCTAAACAATAGAACTAGATAAGCAAATCGAACCAAGTAAACCAAACTTATATTAGCAAAATAAAATGAAACGATATTTAAAATTTAGACAAAACAAGATACAGACTAAAACAAAACAACAAATTAACTAATATCAGAAAATAAACTCATAATAAGCAAAACTCAACCACAAATCAGTAAAAGCAAAAGCAGATTAATATATCAAGTCTAAGCAGAATACCACCAAATCAGAATAACAGATAACCCAATAAAATCAAATAAGCTTAAACAAATAAAATCAAAAATCTCAATTATATAAAAAAAAACTAAGAACATTAAACTAAAAATGAAGATGAACCTGGTGACGAAACCGTTGCGACGAAAGAAGGTGTTGAACCCCCTTGTTAAACCGAAACGACACCTCCTTAACCAAACTTCATTCTCGAATCAAAAACACCCTTCGACAGTATTCTAATAAACTTCCTGTAGGGAAATTTAACATCCACTTTTACTTAATTATTTTTAATTAAAAATAGATTTAAAGAGTAAATTGCAATAAAATATAAATAATTAAAGAGACAAGATTAAACTAAATAAAACTTTTATTAATAACTAAAATTTGATTACAAAACTGAAAAGAAAATTACAATTTAAATCTAATCTAATTTTACATAAAATAAAATTAAAGTAAAAAATGGCACACACACATTACATAATGAGAGGGGTTTTTATAGGCAAACCCTAAAAACCTTCTTGATAAACTTGGTGAGCAAGGAAATAAATCTCAGCCGCTCTTTTCTTCTTCCTTCCTTCTCTTTCTTGATCAACGGTGGAAATAACATTCCCTTGCACACGGATTGCCATCGTGGCAAGGGAGTGTGTTTGTTGTGCTAGTTTCAGGCTGAGGTGTCTTCATTTTATTAGTGGATTGATGGGAATGAGGTGTCCCATCCAATCACAAACGAGAAAATAGGCCACGTAGATGATTAAGGACCACCATCTTTTCAACTGCGATTTTGATGGGGAATTAATCACCAATCGTGTGAATCACACGATTTAAGCAAAAGCCCCAAATTATCTTGGTGTAATTTTTGATTAGGGTTTGGGTAACAGTAATTTTTTTCAGGGTTATTTAGGAAGATGGGAGGTTGTGTTTTTTTTTGTTTTATGAGAGAGAATAATGAAAAGTGAAGGGTTGCATCGTTTGTATCGAGTGTGAGGTGTGGGTAAAAGTAATAACCGTGTGTGAGTTGGTGAGAGTTGACCAGAAAGTGAAACTTATCTTCCCCTTTTAATCGTTTCTCCTTTACCTTGACTTAATTGGGCTTTCAAACCCAAAATTCCACCGTCTCCATTTAAATTGTTGTAATATTGGGCTTTTAGCCCAATAACTCCATCCGTCCTTGTTATTGTAAAGTGAAATGGGCCAAAATGGGTTTTTTGGTCTTAAAAGTAAATACTTGTTCTCTTATTAGGCTTTTGGGCCCAATAACCAAATGTGGGTCCCACAAGCCCAATTATCTTCATAAAAGGTTAAATCCACTAAAATCGAGCTTGATTTTGGCTTTGACTATCTTTCCTTTAAACTCGTGTTGATTTTGCCGGCTTTCGTGATCTTTGGTACACTTTTGGTCTCTTGACTTTGTCTTTGTCTCTTTCTTGGACTTTTCTTCAACATTTGACCGTGAAATCCCGTGTTTTCTTTCCTTTTGATCTTTTGTACCTATTTAACACAAAAACACAAAACCACGCGTAATTCCGACTTTTACGATATTAAACACATGATTAGGTCTTGTTTTCCCTTGATTTTAGTGGCAAAAGGATAACTGTTTACACACTTATTAAATTCCCTACACTTGACCATTGCAATGACCCCATGCATTGCATAATTTTAAATCATAAAGTTACATTTTTCTCATAATTAACCTATCTTGGCCTTTATTAAGATATACTATTACTACTACAATGAAAAGATAAAAACTTAAAAGGAAACAAAAGTTATAACAATTTTATAAACTTGGAAATTATTTAATGGAAGAAACTCGTAAAGAAATCTAAGACTTAAATTAGGGCTTTGGTGTCATGAATATTAATCACCCTCAAGTTTCACGTTCCCCATACCAAGCTTAAAAACGAGATCGTTGTTTACCATAAGTCCTCAAGTTAAAACCACTTATATAAGACAATTGTCTAATACTCTTTCTCCAATTCCTAAGTTGTATCTCTAGCTTTTAAGATTGTCATTCACCCGTAGGCTCATTTGACTTATTTAATAATTATTAGTCCAAAAATGAAGGCAAAACGGTGCAAACCCGACACTCAAAACCTAACCTCGTCCTCAAAAACATTGCCACTAAAGTAAGCCCACATCAAGGATGATTTAACACGATTTGGGGAATAAATTCCCGGATCCAAAATTTGGCCAATAGTACTACTTATTAATTATTCCTCCAAAGTCATGTAGACTTTATGTGGAGTTTAGCAAGTTCACATCATATACCCTTAGGCTCTTTAAGATGTAAAAATGCTCCTCATCTATTGTCCACACCCTAAGGCTCCTTGAACGATAAACAAGGGAATTGATTTTTTGATCAATTTTTATTCAACACTTACCATGCCATACACCCTAAGGCTCTAATGACAAGGTTCGTGCTACATGCCCCACACCCTAAGGCTCCTTGAGGTCATGTTTTAATCTTATTCTTTCTTTATTTATGATATATATAGTAGGGCAAATTCTGCGGTCCCATGGTCTGAATACCTCCTACTTAGTGGTTATGAGCCACCTTAGTCGGAAGTCCACAACGCTGGCACCCTCAATGTGTTCATGCTTTAATTAGAAGGAGATAAAAGATTTGGCTAAGAGTTAAGATATCGAATCTACACCGCAAAAATCCTCATTTATTAAGCAATTAAATATACAAGCGAGAAGAAAGAGCCACAAAAACTCATATAAGCAAGAATTAACCCTTAAACTTATTATCAACTCTATCATCTCTCGTTCTCCATAATTTAAAATCTCAAGGAATGAGACTCGTGGATGCTTAGCCTAATAAACCTATTAAGGTCCATATGGTTAAGGATACTAGCTAGAGTAAACTTGGATAAGTAAACTCAGGTTGAGTCAAAATATTCACGACGGGCCTAATATATCAAAGATATCTAAACTTGTTAAAACCATTTTATTCATTTATTTATTTTTGACTTTATTCTTGAAATGAAATATATAAATACGATGTGATGACAAAATAAAAGAAAATAAATGGAAATAATACTAGGCCAAAATAGATCAAAAATTTGAGAAACGTTGAAAATTTTAAATTTTTCGGTTAAATGAGGTCAAATTCATGGAAAATCCCGCTTAAATTCGATAGAAGTCCCCCCTACACTTAATATAAACATTGTCCTCAATGTTTAAGCATGTGGAAGAATAAACTCCCTACACTTAGGACATTGAGTACGTTGTTTAAATCAAGCTAAGGAAGAGACAGCTAAAGTGATTACATTTATTCAACTTATTTATTTACATGTATGAATCACAATAGAAAAAACTTATCGAAGAAACCGGGTACACGGGAACACGGGATCACGGGTCGCGTCAAAAACACCAAAAGTGGATCATGAAAGCACACATCCCTGCACAACATCACAACACAAACAACCTACTTGGCTCCCCCTACACTTATTGGTGGAAATGGGTGAAGGTGAAAAAGGGTGGAATAGGTGGAAAAGCTAAAAATCTAACCTAGTTATACGATGCTTGATTTATTTATCATGAGTCTCTCGCTCGACTCGATTTCCCGAATATCATCATTCAAATTGGAAAAATCATGGAAAAACCAAGATTTCCAAGGGAGGAAAATCTCTCCATGATAAAGGGTGTAACAAAGTCATATAAGGAATACCCCATGAAAATCCACCCGGGTCAAACACATAATTTCCATCATGAAAGGAAATAAACCCCGAGGTGGTAGAATCACACACGGCAAAGAAAAGTGGGGTACCCTTGGTCAAAAATTTCTTACGAGGAAAGGTGCTATGGTGATATGGCAATGATACCACGAAAGTCTCTATTCCGTGATCAAACACCGATTCTTTAACTGGAAAATAGCAAGAGGTGTTGAAGTTTAAGCTCAAAATATCATCATAATCCAAAGTGGGAAAGTCTTCCTCTTCCAAACTTGATGTGAAAACATAAGTTTCATCGGAGTCATAGGAAAACTCATCCTCGTGGGGAAAATAGGTATTTAGAAAGATATCTAAATCCTCCTCAAATGGAATAACCTCTAAAGTAGGAATGATCTCTAAGAGTGGAGGATCCACCTCGAAAGTCATGACTTCTAAAATTGGAGTATAAAAGTCAAAAGGAGTCTCCATGGAAAAATCACTCATAGAGATATGAGGTGCATTAAGATCATGGGGTGGGTCGTCAAAGTTAATGAGATCACTTAAAGAAGTGTCATCATCGTAAGTATCAAAGATTGGTGTATCAAAAATGGGTGGGTCAAAAGTGGGTGGGTCAAAAGATGGGTCGTCTAAACCGAAGATAGTGTGATCACTTAAAGAAGTGTCATCACAATAAGTATCGTAAATAGGAGTTTCAAAAATTAGAGGCTCTAAGGGAAGGGATGAAGTTATCACAAAATCATTTTGATTAGATTTTTGAATTCCAAAAGGATTAATAAAAGTCTCTTCATTATCATAATTAAGAACATCAATCATATTGACCGACTCTTTTCCATTTGATTTAGTTGTGATTTTTCCCATTTTAAAAACTTGTTGTTCATCTCTAACCCTAAGAATTAACTCCCCTTCGGCCACATCAACTAAGGCTCTTCCGGATCTTAAGAATGGTCTACCAAGTATTAACGGAATACGAGGATCCATCTCATAGTCGACGAGGACAAAGTCCACGGGAAAAGTGAATGTACCAACTCGAACAAAAACATCTTCGGCAATACCAACAGGGTATGCGAGAGTTCTATTAGCTAACTCGAGAGTCATGCGAGTCGGTACAAGGTCGGGTAATGATAATTGTTTCCATACCGAGAGTGGCATAAGATCGATGCTAGCGCCGAGATCCGCTAAAGCCATACAATCATCAATTTGAGGAAACGAGCAAGGTAACACGAATCGTCCGGGATCTCCTAGCTTTTCGGGAAGCTCTTTGAGAAGAATCGCGGAACAATTCTCATTTAAACGAGTGTTCACGAGCTCAACCATTTTTTCTTTCTTATTAAGCAAATCTTTGAACATCTTCATAAATTTAGGCATTTGAGCAAGTGCTTCAATAAGGATAATGTTAACATTCACGTTGGAAATCATTTTCAAAAAGTTGGAAACATGAACGTCATCTTTGGTGAGCACTTTAGCCTTTTCCAACCTATAGGGAAAGGGATATTGGGTTTAGTGTTTGAAGGTTGAGAAGGAGAAGGACTTGCTTCTTGAACAACCTTAGGGTTAGGCTCATTAGGTAATGGAGAACTAGTACTAGGAGTGGCAGTGGGAGGAATCACCGAAAGGGGAGTAGGATTACTCATTATGACCTCCGGGCCTTGTCTCTCCTTTATGGGCGAAGAGATGGAAGGTCCCACTAAAGTGGCTCCACTTAGAGTAGTAGCACGAGGGTTATTCTCGGTATTGGAAGGTAAGGCTCCTTGGGGTTTAAAGGCTTGCAACATTTGCACGAACTTCCTATCGGTGGACTCTTGCATTTGTTTCATAGTTCTCTCATGTTCGGTCAACTTTTGTAGAACCAAGTCCATTTGAGGATTATGCATGTTCATTTGATTATACCCTTGATTAGAAAAACCTTGGTTTTGATATTGAGGTTGAAAACCGTTGTTATTATGAAAACCTTGGTTATTATTTTGAAACCCTTGATTTTGACCATTAAAATTCCCGTGATTTGCATTCCCTTGAAAATTACCCATTTGAGGACCTTGGTTCCTATTTTGGTTTTGGGTATTTTGGGCGGGTGGGGGTGGTCTTTTTGGAGCTACAAAACCCGGGGGAGCCAAATAGTTAGTACTCTTATAAGACAAATGGTTAACATCAACATTTGGTTTGAAATGAATCCGCTCATTTTCATTGTTGTTATAAGCATAAACTTGTTGTTGTTGATTGTAAACCCTGTCACAATCAAAATATGAATGTGGTCCACCACAGCTCTCACACGTTTCACAAGTCTCTTTTAAAGCATTTACTTGACCATTGATGGCTTTGGTATTGTTAGGGGTTTGTAGAGCAATTGATTCAACAAGCGAAGTAAGCTTATCAATTCTCTTGTTGCTCTCACTAGTACTAACACTTGCCATAGTAGCCCTAACATTTTTGGTTTGTACTTTTGCCTTGTTTTCAATTATAGCCCAAGCCTCGTTCATGGATTTCACAAGAAAATTGCTCCCCGCGGCACTATTAAGTGAGTCTTGGTCATTAAGAGTTAAACCATTGTAAAACGTATTGATTTGATGCACTTTAGTGAAACCATGTTGTGGACGTTTTCTTAAAAGCTCCTTAAAACGATCCCAATACTCACGAAACGTTTCCCCATATTTTTGTTCAAAGGTAATGATGTCATTCCTTAAAGAGGTGGTCCTTGATGGTGGGAAAAAGTAGTTTATGAACTTGGTCTCTATATCAATCCATGTAGTGATACTTTGGGGTGGTTCCTTATCAAGCCAAATCCGGGCTTGTCCCTCGGGGGAAAAAGGAAAGAGTTGTAAACGAATGGCCTCTTGTGGCACCCCATTGTATTTGACGGTGTTTGCCAATTGTATGAAACGTTTGATATGAGCGTGTGGGTCATCATTAGTACGGCCTAAAAATGGTGTAGCGGAAACCATTTGAATAAAACTCGTTTTAAGTTCAAAATTATTCGCTCCAATATCCGGCACCACAATCGCGTCATCGTTTCCTTCAACGTGAGATTGTAGAATCTCAATCATTGGTCGATTATACGTTGCCATCGTGTTGTTCAAAGCACGATTCTCAGGATCGTCTTGATTGACGGTCTTTTTGTTTTTCTTCTTCTTCTTTTTGGAAGAATTAGAAGTATTTGGTACACCAATCGGTCTGTATGTACGCGCGCGAGTGCACATACAATTAAAACTTTTAGGAATGAGGTAGGAGACCTTGGTCGACTTTGAGAGGAAAGGGATTATCCCTCTCGAGGTGCAATATTAAAAAGCTACAAAAATATATACTTAATACTACTTAAGTTGGCAAACCAATAATCGGTCGTCCCTTTCAATATACGCACAAGCAAGCGGGGAAACGAGGTGGCACAAAGCACTTAAAAACCTTTTACCTTAGACGGCCTTTTATAGCGCGTCGCCTTATACCCACCTTATAGTTTGTATATATCGAGTTCAAACTTCTTACTAGTATTTATCTATTTTTCCCTTTTTTCTCGTTTAGGATTCGAATACAATAGTTAGGTGATGAAATCCCAACTAAGGTCTTATTTGTAAATAGGTAAATTAATTGTGCTACGTTATATAATATAGTAAAAGAAAAATATTTTTGTATTTTTTTAGAAAAATATATATTCACAATAAAAAGCGAAAGAAATCGAAATAAGAATAATACGTAATATTTTTGGTGTAATACTTTAGGAAAAGTATTACTTTTGGATTTTTAATTTTTTTGGTGCAAATCTTAGGAAAGAGTTTGCTTTTGTTGATTTTTTAAATTTTTGTATTTTTAAGTTTTAGATTTTTTTGTGTTTTTGATTTTTTTTAACAATAAAAATAACGTTCAAAATTTAACGGATCCCAAAATCCAAATCGTCTCACGAAATCGTCAATCGTAACGAGCGAAGCGGCAGCGACGCCAATTTAATGTAGGTAATTTTGTTGTGCAATTAAGTTCGTTTTTTCCTCGACTCACTCGAATTTATTTCCAATTTAAACGTGGATTAATTGTTCTTGGTGAATAAAACTTTTTTTTGTATTTTAAGACTAAAAACTATTTAATTAAAAACTATTAAATCTATTTAAAAAGGAAGTATTTAATAGAACTACTTTTTCAAATTTTAAGCAAAACTATTTAAAAATCATAACTAATTTAAATAAAAACTATTTTCAAACTAAACAAAATTAATTAAACTAATTTGAATTTAAATAAAATTTAAAACTAATTTTATGTGAAACTAAATTAAAATAAAAAGAAACTAATTTATAAAAAACAATTTTAAAATTCTAAAAGTAATAAAATTATTTATTTTGTTTATTTTTATTTTTATTTTTTAAACTTTATAAAAGTAAATAATTAAAAACTTTTAATTAAAACTAATGAAAACTTTGAATTAAAACTTATAATAAACTGACAGCCAAATTTAATGAATCTATATCAATTTCCTAAGCTATAATTAAACACAAATAAAGGGCTGGACAGGATGGTAAAGGCGTTGGGTTGTAAAACTAAAGGTCAAGGGTTCGAGACCCAGCGTGGACTATTTTGGAATGATTAGTTTTTTGGAATTTGAAACAAATAGATCAAATGGATCTGTTGCTTTAACAGTAAGGCTAAATAACAATATCAGCAACTAAACTTAAACATAATCGAAAAAAAAGCAAGTAAGCTAAAAAGGAACTAAGCAAATAACATAAAATAAGCAAATAAACCTATACATTAAAATAAGCAAATCTAACTAACAGTACACTACTAAATCAGCAAAACTAAATTAAAAATAAATTAATCTAGACCAAAACTTAACAATATCAAATAAGCTAACAAATCAATCAACAAAGCGAACTAGAAATCCTATTAAACCAGCATATAAGATCTAAACAATAGAACTAGATAAGCAAATCGAACCAAGTAAACCAAACTTATATTAGCAAAATAAAATGCAACGATATTTAAAATTCAGACAAAACAAGATGCAGGCTAAAACAAAACAACAAATTAACTAATATCAGAAAATAAACTCATAATAAGCAAAACTCAAACACAAGTCAGTAAAAGCAAAACCAGATTAATATATCAAATCTAAGTAGAATACCACCAAAACAGAATAACAGATAACCCAATAAATTCAAATAATCTTAAACAAATAAAATCAAAACATCTCAATTATATAAAAAAAACTAAGAACATGAAACTAAAAATGAAGATGAACCTGGTGACGAAACCGTTGCGGCAAAGGAAGGTGTTGAACCCCCTTGTTAAACCGAAACGACACCTCCTTAACCAAACTTCATTCTCGAATCAAAATCACCTTCGAACAGTATTTTAATAAACTTCCAGTAGGGAAATTTAACATCCACTTTTACTTAATTATTTTTAATTAAAAACAGAGTAAATTGCAATAAAATATAAATAATTAAAGAGACAAGATTAAACTAAATAAAACTTTTATTAATAACTAAAATTTGATTACAAAACTGAAAAGAAAATTACAATTTAAATCTAATCTAATTTTGCATAAAATAAAATTAAAGTAAAAAAATGGCACACACACATTACATAATGAGAGGGGTTTTTATAGGCAAACCCTAAAAACCTTCTTAATGAACTTGGTGAGCAAGGAAATAAATCTCAGCCGCTCTTTTCTTCTTCCTTCCTTCTCTTTCTTGATCAACGGTGGAAATAACACTCCCTTGCACACGGATTGCCATCATGGCAAGGGAGTGTGTTTGTTGTGCTAGTTTCAGGCTGAGGTGTCTTCATTTTATTGGTGGATTGATGGGAATGAGGTGTCCCATCCAATCACAAATGAGAAAATAGGCCACGTAGATGATTAAGGACCACCATCTTTTCAACTCCGATTTTGATGGGGAATTAATTCCCAATCGTGTGAATCACACGATTTAAGCAAAAGCCCCAAATTATCTTGGTGTGATTTTTTATTAGGGTTTGGGTAACAGTAATTTTTTTCAGGGTTATTTAAGAAGATGGGAGGCTGTGTTTTTTTTTTGTTTTGTGAGAGAGAATAATGAAAAGTGAAGGGTTGCATCGTTTGTATCGAGTGTGAGGTGTGGGTAAAAGTAATAAACGTGTGTGAGTTGGTAAGAGTTGACCAAAAAGTGAAACTTATCTTCCCCTTTTAACCGTTCCTCCTTTACCTTGACTTAATTGGGCTTTCAAACCCAAAATTCTACCGTCTCAATTTAAATTGTTGTAATATTGGCTTTTAGCCCAATAACTCCATCCGTCCTTGTTATTGTAAAGTGAAATGGGCCAAAATGGGTTTTTTGGTCTTAAAAGTAAATACTTGTTCTCTTATTGGGCTTTTGGGCCCAATAACCAAATGTGGGTCCCACAAGCCCAATTATCTTCATTAAAGGCTAAATCCACTAAAATCGAGCTTGATTTTGGCTTTGACGCTCTTTCCTTTGAAATCGTGTTGATTTTGCCGGCTTTCGTGATCTTTGGTACACTTTTGGTCTCTTGACATTGTCTTTGTCTCTTTCTTGGACTTTTCTTCAACATTTGACCGTGAAATCTCGTGTTTCACTTCCTTTTGATCTTTTGTACCTATTTAACATAAAAACACAAAACCACGCGTAATTCCGACTTTTATGATATTAAACACATGATTAGGTCTTGTTTTTCCTTGATTTTAGTGGCAAAAGGATAAGTGTTTACACACTTATTATCGTCGTTTGAGTAGTCTCATCGTTGATTATGTAGATACCAATTGACAAAATCTTTGGTTTGTGGAGATGATAACTTCATAAAAACAAGATTTCTCTTGTTTTAACAAATAAATGCACTGACACGTACATATATTCGTGTTAGATTGTTTTATTCCGTAAACACAATCCCTTACATGGAAATAAAATAAACCATGCGCGAGAAAATTAATTCCCGTTGTTGAGTCAAAGTTTTCAAGTGAAATGCTTGACTTGAGTATGAAAAGAGGGTTACTATCTGAAATAATAGCAAACCATTTTGAGCATGTTTTAAAACATTTGAACTTCTGCTCAAACTTTATTTACAACCCCGTGTCATTATTGAACGACATTTCTAGTATCGTAAATATTATCGATTCCAGAAGACATGCTCTTTTTATCAAAACATTTTTTGAACACACAATTTTGTAAGATTTAGAAAACCTTTTTGAGAAATTCTCGAAAAATTGTGTTCAATGTTTTGAAAACCAATTATTTGAGCTTAAGATGTTGAATATCTTACAAAAACGAGCTCAAGTCCGAGAAGTTGTAAGCTTCCCGTTGTGTGGATAACTTTATCATCGGTGATAAACTTTCCTATTAACTGAAGAGCGAGTCCTAAGTTGACATTTACTTAGAAGTCGTTTTCATGAGCTTGAAAACTTTTGAATGTTTTAGCGTAAAGCTCATGACCGAGAAATGTGAATTTCTCGTTAGGAGGAAAAGTTCTCTTATTTAAAAGATACACTTTCCTTGATGAGCTTAAAACTTGGAATGTTTTAATACAAGCTCATGACCGAGAAAGTTAATTTCTCGTTACGAGGAAAAGTTATCATGAAAGATAAGCTTTCTTAGAAATTAAGGTGTGTTAGCCTCAAAATATTGAGCCAAACAAGAATGCTCGGTCATATGTTTATTGTGTATCGTATTTTAGAACGTTGTAATAGGTAGTATATTAGTCGTGTTATACGGGCTTAACTTTAGGCTAAAGTTCATTAATAAGTAACCAAAGCCCAAAAGGAAAGCCCGACCCAAACCATATAGTCCATAAAGAAGCCCGCATGTGGGTGGACTATATATACCCTTCCTAGCATGTTAGGAAGGGTGTTGGTTCATTTGTATTCTCACTTCTCAATCTAACATTCCACAAGTTCCAACCATCTTCTCTCTCTTTTCTCTCTCTAGTTTCTCTCTCTAAAATTCATCTCATTTCTTCCTTTCTTTCTTTAATTCGTGTATTACAATCATCATATATTAGGGACAACAATTGGTATCAATCGCCATGGGGTAGTTTTGTGATTGGTTTGTTGTTATTATATTTGATTCGTATGATTTAATCAATAAATCATCTCGAATTCAAATTTTTTGTGTTTTTCGTGTTCTATATCTTGCTACAAGTCTTCTATATACTTGTTGTAGAGATTTGGTTGTTTTGGTTTGGTTAAAAACACGATCTTGTTGCCTAAAAGTTGCTAAATTTGTTGCCTAAAAGTTGCTAAAATCGTTGCCTAAAAAGTTGGAAATAAGGTCCATTATTGCGACAGCTTAAATTTCGGAAAAGGTAAGTACGGTTTCGATCGCAATAACCCTCGGGTTTTACTTTGCGATCAGTATTGCGATAGCCCCCTTATTCCGACGCTTATTGCGATCGTTATTGCGATCTGGATTGCGACGGATTTAAGGCAATCTTGAAACGTTACTCTGCCCACATTGCGACAGCCACATTGCGATAGGTGTTATTGCGACAGATTATTCCGATCTGGGATTTCGATAGGTACACATTGCGATCTGAATATTCCGATCTGGGATTTCGATAGGTACACATTCCGATCTAAGGATTCCGACAGGTGCACATTGCGATCTAAAGGACATTCCGATCTAAACAACATTCCGATGGGCATTCCGATGGCACATTCCGATGACATGTTTAGCTAAATTTTGTTTGAGAATTTTTTAGATTTAGCCACCATCTAGACTAGTTTCGGAACGTAGTTTACACGAAGATTAAAAAAAAAAGTTAAAATTTTTAGGTCAAGTAAAATCAAATTTTTTCCATACTAGTTTTAGGACATTTCTAGCTCAATTTCAAAATTTGGTGATTACAAATTTTTTAGGTCTACCGTTTTGTCGAACTGAGGAATTTATTGTCGGGCTGAGAAAAAATCGCAATTTTCGGAATTTCAACAACCAAACAATCACAACACAACTACTTAAGATCCACATTCGATTCATCATTTCAGAGAATATTGAGATGGATTCTACTGCCGAATATCGTGTGACGAACAACAACATAATGGTGGCAGGTAACAAGGAAAGACCACCAATGCTTGTGTCGGGTCGATATGATCAATGGCAATCCCGTTTTATACGTTACCTTGACACAAAACCTAACGGTGATGCTTTAAGGCAATGTATTTTGGAAGGACCCTATAAACTATCAAGGATTCAAGTTCCTGCAGTACCAGCCACAAACACAAGTGACGCACAACCCGCATATGAACGTGATGAGAAGAGGACCGACCTCACCCCAGAGAACCGTGCGTGGTTTGATGCAGAGAAGGAAGCAATCTAGTTAATTCTCAGTGGCATTGGAGATGAGATTTACTCTACGGTTGACGCATGTCCTACTGCTCAAGAAATGTGGACGGCCATTGAAAGATTGCAACAAGGTGAATCACTTAACAAACAAGATGTGAAAACTAAGATGTTTTTGAACTTTGGCAAGTTTACATCAAAGGATGGGGAATCAATTGATTCTTATTACTCCCGATTCTACAAGATGATGAATGATATGACCCGAAACAACTTGCAAGTTTCCACCATGCAAGTCAATGTCCAATTTCTACAGAAACTTCAACCAGAGTGGACACAGTTTGTCACCTTGGTGAAACAACAACAAAAGTTAGACGAAGTTTCATATCATAAGCTCTTTGACATCTTGAAACAATTTCAAAAAGCGTTGAACACAATTTTTTCAAGAATTTTTCAATGATATTCAAAATCTTTCAAAAATTGTGTGTTCAACAACTCCCATCCTCAAAAAGCGAAATGTGGATCATATCCTCACAATGATAATTCAATTGGATCAATTTTTGAGGGGGAGCATTTTAACTTCATGCAAAAGATTAACACATCTTTCTCCCGGAGATTTCAAGACTATTTTTCAAAATATATTTTAATCAAATTTGGTATCTCTAATATCAAAAGATTTTATATATTAGAGATAGGGGGAGAAAATGTGATTAAAATGTGATCTAATATAAGACTAAAGCACTTTAACACTTACCTACATGTTATAGTCCATAAAGAAGCCCGCATGTGGGTGGACTATATATACCCTTCTAGCATGTTAGGAAGGGTGTTGGTTCATTTGTATTCTCACTTCTCAATCTAACATTCCACAAGTTCCAACCATCTTCTCTCTCTTTTCTCTCTCTAGTTTCTCTCTCTAAAATTAATCTCATTTCTTCCTTTCTTTCTTTAATTCGTGTATTACAATCATCATATATTAGGGACAACAAGGTGCGAGTTACAGTCTGATATTTAACTGTAAGTCGTTGTGCATGAGCTTAAAAACTTCGAGTGTTTTTATTATTAGCTCATGCCTTAGAAAAATTAATATCTCGTTGTAAGGATAAGTTTATCATCGGCGATAAACTTTCCTTTTAATTGAAGAACGAGTTCTAAGTTGACATTTACTTAGAATTCGTTTTCATGAGCTTGAAAAACTTTGAATGTTTTAACGTAAAGCTCATGACCGAGAAAGATGAATTTCTCGTTAAGAAGAAAAGTTCTCTTAGTTAAAAGATACACTTTTCTTTATGAGCTTAAAACTTGGAATGTTTTAATACAAGCTCATGACCGAGAAAAATTAATTTCTCGGTACGAGGAAAAGTTATCATGAAAGATAAGCTTTCCTAAAAATTAAGGTGCGAGTTAGAGTCTGATATTTAACTGTAAGTCGTTGTGCATGAGCTTAAAAACTTCGAGTGTTTTTATTATTAGCTCATGCCCGAGAAAAATTAATTTCTCGTTGTAAGGATAAGTTTATCATCGGCGATAACTTTCCTTTTAATTGAAGAACGAGTTCTAAGTTGACATTTACTTAGAAGTCGTTTTCATGAGCTTGAAAAACTTTGAATGTTTTAACGTAAAGCTCATGACCGAGAAAGATGAATTTCTCGTTAAGAAGAAAAGTTCTCTTATTTAAAAGATACACTTTTCTTTATGAGCTTAAAACTTGGAATGTTTTAATACAAGCTCATGACCGAGAAAAATTAATTACTCGTTACGAGGAAAAGTTATCATGAAAGATAAGCTTTCCTAAAAATTAAGGTGCGAGTTACAGTCTAATATTTAACTGTAAGTCGTTGTGCATGAGCTTAAAAACTTCGAGTGTTTTTATTAATAGCTCATGCCCGAGAAAAATTAATTTCTCATTGTAAGGATAAGTTTATCATCGGCGATAAACTTTCCTTTCTTTGAAGTCCGGAGCATAATCTGAAATATAATTATACGCCATTTACACGAGCTTAAAACTTTTGAATAGTTTTAATGTAAGCTCGCGTCCGAGAAAATTTAATTTCTCGTTAAGGAGGATAAGTTTATCATCGGCGATAAACTTTCCTTTATTTGAAGATCGGGCCATTGTCTGACATTTAACAGTGAACCATTTACACGAGCTTAAAACCTTTGAATGATTTGCACGTAAGCTCGTGTCCGAGAAAATTTAATTTCTCGTTAATGAGGATAAGTTTATCATCGACGATAAACTATCCTTCATATGAAGAACGGGTCATCGTCTGACATTTAACGATGAGCCTTATACACGAGCTTAAAACCTTTGAATGGTTTTAGGATAAGCTCGTGTCCAAGAAAACTTAATTTCTCGTTAAGAGGGTAAGTTATCGTTGCGTGGATAAACTTCCCTGTCTCTGAAGTCCGGGTCATCGTCTGTCATTTAACGAGGAGCCATATACACGAGCTTAAAACCTTTGAATGGTTTTAATGCAAGCTCATGTCTGAGAAAAATTAATTTCTCGTTTTGAGGGTAAGTTATCGTTACGTAGATAAACTTCCCTGTCTCTGAAGGCTGGGTCATCGTCTGAAATTTAACGAGGAGCCATTTACACGAGCTTAAAACCTTTGAATAGTTTAAATGTAAGCTCGTGTCCGAGAAAATTTAATTTCTCGTTCTGAGGGTAAGTTATCGTTAAAGAGATAAACTTCCCTTTCTTTGAAGTTTGGGTCACAGACTGTGATTTGAATGTGAGCCATGTACACGAGCTTAAAACCTTTGAATGGTTTTAGGATAAGCTCGTGTCCGAGAAAACTTAATTTCTCGTTTTGAGGATAAGTTTATCATCGGCGATAAACTTTCCTTTCTTTGATGAACGAGTTATGGTCTGTGATGTGACTATAAGTCCTGTACACGAGCTTAAAACCTTTGAATAGTTTTAATGTAAGCCCGTGTCCGAGAAAATTTAATTTCTCGTTTTTGAGGATAAGTTTATCATCGGCGATAAATTTTCCTTTCTTTGAGGATCGAGTTACAGTCTGTTATGTGATTGTAAATCATTTGTTGATAAGCTTAACTATGAATCCCCTGAGACAGTTGTTTCTCCGATATCTACTTCTTCAGCAACCAAACTCTAGAGTATCCTTAGTTGAACGGTATACAATGATTGGACCGCTTCTTTCTTTTGGAACATCAACTTTGGTACCTGCATTCTCATTAGGAATTTACATGCTTTGATATGGGTTAGAGATATCAATTTTAGAACCATGCGGGGATTTACAGTTTTCTTTTCTTGTGCCAGAGGTGGCCTGAGGGGATGATTCACTTGTCTTAGTTGGCAAACGTTTCCTTTTATAGAAAACCATAAGATCAGGCTTAAGTGATGTATCATCCTTTGCAATTTCCTCCCTAGTAGTCTTAGTAGAATAGGAGACAATCCTAGTTAAAGGGCACTCGTTTAGAGTGAAAGTTCTACCAGTGGGGCGCTACATTTTACCAATGGGTTTGATTTTAGCAACCCACTGGGATTTAAGTCTAGCACGGGAGTTCACCTCATTAAGTAATTTCTTGATACAAGAATCATGATTGGCTTTAAAGACACATTTCCTACATGTTTTACAAGTAGCATATTTAATGTCCGAGTAATTCCTAGATGATTGATCGATGCTCCTAGGAGATGACATGCTACGGTTAGCAGTGTTGGGTAATCTAGAAGGCATCTGACTAGGTTTGACATTGCTATCTCTTACATGTGTCTTTTGCTTAGCTTCCCTTAGACCAGATTTATGGCAAATGTCATTTGACCTAGTTCTAGACGTGGTCTTGGTATTTTTAGAGAAACTAGAGGCAATAATGTGATTAGGTCTTGCTAAAGATCTTTTGGTCACACTGGGCCTAGTTGTTGGAGTGACTGGTCTAGAAAGATGAACCAACTCAACTTGGAAGGCAAACCACGGTCTCGAGGATTGTGATCGCTCGGATCTAAATGCAGTCAGTTGTCGAATGAACTAATTTGTAGGCAGTTTCCCCAAGATTGATGGTTTTTCAAGCTTAGTGTCCACACTAGTTCCTTTAGTTTTCCTTAATTCATTTCTCAAAGCAGCTATAGCAAAAACCTTTTCCTGAACTTGAGCTTTTAAAGTCTCATTCTCTTTGAGCAAGTTATCTTGGGATGCCGATTTAGATTCAAGCAACTTAATTTGTTTCAAAATATTATCCTTTTCAGCTTTAGAATCTAGAACAGTTTGATTCATTTTTCGTTCAAGAACAACGTTTGACTTTTCAAGTTTTTCAAAATATGTTTAAAATTTTTCCGTTTTCTTTGAAATTCAATTTTGGCATCCTCAAGCTCTTTTGATTGCTGAGCTAAAATCGTTTCGAGCTCTTTAATCTTGGAATCGGAATCAGTTAATAAAGCAGTCATAAAGCATTTATCATGATGTACAATAGCATTTTGAACAATCTCTCCCCCATTATGACTCACATCGGATGAATCAGAAGTGGTATTTCTATCACTCTTTTTGATGAGACTGTATTTATACATAGTCTCATCGTCCAAATCGGGCTTAAAACGCTTAAAATATCATCAAAATACCCATATATGTGCCTATGTTTGTTCATTGTGTATTTTAGGTATGGATATCGTGAATTCACCAAAAGATCAAAGGAATCAAGCAAAAACGAACACGGGAAACGAAGCCGCACAAAGAACCGGACCCGAATCATGATTTTCCTATCAAGTCCTTGAAGTTTGAAGATTTGGCAAGAATGGTCCCTCAACTTATGAAGACTTGTCACAAATGACCCTCCACTATTCATTTGTGCAAGATATGTCCTCTATGTTTGAAGATTATACCATTTAAGTCCTTGAAGAATGCATAATGTGCATTAAAAGCCCTTTAAACAAGTTTTGATATACTTTGGTGCCATATTTGACAAAATGGGAAAGTTATTTACAAGGAAATAAGTGTTATGGCTGTTTAACTACTAGGTGATCAAGTGAAAGGAATAGAGGGGCCAAACCTGTTAAAACAAAACCCAAACCCAGTCAACACCCATCATAAGCCCAAACAAAACCCAAACCCGGCCCCAGTCAAACCAGTCAACACTTTTCCCACTAAACAAGTTTTTAAAAAAACTTAATCCCTTTAAACGAATTTAACCCTTCCCTGTTTAACCATCATCTACCCATGAACCCTAATACACCCCAGGTTTAATTAACCTAAATCAGTAACTAACCCCCAATTAACTTTAGGGGTTTCACTCAAGACCCCACTCCCAACACATCCCCCAACCCAGAAAGCGACCATTCACCCATTTGTCCCCTCTACAGCTCACACCCATCACATGATTAACCCTTTTGACTGACACCTTGGACCAAATCAACGACTCAGATGCTTTCCTTGGTCCCCAAGCTCATCCAACGGATCTACAACACATGTCGACACCAAAAGTTCATCTCAACCATCCATTCTATATTGGAAGCTGCTAGAAGACAATCAAGGGCTCAAGATTGTTTGAAGAGAGAGGAGAATGACCACATTCTAGGACTAGGGTTTTACCAGCTTTTGTATTATAAATAGTTAGCTTGTATTTCATTTTCAATGTTCCAGTTTTTATGTAAAAATTTTGGTTATTAATGAAAATGAAAGCTACAATTTTTAGCATAATTCCTGAGTTCCTTTTATCTGTTTTCTAGTATAGATTGAAAGTTAGTTTAAATATCTCCAAGTTTGTTTTTAAATACGTTTCAGAATTTCAGTTTAAGAATTTTTTTTGTGAGAGGTTGTCTTAAAAAGCTTGGGTTAATCGTTTTGGGGAAGTGAAAGTGGAACTAAAAAGATTAGCCCAAGGTTTTGTTTAAAGTTTTCAGTTCATTGGTTTCATAAGGGTTTTCAAGAAAAATCTGATTTCCATTTTTTTTCTCTAGCAATAAGCTATAAGCAGCTTAAGTAATAAGCTTGCTTTATAGCTTATTGGCTCTTATCACAAGTCATTCTTCCTGTTTTCTGTTTTATCCTGGCAGGTTCAAAAGAGAAGTGAAATAGGGGCATCACTTGAAGACATATAGGGTGTTGACTGGGTAGTCAACACCATCATCTCTCTACATCAGTTCACAAGCTTTAAGCTCACCTACCTGCACTCATAAGTTCTAAAAAGCTGGTGGTATCCAAGCCTTTGACTCATTTTGAGTGAAGGTATTGTTGAACTCCCTTTTATTTGCTTTTTTGTGTAATTTAGGGACTTATTCTTGATTGATTAAATATGGTTTGTATGTTGGATTTTTCTGATTAATATTGCTAATATAGGTTCTATATGCATGTTAGAGTTGATAGAAATAGGTTTGGTTTTGGTTTGAAACATCTTGGGTTGAAAAATAGTGTTAACTGATTTTAAAAGGGTGTTTGGGTCTGTTTCTTAAGTTAAGTAGTATTCAGTTATTTGGTTTAAAAACGGCTTCAACACACTCAACAAGGTAGTGTTAGGTTTTTTTGTTAGTTTAGTTCAAGTTTGGTAGGAAATTAGTAAGTTTGCATGCTTCATTTTTAGATAAACAAGTAAAAATCAGTAAGTCCTTGCTCCTGTTTATTTTAGTGTAAAACTTTACTTGAAATTTTGTGAACTAGTAGAGTATTGGTTAGACTAGGGTTCTAAACAGCTTGTATGTGATTTGGTTGAGTAGTGTGCAAGTTTGTGAGCATTAAAATCCATATTTGTGCCAATTTTGACAGATTACTGTTCATCAGTAACTTATTTGCAATAGAGTGACTGTAAGTTGGGGATTTGTGTGGTTTAATTGTATTGGACTTTGGTGTTTTTGTGTTTAAACTGACTCCCCACACTTCCATGAGTGTGGGGGTGCCCCTTTGCCCAAGAAAAAGTCAAAGCAACAGCTTCCCTAAGCTGATAATCCACCAGACCTATTTTTCTGCTATAGCAGTGGGAAAAAGTTCCCCCTGCTAGTTGTTTGGTTACCCCTGCTTTCACTACAAGACAGAAACACAAGAAGTGTCACTATCAGATTCCAATTATTTTGTCTTTAGTGGGCATTTTTAGGATTTAGACTTTAATTCTTTTTCCAATATTTTTCTTATTTATTTTCTGATTTTTCAGTATTATTCATTTTCCAGTTACTGTTCATTAGATAATTTTTAGGTTATTTAAGCTAATTTAATTACTTTTTAAATATCTGTTTTTGTCTTTTAGTATAAAAAACTTATATTTTTCAGATTTAAAATTTTTCCTAGACTTAGAATATTAAATTAAGATTTTTGGTTTTAAAATTAGTCACTGTTCACTTTTTAATTATTTTTTATAATTAAATTAAGTTAATTAGGGTTTAATTAATAAACTGTTTTGTCTTTTAGTGAAAATTTTTACATTTTTTAAACTTTTTCAATTTTCTACTGTTCATTAGGATAATTTAGGATTTTTAAAATTGTTAAATTAATTTTGACATTATTTTATTATTTTTTAGGATTATTTTAATTAAAAAATAGTTTTTAGTGATTAAAAAATAGAAAAATAGTTTTTAAAATTCAAGAAAAATACTTTTTAGTTGTTAAATAATATAAGTTAGTTATTAGTTCAATAAATTAATATTTTGGGCGTTTTGTTAATTATATTTAATTTTTGGGCTTTAATTAGCATTAAAAATTGAATATTTAATTAATAAAAGGTTTTAAAATATATTTGTTGGATTTTTATTCTTATTTATATTATTTAAGACTTAGTTTAAAATTTTAATTAATTTTTAGGTTTAATTTTTAATTTCGTCACGTTTTACGTATTTACGTTCGCGTTTTACGTTAATTCGTCGTAGTGTAATCGTAGTCGTAGCTCGTCTTTAATTTTTCTCTTCTCAACCAAAAACGTCACTAATCCAAACATTGTTATTTTACATAATTGGCACACATAATACACACCTCCTTCGAGAACGAACCCGCATTTATTCGGTTTTACGTTTTTCCTAAAGCGTATAACTTAATACTTGCCACTCATACGCGTTTTTCCTAAAACGTGTACGAAAAACCTACATCAATTTTTGGCGCCGCTGCCGGGGAGGTGTTTGTGTTGCCATTATTATTAGTATCGTGTTTGTGTGAGTAGTGCGTTTTTGCTTTTCATTTTTGGAAAGCGTGAATAACGTATATACTCATTTTTGTTATTTTTCATTAATATATTATAATATCCAAATAAATCGTGTTTAATTTTCCTAAGTTAAACACACATCAATCTTTACTATATTGTAGATATATTGGTTTTCGTTTTTTCTTGTGAATATTATTATTAATATATTGTATCTACGTAAGAACAAATAAATATACAAGTACTCCAAAAGCGTGAAAACGCAACCTTGATTCGGGATTTCATCACTCGATCATTGTATTCGAATCCAAAGCAAAAGTTTAAAGGCAAAATAGATAAATACTTTCGTGAGGCTTAATTTTGATTAACACAAACTATAAGGTGGGTATAAGGCGGTTGTATTTCACGACCTAAAGGAAAAAGGCTCTTAAGTGCTTAGCGCCGCCTCGTTTCCTCCGCTTGCTTGTGCGTGTTTTGAGAAAGAGGGCTAATCGAGGGTTTGCCGCCCAAGTATTATCTACGTATTATATATTTGCTTGTTTTCAAGATTAAACCCTCTTGAACGTTTTGGTGTTCCACCAACGTTCTAAAGTCATCGAGAACGTTCACTCCACGTGATCGTTTTCATTCTTTGAGGCTCCTTTAATCGAGAAAGTCGATTCGAGGAGAGATTTGTAGATTTGTGTCTACGTAATACATTCAAAAATCCAAAAAAATTAAAAAACCAATCAAAAACCAAAAAAATTGAAAAAATCAAAAAAGCCGCAAAAAGAATCTTCTTTGCTACCACCCATTCTACGCTTAGTGCATGCGCACTCGATCGAAGGACTATTCCAATTCTAGTGAAGCTTCGAATCGACGAAATCGTAATCGAAGGAATCGACGACGTAGACGAGAATTAGAAACCGACGTTCCTAATATCGTTGTTGAAGAGACCGTAGAGGAGATGGCCGACAATCGTTCTATGATGGAATTGCTCCAAGCGCCCACCGAGGGTTATGGAGACGCGATCGTAATTCCCGCTATCGAGGCGGAGAATTTTGAGATCAAGAGCGGAATGCTTTCATTGATCCAAGCTACAAAGTTTCGAGGTCGTGAAGCCGACAATCCTCACGACCATATTCGGAATTTTGATCGTCTTTTGGCCACGAGCAAGTTTAAGAACGTCGACACCGATGTCGTCAAGCTTATGCTTTTTCCGTACTCGCTCGATGGTGCCGCCAAGGATTGGTACGAGAAAGAGCCACCTAATTCCATAGTTACGTGGAAGGATCTCATTTCCAAGTTCGTTAATTATTTCTTCCCACCGTCTAAGACAACGTTTTTCAAAAACGAGATTACAAAATTTGAGCAAAAACCGAATGAATCTTTTAGAGACGCGTGGGATCGTTTTAAGGAATTGCTTAGGCAATGTCCTCACCATGGTTTTTCCGAGTTGCACCAAATCGGTACGTTTTACAACGGTCTTAATTTTCACGAACAAGACTCGTTGAATTCCGCCGCCGGTGGCAACTTTTTGTGTAAGACTCCGAGAGAAGCTTTGATAATTATCGAGAACCGATCCAAGGTTTACCAACTCCGCAACGCACCGAGTGTTGCCAATGTCGCCAATGTTAGTAGTTCTAATCGCGACATTGAGAGAGTTGATGCAAAAGTCGACAAGCTTACGAATGTGTTCACGTCTTATCTCATTGAGATGCAAAAGAAAGACGCTCCCGCTACGGTGAAAGCGGTTGAGGTTTCGTGTACGTTTTGTGGTGGACCTCATAATTATTACGAGTGTGCGGCTACAGATGGCCAAACGTCGAATGTGAGTGCGTTAAACAACAATTTTTCTAATCAAAATAACGCCGGTCCATCACAACAAGGAAATTATAACCAAGGCAACAATTTTCAAAATCGAAACAATTTTCATGGAAATAATCAACAAGGAAATTTTTCGAATCAAAATCAAGGTTATAATCAAGGTCGTAATATAACTTGGCAAAATCGAGACAATAATCAAAACTCGAATTTTTCAAACAACAACAATCAAGGAAACAATTTTTCAAGTGGTAATCAAGGAAATTTTCAAAGAAACAATCAAAACCAAGGGAACTTTAATTCAAATCAAAATAGTTCGTCAAACGATTTTCAAAATTACATGAAAACGAATGAGGCTAATATGAGACGATTAGAGGGAGAAATTGGTACTTTGAAAAATGACTTTTCTAATACTTTGAAATAACAAAACACGAAGATTGAGCAAGGGCAAATTGATATTAAAAAGATGTTTTCGGCAATTATGAACAAAGCCTCGGGTTCGTCATCAAGTTCGTTACCTAGTGACACCGTTGCTAATCCGAAAGAACAATGTAAAGCCGCCTCGTCTCGTGAGAAAGGTCGTGTGATTACCCCTAACCTTGAAGGATTCCGTGTTGTTTATCCCTCTCAACCCTCGACTTCTAAGACGTCTTCTTGTTCTAAAGTCGATGGGGTGAACGTGGCGACCAAGGAAAAGAGTGCACACCCTCGTGCACCTCAAATTCCATCCACGGTTCAAAAAGAGAGCTTTGTCGACCTTACCAAAGTAACCCTTGAAGAAACTTGTGCTTCGATCCTTCTTAAAAAACCCAAAAGGCGTATGCCGAGAAAGGAAAAGGATCCGGGCCAATTTCTACTACCTTGTGATTTTTCCGAGATTGAGGGATGTTTAGCCCTTGCCGATTTAGGTGCTAGCATCAATCTCATGCCTCATTCTCTTTGGAAATTGATGAGATTGCCTTCGCTTACCCCCACGAACATGACAATCGAGCTTGCAAATTGTACACCTCTAATACCAATTGGAATAGCCGAGGATGTCTATGTTAGGATTGGAAAGTTTGTTTTTCCCGCGGATTTCGTTATATCCGATTACGAGTGTGACCCTAAATGTCCCATTATTTTAGGCCGACCATTCTTATCGACGGCTAGAACCGTAATCGACGTTCACGAGGGGAGACTTACTATGAGATATGGGCATGAGAAAATAGACTTTTTCGCTAGAAAATCCCAAGGATTTTATGAGAATGAAAAAACCGAGGTTTCAAAACCTAATGATTCAAATTCTAATGATTTCAAAATGTTTACTTTAGCGGAAAGAATGAAGCTTGATGCATGTTTTGAAAGAATTAAGAAAAACGGTTTTAAAGATGATGATTTTAATGATAAAGAATACGTGTACCTAATTCAAAAGGGTATGTGTAAATACATGGATGAAAACTCACTTTGGGATGTTTTTAGCGAAACAAGTGAAACACCAATTCCGAAGGGCGACGTTAATGCCATCACGACAATGACCAAAATGGATTCGTCTTCACCACCTTCGAAGGACCACGTCTTTGAGGCTTCAACTTCTAACTCCATCGAAGTGCCTACTTTGCCTAGCCCAACACCCGTTGAGGCTAAAGGGTTTATCGACATCGATCCTCTCGTCTTAGAAAAGTCACCTAAGCATAGTCATTTGACTTGTAAGTCCATGGTTGTGAGTGCTCACATCGACTCTTTCTTTGACGATGACTATGGCGATTTTGCCGAGCTTGATCACGTACTTCGAAATCCACATGCTATTTTTGATTCTCCTAAGAAGAAACATGTGAAGTACGATGATTATGAGTTTGATCCCGAGATTGAGGAAATCATTGAACGAGAGCTAGCTCTTATGCCTTCACTTCCACCTACGAGTGAGGTCGATCTTTCCAAAATCGAGGATGAACTAAATGAGTTGGAACGTCTTATTTTCGATGACGAACCAACTCATGTGACCACCACAAATCCTATTCTCGAGGAGTTACCTTATCAACACTCCTCATTTGAGAATGATGTTTACCACATTCGTGAGGATCTAACTTATCAACGATCCCCACAAAAGAATGATGGTTTCGTGCTTGATCGTGATCTTTTCGAGAGAGTTTCTAAGATACTCAAGGAGGGGAATGACAAACCTTGGTTTGACAAGCCTATCTTTGATGAAGAAATCGATGAGATCGACGTTCATGAGGATGACGAGTATGTTGACCCCGAGGGGGCGGTGTTCTTTATTGACAAACGTTTTGAGAATTTATATAATCCGCCACCCCCTCCCGCCAAAGACTTAAATATGAGGATTTTTAGCGCGACTAATTTTGAATTTGACACGCCAAATATTTTCGACATTATTCAATCGGGTTTTCATAAAGAGTTTTTGAACGATGAAAAAGGAAAGGATTTTAAAAATGTTTTAAATGATTTTTCTACATGTTTAACTCCGTCATCACCGCGTTTTATGAGTGCTACCACCTCGTCTACCCCTTTTGACGACGGTTGGTGTGGATCTAGTATGGGGGAAGCCCCAAATGTTCCCTCACGTTTCTCCACCGAGGATGAGATTTACGATCCCGGAATTGCTTGTAAAGGGAAATCTCGGTCTTCCACCGATGCAATAAATGGAAATCATATCTATTTGCTTGGTGTGAGTCTACCTCGAGTAGCTCATTATGTTGCCTTACCCATTGCCCCACCTTTCTACTTCTCATCTCTTTTCTTCTACCCCATTGGGGTTTGTGTTGAAGTAGCGTTGTTTCGTCTTTCATCCGAAAACGAGGACGCTATCTTTGACCCCGGTATACGTTTATCGGGTTTTTAAAGTACTCCATGTACTTTTGGGCCTTGTTTATCATGTAAGCCCCACCAAAAATGACCAAACCAAGATTATCCCTAAATGATCACATTTATGGGGATCCGAGTCGAGCTTTTGACTCGGTTATCAAAAACAAGGTGCCTCGTGGGGGATTCTCATGCTTATCCTTGTAAATATTATCGTTTTCTTAGTTAATGTAACGAGGGGACTTGTGCTCTTCCAACCTTTGTTCCGTGGTTGTTTGTGATTGTGATCTATTAGGTTCATCGTCATCATTGAAGCCTCTCGTGTTCGTTTTACGGATCACTCGAGCTTCGATCGTTGCCTTTGGAGATTCCGATATCCGATGATATCCTTTTATGTTATAACGTTTATCTTATTAGCATAATTCATAAACGGCTTTTAGGTTATTCGTTTTACCCTTTCCATGCTCGAGATTAAGCATTCGACTTCGTCTCTAGTATGGGGGTGTTTACACCCCTAGACTCGAAACATTGAGGACAATGTTTAGTTTTAGTATGGGGGGGGTGAGTAGATACTTCACCTTGCTTACGTCAACACGCAATCCAATATTCATCTTTTTGTTATCGTTTTGTTGCAAAATAAGGCTAAAAATGGCCAAATTTTAAAATTTTTCTTGTTTTTCATAAGTGTTTAAGACACGAATGTAGGTTTTCCGATGGTGAGAACGAGAGTAATTTTTGACTCGACCGTGCGTGTTGAGCACTTAGCTCGATTCCTTAACTTTTTTAGGCTAAGTCTCTTAAATGAGGACGAGAAATGATAGAGTTATTTATAAGTCTCGTAATCGTCACGATCTTATGTGTAGTAATTATTAGCTTATTCTCCCAACGCTTTTGCATAAATAATTGTTAATAAATATTGATTTGGCGGTTTAGTCACTATTGTTGGGTTTCTAATTTGTTTTGGTAGCTTCCATGTAATTAAATTGGGAAAACATTAAGGTATCGCCAGCGTCACGGTTTTGAAGTATTGGCGCCCGAATAATCAAAAGCTTCACCTAATAATAAGATTTCAAGTGCTCACCTAAATTAAGCAAAAATTTGAAGCTCACAAGGCCGAAAAATCTATGCCCAAATTGAAAGTGAATCAAGCCTTAATCTTCGAAGCTTTAAAGATCCAAAATTCGCTTTAGCGTGAGGATATACGTCTTTGGCTAATAAAACCACCGATGAGGCGGATAATAAAAGGCAAGGCAAGACCGAAGTCATAATAAAAGCTTCATGGCGAAGTTGAATAAAAGATGGAGGTAAACCAAAGATAATAAGGCCCTTCCGTTAGGGGGCGTATAAAAGTCTTGGTAATAAGTCTCATGTTCAAAACCGTGATAAAATCGTGTTTATCGATCCTTCTTGTTGACTTAATTTTTTGACATCGTTGTCTATTAGGATGAATTATTGATTTGATGATTTTGGGTACACCGTTAAAACTCTATTTTTAGACTTAATCTCTATTCACGCATAAGTCAATGATGTATCCTCGTGATCATTAAGACATAATAAAATATAAGAGATACCAAGTAGGAATAAGGGAGTTTAGGTTCGTAATTAACACTCATAAGATGTGATCGTGTTGCTAACTTATAATAACAATGATCTCGTTACACGCTTAGCATGGAATTGGGTGAAAATCGAGGATGACGAAATTATTTCTAACGAAGCATTCACATGTTCTTGTTCTATGATCCCAAAAGTCACTTTATCGTGATGAAAACAATACATTATGTCTAAAACACGTGTAGTAGTTTATTTAAGTATACGTTTTCAATAAATGTCATCATAAAATGAATTTTGGAAGTGCTACGATACTTAATTCTAGCATTGCGTGGGGACACGGCAATGGTTTAGTATGGGGGAGTGATGAGACTGTATTTATACATAGTCTCATCGTCCAAATCGGGCTTAAAACGCTTAAAATATCGTCAAAATACCCATATATGTGCCTATGTTTGTTCATTGTGTATTTTAGGTATGGATATCGTGAATTCACCAAAAGATCAAAGGAATCAAGCAAAAACGAACACGGGAAACGAAGCCGCACAAAGAACCGGACCCGAATCATGATTTTCCTATCAAGTCCTTGAAGTTTGAAGATTTGGCAAGAATGGTCCCTCAACTTATGAAGACTTGTCACAAATGACCCTCCACTATTCATTTGTGCAATATATGTCCTCTATGTTTGAATATTATACCATTTAAGTCCTTGAAGAATGCATAATGTGCATTAAAAGCCCTTTAAACAAGTTTTGATATACTTTGGTGCCATATTTGACAAAATGGGAAAGTTATTTACAAGGAAATAAGTGTTATGGCTGTTTAACTACTAGGTGATCAAGTGAAAGGAATAGAGGGGCCAAACCTGTTAAAACAAAACCCAAACCCAGTCAACACCCATCATAAGCCCAAACAAAACCCAAACCCGGCCCCAGTCAAACCAGTCAACACTTATCCCACTAAACAAGGTTTTTAAAAAAACTTAATCCCTTTAAACGAATCTAACCCTTCCCTGTTTAACCATCATCTTCCCATGAACCCTAATACACCCCAGGTTTAATTAACCTAAATCAGTAACTAACCCCCAATTAACTTTAGGGGTTTCACTCAAGACCCCACTCCCAACACATCCCCCAACCCAGAAAGCGACCATTCACCCATTTGTCCCCTCTACAGCTCACACCCATCACATGATTAACCCTTTTGACTGACACCTTGGACCAAATCAACGACTCAGATGCTTTCCTTGGTCCCCAAGCTCATCCAACGGATCTACAACACATGTCGACACCAAAAGTTCATCTCAACCATCCATTCTATATTGGAAGCTGCTAGAAGACAATCAAGGGCTCAAGATTGTTTGAAGAGAGAGGAGAATGACCACATTCTAGGACTAGGGTTTTACCAGCTTTTGTATTATAAATAGTTAGCTTGTATTTCATTTTCAATGTTCCAGTTTTTATGTAAAAATTTTGGTTATTAATGAAAATGAAAGCTACAATTTTTAGCATAATTCCTGAGTTCCTTTTATCTGTTTTCTAGTATAGATTGAAAGTTAGTTTAAATATCTCCAAGTTTGTTTTTAAATACGTTTCAGAATTTCAGTTTAAGAATTTTTTTTGTGAGAGGTTATCTTAAAAAGCTTGGGTTAATCGTTTTGGGGAAGTGAAAGTGGAACTAAAAAGATTAGCCCAAGGTTTTGTTTAAAGTTTTCAGTTCATTGGTTTCATAAGGGTTTTCAAGAAAAATCTGATTTCCATTTTTTTTCTCTAGCAATAAGCTATCAGCAGCTTAAGTAATAAGCTTGCTTTATAGCTTATTGGCTCTTATCACAAGTCATTCTTCCTGTTTTCTGTTTTATCCTGGCAGGTTCAAAAGAGAAGTGAAATAGGGGCATCACTTGAAGACATATAGGGTGTTGACTGGGTAGTCAACACCATCATCTCTCTACATCAGTTCACAAGCTTTAAGCTCACCTACCTGCACTCATAAGTTCTAACAAGCTGGTGGTATCCAAGCCTTTGATTCATTTTGAGTGAAGGTATTGTTGAACTCCCTTTTATTTGCTTATTTGTGTAATTTAGGGACTTATTCTTGATTGATTAAATATGGTTTGTATGTTGGATTTTTCTGATTAATATTGCTAATATAGGTTCTATATGCATGTTAGAGTTGATAGAAATAGGTTTGGATTTGGTTTGAAACATCTTGGGTTGAAAAATAGTGTTAACTGATTTTAAAAGGGTGTTTGGGTCTGTTTCTTAAGTTAAGTAGTATTCAGTTATTTGGTTTAAAAACGGCTTCAACACACTCAACAAGGTAGTGTTAGGTTGTTTTGTTAGTTTAGTTCAAGTTTGGTAGGAAATTAGTAAGTTTGCATGCTTCATTTTTAGATAAAAAAGTAAAAATCAGTATGTCCTTGCTCCTGTTTATTTTAGTGTAAAACTTTACTTGAAATTTTGTGGACTAGTAGAGTATTGGTTAGACTAGGGTTCTAAACAGCTTGTATGTGATTTGGTTGAGTAGTGTGCAAGTTTGTGAGCATTAAAATCCATATTTGTGCCAATTTTGACAGATTACTGTTCATCAGTAACTTATTTGCAATACAGTGACTGTAAGTTGGGGATTTGTGTGGTTTAATTGTATTGGACTTTGGTGTTTTTGTGTTTAAACTGACTCCCCACACTTCCATGAGTGTGGGGGTGCCCCTTTGCCCAAGAAAAAGTCAAAGCAACAGCTTCCCTAAGCTGATAATCCACCAGACCCATTTTTCTGCTATAGCAGTGGGAAAAAGTTCCCCCTGCTAGTTGTTTGGTTACCCCTGCTTTCACTACAAGACAGAAACACAAGAAGTGTCACTATCAGATTCCAATTATTTTGTCTTTAGTGGGCATTTTTAGGATTTAGACTTTAATTCTTTTTCCAATATTTTTCTTATTTATTTTCTGATTTTTCAGTTTTATTCATTTTCCAGTTACTGTTCATTAGATAATTTTTAGGTTATTTAAGCTAATTTAATTACTTTTTAAATATCTGTTTTTGTCTTTTAGTATAAAAAACTTATATTTTTCAGATTTAAAATTTTTCCTATACTTAGAATATTAAATTAAGATTTTTGGTTTTAAAATTAGTCACTGTTCACTTTTTAATTATTTTTTATAATTAAATTAAGTTAATTAGGGTTTAATTAATAAACTGTTTTGTCTTTTAGTGAAAATTTTTACATTTTTTAAACTTTTTCAATTTTATACTGTTCATTAGGATAATTTAGGATTTTTAAAATTGTTAAATTAATTTTGACATTATTTTATTATTTTTAGGATTATTTTAATTAAAAAATAGTTTTTAGTGATTAAAAAATAGAAAAATAGTTTTTAAAATTCAAGAAAAATACTTTTTAGTTGTTAAATAATATAAGTTAGTTATTAGTTCAATAAATTAATATTTTGGGCGTTTTGTTAATTATATTTAATTTTTGGGCTTTAATTAGCATTAAAAATTGAATATTTAATTAATAAAAGGTTTTAAAATATATTTGTTGGATTTTTATTCTTATTTATATTATTTAAGACTTAGTTTAATCTTTTAATTAATTTTTAGGTTTAATTTTTAATTTCGTCACGTTTTACGTATTTACGTTCGCGTTTTACGTTAATTCGTCGTAGTGTAATCGTAGTCGTAGCTCGTCTTTAATTTTTCTCTTCTCAACCAAAAACGTCACTAATCCAAACATTGTTATTTTACATAATTGGCACACATAATACACACCTCCTTCGAGAACGAACCCGCATTTATTCGGTTTTACGTTTTTCCTAAAGCGTATAACTTAATACTTGCCACTCATACGCGTTTTTCCTAAAACGTGTACGAAAAACCTACATCACTTTTCCATCCCATGTTTGTCATAATTAGGTTCAGAATGCTCAATATGCGGCATATCATCAGTGTATACATCATAAACAACATTACATTGTATCATGTTCGCAGGCTCTTCGTCATAAACGGGTAAGGTGTCATCAAAAGAGATCTCGTGACCATTCCCTGACGTGCCACTGGTATCATGTTGTCCTCCTGATTCCATGCTCTTACCATCGTTAGGCTCCAAGTTGTCAACCGTATGACCATTCTCCTATTGCATCTGCATCATGGATTCTTGCACTCCATTATCATACGCTTGCTAAAGTCTGGATTTTTCATAAATCGAAGACGAAACCGATGTCATAAATTTCAACAGTTTATCACAGAAGTCTTTAACCTCGTTCTGTGTGTATTGAAGAAATGACCGGTATATCCCTGAATTGTCAGACTTGATGATATTTGTAACACCCCACTTGGATAAATGGACCGTTACGTGTATTTATGGCGTGTCATCAAAGCATGCAAGGCAATGTATTAAACATTAACTGACCAAACGGAAATACCGAAATCAAACATCGGTAGTCCAACAAGCCCAAAATATAAAGATTAAGTACAGAAAAGAAAAGGACGAAACAGTGTCC
The DNA here is from genome assembly GCA_025667525.1 of Glebionis coronaria. NCBI lineage: Eukaryota > Viridiplantae > Streptophyta > Magnoliopsida > Asterales > Asteraceae > Glebionis > Glebionis coronaria. Next base: position 100,518,376 of record CM046882.1, on the reverse strand, counting down.
AAACAACCAAAGTAAAGTAACGTAAGGTATGCATAAAATAAAGGAGTCTGGAAAGCTCCCATCCAAATGCACGTACTCTCTTAGAAGTCCTAAGATCGTCCCTGTGTACCTGCCGTTTGGAAACATGAAAGGAAACTACGGCTGAGCATAACGCTCAGTGGACGGATATAGCATGATAAGAATGTACTGAAAGATAATGAAATAGAAGTCAACAATGAAGCTATAGGACTGATATGTAACATGTGGTATAACCTTGCATAAAATCTGTAAGACTTGGTTCATATATACTGATACTGAAATATAACTCTAAATTCTGAAAACATGCATTTACTGTATTTTATTTGCCAGAGCTTATATAGGTCACGTGCTGTAACAACCGTGCATGAATAACTGGAGGGGTGACCTCGTCATGCTGTAGAGGGGTGACCTCTAAATAACTGTGCTGGGTGGAGGGATCAGCTCCAATGTGAAGGATGTAGAGCACACACCACATTCACCCTGATAACTTGTAACACATATAAGCCTAGGATGCATCCATACGCCCCACTAAAACATACATATAAAAAATGGCCAAACTGAACATGAGTGGGACGATGCAGGATATCACTCTCCTGCACGTGAGTCACGACACCGGTGCCTCTAGTGTCGTGGTTACGGTACCTCCGTAACTAGTACATAAACTGGTCGTGCTTGTATATAACGCTCAGGCAATTCTATTTAGTTATTAACATGATTACTGATAAATTTAAACATATACTGGGGAAACATTCGGCTGAAGATGGGAAATCCTAATCATGCATATAAAGGAAGTCCTTACTGAAAGGACGGAAAATCCGTACCTCTAGTCCAGTACTGACTGGAAGGAAAACTGAACGAATACTACTCGGGCTTCACGCGTGCTACAAGAATAAAAGACGCGAATAAGTTACTGATATCCGTTATTAAATTTTACTGATCTTATTGGTTTCTTATTTATTTATTTTGATTCTAAAATTCTGGAATTCTATACGCTTATTAACTGATAAATCTGATTTTTCTTATAATTCTTTTAACGTATTATCGTTCTACTATTAATTTTGGCATAATGTATTCTGACGCTATATTAACGTTATATTAGGTAACCTGCTGAAAACAAAAGTTTGCTAAATTAGTAAGTTCCCGAAATAATTTACTTCATTTAATAAAATTATACCCTTTTAAATTTTATAAAACTAGTTTATATTTAATTTACTAAATACATTTAAAGTAAACTAATTTAAAAGGTATAATTTAAAATCTTTATTATTTTTTTTTTATAAAATGTTTCTACTAATTTCCAAAAATATATACTGATTTAACAGTCCCAAACGCACCCTTAACTGTTTCTAAACCGGGTTGCCAAACACCCCATTAAATCTGTAGCCAAACAGCCCTAAATCCGGCTTTAAACCTCACTGCCAAACACCCCCCTTACTGCCAGTTTTCCCACTGGCAGTTCGGGGTTTCCCCCTGTCTGGTGGTTCGTTTCCCCTGCTAGTCATAATAATCCCACCGAGACCTAGATGGTCTCGGTTCCCACTGTTAGAACAACCTTTCCCCCCTGCTTGTTCTCTGTTTCCCCCGTTAGCGCAAACCCAAACCAAACCCTAATTATGTTGCGACTGGTGGAGAAAAATACCACCGACACTTAGATGGGTCTCGGTTTGTGTGTTTTTCGACCCAGCATCTAAACAAAACGAAAACCCCTTTACTTATGGTTATAAGAACGTTTTTTAAACACCTTAAAAGGATCAGATCGAAGATCAATAGAAAGAACTTAGACAAGAATTAGGGTTTACCTTGTTTTAGGGTTTAAGATAACAACATTCGTCTTTCTTGATTTCTGGATCAAACACACGATCTATTACCTTGTTTCCTTGGTTTGGTCGCGGCAGGGAAGAAGAGAACACAAAGAAAATGTGCGGCTGCTTTGTTTTGGATTTAGGGTTTCTTTATGTGTGTGTTTGTGTCGGCAGAGAAAAACAAAAAGGAACCCCGTCCTTTCTTTTGTTATACACGGCCAAGAAAAGAAAAAAAAACAAAACACTTGGGCCTTGAGCCCAAGTCCTTCATATTCCATTCTTGTCTAAAATGGCCCTTGAACTTTCTCCTTACTTGTTTGTATTATTCTCTTAACGAAACGTACATGTGCTCGCGTATTTAAATGTCGTGAACGCGCTACTAATTGTATAATTACTTGTTGCGTTTAAATTAAATATACATAACTAATACTTATCGTTTAAATGTTCGTGATTACGTGTTACGTAGTTTACGTAATTTAATTAGTTATCTTATTGTAGTATTTAAATAAGCTGAGATTGCGTATTATTTCTGCGTTTTTAAATACGGGTTTTACAATTCTTCCCCTCTAAAAACAATAATTCGTCCCCAAATTAAAGATACGACTATACTGGGTTTTACAATTCTTCCCCTCTAAAAGGAAAAATTCGTCCTCGAATTACAAGGTATTTAAGCTGACTGAAGTAAAAGCTGAAATGCTAATAAAGTGGACGACATAAAGGCCGAAAAGACATACCCGAATCAAAACTGAAAGTGAGGATAAGAAGTCCGTATAGACTCCTCTGTTTCCCAAGTGGCCTCCCGCTCGGTATGGTTCCTCCACAGGATTTTGACGAAAGGAATGGTCTTCCTTCTCATAACTCGATCTTGGCGATCTAAAACTGCTTCGGGTTCCTCAACATAAGATAGATCCTCCCGAATCTGATCGAGTGGATAATTTACTTTGTGAAGCTCATGATAGTTGTACCCCCTGAGTAATGAGACATGAAACACGTTGTGGACGTGTGAAAGCTGAGGCGGCAGCGCCAACCGATACGATACTTCACCAATACGTTCAAGGATTTCGAACGGTCCGATGTAACGAGGGCTAAGTTTGCCTTTGAGGCCAAAACGTCTGACACCGCGTGCGGGTGATACTTTGAGGAACACACGATCCCCAGTCTGAAAAGATAGATCTCTGCGATGCTTGTCGGCGTAACTCTTCTGGCGAGTACGCGCTTCTTGCAGCTTTGCCCTAGCGATGGCGACCTTTTCATTGGTCAGTTCTATCAGTTCAGGTCCTTCAATAAAACATTCTCCCACCTGATCCCAACAAATAGGAGCACGGCATTTTCTGCCGTATAACATCTCGAATGGAGCACGCTTGATACTAGCATGCCAACTGTTGTTGTAAGCAAACTCGACCAAGCAAATATAGTCATCCCAGTGTCCTGTCCATTCTAATGCACAGGCGCGTAGCATGTCCTCTAAGGTCTGGATGGTACGCTCCGACTGACCGTCCGTCTGTGGATGGAAAGCTGTGCTGAGCTTGAGCCTAGTTCCCCAAGCTTTATGCAAACCTCCCTAGAAATGAGAAGTGAAACGGGGATCCCTATCTGATATAATTTCCGAAGGTGTACCGTGTAATCGTACGATCTCCTCGGTGAATAGTTTCGCTAATTTACTGAATGCGAAATCTTTACGAATAGGAATGAAATGTGCTGACTTGGTCAAACGATCGACAACTACCCAGATTGCATCATGTCTCCGCTGAGTTTGTGGTAGTCCGGTGACAAAATCCATAGAGATCTTGTCCCACTTCCACATTGGAATATCTAATGGCTGGAGAAGACCACTGGAACGCTGGTGCTCTATCTTAACCTGTTGACAGGTTAAGCATTTAGACACAAATGTTGCAACATCCTGTTTCATACCGCTCCACCAGAAATGCTGCTTAAGATCGTGGTACATTTTGGTGGAACCCGGATGGATAGAGAACGGAGAGCTGTGAGCCTCAGTCATTAAGGCTTCTCTGAGAGCAGGGTCTTCTGGAACGCAGAGTTTGGTACCCTGCCATACGATACCATCGTCATCGATGCGAAATTTGGTCTGCCGGTCAATGTTCTGGATAATCGCCCAGATTTCACCATCATCCTCTTGTGCGGCTTTGATCCTAGAGAGCAAATCTGGTTCTACCCTCAAACTAGCCCAGTATCCTCTTTGTCCGCGTACTAAGAGTTCAATATCGTAACGCTCTAAGTCCTGAATAATTTCTTCCTGAACTTTGATGCCATTTACCATACCCGACTTTCTGCTAAGGGCATCTGCCACTACATTCGCTTTACCTGGGTGATACTGGATATTAGTGTCGTAGTCTTTCAGAAGTTCTAACCATCGCCTTTGTCTCATGTTCAGCTCTCGCTGTGTAAATATATACTTGAGACTTTTGTGATCGGTGAAGATATCACACGACTCACCGTATAAATAATGCCTCCAGATTTTAAGGGCGAAAACGACTGCTGCGAGCTCTAGATCTTGAGTAGGGTAATTTTTCTCATACGGCTTCAGTTGGCGCGAAGCATAAGCAATGACTTTCCCATGCTGCATAAGAACACAACCTAAGCCCTTTCCTGATGCGTCACTGTAAATCTGATAACCGCCTGTACCGAATGGAAGAGTAAGTATCGGTGCTGAGATCAATCGATGCTTGAGTTCCTCAAAACTCTTTTCTCTATCCTCGGTCCATATAAACTTCTCACCCTTTCGCATAAGTTGGGTCAATGGTAACGCCAAACGTGAGAAGTTTTCCACAAACCTGCGGTAGTAACTTGCCAACCCAAGAAAACTACGTATCTCTGTGACAGACGTCGGTCTTGGCCATTTGGTGATAGCCTCCACCTTTGCAGGATCCATGGTGATTCCGTCCGCAGAAACAATATGACCTAGAAACGCCACTGTATTTAGCCAAAATTCGCACTTCGAAAATTTAGCATATAGCTTTTCTCATCTGAGAATCTGCAAAACTGTACGGAGATGATTCTCATGTTCCTCTTTGGATTTGGAGAAAATAAGGATATCATCGATGAATACGATCACAAACTTGTCCAAAAATTCGTGGAAAACTCTGTTCATTAAGTCCATAAATACTGCGGGCGCATTCGTGAGACCGAATGGCATGACAACAAACTCGTAATGACCGTACCTCGTGCGAAAAGCAGTTTTGGATATATCCTGCTCTTTTACACGCAGCTGATGGTAGCCTGATCGTAGATCGATTTTTGAGAAGTGCTTGGCACCCTGAAGCTGATCGAATAAATCGTCAATACGAGGAAGCGGATAACGGTTACGAATAATGAGCTTATTCAACTCACGGTAGTCAATACACAAACGCATGCTGCCATCCTTTTTCTTGACAAACAAAAATGGAGCGCCCCAAGGTGACACGCTAGGACGAATGAAACCCCTTTCGAGAAGTTCCTGAAGTTGATCCTTCAGTTCCTTTATCTCTACAGGAGCCATACGGTACGGAGCTTTAGATACTGGTTCTGCACCTGGAATGAGATCGATACCAAATTCTACCTCTCGCATGGGAGGTAAACCTGGAAGTTCCTCTGGAAAAACATCTGGAAAGTCTGACACAACTGGCTGATCATGAATTGAAGGTGTTTCAGAAGTCATGTCATGGACTGTAGCTAGGAAACCCTCGCAACCATGATATAATAAGGTACGAGCCCGTAAAGCTGAAATGATCTGCACATGTTTTCCTGGTAGGAAGCCTCGGTGAATATATTCTGGTGTCTGGACATCACCAAAGATGACCCGGTGAGCATGACAATCTATGGTGGCATGATGAACCGACAACCAATCCATACCCAGAATAATATCGAATTCACACATATCTAAAGGAAGAGCATTGACTGGACGGATTTTATCATCAAACTCAAGAGGGAGATCCTTATATACTTGGGTAATGAGTACCGAGTCTCGCATGGGGGTAGATATACTAAGTGCACTGTCTAGTGGCGTAGGGGTCATGTTTATTCTAACAGCATATGAAGTAGATATAACCGAGTGCGTGGCGCCTGTATCGAAAAGCACGCATGCAGACTGTCCGTGTATAAACAAAATGCCAGTAATGGTACCTGCGGTCTTATTTGCTTGCTCACGGGTAGTAGTGTAGACACGACCAGTGGTTGGTGGTATCGGTGGTGGGGGAGGTAAAATCTGAGGAATCTGGCCTGAGGTACCGGCAGCATCCCCGCTCTTGCAATCCCTCTTCAAATGGCCCGGCTGACCACACTTGTAGCAATTACCCGAACCACGACGACAAGGTCCCGAGTGTTTCTTCCCACACGTGATGCAAGTGGGATATGTATACCCGGTGGAAGTAGCTCTGGTTTGCTGAGAACCTGATTTACGATGAATATATACGTGTCACGATTCTGATAACTTAACTGAAATAAGGCTGACTGACTGAATTTTAAAATTACCAGAATTTGCCGGTCGGGCAACCTGTTGACCCCTGTTGTTTTGGTCACGCCCCTGTCCAGCATCTCTGTTAGAATTTACAAATAAATTAAGATCTGTTTTACACGATAGTTTAGTATTCTTGGAGCTTAAAGGCTCACATGTAGCTGCCAGAGGAGTTGGAGCTGCCGCGGTAATTATCACCGTCGTTCCACTTATCTGACCGATTGCGGTCATATGACTGACCGTGGTTCCTGTAGTTCTGATGCGAAGTAGCCGATTGGGATCGGTCTCCTCCTCTGTGTCTGTAAGATTTTAATAACATATAAGTTGCCAAGCAATAATGGCTAAATTGTTTAAGTCTGTTGGGTGAGATGTACCTCTTCTCCGGGCGCTCTACATTCTCGAGCTCGTCCCTCTCAAAAAGCATCTCGATGTCCCGAGCTGCATTAGCTACTTGTGACACATTAGTGAATGTGGCACTCATCAATCTATCTGCAGTCCTAGTGTGAAGAGCCCAGCGAAATTGCTTCACTTGCTCCTTTACGGTACCCGCAGCCTCCCCTAAGAATCCAGCCATCCTGAGGTATCGGTGCATGAACTCTATACTGTTCTCGCCATTATTCTGACGAATAACGTGAAAGTCCCTCTTCATCTTAGCTTGCTCCGCATGCGGGAAAAACTGGTCATAGAACATCGTCTTGAAACGTGCCCAGGTCAATGCAAGCTCCCAAGCATCTCCCCCATTGGACAGTTTCTGAGACCTCCACCAATGTAGAGCAGGACCCTTCAGCTTGTAAACTGCAAGCCTAACTTTGAAAACATCACCACAAGCCATAGCCCCAAAAATTTTCTCTATATGGTAGATCCAGTCTTCTGCATCAGTTGGAGCTACAGTCTGCTCAAACAGTCGTGGCTTCTGCTTGTTGAACAGATCCAGCCAAGCGGGTAAAGTGGCAGGTGGTGGAGCAGGAGGGTTGTTATTCTGCTGAGGCCCATTTTGATACTCAGCTCGGATCTCATCACGAATTTGGGGTAACATGGCCTGTATAGCAGCCTGAACAGCAGCAATGGCAGCTGCGTTAGGATCATTCTCGGTGTCGCGCCTGGGTGGCATCTGAAATAAAAGAGGATAAATCGACAAAAACGTAAGAACCTGAAGTAATAAATCTGAATATGCTTAGTGTAATTCATGAAGGTATAACTAACAAAACATGACATGAATACTGGTGAACGCCTAGGGTCAGTTCACAAAATGACAATTTCTGAAACATAAATCTGACATGACTAAGGATGAACGCCTATGGTCAGTTCATCCATACAAAACTTAAGCGGGCAAGGGTGAACGCCTATGGTCAGTTCACCAAAACGAAATGTTCTTGAAAAGCACATGCGATTAAGTATGGCCAGTCCTGTACCAACCGTTTACTTAATCAAAATTTTGAAAATCCGACTGATAAAATTTACGAGTAGCATGGAAAATAACGACGCCAAAATACAAGAAGTTCTTGGTGACTACCCACTAGTCACAGGTCAAGTTTTAGAGCCTACAGGTCGAACCTTGCGCTCTGATACCATAATTGTAACACCCCACTTGGATAAATGGACCGTTACGTGTATTTATGGCGTGTCATCAAAGCATGCAACGCAATGTATTAAACATTAACTGACCAAACGGAAATACCAGAATCAAACATCGGTAGTCCAACAAGCCCAAAATATAAAGATTAAGTACAGAAAAGAAAAGGACGAAACAGTGTCCAAACAACCAAAGTAAAGTAACGTAAGGTATGCATAAAATAAAGAAGTCTGGAAAGCTCCCATCCAAATGCACGTACTCTCTTAGAAGTCCTAAGATCGTCCCTGTGTACCTGCCGTTTGGAAACATGAAAGGAAACTACGGCTGAGCATAACGCTCAGTGGACGGATATAGCATGATAAGAATGTACTGAAAGATAATGAAATAGAAGTCAACAATGAAGCTATAGGACTGATATGTAACATGTGGTATAACCTTGCATAAAATCTGTAAGACTTGGTTCATATATACTGATACTGAAATATAACTCTAAATTCTGAAAACATGCATTTACTGTATTTTATTTGCCAGAGCTTATATAGGTCACGTGCTGTAACAACCGTGCATGAATAACTGGAGGGGTGACCTCGTCATGCTGTAGAGGGGTGACCTCTAAATAACTGTGCTGGGTGGAGGGATCAGCTCCAATGTGAAGGATGTAGAGCACACACCACATTCACCCTGATAACTTGTAACACATATAAGCCTAGGATGCATCCATACGCGCCACTAAAACATACATATAAAAAATGGCCAAACTGAACATGAGTGGGACGATGCAGGATATCACTCTCCTGCATGTGAGTCACGACACCGGTGCCTCTAGTGTCGTGGTTACGGTACCTCCGTAACTAGTACATAAACTGGTCGTGCTTGTATATAACGCTCAGGCAATTCTATTTAGTTATTAACATGATTACTGATAAATTTAAACATATACTGGGGAAACATTCGGCTGAAGATGGGAAATCCTAATCATGCATATAAAGGAAGTCCTTACTGAAAGGACGGAAAATCCGTACCTCTAGTCCAGTACTGACTGGAAGGAAAACTGAACGAATACTACTCGGGCTTCACGCGTGCTACAAGAATAAAAGACGCGAAAAAGGTACTGATATCCGTTATTAAATTTTACTGATCTTATTGGTTTCTTATTTATTTATTTTGATTCTAAAATTCTGGAATTCTATACGCTTATTAACTGATAAATCTGATTTTTCTTATAATTCTTTTAACGTATTATCGTTCTACTATTAATTTTGGCATAATGTATTCTGACGCTATATTAACGTTATATTAGGTAACCTGCTGAAAACAAAAGTTTGCTAAATTAGTAAGTTCCCGAAATAATTTACTTCATTTAATAAAATTATACCCTTTTAAATTTTATAAAACTAGTTTATATTTAATTTACTAAATACATTTTAAAACATTATTTAAAGTAAACTAATTTAAAAGGTATAATTTAAAATCTTTATTATTTTTTTTTTATAAAATGTTTCTACTAATTTCCAAAAATATATACTGATTTAACAGTCCCAAACGCACCCTTAACTGTTTCTAAACCGGGTTGCCAAACACCCCATTAAATCTGTAGCCAAACAGCCCTAAATCCGGCTTTAAACCTCACTGCCAAACACCCCCCCTTACTGCCAGTTTTCCCACTGGCAGTTCGGGTTCCCCCTGTCTGGTGGTTCGTTTCCCCTGCTAGTCATAATAATCCCACCGAGACCTAGATGGTCTCGGTTCCCACTGTTAGAACAACCTTTTCCCCCTGCTTGTTATCTGTTTCCCCCGTTAGCGCAAACCCAAACCAAACCCTAATTATGTTGCGACTGGTGGAGAAAAATACCACCGAGACTTAGATGGGTCTCGGTTTGTGTGTTTTTCGACCCAGCATCTAAACAAAACGAAAACCCCTTTACTTATGGTTATAAGAACGTTTTTTAAACACCTTAAAAGGATCAGATCGAAGATCAATAGAAAGAACTTAGACAAGAATTAGGGTTTACCTTGTTTTAGGGTTTAAGATAACAACATTCGTCTTTCTTGATTTCTGGATCAAACACACGATCTATTACCTTGTTTCCTTGGTTTGGTCGCGGCAGGGAAGAAGAGAACACAAAGAAAATGTGCGGCTGCTTTGTTTTGGATTTAGGGTTTCTTTATGTGTGTGTTTGTGTCGGCAGAGAAAAACAAAAAGGAACCCCGTCCTTTCTTTTGTTATACACGGCCAAGAAAAGAAAAAAAAACAAAACACTTGGGCCTTGAGCCCAAGTCCTTCATATTCCATTCTTGTCTAAAATGGCCCTTGAACTTTCTCCTTACTTGTTTGTATTATTCTCTTAACGAAACGTACATGTGCTCGCGTATTTAAATGTCGTGAACGCGCTACTAATGGTATAATTACTTGTTGTGTTTAAATTAAATATACGTAACTAATACTTATCGTTTAAATGTTCGTGATTACGTGTTACGTAGTTTACGTAATTTAATTAGTTATCTTATTGTAGTATTTAAATAAGCTGAGATTGCGTATTATTTCTGCGTTTTTAAATACGGGTTTTACAATATTGAATTGGAGGAAAGGAGTAAGTTGCGTCACAAGAGCCTTATAAGCAAGTGTCGATGCAGAGTGATTAAAGTATTCTTTTTGAAGTTGATCAGCAAGTTGGTGCAAGTTGAGGAATAGTGAATCGATGAATGTATAATGATTTTGACCAAAGAGTGTCACAAATTCGCTTCCTCCTTGAACCCATGCAATGGTCATAAGATGTGACTGAAGTAGTCGACATTAAATTATACCACTTTCTCTAGCTGTGTCTTGCATGTGATGCAAGTCTTCCTCTTGAAACGTTTAAGTCAACGAATCCATTGAAGTTTGATGAAAGATAATTGTGGATGTGGTTGTCGAAAGACCAATACGAGATTAGATAAGTCGACGAGAAACCGAGAAGACGAATTTGCAAGATTTTACACACCAACGAATAAACCTTAACGCTTTAATTCGTTTTTGGTAAGATGTACCTTTTTCTCGTCACCTTGTCACTTAACTTTATTCGTGTCGAAGCCAAAATAAAAATCAACTATATCTTTATACCCGAAAATTAGGGTTTTAAACGAGGGTTTTCTTTGTTCGGAATGAATGAGTAATAACCATATACCACTATCCGACTTTCGTCTATTACCAAGCCCAAGCAATGTGGTGGCCTAATATCGAAGATAATATTCAGCCCACCTATATGTAGTATTCCCGGCTTGCTCAAAATGCATATAGTAGCATATTTATATTTAACACCAGCCCAACTGGCCCATCACATTTCTTAAAAGGAAAGAAAGAAAAAAAATAGAAGGCATGGTCCCTACGTCAATTAAATTTGACGTCCCAAAATGCAACCCATACAAGACCTAAGCAATTGTAATGCATGGCCCAACAAAGTAATACCCGGTCCACTCTTGAGCAATATAACATCTTAATCTAACCCTAAAACTTCTCATAGATATCCCAATCTCTAACTCAACAGCCGCATTCTACTAACAGCTCTCATAGAAACCTCCGCCCCTCATAATCTTCATACAACGAATCATCTGATCTCACATAAATTGATTCTGAAACCCACCATCCTTTAATACTTGTTCATCTATAACAAAATCAATTCATACTAACCATTAACATTATATGGTTTCGTCTTCAAGATCTCATGAAGAGGTCTCGGTTAAGTATGGTCTTACTACTGATTTTGAGATTCTAAATCGAAAGAAACAAATAGATTATAACAAGGTTGTTATAAATGTTGTTAATTTTGAATAGAAAAAATGGGTTTTTATTACAAACTATATCTGTGATGGTTTTTGTTCAAACAATTGAGATCGAAAAAGATTCATTAGTTGTTGAAGTAATCTGAGATTTGGTTTTCAATCACTGTTGTAGAAATGATTTGGTTTGAATTTGGTGAGTTGAGTCTAGGGGAGTTGTGTGTGTTGTTGGTCGAGAGATGAGTCGAGGATCGACTGTGAATTGTTGTTAGATGTTGTGAGATTGATTTATGTTTGTTTTGATAATCTGAGTTTTGAGTTGTTTTAAACTCTTGTTTGGATGTTAGAGTTGTCTGGGTGTGTTAGTCGATGATAGTTCGAGTGAGAGATGGGGGTCATTTGGTGGATTCGGGTGAGTGTGTTTGTGTTAAGGTGGTTTCGAGAGTCTGTTGGATGAGAGAGTCAAGATGGTGAGACGAGGGTGAGTTGATGTTTAGATGAGTCGAGTGATCGAGTGTATTTGAGTCGATTATGTTGAGATAAAAAAATCAGAGTCTAGTGAGTCGAGGGTCAGCTGTGATTTGTTGAGTTTGTCGAGACTTATTTTGAGATTTGTAGAGATACAATTGAATACAATTGAAAACTGATTTTGAGATTTGTTGATTTTGAAAGTTGAGGCAGATGAGTGTGGGACAATCGCAATGTCAAAAAGGACAAAAAAAACAAAAAAAAATTAAAAAAATGTGTCGCAATATAAAAAAAATAACTATCACAATATTTAAAAAGTAGCCGTCGCAATCTGAAAAAGTAACTGATCTATCGCAATATCCCAACACCTGTCGCAAAGCTGTCGCAATAACTCGAAAAAACTGTCGCAATATACCAAACTGTGTCGCAATATCAAAAGAAAAGTTGTCGCAATAACTCAAAAAGCGTCGCAATATGCGTCGCAATATGTAAACCCTAGGCTATTGCGATGGAAAAAGTGTCGCAATAGTACAAAATTATCCCAAATTCCACTTTTTTCCACTTTTTTCGGATAAAACCCAACCAATTCGAGATTTTAAGCTAAAAAATGATCCAAACACCCAAAAGTTTTGTGTTTTTAACCAAAGAAACAATACCAAATCACTACCACAACTATGTAGATGATTTGTATCAAGATTAAACCATAAAAAAACACACAAAAAAATTGGATGGAATGATGTTGAATCAATATAGACAAATCAATGATGAACAAACACAAGAACAACCTAATCAACCATGGCTCTTGATACCATTTGTAGGTCCTTAGTTTCTTAGGATTGTAGATGTGTTTGATTGATCTAAAGAAAGTATAGGAATGAAGAACTAGAGAGAGAGAGAGTTAGAGAGAGAAAAGGAGAGAAAGAGAAGGTTGATTAAGTGAATGTCTAAACACAAATGACCAACCCCTCCTAACATGCTAGGAGGGGGTATATATAGCCCACCCTACATGTGGGCTATATGGGCTATATTGGATCACGAGCCCCATATCATTGGAGTGACCGATCCTTTCTAAATACGTAAAAACGTATTTCCAACAATCTCCCCCAAAAGGAGGTCACTCCAAGTTACAATGTCCTAAATAGTCTATAGCTCGTGATCTATGCTAACAATGATGTGACTGAGACTTTCCTTGGAAAAACATATTTCCAACAGGATGGGAGTTAGTTTTGCCTGTTAACTTTTGGGAGTAGAGGGGTATTTCGGTCCTTTACTATTTTTGGTTGCATTAAATACAGACAACTTCTTCTTTTTTGCTCCACGATCAAACACACCCACTTTCCATCTTTTATAAATCCCCCAATTGTGCAAAAACAGACAAACATATACCAGTAACCTATCAAAACCCTAAAATTAAAATCAAAAGATGGTTTTCCTAATCACTGATCACCCAGAGGCTCTTTTTCCTAAGATTCATCTATCACAGAGCTTTTCATTGACATCCCATCAAGAATGTCACTTCCTGAATCATCGTTGGCCTCCTCCATGACTTGTCATCGACACACTAAAACGAGATCTATAAACAATGAAATAGTTCAGATTCACATGATCTATCTACTAGCAGTTCTGGATCGAGTATATCATGTAGTCTTCTTTCTCTATATAGCTGTTTTCCCCAAACGACAAGATTATTGTCATCACCAAATTCTGATGTATCAATCGGCTTCTTTCTGGATAAAAGTTCTAATAATACAACTCCAAAGCTGTATACATTTCCTTTTGCTATACTCCTGAAACTCTGGTACTACTCTGGTGGGACATGACCCGGTGTCCCAACTATAGTACTTACACTGAGATGAGTATCAAGGGCGTTTACAAGACATGCCATACCGTTTGTAGTTTCAAACCCCCATGAACCAATTAAGGTGTCAGCACTAAACCCGTTTGTAGCTTCAAGCGGATGCCCAAAAGTCAATTTTCTTAAAGGCTTATCGAATGTGGCAATGTTAATGCTTAGAGACTCGGGAACGCCTGATAATTTCTAGCTGCTGCTTCCTGTAGTTGACAGGCTTTCAATGTACTTATCACTAGTTTTCAGTCTTCTTTTGATACCTTTTCAATTTGAAAAGAATGCATGTGAGGATAATGATAAAGAGAAGCGACACCAATATCCCGACTACCACACCCGTAGCCATGGAACATGTCCCCTTTCTTCTATGTTTAAGACCCGAGTGTCGACTTCTTGATCCACAAGGATCCAATGGTAGCCCACAGAGGCATGTATTGTTCTCATATTTAGTTGCAGAGAATGTGGTAAGTTGTCCACCTGAAGGAATTGGGCATCATCTCCACAACATGACATCACCATCTCCACGACATCATCAATGCCTCCACCCTCACGACGTCCTCACCACCACGTCATATTCATCACCACGTCGAAGCCACCACCACCACAATCACGTCGCAGCCACCACTACTTTTTTATAGATCTACAAATTTTAGAAGTAGACCGTAGTGAAACCTTGTTGGGTTCAATCCCTTTCGATCATACTCCACACAACATCATTCAAAAACCCACTTACTAATATGAATTGAAAGTGGGGTTTTGCTAGGTTAAAATTTCGTTGTTCTTGGCGTCTAATCGAATTGATTACAGTTTGAAGTGTGTGACTCAGTTGTCTTTGGTGGATAAAAGAAAAGATTGTCGTAGTGTAAACAAAAAAAAATGCAAACTTTAAAGTAAATGGCAAAATAATAAAAGAATAAACTAATAAAGACTTAAACGAAATATAGATAAAAGCTTGAAAAGATTAAACTAAAAAAATAAAACTTTAAAAATAAATGACGAAAAATTAACACTCGACAAAAAGTAAAATTTGCAAACTTAAAAATAAAACTAAGACAAAACAAGTTTAAAATAATTCTAAGTAAAAATGGCGGGAAAAGTTAAATTTGAAGTTAAAAATAAAAACAGGAAATAAAAACTGAAAAATGCCCCGATCGTAACTTAGATCGCAGTCTCGATCGTAGTCTGGATCGTGACCAGGATCGTGACTTAGATCTTAGCCTTTGATCTTAGTCTTTGATCTTAGTCTAGATCTTATTTTAGATCTTAGTCTTCGATCTTAGTCTAGATCTTAGTCTTCGATCTTAGTCTAGATCTTAGTCTTTGATCTTAGTCTAGATCTTAGTCTTCGATCTTAGTCTAGATCTTAGTCTTCGATCTTAGCCTAGGGGTATGTTTGGCGACACGTAGCAGTAAGCAGTTGTAGAAGCAGAAGCAGTAAGCAGTAAGCAGTAGTAGTTAGTAGGAGCGGTAAGCAGTAGCTGTTTACTAAAAAAATTGTTTGGTAAACAGAGCAGTAGCAGTAAATATTAACTATAAATTTACGAAAAGGGCATACAATGATTAAAGGAATAACAAACTTATTAAGAAATTAAAGGAGGATAAATTTGTAATTTTAAAGCAAACTGCTAGCAGAATCTTTGAAATGCTTCTCCTATCAAGCATTTCAAATAGGAGCATTTGTATGATATCTAAACTCTAGTCACTCCTTACCAAATAAGCTTTTAAGTCAAACTACTAACCGCTTGTCGCTTACCGCTCCAAAATGCTTGAAAAAGCTTGCTACCAAACACAGCCTAGATCTTAGTCTTTGATCTTAGTCTAGATCTTAGTCTTCGATCTTAGTCTAGATCTTATTCTTCGATCTTAGTCTAGACTTCGATCTTAGTCTAGATCTTAGTCTTCGATCTTAGTCTAGATCTTAGTCTTAGATCTTAGTCTAGATCTTAGTCTAGATCGTAACCACAGATCGAAGTCTGGATCGTGAGTAGTGATCTCAGTATTGGATCGCAAGTAGAAACCCTAAGGCGTATGCGATCACAGTACCTGATCGGAACCATTAAAACCCTTAGACATTACGATGGAATGGAAAAGGTAAATAAGCAAAACCAAATAAGCACTTTTCTAATAAGCACTTACCAAAACTTAACCAAATCAATAATAAAAAGCACTAAATAAGCACAAATGTAAAACTTTCAAAACAGTAAATAAGCAAGATTTATAAAATAAACTTTAAAAAGATCAAAATTTTAAGAACACTTAAAAGAAAATAAGCTAAACATGAAATAAGTAAAAATCGCAATAAGCTAAAACCTTAAATCGTTTAAAAACATTGATAAGAACAAAAGGTTGAAAATTTTAATCAAATAAGCAAGAAGATGAAACAAGTTACTTACTTTGAACCGAATCAAAATCAAGATTAAACAAGAAAGGTAGAATAAGATACATTATGAAAGCTTGAAATAAAATTAAAGATTAAAGATTCAAAACAAGATTAAATACATACATGGATAACTTGATAGAAAGACAATATGAAAAGACAATATGAAAAAGTGCTAGAAAATAAAGTGGAGAGATAATGTAGAATTAGCTAACACCTTCCAAATGAGGGGAAGGGTTAGTATTTATAGGGAGGAGGTTGGTTGGTGGCTTGTGAGTTGATTTCCTTCTTTCTTTTAATTTGTCTTCGCGTCTTTAATTAAATTGATGTTTTTGACTTTGGCTCAGGATTTGTCAATAAATATCTTTGTTGTCCCTTATATTTAGATGATATAATAGCACGAATTCAAGAAAGAAAGGTAGATATGAGATGAATTTTAGAGAGAGAAAGTAGTGAGATAAAGTAGAGAGAAAGAGATGAAAAACTTTGGGAATATTAGATTAGAAGTGAGAAAAATGAACAACCAACCCTCCTAGCATGCTAGGAGGTAGTATATATAGTCCACCCACATGCGGGCTTTAATGGACTATATATTGGGCCGGGCTTGTCTTTTGGACTTTAATTAGTTTAAATCCAAGCCCGTAAAACACGACTAATTAACTACTTATTACAATGTTCTAACTAATGTTACAATAATAACATATGAACGAGCATTCTTGTTTGACTCAATATTTTGAGGCTAACAATCTCCCCCAATGTGAGGTCATACCCTTTTGATATTTGAAGATTAATGGAGATTACGAATCTCGTCATAAATGAGCCTTGAACGTGTAACAGTAGTTTTGTTCCTTCATGCTGTGATCTTTGAACCTTTGTCATTGTCTTTTGACTTAGTCTTTTATCTTGAGATCTTCAAATCATTCTTGACTTGTCTTTGCCATCTTGCGATCTTGTGTCTTTATCCACATGTTCACACTATTAATTGTTTAATAAGTCTTTGGGCATGAACATGTGGTTTTGAATCTTTGACTTTGCTGAGTACACCGTGACGCCACCTTCTCGAGACAAAACATAGATACGGACTGAATGGCTTTGACATTCGTCCTAAATCGGTAGCGTTTTACCTCCGGTCGGTGAAGACCGTTATACGATATTAAATACCGTACCTGTGATTAGGTAGATTCAATTAAGAATCTCCTTGACAGGGTTTCGCGGCTGTACTAGCTGTTCTCTTTACTCGACCGTCTCAAAGCAAGACTGCGAACATAAAGAGTGAATCAATTGGATATATATCCGCTTGATTAAAGTCGTCAATTCAAATTCCTGGAACAAGTTTGATTCATTAAGAATCTTACCATTGTTGCTTTCCAGTTGACACAAGTTTGATTCATAAGAATCTCACAAGTCACCTACCGTAGCGCTGTTTGATGTTGACGCTAGAAGGATTTCCATTCGTCACTGTGAATATTAATGAATATCACTATGAATGTTCTGGCAAGACCATAAAGATATTGCGTAGAAACCTGAATCGAGTTTGAATCAATTCAGAATCAAACCACTATTGCTTTTCAGTTTTGCACATGTTCAATTCATAAAGAATCTTCCATATGACCTACCGCAGTGCTGTTTGATGTTAGCACTGGCAGGATTTCCACTCATCATTGTGAATACTAAGTAGTATCACTCTGAGTGTTCTAGCAATATCACAAGGATATAGCGTAGGACTCTCTTGATCTTCCTTCGTGTGTCCTAACGAGATTTGATTGATCTCTTGGCTCTAGACTCGATTTGTGCACTTTTAGTGGTCGGAGGCTGGAGCAGATGCCACCTATTCAATATCAACTATCTCGGAGTGAGAAAGTCAATAGAAGTCGTGTTGATCTCCGTGACAATAAAACAAACTTCTTTTGAGAGAAGCCTGAGTAGCTAGGAAAGGGTTGTGCTTCACATCACTAGGTCCATGATGAGTTTGTCTTCATGATGAGTTGACCCGGTTTCTGCCTAGGTTGTATGGAGGGCTTCTTTCTTTACACCCTTTATCCTTACATTTCTTTTTCATTCTTCAACCCCTTCAATGCTTACCAAGACATCATTACTAGCACCTTGTTGTGATTGTTCCAGTGCTAGCATCAGTACTTAGTCGGCATTCAGCTACGTTCACATTCTACTCCATCTTTCCTAAGGACTTCTAATAATCTATTGGATTGTCCCTGGGAAGATCCCTCCGGTTCTGGTTGGATAATAGGACTTAAACCTAACCACCCTTTTGACACCAATAACGTCGTGAATTAAAGATGTTGTGGGTATTTGATCGTAACCATGAAAACCACTTTAAATTCTAACAAAGTGTTTTAAAAAACATTTAACACCTTGCTAGTTTTGTCGTTTCAGAAATGCTCCCCCTTCACATGTGCATCGATAATCAAAAGTGTTTCGCACATGTAGGTAAGAGTTAAAGTGCTTGAGTCTTATATAAGATAACATTTTAATCACATTTTCTCCCCCTATCTCTAATATATAAAATCTTTTGATATTAGAGATACCAAATTTGATTAAAATATATTTTGAAAAAATAGTCTTGAAAATCTCCGGGAGAAAGATGTGTTAAACTATTGCATGAAGTTAAAATTCTCCCCCTCAAAAATTGATCCAATTGAATTGTCATTGTGAGGATATGATCCACATATCGCTTTTTGAGGATGGGAGTTTGTTGAACACACAATTTTTAAAAGATTTTGAATAACCATTGAGAAATTCTTGAAAAAATGTGTTCAACGCTTTTTGAAAAATCCTATTTCTTGTTGTCGAAGAGGTTTTTCTAAAGCATAAACTTGAGTTCATAGACTTTGAATGTCTTGACGAATCCACTCAAGTGTAAGAAGATTTCTCTTCTTTTGCTGAGGGTAAGGGCACTAAATCGTACACTCCCCCGTGAATATCGATCCGGGTTGCAATCTGAAAGTGATTACAAGCCATTGTGTTGAGCTCAAAACGTTGAATGTTTTGTGACAAGCTCAATCCAAGATAGATTGCTCTACCCGTTGTTGGAAATATTGTCCAAAAGAGACAATTTCCTTTAAAAAATAGAAATGACATGTTTTGAAAAATATTTACAACTTTCATTCGAGCTTTATGTACACACCCGTGTCGTTATTGAGCGACATTTCTAGGTACGTCCATATTATCGATACTGAGAGACATGTCGAGAAGAATATTTTTGGATTATCAAAGATTTTTTAATTTTGTATTTTTCTTTTTCATTAATATTTACAAGTAGAAGTTTGATAGATGAATCAAGCAGGCTTCTTTGCCAGAACCTCCAGTTCTGCTGGAGTCAAACATCGCATACCAATTTGCCTAACTATATACGCAAACCTCTATTTCGAAAGAGCTTTTGTAAACAGGTCAACTAATTGGTAATCAGTTCCAACAAAGTATAATTTAACAATACCTCTTTCAACTTGTTCCTTAATGAAGTGATATCTGACATCAATGTGCTTCGTGCGGGAATGCTGAACCGGATTGCAGGAGATGGCTATGGCCGACTTTGAGTCACAGTACATAGGTACTTTATCAAAATGGAAGCCATAATCCCTGAGTTGTGTTCTCATCCAAAGAACTTGAGCACAACACGCAGATAGAGACACATACTCCGCTTCGGCTGATGAAAGTGACGTGCAATCCTGCTTCTTGGAAGACCATCCCACAAGCTTATCTTGTCCTAGAAATTGTGCACCACCAGAAGTACTTTTACGTGTATCAAGACACCCTGCATGATCAGAATCTGAATAGGCCGTTAGAAAGAAACTGGTTTCCCTCGGATACCAGAGTCCCATGTGAATGGTATTCTTAAGGTACCGAAAGATCCGTTTAACCTCCTTGAGGTGCTTTTCAGTGGGTCGTGCTTGATATCATGCACAATAACACGTAGCATGATGAATATCAGGTCTGCTTGCTGTCAAGTACATGAGGGACCCGATCATGGAACGATATCTCGTTTGATCTATGGGTAATCCCTCTAAATCAGCATCTAGGGATGTGGTTGATAATGGTGTCGCAACGGGGTCACATGATGTCATACCATGCTTTGTGATTATCTATTGACAATACTTAGCTTGGTTAATGAATATACCACTTGGGGATTGGTGAACTTGAATTCCTAGAAAGAATTTTAGTTCGCCCATCATAGACATTTCAAATCTGTTGTGCATTACTTTTTCAAACCATTTTGAAAGTTTTGGGTTTGTAGACCTAAAAATAATGTCATCAACATAAATCTGCACAAGCAAAATGTCATCCCCATATTTATAAGTGAACAAAGTTAAATCAATGGAACCTTTTAAGAAACCTTTGGAGACCAGAAATTTCGAGAGCTCGTCGTACCACGCCCTTGGAGCTTGCTTGAGTCCATAAAGTGCTTTGTGGAGACGATACACCTTGTCAGGATAATGAGGATTGACGAATCCTTCCGGCTGCGTGACATAAACTTCTTCCTTCAAAGGACCATTAAGAAACGCCGTCTTTACGTCCATTTGATAAACGATGAATCCCTTATGTGCAACATAAGCAAGGAAAATCCTGATCGCTTCCATTCGAGCTACTGGTGCGAATAATTCTTCAAAATCAATACCCTCTTTCTGTCCATACCCTTTATCCACTATCCTAGATTTATTCTTGATGATCGTGTTCTCTTCATCCATCTTGTTTTTCCAGATCTATCGAAGATTTAATGGTGTTACATCGTATGGTCTGTGAACAAGTTCCCAGAATTTAAGTCTTTCAAATTGTTGAAGTTCATCCGTCATCGATTCAATCCAAGCATGATCAGCCATGGCTTCTTTGATGTTTTTCGGTTTAGCAGTACTCACGGCGAGTGCGAACATACAAACATCGCCATCAGTTTCAAGCTGTCTTCTTGTACGAACGGGCTGTGAAGGGTTTCCAATTACGTGAACCAAAGGATGATCTCGGGTCCAATGATGTATTGAAGGATGTCGTTGGTAAAACTTATGCATATCAACATGGCGAGTAGAAGACTCTCCAGTTTCGTGTACCGGTGTACCGAATGGGTTGATAAATTCGTCTTCGTCAGATAATGCATTGTCTGCTTGATTTGTGTTCTCTGGAGCAATGACAGTAGTTGTGGATGTTGTAGGATCGATTTATGAAGTGATATTCTGAGGAGGTAAATCTGCAGCAACCCGTGTTGAAGTAGATGAAGTTGTATCCGGTTGTTGACGATGATCGGTATCATCAGTCTTATCATGAGTGTCAGCGGAAGACTTCGATACAACTTGTTTCTCCCCCGTAAATTATTCATCATACATTGGTCCATATAACATTTCCAACTCTTCAATTGTCGTGTCGACTGTCATATCAGCTCTAGGAACATGTTCTGGAACCAGCGTTGAACTTGATGGTTCATTGTTGTGGTCTTGAGTTCCGAGTTCCGTGCGGCTGTGAACGGAAGTCGTTTGTCGTTGTGGATCGGCGCTTAAACTGTTTTGTTCAAGTGCCATTTCTTGCAATTCATTAAATCGAATGTGAATGGTCTCGACAATCAATTTTGTTCTCTTGTTGTATACTCTATATCCCTTAGACTGAGTTGCATATCCCACAAGAATACATGCATCACCTTTCTCTTTCATTTTATCCAAATTATCACCATCTCGAATAATGTAACAAGTACATCCAAAAACATGAAGGTGATTGAGTGAAGGTTTTATATCATGAATTATGTGATATGGTGTCTTTTCGTGTCTTAGGATAATTAAGGAGCGGTTTTGTGTGTAGCATGCGGTTGACACGACTTCGGCCCAAAACTATAGTGGAAGTTTTGAAGCGGATAATAATGTTCGAGCAGCCTCAACTAAAGTACGGTTTCGTCTTTCAACAACTCCGTTTTGTTCGGGTGTTCGAGCAATAGATGTTTCATGTTCAATCCCTTCGGCTTCAAAAAACTTTCTCAGTTTTGAATTCAAAAATTATGTACCTTTGTCAGTACGAACCACTTTAACTTGAGCTTGAAGACCACGTTGTATCAATTTAAGGAAGCTTATGAGAATGTCGGGTGTTTCATCCTTGGACCTCAAGAAGTGAGTCCATGTGTACCTTGAGTAATCATCGACTATTACCAGAATATATTTCTTTCCATTGATACTCTAAACACGCATGGGACCATACAGATCCATGTGAAGAAGATCTAACCGTCCTTTAGAGCTTGGTGTGGTCTTTGTTTTGAAGCTACTTCGTTTAGCTTTACAAAGTTCACAAGAAGAACAAAGATGATCTTTGATGAATTTCAAGCTTGGAAGGCCTCTCACAATATCTTTCTTGGAAAGCAAGTTAATGGTATCAAAGTTGAGATGAGAAAGACGATGATGCCATAACCATGCCTGAGTCGTTGAAGCTTTAGCCATGAAGCAAATTGGAGTTGATGAAGTTGTGTCTTGAAGTGAAATTGTGTAAAGATCAGTACCCCGTGTACCGGTAAGTAAGTCATTCCCATCATAATCACGAACAAAACATGTCTTCTTTCTGAAAGCAACTTCCAAATCCGCATCACAGAATTGACCAACCAAGAAAAGATTGTGATTGAGCCCTTCGACGTAGTATACCCTTTTTGTCGTGATATTCCCCTGAACCAAATCTCCATATCCTAGGATCGGTGCAAATTGATCATTTCTGAACCGGACCGTACCCAGGAACTTCTCCACGAAATTATTTAGAAGCTTGAGATTCCCCGTCATATGCTTCGTGCATCCGGAGTCCAGTATGAAGAGAATTATTTGTATCACCTGCAGAAGAGTTAGAACACGATGGAGCATTTGCTAAATTAGATACCACAGTATTTATGATTATAGAATCATTAGTGTCCTTAGCAACATTTAAAGGCATACTAACACTCGTAGTCACATTTTCTGTCCTAACTTTAGGCATCCATTTATATCCGGGAGGACATTGATTAGCAAACCACCATTTCCAAGACTTACTAGCAGACTCATATAATTCCTTAATTTTGCTTCTACGGTTCTTAGTGCTGGAGTCTGATGTATTACTTTTCTTAGTGGGGTGGCACCAGAATGGTTCACTTTGCGTTTGGGTTGACTAGCTCTAATAGGCATTGCAACTTGCTTCTTAGTTCTAGTATCTACGCCTTTGACTTTATTCATAGCACACATAGAATGATTAGCATTAGCACACTTTCCACATTTGACATAAACAAATTTCACATTCATAGCATTCAAAGCATTCATAGCATTCAAATCGTCATTACATGCGATTACAGACTTTTTATTCTTAAAAACATTCAAATTCCTAGGGTGTTCTTCTACTTCCTTCATCTTCCCTTGATTCTTGTGTTTCCAGACCTTATCATTCACTTGAGTGCTCTTAAGCTGAGGCTGGCTAACACTAGTAGTGGAGACTATTCCTGTACTAGAAGACACACGAATATTAGTGTTTCTAGGAGTCTGATGCGAGTGAGTATCTTTGTTTGTGGGCTTAGTGGGCATTCTATACATCCCTGGTTTAATCACATTATTGTGCTTAACGCTTGGTGCTATAGTATTCCTTATGGGTTGTTTCTGTGGTAACCTTTCCTTTCCGTCCATCTTGGGGGCAAACACAGGTTTCACAAACGAGGAATTTAATAAAGCAGATGGTTTCCCAAGATAGAGGATCTATTCACGTTAGAAGCATTGGGTTGTCTAACAACAGGTTTCTTAATGCTAGGTTCCACGATTTTCCCACCCATTTTAGCAACGAGTTTCTGCAACTCTGCTATCGCTCTGTCCCTGTCTTGTAACTGAGCTTTCAACCCTTTAATTTCCAAATTCTGTTCATTCATTTCTTGAAACGTTTGGAAAAGTTTTTCTTGCAATTTATTATCATGTGGAAAACTACCAGCGTCGTTTTGCAAAGCAAGTTCAAGTGAATGACAATGTTTTTTAAGGAAATCAGTTTTGTGTTGAAGTAACTCAAAAGCCTTTTTGTCAACATTTTCTTTACGTTTCGAAAGCTCAATTTCAAGACGTTCACATTCTTTGATCTTATCAAGATATTGGCATGCAACTTCAGAATATTCATCAATATCAGCACAAGATGTAAAATAAGCACACATAACATCTTTAGAAACGCATTCTTGCAAGAGTAAATCATATTCATCTGAAAAATCAGACTTCTCCATTTGAAGATCATCAATGTGTTTCTCAAGAGATTCAACGTATTTTAAATCATCATACATTTCAGTCCGAATGAACTCCTCAAGTTGAAGAACAGTTTCTTTAATCAACGCCGTGTTAGGAATTAGGAGTTCTTTCACAAGCAAGGTAATATCTTGAGGAATCGGACGTGTCCACTCAGCATTTTCACATTTTGCCCAGTCTCTTTCAACAATAGATTTAACATTATCTATGTGGTGTTTAAGAATACCTAATGTTTTCATACTCTTGCTTTTAGATTCATCTAGAGGGAGGTAGTTTATGTATTTGTAAACATTAGATTTCTTAGGGGCAAATGCTTTCTTCCATTGAATTCTCTTTTGTTTGCATTCTAGAAGCACTTCCTCACGGGTTTTCTGAGTTTGTTTGTTGAAAAGACCATAAAGACTATTCTCATAAGCATAATTATATGGTTTTACAAACTCCTTATTGACAAGAGGTTGACTATCATTATCCCAAAGGGCAGTCTCTTCACTATCGGCACTTACAGGCATGCAATCAAGATCGGTCCTTTCAGTCTCATCAAGATAAAGACACGGGTTCGCAGCTTGAGCTTTGGAAAGGTACTCAGGACTTGCAAAGCTAGCTTGACCCTTAAACATGGATGGAGGTGCTAGCATTCTGACGGATTGAATAGAATCATGCGTTTTATAAACAACTTTCTTCAAAAATTCGACTTGTTCTTCTAATTTTGTTACTTTTTCAGTTTCTTTATCGTATCTACTTTTGAAGTCTTGTTTTAACGCATCTACCTCTTGTTTCTTATCCTTAAGAATTTTAGCAGAATCAGTAGTGGTCATAGAGAGCTTTTGTTCAAGTTCGTTAACTTTGGTATTTGCAAGGTACGTTTTTTGACGTTCATCCATTAAGAAAACATTATATTGACGCTTCTCTTTGGCTAATAACTCAAGAGTGGTATTATATTTGTTTTTAAAATCGTCCTTTTGACTTTTTAACGCACTTCCCTTGTACCCCTCAAGTTCTTTGGTTTTCTGAAGGAGCTCATCTCTATAGCTTTCAGTCATCTCAGTAGATTTGATAAGAGCAGCTTTGCATTCTTCAAAAATTTGAGTGAGCATAGCGTTTGCCTTCTTTAATTGCTTTTGACTCTTTTTATTTTCAGTGACATCTTTTTGTAAAGTTTCAATTAAATTAGCAAGCGCAATACGTTCCTCTTTATCATATTCATTTGCATGTTGATCATCCTCAGACTCATTATTGCACATGTCTGATGAATCGGGTGTGGTATTGCTATCAATCGTTTCCATCATACACGTGTCATTAATGGCATTGGGTAGATCACTATGCTCAGGAATGTCACCAAACACATTATATTCATCAGTAGTGTGTACCTTATCGATTGGCTCAGTGTCAAAGATAGGGCCATTGTCATCTTCAGAGACTTTGAGAACTTCTTCAACCTTTGCCATGTACGAGTATGTGCATCGAGCTCTTGATCAGAATCTTCATCATCAGTATCATCAAGCATTGCTCCTTCCTCAGCTGACAATTTAACCCCTGCTTCCATCTTTTTGCATAGCAGCATCTTTTCCTTATGATAACCAGAGTCTCTAACCCGTTTTGGCTTCCTGCATTCCTTTGCCATATGCCCATAACCTTGGCAATTAAAACACTGAATCCCACTCTGCTGAACCACTTGACTTCCAACAGTTTCCCTATTCCCAGTAGCAGCAGCAATCCTCTGAGTATCATACTTGGCAGTTTGTCGATCATACCTTGCAGAACCCTCAACATGTGTTGGATTATGTCGATCATACCTAGAAGGACTTTCACCACGTTGACGTGTGTCATACCTTGGAGGACTCTCAACATATCGGTTCTTTGTGTTAGATGAAGTACGCAGATTGTTGTTGGTGGGTTTGTAGATTTTCTTGTAAGTCTTCATTATGTAAGCAATTTGTTGTTTCATTTATCGGTTCTTTTGAGCTTTGTCTTCATCACTATCTTCTTCAGATGATGACTCAGATGGTGGTGATGGTGCTCTTGGCACTTTACCTCGAGATCTTGTGGATGATGAAGACTTAGATGATGTGGAATATCATGGTGAAGATGATGTAGTGGAGTATGGCTTAGGAGCACGAGAGTGATGATCTTGAACATGTTGTGTGGTAGTCACTAAAGCAAGTGGATTAGCCGTCTTGGCAACACGTTCAGTTCGAATCTCATTTGCTTCATTCTGAAATTGCTTCAAGATGTCAAAGAGTCGATGATATGAGACCTCGTCTAACTTTTCTTGTTGTTTGACCAAAGTGACGAACCGTGTCCACTCGGGTTGAAGTTGTTGAAGAAATTGAACATTGACTTGCATGGTGGAGACTTGCAGATTATTTTTTGTCATGTCATTCATCATCTTATAAAACCTGGAGTAGTAAGAGTCAATTGATTCTCCATCCCTTGAAGTAAACTTTCCAAAATTCCAAAACAAGTTTGTTTTGACATCTTGTTTGTTGAGTGATTCTCCTTGTTGCAAGCATTCAATCGCAGTCCACATTTCATGTGCTGTCAGGCATGCATCAACCGTGGAGTAAATATCATCTCCAATCCCACTTAAAACCATATAGATGGCTTCCTTCTCCGCATCATGTCAAGCACAATTTTTAGGTGTGAGATCGGCTCTTGTTTCATCACGTTCACTTGCAGGTATTGGATCAGTAGTATCTGTGGCTGCTCTTGGAGGAATTGAGATCTTCTTAAATATATACGGTCCATCAGTAATACATTTCCTCAAGGCATCACCATTAGGTCTTGTATCAAGATATCGTATGAACCGTGATTGCCATTGAGCATACCGACCAGACACAAGCATCGGTGGTCTTTCTTTGTTGCCTGCCACCATTATGTTGTTGTTCGTCACACGATATTCGGCAGTAGAATCCATCTCAATATTCTCTGAAATGATGAAGTGAATATGGATCTTAAGTAGATTTGTTGTGATTGTTGTTGTGGTTAAAATTCCGAAAAATGAAAATTTTTCTTCAGTCCGACAATAAATTCCCCAGTCCGACAAAACGGTAGACCAAAATATTTTGTAATCGCCAAATTTTGAAATCGAGCTAGAAAAGTCCTAAAACTAGTATGGAAAAAATTTGAAATTACTTGACGAAAAAATTTTAACTCTTTTTTTTTTAATCTTCGTGTAAACAATATTCTGAAACTAGTCTAGATAGTGGCTAAGTCTAAAAAATACTCGAACAAAATTTGGCTAAACAGATCTCAATATCCCATCGCAATGTTGTCCCATCGCGATGTTATCCCATCGCAATGTTGTCCCATCGCAATGTCTGTCGCAATATCCTATCGCAATGACCCCTGTCGCAATAACCCTGTCGCAATGACCCTGTCACAATATGCCTATCGCAATCTCAGTCGTAATATCCAATCGCAATCTTCAATCGCAATCTCTAATCGCAATCTTCAATCGCAATACCAATCGCAATATCAATCGGAATGACAGCCAATCGCAATCTCTATCTGAATATCCAATCGCAATCTTCTATCGCAATCACAGCCAATCGCAATCTGAATCGCAATGAAAAACCCTAGCGTATTACGATGGAAGACAAGGAATCCGGTCGCAATAAGGGTACTTTTCCGAAATTGTAGGCCAAAAAATGAGATTTTTACCAAGAAAAACGTGATTTTACCCAAACCAAAGCAACCAAATCGCTACCACAACTATGTAGGAGATTTAGATCAAAATTTAGAGCATGGAAAAACACAAAAAAAATGAATTCGTGAAGTGAAAGAAAGATTAAAACGTGCGAATCAAATAAAAACACCACAACCAATCACAAAACTACCCCATGGCGATTGATACCAATTATTGTCCCTTATATTTAGATGATATAATAGCACGAATTCAAGAAAGAACGGTAGATATGAGATGAATTTTAGAGAGAGAAAATAGTGAGAGAAAGTAGAGAGAAATAGATGATAAACTTTGGGAATATTAGATTAGAAATGAGAAAAATGAACAACAAACCCTCCTAACATGCTAGGAGGGTAGTATATATAGTCCACCCACATGCGGGCTTTAATGGACTATATATTGGGTCGGGCTTGTCTTTTGGACTTTAATTAGTTTAAATCCAAGCCCGTAAAACACGACTAATTAACTACTTATTACAACGTTCTAACTAATGTTACAATAATAACCTATGACCGAGCATTCTTGTTTGACTCAATATTTTTAGGCTAACAATCTTGAACTCGTCTTATAATTTCTTCATTTATTAGACTTGGGTTGTTCGACTTGTAAATATTCCGTCTTTGGTCCTTTTCTTCAATAAATCTTCAAAATAGGCTCATTGACTTCCAATCTTTTGCACTCTTGGTCTTTTGACTTTGTCTTTTGTCTTTTTCTTCGATAAAAGCCTGTGAAAGCCCGTGTTTTCTTCCTTTTTCATATTTTGATCCTAAAACATAACAAAAACACAAACCACGCATAATTCTGACATTTACGACATAAAATACACGTTATGGTCTCGTTTTTAATTGTAATAAGTGGTAAAAGGATAAGTGTTTTCACACTTATTAAATCACATACACTTGACCATTGCAATGCCCCCATTTAATGTATAATTTCAAAGCACGATTTACATTTTTCATCATAATTAATCCACCTTGGCATTTATTAAATACTAAACACTAAGGAAACCAAAAAGATTAGAAAATTACAAAATGCAAGAAGGAAGAACAAGAGAAGAGATCGAAGACTTACATTAGGGCTTTGGTCGTCATGAATGTTTATCACCCTCACTTTCACGTTCCCCAAACCAAGCTCAAAAACAAGATCATTGTTATTATAAGTTAGTAAGCTAACACTCACTCATGTGGCCCAATTATTCACTTAGACTCCCTTATTCCTTGGTGTATCTCTTATATTTTATTATTGTCTTGAATGATCACGAGGATGCATTGTTGACTTATTTTGATAGTTTATTTAGGCTAAAAATAAAGTAGGACGATTTAATAAATAGTTAGCTAAAGGACAAAATCTTTTAAAGCTGCTTCTCAGGACCTCATAAAGTTCATATCTTGGCATAACTCACTTTACGATTTGAGACCTTTCTCGGACCGATATTTGCCATTGACTTCATTCTTAGAATCTTGAGAGACGCTCATGAAATAATGGTCTTCTCTTCATAATAGGAATTTCTTCACTTGAAGTTTTTGAGAGATTCTTCAAATTTGGACAACGACTTCTTCATTTTTCTCCAATCTTTATTTGGGATTTTGATATACAACGATCCGCCTCCTTTTAGGACTTGGATCTATTTATCCTCATACCTTGCTAGGGTCTTTTCGGATAGACTTCTCCATGATCTTTAGGGGAGTATTTTCTTTTCGTCGTGTGTCTTGATCCTTCATATTGATTTTTGATAAATGATTTTTCACATCACTTGAGATCTTTAGCAACAAAATGTAGCCCTCATGCCTTGTTAGGGCCTTTTTGGACTCGCCAATCTTCGCATCCCGCTTCAATAATTTATGCCTTGGCTATGAACTCTAATTAATACCAAGCAACTTTTAAACGATCTTGTGCTAGAAGCTAAGTAACTTTTCAAATCATACGACCTTATTTATTGCAATTATATTTATTAACAAGCGATGGGAGAAAAAGCTCATAATTAACTCAGATAAATTCATGAAAGAATACCAAACCTATAATTGACTCTATCATCTCTCGTTTTCCACAATTTAAAATCTCAAAAAATGAGACTCGTGGATGCTTAGCCTATTAAATCAAAGTTTTGGGTTTTTAAGTCATCTATAGGATCTTGCAACTTCTTAGACTTTTTCAAGTTTAGAATTCTCATTTCAAAGTTCCCTTGATAAACGACTTTCTAGGATCAATAATAGGAACTTGCGAAAAGTTCTTGTTTGATTTAGAGTTTTTACCCCTTTTTAGGAAAAGGAAGGCAAAATAGTGGTAAGCGTTAAGTGTCGGTTTAGGAAAACCAAGCACTAACGACCAAATAAGTTCAAGTTCGTTTCCCAAGGAGGCTAGTGCGTTGTGTAATGAATTGATTAATGGTTTGTGATTATATTGAGAAAAAGAAAATAGAAATGGGGTAAGAAGAGAATGACGGTTACGAAGACGGATTACACTAAGACGAAAAGGTCGTTCACGTAAAACTGTAAAAAGCTACAAATTAAAAAAATAAACCTAAAAATTAATTAAAAGTTAAAACTAAGTCTAAAATAATATAAATAAGAATAAAAATTCAACAAAAATATTTTAAAAGCTTTTATTAATTAAATATTCAATTTTTAATGCTAATTAAAGCCCTAAAATTAAATATAATTAATCAAAATGTCCAAAATATTATTTTATTGAACTAATAAGTTACTTATATTATTTAAAGACTAAAAAGTATTTTTCCTAAATTTTAAAAACTATTTTTCTATTTTTAAAACACTAAAAACTATTTTTAAACCAAAATAATCATAAAAAAATAAAATAATGCTAAAAATAATTTGACAATTTTAAAAATCCTAATTTATACTAAAGAACAGTAGAAAAATGAAAAAGTTTGAAAAATATAAAATTTTGCACTAAAAGACAAAACATTTTGAATTTAAACCCTAATTAAACTAAATTAATTCTAAAAAAAATAATTAAAAAGTGAACAGTAAAAACTTTTTGAACTAAAAATCTTAAATTATTTTTCTAAATATATGATAAATTTTAGGACTGAAAATTAATAATTTTTCTCACTAAAAGACAAAATCAGAAATTAAAAAGTTAATTAAAATAGCTATTTAATCTAAAAAATATTAAATGAACAGTAAATGAAAAACTAATTAAACTGAAAAATCACAAATAAAATAAGAAAAATAATAAAACTAATTTCAAGACCTAATTCCTAAATTAACCCACAAAAGACAAAAAATCAAAAACCTGATAGTGACATGTGCTAGGGTTTGTTTTTTAGCTAGGCAGTGGAAACCAAAACACTAGCAGGGGTAAATGAGTTCCCACTGCTAGTGCAATTTCTTGGTCAGTTGACCAATAAGCTTAGGGAAGCTTATTTTGAGCTTATCTTTGGGCAATAAGGCACCCCCACACTAATGGAAGTGTGGGGAGTCAGATTAAACAGGAAAAACAACAAGTCTCTTCACAAAATCAACCACAAAATGCACAAAACTGTTACTAATATAGCTTTGAGGTTTCTGATGAACAGTAACTGAATCAAAGTGCTCAAAAGTGAATTTTAACAGCTTAAAACTTGCACACAAGCTACCCAAATGACTTATAAGCTCGATATAACCCTAGGTAAACAGTTTAGCTAACATTATGCAAGATTTTAATGGCAAATTCATACTAAATCATGCAGAAAATTGCTCTACTGATTTTTAGCTAGTATTATCTAAACATGAACATGCAAAATGCTTTAAAACCTATCAATACTGAAACCTATGACCAAAATAACTTCTTATCAACAAGTACCAGTAAGTCTAGATGGCTTAAGGACCAAAAGTTTAGCAAGAACTTACCTTAAAACCCTAATCCAAACACACCTTTAAATTCAGAAAGTGAGTTTTTATCAAACCAAAGCTATAAAAATCCTAACCAAACTGAATATAACCTAATCTAGCATGCATAAAATCCCTATTTCAGCAACATCAAACAACAAAATCAACAATAGAACAGATTAACACCAAGAAGCTCATAAATTCACATGAAAACCAAAAAATAAGCCAAATGGGTTCAAGCCAAGATACCTTGCTGATTCCTTTTACTAGGGCTTTTAGAGCTTCTCTGAGCTTATATCAACATGTAGAGATGACCCTGTTGGTTGGAATCCATAAAGGACCCAAGGGTTTAAATATCTTCAACAAAAAATATAGGAAAGAAATGGATTAAGGAGTATGATGCTAGACTTGGGAAACCTGCACAACACCACTCAAACCAAGAGGAAGAATTCAAGTTATATAAGCTTGACCATAAGTTGTTGCAAGCAGCTTATGATGAGCTTATATAACAGTAAGTATAAAGAACACCAAAGATTTTGAGAAAATCATGAAAAAACAAACTTTTTTCTTTCTTGAAAAACCTTTTTCAATCACACTTGCATATCCAAACACCTTCAAAGACAATCAAGCCAAGAGTTTAGCTTCTACTTTCACTTCCACCTTATCTTGGCCAGAAATCTTTTAAAAATAATGAAAAAAAACGTCACTTGAAAATTCTCTTGAACCAAATGTTAACTTTGTGGAACTTAGATTTCCTTTCAACACAACACCAACTTTTAACTAACAAAAAGGGATTACAAATTCATATAGAAAAACACCAACTTTTATTAAACTTTAAAAAGGCATTACATGAGTTTTTAAAGAAAATCTGGAACAAATGATATGGGACACATACGTCCCATATTTATACAAGATAAGGAAGATTCTAGAGACTAAAACCCTAGCTAAGTAAATTTCCATCCTTGCCCTTGAGTCTTGTGAGGAATCTTGGTCAAAAAGGTGCACCATGTGACTTTGCAGGAATCTTGAAATGGCCAACTGTTGATATTGCAATATTGAGTGTTGGTTATGACTTTGGGACAAAGGAATGCTTGTGGGGCGTTCATTTGGTCTAGTGTCATGTGATGAGTGCAGCAGGGGAGGGGACAAAAGGTGGAGTGGTCGTTTTCTGGGTTGTGGGGTGTGTTGGGAGTGGGGTAGGGAGCAAAAACCCAAAAGTTAATTAGGATTAAGGTTAAAAATTAAGGTGATTAGAACTGGGTTTTTTAGGGTTTGTGGGGATGAAGGTGGTTAAATATTTTAGTTTGATTCGTTTGAGGGTTTAAAAAGTTGTTTCCCCCACTTAATCCCTTCATTAAACCGATTTTAAAAATCAGTTATTACTTAACTGAGTGGGAAAGTGACGTGGATGGAGGTGAGGGTTCTGATTGGTGGAAGTTTGCAAGTAGGTGACGTGGAGGCTAGGGAGTGGAGGAGGGAAGTTTGGTTGTCTGGCCAGTATAACCCCTTGGCTTTCATGTTTTGTTTACTTTGTAAAAACCAGTCATCAACTTCAAATTCCTTTATAACAACTTTGCACCACTTGTCACTTTTGGCACAACAACTTCTCAAACTTTAAACAAGGACTTCTTTTGTAATTTCTTCATTCTCCAAGGACTAAACTTGTACATAATTGATATTTTAGGGACCCACAAGTAATTTTGAGGATTTACAAGGGTATAAAATGACAAGTCTTCTAAAGTTAAGGGACCATTCTTGCCAATCTTCAATTCTTCAAGGTAATTTTGGAAATTCTTGATTCGGGTCCGGTTCATTGTGCGACTTCGTTTCCCGTGTTCGTTTTTGATTGATTCTTGTGATCTTTTTGTCATTTCCCCAATATCCGTACCTAAAATACACAAGCAACAAACACGAGCATATATTTGGCAGTTTTAATGATATTTAATGCATTTTAAGCCCATTTTGGACGATGAGACTATGTATAAAAGCAGTCTCATCACTCCCCCATACTAAACCATTGCCGTGCCCTCACGCAATGCTAGAATAAAGTATCGTAGCACCTCCAAAATTCATTTGTATTCACTTTATTGAATGATAAACTACACTACTACTATTATTATTACTTGCGTTTTAGACATAATGTATGATTTTCATCACAAAATGGGACGTTTAGGTTCATAGAATAAGAACACGTGAATGCTTCATTAGAAATAATTTCATCGTCCTCGATTTTCACCCTAATTCCATGCCAAGCGTGCAACGAGATCATTGTCATTATAAGTTAGTAATGCTAATACTACTCATATGCCCTAATCAAGTACTTATCCTCCCATTATTCCTAAGTTGTATCTCTTATATTTTATGTTGTCTTGAATGTTTCACGAGGATACATTGTTTGACTTATGAGATAATAGAGATTTAGGTCTAAAAATAGAGTCCTAACGGTGTAACCAAGACCATCAAATCAATAACCCCTCCCAATAGACAACGATGTCAAAAAATTAAGTTGACAAGAAGGATCGATAAACACGGTTTTATAACGGTTTTGAACATGAGACTTATTACCAAGACTTTTATACGCCCCCTAACGGAAGGGCCTTATTATCTTTGGTTTACCTCCATCTTTTATTCAACTTCGTCATGAAGCTTTTATTATGACTTCGGTCTTGCCTTGCCGTTTATTATCCGCCTCATCGGTGGTTTTATTAGCGAAAGACGTATATCCTCACGCTAAGGCGAATTTTGGATGTTTAAAGCTTCGAAGATTAAGGCTTGATTCACTTTCAATTTTGCATAGATTTTTCGGCCTTGTGGGGCTTCAAATTGTTTGCTTGATTTAGGTGAGCACTTGAAATCTTATTATTGGGTGAAGCTTTCGATTATTCGGGTGCCAATACTTCAAAACCGTGACGCTGGCGATACCTTAATGTCTTCCCAATTTAATTACACGAAAGCTACTAGAAAAGACTAGAAACCCAAGAATCCTAACTAAACCGCTAAGTCAATATTTATTAAGCAAAAAATATTTACATACGAAGGGAGAATAAGCACATAACAAGAACACATGAGTTTCTGAAAGAATACGAGTACTCTACGTTTAGCATAGTAACTTATAATTAACCCTATCATTTCTCGTCCTCATTTAAGAGACTTAGCCTAATGTGTAGTTAAGGAATCAAAGCTAAGTGCTCAACACGCACGGTCGAGTCAAAAATTACTCTTATTCTCGCCATCGGAAAACCTACATTCGTGTCTTCAAACACTTATAAAACATGAGAAAAATTTTAAATTTTGGCCATTTTTAGCCTTATTTTGCAACAAAACGATAAACAAAAAGATAAACTTTGGAAAGCGTGAAGGTTTGGCAAGGCAAGTATCTATTCACCCCCCATACTAAAGTTAAACATTGTCCTTAATGTTTCGAGTCTAGGGGTGCAAACACCCCCATACTAGAGACGTAGTCGAATTCCTAATCTGGCATGGAAAGGGTGTAACCGTTAAATCAATATCCGTTTATGAAGTGTGCTAAAAACCTAAGGTTAGAACATCAAAAGGATATATCATTTGGATATTGAGAAAGTCTTCAAAGCAAACGATCGAGTGCTCCCATAAAACGAACACGAGAGGCTCCAATCGTGAAGATCATGATCATCTAAAGTCCACAATTCACAAACAACCACGGAACAAAGGTTGGAAGGCCACAAATCCCCATACGTTAAATACATTAGAAAGCGATAATATGTACATAAGATAAGCATGGGACTCCCCCACGAGGCACCTTGTTTTTGATAACCGAGTCAAAAGCTCGACTCGAATCCCCATAAATGTGATCATTTAGGGATTATCATGGTATGGTCAATTTTTGGTGGGGCTTACATGATAAACAAGGCCCAAAAACAACCGGTATTAAGGACTAAGTCCTTTGATGGTGCAAAATACCGGGATCGAAGATGGCGTTCTCGTTTTCATTGGAAAAACAAATCAACGCCACTTCATCATGTGTCAACATAAATCCAAAGGGTTTCAAGAAAATAGATGAGAAGAAATAGAAGGGTGGGACAATGGGTAAGTCATAAAAATCATGAGCTACTCGAGGTAGACTCGCACCAATCAAATAGAAAGATTTTCCATTTATTGCATCGGTGGAAGACCAAGATTTCCCTTTATAAGCAATTCCGGGATCAAATATCTCGTTCTCGGTGGAGAAAGGGGAGGGAACATAAGGGGCTTCCCCCACACTAAGTCCACACAAAGCATCGTCAAAAGGAGAAGACGAGCTTGTAGCACTCAAAACACGAGGTGATGACGGAGTTAGCATTGTAGAAAAATCTTTTAAATCCAATTTAAAATCTTTCCCTTTTTCATCTTTTAAACTCTCCTTATGAAAACCCGACTTAATTATGTCAAAAATATTTGGTGTTTCTAAAGCAATGTTAGTCACACTAAAAATTCTCACATTTGAAAACCGTTTTGGTAAAGGTGGTGGTAAGTTCTCAAAACGTTTGTCAACAAAGAAAACTTCCCCATCGGGGTCAACATATTCATCATCCGAAAATCATTCGTGATTGGAATCGTAGGCTTGACACTCTTAACCTCCACCAGCGGAGGGGACGGAAAATCGTTTTTATCATCAACTCCTAAAACTCTTTTTGAAATATTTTTACAAATGTTTTTGATGGGACTAACATTGTTCAAAGACGTGATAGAATACACATGAGAAAGTGTGGAGTTTTGAGTTGCATTTATGACGAGTTCTTCCTCATTGAAATGAAGAGTGATTTTTCTTGCATGCACATCGATAAGTGCTCTCGAGGTATCCAAAAATGATCGACCTAAAATTAGAGGTACTTTAGGATCGATGGGAATGTCAACAACAATAAAGTCTACGGGATAGTAGAACTTTCCAACTTTCACGAAGACGTCCTCGGCTACTCCACAAGCTAGAATCATAGAATGATCGGCCATCTCGATTGACATTCTTGAAGGAGTGAGATTGGGAAGATTGAGCGACTTAAAAATCTCAAGAGGCATCAAATTTATACTAGCACCAAGATCGGCCAAGGCGTAGCATTCCTCCATATCTTGTATTGCACATGGGATTAAAAACTTGCCAGGATCACCGACTTTTTGAGGTATTCGGCTAAGAAAAACCGATGAACAACTAGACGACTTTTGCAATTTCTCTTTGTTATTCAACATACTTTTAAAGTTCGCGGAAAATCGAGGCATCATGACCAAGGCGTCGGCAAAACTTATATTAAAATGCAAGTCACGAAACGTTTTCATAAAAAGTTCAAATTGATAATTATTTCGTTCTTGTGCCTTTTCCTTGTTTCGTCTTGAAGGGTAAGGTAAGGGTGGTGTGGGTTGGGGCATAGGCAAAGGCCTTGGAATCTCGGGTTCCACTATTGATTCAACCGTAGGTGTGGTTTGAGCGGTACTTCGTGGGCTTGGAATTTGCTCCTTTTCTACCACCACCTCGGGTTCTTTCTCTTTTTCCTTCTCCGTAGAAGTACTTGGACGAGAAATGGGTTCTTTGAAAGTTTTACCACTACGAGTAGTAATAACCTTTAATTCTCCTTTCGGGTTCACGATGGTATCACTAGGAAGACCACCCGAAGAAGAAGGTTTACACATGATAGCTTCAAACATTTTTCCCATTCGGTCCTCAAACTTAGATTGCCTAGCATCCGCTTTTAACAATTCTTGCTTAATCTCATGTTGTCCTTGCTCCATTTTTTGTTGATTTTGTTGGAGACGTTGGACATTTCCTTCCATTTTATTAGCATGAGTCTTGAGTTCATTAGCAAGTTCGTTTTTAAGCTCGTTTTTCAACTCGGATCTTAAGCTAACCATTTCACGTTGCATATTATCAAACTTAGCATCGTTTGCCTTAGCATAATTCAAAAATTCTCCTTGAAGATTTTTGGTGTGATCATTTTGAAAACCTTGTGTGGTAGTTTGAAAATCACGGTTTTGGTTTTGGTTTGAAATTTGCCCATTTCCACTTTGATAATTACCCTTGTTGTAGTTACGTTGATTGCCTTGATAATTACCACCTTGATTGTTGTTTCGATAGTTATTAGCATTTTGATTTGGTGGACCTTGATTTTGGCGGGAACCTTGACCGTTTTGGTTGTAAGTTCCCGTTGCTACATAAGCACTCGAAGTGTTACCATCCGCGGTAATGCACTCGGAAAGATCATGAGCTCCACCACAAGACAAACAACTCTTAGCAACTGCTTTAACCGAAGCGGAATTCGAAGCTTCTTGAGCTTTCCAATGGGACATAAGATTAGCAAATCTATCAAAAAACCGATTTTCCTCATTAGCTTCATCTTGCAAGGCATTAATGCTACGAGACGATGATGACGATGATGAACCCAATTTGGCAACACTCGGTGTGTTACGAGGGCTATAAACCTTAGACCTATTCTCAATTATCACCAAAGCTTCCTCAACCGTTTTACACAAAAAATTACCACCCGCGGCGGCATTTAAATAATCCCTTTCATGATCATTAAGTCCATTGTAAAACGTGTCAATTTGATGCAAGTCGGAAAAACCGTGATGAGGACATTCATGTAACATCTCCTTAAACCTATTCCAAGCCGTTGAAAAACTTCCGTTAAATTCTTATGAAACTTTTGAAATCTCGTTTTTCAAATGCGTAGTCTTAGAGGGCGAAAAAAATTGGTTCACGAATTTAGACACGAGATCCTTCCACGTCAATATAGAATTGGGTGGCTCTTTCTCTAACCAAACTTTAGCGGGCCCGCTAAGGAATACGGAAAAAGCATCTTCTTAATCGAGTCATTCGAGACATCCTTAAATTTGCAAGTGGCGGTAAGACGATTGAATTGGCGGATATGGTTGTGTGGATTGTCCTTCTCATCACCACAGAATTTGTTGTTTTGGATCATCGACAACAAACCCGTTTTCACCTCAAAAATCTCCGCAAGGATAGCGAGAATCACAATAGCCTTTCCATAACCCTCGGTGGGTGCTTGAAGTAACTCCATCATAGTTCGATTCGCCATGGTTGGTGCTTCTTTTACGATGGGTTCGTCAATAGGAGACTCATAACTAGAAGGAGTGTTTGATTTGTTTCTTCGTTTACGTGCACGTCTTGCTTGATTACGAGTTAGCATAAACGTCACGTACAACGAGGGGACGAGCAAAGAATATTCTTTTTGTGTTTTGTGTTTTTCAATTTTTTTTGGATTTTGGATTGTTTTTACTTTTTTTTTGATTTTGGAATTGTACTAGGTAGACAATAATCTACAAATCTCCTCCTTAATCAAATCTCTCGATTAAAGAAGCCTCAAGGAATGAAAACGATCACGTGAAGTGAATGCTTTCGATGACTTTAGAACGTTGGTGGAACACCAAAACGTTCAAGAGGGTTTAATCAATGGAAACCAAGAAAATATATATGATACTTAATAATACTTTGGGCGGCAAAACCCTCGATTAGCTCTCACAATCAAATACTCACAAGCGAGCGGGGAAACGAGGCGGCGCGAAGCACTTAAGAGCCTTTTTCCTTAGGATATATTTTATAATCCGCCTTATACCCACCTTATAGTTTGTATTTTCAAAATCGAGCTTCACGAAAGTATTTATCTATTTTTGCCTTTTTCTTTGGTTTGAGATTCGAATACAATGATTGGGTAATGACCTCCCAAGTCAAGGTTGTGATTTCTCACGTATTTGGAGTACTTGTGAATTTATTGTTCTACGTATACAATATAGTAATAGTATTCACAAAAAACAAAAAATCGATAATACGTATTAGTAGAGTGCTACTAATACAAATACTTATTATGGCTATACAAAAACAACAATTGTTCAAATCAAAACACAACACGCCTCCCCGGCAACGGCGCCAAAATTGATGTAGAGTTTTTACCCCTTTTTAGGAAAAGGAAGGCAAAATAGTGGTAAGCGTTAAGTGTCGGTTTAGGAAAACCAAGCACTAACGACCAAATAAGTTCAAGTTCGTTTCCCAAGGAGGCTAGTGCGTTGTGTAATGAATTGATTAATGGTTTGTGATTATATTGAGAAAAAGAAAATAGAAATGGGGTAAGAAGAGAATGACGGTTACGAAGACGGATTACACTAAGACGAAGAGGTCGTTCACGTAAAACCGTAAAAAACTACAAATTAAAAAAATAAACCTAAAAATTAATTAAAAGTTAAAACTAAGTCTAAAATAATATAAATAAGAATAAAAATTCAACAAAAATATTTTAAAACCTTTTATTATTTAAATATTCAAGTTTTAATGCTAATTAAAGCCCTAAAATTAAATATAATTAATAAAAATGTCCAAAATATTATTTTATTGAACTAATAAGTTATTTATATTATTTAAAGACTAAAAAGTATTTTTCCTAAATTTTAAAAACTATTTTTCTATTTTTAAAACACTAAAAACTATTTTTAAACCAAAATAATCATAAAAAATAATAAAATAATGCTAAAAATAATTTGACAATTTTAAAAATCCTAATTTATACTAAAGAATAGTAGAAAAATGAAAAAGTTTGAAAAATATAAAATTTTGCACTAAAAGACAAAACAGTTTGAATTTAAACCCTAATCAAACTAAATTAATTCTAAAAAAAATAATTAAAAAGTGAACAATAAAAACTTTTAGAACTAAAAATCTTAAATTATTTTTCTAAATATAAGAAAAATTTTAGGACTGAAAAATAATAATTTTTCTCACTAAAAGACAAAATCAGAAATTAAAAAGTTAATTAAAATAGCTATTTAATCTAAAAAATATTAAATGAACAGTAAATGAAAAACTAATTAAACTGAAAAATCACAAATAAAATAAGAAAAATAATAAAACTAATTTCAAGACCTAATTCATAAATTAACCCACAAAAGACAAAAAATCAAAAACCTGATAGTGACATGTGCTAGGTTTTGTTTTTTAGCTAGGCAGTGGAAACCAAAACACTAGCAGGGGTAAATGAGTTCTCACTGCTAGTGCAATTTCTTGGTCAGTTGACCAATAAGCTTAAGGAAGCTTATTTTGAGCTTATCTTTGGGCAATAAGGCACCCCCACACAAATGGAAGTGTGGGGAGTCAGATTAAACAGGAAAAACAACAACTCTCTTCACAAAATCAACCACAAAATGCACAAAATTGTTACTGATATAGCTTAGAGGTTTCTGATGAACAGTAACTGAATCAAAGTGCTCAAAAGTGAATTTCAACAGCTTAAAACTTGCACACAAGCTACCCAAATGACTTATAAGCTAGATATAACCCTAGGTAAACAGTTTAGCTAACATTATGAAAGATTTTAATGGCAAATTCATACTAAATCATGTAGAAAATTGCTCTACTGACTTTTAGCTAGTATTATCTAAACATGAACATGCAAAATGCTTTAAAACCTATCAATACTGAAACCTATGACCAAAATAACTTCCTATCAACAAGTACCAGTAAGTCTAGATGGCTTAAGGACCAAAAGTTTAGCAAGAACTTACCTTAAAACCCTAATCCAAACACACCTTTA
The DNA here is from genome assembly GCA_025667525.1 of Glebionis coronaria. Taxonomy (NCBI): domain Eukaryota; kingdom Viridiplantae; phylum Streptophyta; class Magnoliopsida; order Asterales; family Asteraceae; genus Glebionis; species Glebionis coronaria. The sequence continues at coordinate 100,476,822 of CM046882.1, read as the reverse complement.
AATTCAGAAAGTGAGTTTTTATCAAACCAAAGCTATAAAAATCCTAACCAAACTGAATATAACCTAATCTAGCATGCATAAAATCCCTAATTCAGCAACATCAAACAACAAAATCAACAATAGAACAGATTAACACCAAGAAGCTCATAAATTCACATGAAAACCAAAAAATAAGCCAAATGGGTTCAAGCCAAGATACATTGTTGATTCCTTTTACTAGGGCTTTTAGAGCTTGTCTGAGCTTATATCAACATGTAGAGATGACCCTGTTGGTTGGAATCCATAAAGGACCCAAGGATTTAAATGTCTTCAACAAAAAATATAGGAAAGAAATGGATTAAGGAGTATGATGCTAGACTTGGGAACCTGCACAACACCACTCAAACCAAGAGGAAGAATTCAAGTTATATAAGCTTGACCATAAGCTGTTGCAAGCAGCTTATGATGAGCTTATATAACAGTAAGTATAAAGAACACCAAAGATTTTGAGAAAATCATGAAAAAACAAACTTTTTTCTTTCTTGAAAAACCTTTTTCAATCACACTTGCAAATCCAAACACCTTCAAAGACAATCAAGCCAAGAGTTTAGCTTCCACTTTCACTTCCACCTTATCTTGGCTAGAAATCTTTTAAAAATAATGAAAAAAAACGTCACTTGAAAATTCTCTTGAACCAAATGTTAACTTTGTGGAACTCAGATTTCCTTTCAACACAACACCAACTTTTAACTAACAAAAAGGGATTACAAATTCATATAGAAAAACACCAACTTTTATTAGACTTTAAAAAGGCATTACATGAGTTTTTAAAGAAAATCTGGAACAAATGATATGGGACACATACGTCCCATATTTATACAAGATAAGGAAGATTCTAGAGACTAAAACCCTAGCTAAGTAAATTTCCATCCTTGCCCTTGAGTCTTGTGAGGAATCTTGGTCAAAAAGGTGCACCATGTGACTTTGCAGGAATCTTGAAATGGCCAGTTGTTGATATTGCAATCTTGAGCGTTGGTTATGAATTTGGGACAAAGGAATGCTTGTGGGGCGTTCATTTGGTCAAGTGCCATGTGATGAGTGGTTGTAGTAAAATACAACTCTTGTTTAGGAAAACAAAGAGCGTAAAATAGCGGTAAGTATCGACGAGTGATTTAGGAAAACCACAAGTAATGACCCACAATCAAATAAAATGAGAGAAAGATTCGTTTCCCAAGGAGGTATATGTGTTGTGAATTAACTTGTATTTCTTTGAGATTAATATTGATGAGATGGAATGACGGTTTCGTGAAAATTACACTAAGACGTAAAAACGTAAACGTAAAGCCGTGAAAAACTACTCAAATTAAAAAATTATTAAGCTAAACCAAAAACAAAATATCAAGAAAAGATTAAAAGAAGTCTAAAATAATATAAATAAAGATAAAAATCCAACAAAGATATTTTAAAACCTTTTATTAATTAAATAATTAATTTTAAATGCTAATTAAAGCCCTAAAATTAAATTTAACTAATTCAAAAGTCTAAAATATGATTTTATTGAATTATCACTTAACTTATATTATTAGAAGACTAAAAAGTAATTTTCTAAGAATTAAAACCTATTAAAACTATTTTTAAAACTCTAAAAATGATTTAAAATAATTAAAACCTAATTAAACTTAAAATAATTATAAAAATAAATCTAAAAGCTTAAAAATTATTCTAAAAATGGAAATGGTACTAATTAATGCTAAAGAATTTAAGAAAAATGAAAAAGAAAGAAAAATAAAATTTTGAAAATTAAATAATAAAATAATATTAAAATAATACTAAAAAATAAAAGTTTCTAAAATTTGAAATAAAAAATTTCTAAAAATCCTAAATAATATAATTAAGAGAAAAACACAAATCTAAGCTCCTAAACCTTTTTTAATAATTTTATAAAAATCTTTAAAGTTTATAAAAAACCTTAAAATATTATAAAATTAAAAATAGATGTTTTTGAAACCAAAATTAGATGTAAACCTCAAAAATATATTTTAAAACCTAAAAACTATTTTTCCTGAAAATTAAAAGTCTTTTTGGTATTTTTTAATGATTTATTAAAAAACGTCTATTAATTAAATCCTATAAAATATTAAAATAAAGGAAAAATGTGAAACCAATTTTAAAAAATCTATAAACCTATTACTTACCTAGGAAAAATAAGAAAAGTAAAATAAGCTTAAAGAATAAGCTAGGAAAAATGAAAAGTGCTACGGCTTATTAAATAAGCTAGAAACCAAAATAGGTTAAATAAATAAGGAAACCAAAACTCTCAATCAAAGTCCCCAGGGCGCAATGGTAACTAGTTATGTGTGTGAGTGTGGAGACCAGGGTTCGAGTCTAGGCAACACCTTTTTTGCTTCTTATATTTTTTTTTTTTTATTTATTTTCCTTTTTCAATCCAACCAGTGACTTGTAACAAGCTTGAAAACCAATTCCAACTTCCTATTTAGCCAAGATTTAAGCACCAAGAAGATCAAAATATTTCCAGGTTTGATGTTTTTCTGATGAACAATGGAAGTGCACACTTGTGCACTTCTTGATGCCAAGAGGGGCTTGGTTTGAGCTTATTTTGGTGGATTTCTTTTGGACAAAGGCACCCTTGTGCTTATTTAAGCACAAGGAGTCACTGAATAAGCAAATACAAGCACCTAGCAAGCAAATGATCAAAACAATGCACACAATCAGGCAAATGAGAGTTGCTGATATAGTCTAGCTAGGACTGGTGGAGTTTAAGCAGATTACTAACAACCTAGTGAGATTCAAGGCTTCAAATTGAACACACAAACTCTCAAACAAATGCACAATCAATAACAACCCTTAAATCACACAATCATTCACAGATTTTCAAAGATTGAACACCAAAATTGATGAAAAATAGGTAGAAAAGTGCACAAGCAGATTTGCTTACTCTTTTTACTCTATTTACACACAACCTAGCTCAAAACTTGTTCAAACACACTTGACAACTAATAATAATCCTATCTCAATCCATTAATAACCTTTTAACACCTTTAAACAACACAAATTAAATCTGTGACCCTGCTAAAACCTAATGCCAAACACTCTTTTAAAATCTGGAAACCAACTTTTAACAAACCAAAACCTTATAAAACTATTTAAAACTGATCCCTATTGCATCTATTATGCATACAAGCTCAGATAAACATGAATCCAACACCTAAAACACACTTGAGCAACAAATCACACAAGATCATATGAACAAGCAATGTTTCTGAATTTTCAAGGAGAAAAAGAGAGAGTACCTCAGGGATTTACATCCAAAGCCCTAGAGGATGTAAATCCTCCTCCTTACCAGCCCGGGCTGGTGCTGAACCAAATCAACAAGCCTTCAACCTGTTGCAATCACAAAACAGGAAAACAACAAAATAATATAACAATATATATTTTTCTGTTTCCTTTTTCTTCTTTCCAAAATTCTCCAAACCTTTTCCAACTTAGAAAACACGTTTTCTATAACCTAATATCACTAATAACATGAACCATAAACACCAAAAACTTTGGACAGATTTCTTACCAAAAATCTTCCAAGTTTCAGAAACCTTAAACAACTTTGAAAATCAAAGTTGCTTAACCATATAACAAAGTGGAACTCAGAATCAAGCCTCAACACTACACACAACTTTTAAAACAATAAAAAAGGAATTATACTTGAATTTTTCAAAAACCAAACTTTTTATTTCTTAAAAAGGAATTACAAGTGAGAAAAGCTTGAAACTGGAACAAGGGCTTCACACAGGTTGTGAGCTCCTTATATAGAGGCCTAAGAACAATCTAGAATGCAAATAACAAAACCCTAATACATAGAAAATCCCAAATGTGCCCTTGAACGGTTTTGAGTGGTGAGCTGTCCTTTTTGATCCTGGCTGTTTATTTGTGCTTTGTGAGTAAGCTATTCATCATGGACGTTCATTTTGGACACGTCATATACTTGGGGACCAAGGTGGGCTGTGATTGGAGGAAAGGGAATTTGGGGGTTTGGACCACGTTGGTGGGATTGGGATTTTTAGGAGTGGGAAGGGTTTGTGAGTGTGGGAATTAAACGTGTGCTTGATTAATTGGATTTTAACCCAAGTTAAATGAAGGTAAATTCTGGGTGGTAAGAACAATGAATAGTAACTATTTAGATCCGAAAATGGGGGAAATAAAAGTGTTAAGCGGGGTTTTTGTTTAAATGTTTCCACTTGGCAACTTCAGTCCTCCTCTTTTGTTATTTTTGGCTTTTAAGGTTTTCCAGCCCTAAACTTGGTTTTGCTTTGTTAATATCTTTGAACCTTTTACAATTTTGGCACAAGACTTTGTTAAAAGCTTATCAAGGGTTGATTTTGCCATGTTTTGATTTTTCAAGGGCTGATCTTGGACTTTGATGATCTTCAAAGGTCTTCAATGCTTCTTTAATCTTCATGAGGGACCATAGTTGACAAATTTGATTTGTTGAGGGACCAATCTTGCCATTTCTTCAAAGTTGAAGGACCTTTTTTGTAAATTTGACAAACTTAAGGGACCAAACTTGTAATTATTACTATACAAGGGTTTTAAGTTGTCATTTCTTCATTCTTGGATGATCAATCTTGTATGTCTTCAAGTCTTCAAGGGTATTTGTTGAAAATTCCATGATTAGGGCCTGGTTCTTTGTACGGCTTCGTTTCTCGTGTCCGTTTTTCCTTGTATCTTGTGATCTTTTGTCTTTTTCACGATATCCATACCTAAAATACACAAATAAACAAACACAAGCATATATATGGTATTTTATGACATTTTAATGCATTTAAAGCCCGAAAAGAACGATGAGATCATGTATAAATGCCATCTCATCACTCCCCCATACTAAGCCATTGCCGTGCCCTCACGCAATGCTAGAATAAAGTATCTAAGCATCACCAAAGTTCAATTTTATTAACCTTTATTGAAGAGTAAAAGACTTGCAACATACTACGATGATGTGTAAAGACATAATGTATGATTTTCATCACCAAAATGTGACTTTTAGGGTCTAAGAATAGAAACAAGTTAATGTCCCTTAGAGTAAATTTCGTCATCCTTGATTGTCATACATTCCATGCTAAGTGCAAAAACAAGATCATTGTTGGTACAAGTCACAATGCTAACACTACTCATACGTTCAAATTGTGTAATACTTTTTCTCCCCGCAATCCTAGTTATTATAAAAGGAAATGGGTTACTAGCTTTTTTTTATCTAATTGTCATGGATCACAAGTGATTCATATTGACTTATTTAAGTAGTTATTAGTCCGAAAGCAAAGTAGCACGATTTGATCAATAGTTAGCCGAAGGACAAAATCTTTTAAAATGGCTTCTCGTGTATCTCCTTAAGTTCATATCTTGGCATAACTCGTTTCACGATTTGAGACCTTTCTCGGACCGATATTTGGCATGTACTTCATACTTCAAATCTTGGGAAGACGTTCTTGAAATAATGGTCTTCTCTTCATATATTTGGAATTTCTTCACTTGACGTTTTTGAGAGATTCTTCATATAGGACCACGACTTCATCATTTTTCTTCAATCTTTACTTTGGATTTTGATATACAACGATCCGCCTCCTTTTCGGACTTGGATATATTCATCCTCATACCTTGTTAGGGTCTTTTTGGATAGACTTTCTCCATTCTTTAGGGGAGTAATTGCTTCTCGTCGTGTGTCTCGATCCTTCATATTGATTTTGGAACAATGATACTTCACATCATCTTTGGATCTTTAGCAAAAATAGAGCTCCTCATGCCTTGTTAGGGCCTTTTTGGATGATCGCCAATCTTCGCGTCCCGCTTCAATAAGTTATGCCTTGGCTATGAACTCTATTCAACCCCGAGCAACTTTTAAACGATCTTGCGCTAGAGGCTAAGTAACTTTTCAAATCGTACGACCTTACTTATTGCAATTATGATTTATTCCTAATGCATTGATCTTATGGGAAGAAAAAGCCACAATTAAAAACATATGAGTTTTTGAAAGAACACTTTTATGTTCTACATTTAGCATGATCACTTGTCTAACTCTATCATTTCTCGTTCTTCACTATTTAAAGACCTCTAATTAAAGAGACTCGTGAATACTTAGCCATGCAAGTCAAAATTAAGCCAAATTTGGATTAGCTTTCATTAAGACTATATCAAATCAAAGTTTTGGGTTTTCAAGCCACCTATAGGATCTTGCACTTTCTTGGACTTTTTCAAGTTTAGAGAATGCGTTTTAAAGTTCCCTTGATAAGTGACTTTCTAGAATCAATTATAGGAACTTGCGAAAAGTTCTTGTTCTTAACCCGAATGAATTAAGACTTTCGCGTTTTAAAGCTCCCTATATAAAAGTCTAGCAAAACTTGAATTGAGCGGGTTAAGGAATGTAAATGGCTCCAAATGCCCATCAAGTCAAAAATTAACTCTTATTCTACCCATCGGAAAATATACATTTGTGTCTTAAAAACACTTATGAAAACTAAGAAAAATTTTAAAATTTGGCCATTTTTAGCCTTATTAGCAAAACAAAACATTGAAAGTTTGGAAAACGTGAGGGCGTAGCAAAGCAAGTACCTATTCACCCCCCCCATACTAAAAGTAAACATTGTCCTCAATGTTTCGAGTCTAAAGGTGGAGCACCCCCATACTAGAGACGAAGAATCGAATGCTTAGGATCTAGCATGGAAAGGGTGATCAACAATATATCTAAAGCCGTTTATTAATTATGCTAAAAGATAATTGTTAGAACAATAAAGGATATGTCATGGAATCGTGAAAAACTTCTTCAAACGAACGATGGAGGCTCACGTAAACGAACACGAGAGTCTTCAATCGTAGACGATGATGATGATCTAGATAACACAATCACAAACAACCACGAGACAACGAGTTGGAAGGGTACAAGTCCCCTTATTAGTGAACATAAAGCATAAAGATAAGCATGGGATCTCCCCCACGAGGCACCTCATTTTTGATTACCGAGTCATGAGCTCGACTCGATCCCCTCATAATGTGAACATTTAGGGATTTCATGGTGTGGTCAATTTTTGATGGGGCTTACATGATAAACAAGGCCCAAAAAGCAACCGGTAAAAAGGACTAAGTCCTTAGATGATGCAAAATACCGGGGTCGAAGATGGCGTTCTCGTTTCCATGGGAGAAACAAATTAACACCACTCCAACATGTGCCATAAACTCAAAGAGTTTGAAGAAATTAGATGAGAAGTAGAAGGGTGAGACAATTGGTAAGACAAACGTTTGAGCTACTCGAGGTAGACTCGCACCAAGCAAATAGATATAGTTTCCATTTATTGCATCGGTGGAAGACCGAGATTTCCCTTTATATGAAATTCCGGGATCGAATATCTCGTCCTCGGTGGTCATAGATGAGGGAACATAAGGGGCTTCCCCCATACTAGGACCACACAAAACATCGTCAAAAGGAGTAGACGAGTTTGTAGCACTCAAATCACGCGGTGATGACGGAGTTAGATTTGTAGAAAAATCAATTAAATCACATTTAAGATCTTTTTCTTTGTTATCTTTTAAACTCTCCTTATGAAAACCCTTTTTAATTATGTCGAAAATATTCGGTGTTTCTAAGACGATGTTAGTTACACTAAAAATTCTCACATTTTGAAACCGTTTTGGTTTTGGTGGTGGCAAGTTCTCAAAACGTTTATCGACGAAGAAAACATCCCCATTAGGGTCCATATATTCATCATCCGAAAGATCTTCCGTAGAAACCGGCAACTTATCAACACTTTTTAAGAACGAATGTGAAGGATTTTTCGATTCAAGTATTGATGGTTTCTTCTTTGTAGGCTTTGCACTCATAACCTCCACCGGCGGAGGAAATGGTAAATTGTTTTTGGAGACATTCCCTAAAACTCTTGGTGAAAATTCTTTGCAAACGACATTGGTCGAGTCACCATGGTTTAAAGTTGCAATAGAATATACATGAGAAAGATTGGAGTTTTGTGTTGCATTGATGACAAGTTCTTCTTCATTGAAACGAAGGGTGATTTTTCGAGCATGAACATCAATGAGTGCTCGTGATGTATCCAAAAATGAACGACCCAAAATGAGAGGAACTTTTCGATCGATGGGAATGTCTACAACGATAAAGTCAACGGGATAGTAAAACTTTCCGACTTTAACGAAAACGTCCTCGGCTACTCCACATGCCATGATCGTAGAATGATCGGCCATCTCGATGGACATGTTCGAAGGAGTAAGAGCCGGAAGTGAAAGCGATTTGAAAATCTCGAGAGGCATTAAATTAATACTAGCGCCAAGATCGGCCAAGGCGTAGCATTCCTCCATATCTTGTATAGCACACGGAATCAAAAATTTACCGGGATCACCGACTTTTTGTGGTATGCGGCTTAGAAAAACCGATGAACAACTAGACGATTGTTGTAACTTTTCTTTGTTGTTAAGCATACTTTTGAAGTTTGCGGCGAATCGAGGCATCATGATTAAAGCATCGGCAAAACTTATGTTAAAATGCAAATCATGAAACATTTTCATAAATAGCTCAAATTGATAATTGTTCCTTTCTTGTGCTTTCTCTTTGTTTCGTCTCGAAGGGTAAGGTAAAGGTGGTGTGGGTTGGTCATTAGGCAACGGCCTTGGAAACTCGGGTTCCACAATTAGTATTGGTGTAACCGTAGGTGTGGTATGAGCGGTACTTCGTGGGATTGTAATGTGCTCCTTTTCGACCATCACCTCGGGTTCTTTCTCGATTTCCTTCTCCGTAGAAGTACTTGGACGAGAGATTGGTTCCTTGAAAGTTTTACCACTTCGTGTAGCAACAACCTTCAATTCTCCCCTCGGGTTGTTAATGGTATCACTAGGAAGACCACCCGAAGAAGAGGGCTTACACATGATAGCTTCAAACATTTTACCCATTCGGTCTTCAAATTTTGATTGCCTAGCATCCGCTTTCAATAACTCTTGCTTAATCTCATGTTGTCCTAATTCCATCTTTTGTTGGTTTTGTTGAAGACGTTGGACATTTCCTTCCATTTTATTAGCATGAGTTTTAAGTTCATTAGCAAGTTCATTTTTAAGCTCGTTTTTCAACTCGGACCTTAAGCTAATCATCTCACGTTGCATATTATCAAATTTAGCATCATTTGCTTTTGCATAATCCAAAAATTCTCCTTGCAAATTTTTCGTGTGAGCATTTTGAAAACCTTGTGTAGTGTTTTGAAAATCACGGTTTTGGTTTTGATTAGAGATTTGTCCATTCCCACTTTGATAATTCCCTTTGTTGTAATTGCGTGTGTTCCCTTGGTAATTACCTTGGTTGTTGTTTCGATAATTATTAGCATTTTGATTTGGTGGAGCTTGATTTTGGCGGGAACCTTGGCCGTTTTGGTTGTAAGTTCCCGTTGCTACATAAGCACTCGAAGTGTTACCATCCGCGGTAATGCACTCGGAAAGATCATGAGCTCCCCCACACGATAAACAACTCTTAGCAACCGCTTTAACCGAAGCGGAATTGGAAGCTTCTTGAGCCTTCCAATGGGACATTAGATTAGCAAATCTATCAAAAAACCGATTTTCCTCATTAGCTTCATCATGTAAGGCGTTAATGCTACGAGACGATTGTGACGAAGATGACGAACCCATATTGGCAACACTCGGTGTGTTACGAGGGCTATAAACCTTAGATCGGTTTTCAATGATTTGTAAAGCCTCATTTGTCGTCTTGCACAAAAAATTACCACCCGCGGCGGCATTCAAATAATCTCGTTCATGATCATTAAGCCCATTATAAAAGGTATCAATTTGATGCAATTCCGAAAAATCATGATGAGGACATTCATGTAACATCTCTTTAAATCGTTCCCATGCCATTGAAAAACTTTCATTGTTACGTTGCACAAATCGTGAAATCTCATTTTTTAAGTGTGTTGTTTTCGATGGTGGAAAAAACTTGTTCACAAACTTAGAAACGAGATCGGCCCATGTCAAAATCGAATTTGGCGGTTCTTTCTCGAGCCAAATTTTTGCGGGTCCATCCAACGAATATGGAAACAACATCATCTTAATTGCGTCATGTGGAACATCTTTGAATTTGCTAGTGGCGGTGAGACGGTTGAAATTCCTAATGTGGTAATGCGGGTTGTCTTTCTCGTGACCTCGAAACTTGTTTGCTTGTAGCATCGACATTAAACCCGTCTTAATCTCGAAATTCTCCGCAAGGATGGCGGGAATAACAATGGCCTCTCCAAAACCCTCGGTGGGTGCTTGTAGCAACTCCATCATAGTACGATTAGCCATTACGACTTCTTGTTCTACAATAGGTTCAACAATTGGAGGTTCTTCAACAATCAACGATCCTTGATTTGCTTGCTTTTGAAGACGTTTACGAGCTCGTTTAGCTTGGTTACGAGTGATCATAAACTTCACGAAGAATGGGAGGTGAGCAAAGAAGATTCTTTTTGGTCGTTTTGTGGATTTTCAATTTTTTTTTTTTGTGTTTTTGATGATATTTAATTTTTTTTTGGATTTTGGTGTATCTTCGTAGACAACAATCTACAAAATCTCTCCTCGAATCAAACTCTTGATTAAAGAAGCCTCAAAGGAATGAAAACGATCACGTGGAGTGAACGCCTTCGAATGACTTTAGAACTTTGGTGAAAACCAAATTGTTCACGAGGGTTTAATCACAAAGAAAACCAAGCAAATATAGTATACGTATTAATACTTTGGGCGGCAAAACCCTCGATTAGCCTTCAATGTCAAAATACTCACAAGCAAGCGGGGAAACGAGGCGGCGCGAAGCACTTAAGATCCTTTTTCCTTAGGGTATATTTTATAATACCCGCCTTATACCCACCTTATAGTTTGTATCTTTCAAAATCGAGCTTCACGAAAGTATTTATCTATTTTTGCCTTTTCTTTTTGTTTGAGATTCGAATACAATAATTAGGAGATCAAATCCCAATTAAGGTTGTGTTTTCACACTTTTGGAGATATTGTATTTTGGTTGTGATACTTAATACAATATATTAATAATATTCACAAAGAAAAACCAAGAAAACCGATAATACGTGTTAAGGGAGTTTCACTTAACACAAATACTATTTTTGGATAATATCAAAAACAAAATTTTCCAAATTAAATCACGACACACCTCCCCGGCAGCGGCGCCAAAAATGATTGTAGGATAAAATACAACTCTTGTTTAGGAAAACAAAGAGCGTAAAATAGCGGTAAGTATCGACGAGTGATTTAGGAAAACCACAAGTAATGACCCACAATCAAATAAAATGAGAGAAAGATTCGTTTCCCAAGGAGGTATATGTGTTGTGAATTAACTTGTATTTCTTTGAGATTAATATTGATGAGATGGAATGACGGTTTCGTGAAAATTACACTAAGACGTAAAAACGTAAACGTAAAGCCGTGAAAAACTACTCAAATTAAAAAAATATTAAGCTAAACCAAAAACAAAATATCAAGAAAAGATTAAAAGAAGTCTAAAATAATATAAATAAAGATAAAAATCCAACAAAGATATTTTAAAACCTTTTATTAATTAAATAATTAATTTTAAATGCTAATTAAAGCCCTAAAATTAAATTTAACTAATTCAAAAGTCTAAAATATGATTTTATTGAATTATCACTTAACTTATATTATTAGAAGACTAAAAAGTAATTTTCTAAAAATTAAAACCTATTAAAACTATTTTTAAAACTCTAAAAATGATTTAAAATAATTAAAACCTAATTAAACTTAAAATAATTATAAAAATAAATCTAAAAGCTTAAAAATTATTATAAAAATGAAAATGGTCCTAATTAATGCTAAAGAATTTAAGAAAAATGAAAAAGAAAGAAAAATAAAATTTTGAAAATTAAATAATAAAATAATATTAAAATAATACTAAAAAATAAAAGTTTCTAAAATTTGAAATAAAAAATTTCTAAAAATCCTAAATAATATAATTAAGAGAAAAACACAAATCTAAGCTCCTAAACCTTTTTTAATAATTTTATAAAAATCTTTAAAGTTTATAAAAAACCTTAAAATATTATAAAATTAAAAATAGATGTTTTGAAACCAAAATTAGATGTAAACCTCAAAAATATATTTTAAAACCTAAAAACTATTTTTCCTGAAAATTAAAAGTCTTTTTGGTATTTTTTAATGATTTGTTAAAAAACGTCTATTAATTAAATCCTATAAAATATTAAAATAAAGGAAAAATGTGAAACCAATTTTAAAAAATCTATAAACCTATTACTTACCTAGGAAAAATAAGAAAAGTAAAATAAGCTTAAAGAATAAGCTAGGAAAAATGAAAAGTGCTACGGCTTATTAAATAAGCTAGAAACCAAAATAGGTTAAATAAATAAGGAAACCAAAACTCTCAATCAAAGTCCCCAGGGCGCAATGGTAACTAGTTATGTGTGTGAGTGTGGAGACCAGGGTTCGAGTCTAGGCAACACCTTTTTTGCTTCTTATATTTTTTTTTTTATTTATTTTCCTTTTTCAATCCAACCAGTGACTTGTAACAAGCTTGAAAACCAATTCCAACTTCCTATTTAGCCAAGATTTAAGCACCAAGAAGATCAAAATATTTCCAGGTTTGATGTTTTTCTGATGAACAATGGAAGTGCACACTTGTGCACTTCTTGATGCCAAGAGGGGCTTGGTTTGAGCTTATTTTGGTGGATTTCTTTTGGACAAAGGCACCCTTGTGCTTATTTAAGCACAAGGAGTCACTGAATAAGCAAATACAAGCACCTAGCAAGCAAATGATCAAAACAATGCACACAATCAGGCAAATGAGAGTTGCTGATATAGTCTAGCTAGGACTGGTGGAGTTTAAGCAGATTACTAACAACCTAGTGAGATTCAAGGCTTCAAATTGAACACACAAACTCTCAAACAAATGCACAATCAATAACAACCCTTAAATCACACAATCATTCACAGATTTTCAAAGATTGAACACCAAAATTGATGAAAAATAGGTAGAAAAGTGCACAAGCAGATTTGCTTACTCTTTTTACTCTATTTACACACAACCTAGCTCAAAGCTTGTTCAAACACACTTGACAACTAATAATAATCCTATCTCAATCCATTAATAACCTTTTAACACCTTTAAACAACACAAATTAAATCTGTGACCCTGCTAAAACCTAATGCCAAACACTCTTTTAAAATCTGGAAACCAACTTTTAACAAACCAAAACCTTATAAAACTATTTAAAACTGATCCCTATTGCATCTATTATGCATACAAGCTCAGATAAACATGAATCCAACACCTAAAACACACTTGAGCAACAAATCACACAAGATCATATGAACAAGCAATGTTTCTGAATTTTCAAGGAGAAAAAGAGAGAGTACCTCAGGGCTTTACATCCAAAGCCCTAGAGGATGTAAATCCTCCTCCTTACCAGCCCGGGCTGGTGCTGAACCAAATCAACAAGCCTTCAACCTGTTGCAATCACAAAACAGGAAAACAACAAAATAATATAACAATATATATTTTTCTGTTTCCTTTTTCTTCTTTCCAAAATTCTCCAAACCTTTTCCAACTTAGAAAACACGTTTTCTATAACCTAATATCACTAATAACATGAACCATAAACACCAAAAACTTTGGACAGATTTCTTACCAAAAATCTTCCAAGTTTCAGAAACCTTAAACAACTTTGAAAATCAAAGTTGCTTAACCATATAACAAAGTGGAACTCAGAATCAAGCCTCAACACTACACACAACTTTTAAAACAATAAAAAAGGAATTATACTTGAATTTTTCAAAAACCAAACTTTTTATTTCTTAAAAAGGAATTACAAGTGAGAAAAGCTTGAAACTGGAACAAGGGCTTCACACAGGTTGTGAGCTCCTTATATAGAGGCCTAAGAACAATCTAGAATGCAAATAACAAAACCCTAATACATAGAAAATCCCAAATGTGCCCTTGAACGGTTTTGAGTGGTGAGCTGTCCTTTTTGATCCTGGCTGTTTATTTGTGCTTTGTGAGTAAGCTATTCATCATGGACGTTCATTTTGGACACGTCATATACTTGGGGACCAAGGTGGGCTGTGATTGGAGGAAAGGGAATTTGGGGGTTTGGACCACGTTGGTGGGATTGGGATTTTTAGGAGTGGGAAGGGTTTGTGAGTGTGGGAATTAAACGTGTGCTTGATTAATTGGATTTTAACCCAAGTTAAATGAAGGTAAATTCTGGGTGGTAAGAACAATGAATAGTAACTATTTAGATCCGAAAATGGGGGAAATAAAAGTGTTAAGCGGGGTTTTTGTTTAAATGTTTCCACTTGGCAACTTCAGTCCTCCTCTTTTGTTATTTTTGGCTTTTAAGGTTTTCCAGCCCTAAACTTGGTTTTGCTTTGTTAATATCTTTGAACCTTTTACAATTTTGGCACAAGACTTTGTTAAAAGCTTATCAAGGGTTGATTTTGCCATGTTTTGATTTTTCAAGGGCTGATCTTGGACTTTGATGATCTTCAAAGGTCTTCAATGCTTCTTTAATCTTCATGAGGGACCATAGTTGACAAATTTGATTTGTTGAGGGACCAATCTTGCCATTTCTTCAAAGTTGAAGGACCTTTTTTGTAAATTTGACAAACTTAAGGGACCAAACTTGTAATTATTACTATACAAGGGTTTTAAGTTGTCATTTCTTCATTCTTGGATGATCAATCTTGTATGTCTTCAAGTCTTCAAGGGTATTTGTTGAAAATTCCATGATTAGGGCCCGGTTCTTTGTACGGCTTCGTTTCTCGTGTCCGTTTTTCCTTGTATCTTGTGATCTTTTGTCTTTTTCACGATATCCATACCTAAAATACACAAATAAACAAACACAAGCATATATATGGTATTTTATGACATTTTAATGCATTTAAAGCCCGAAAAGAACGATGAGATCATGTATAAATGCCATCTCATCAATGAGTGTAGCAGGGGAGGGGACAAAAGGTGGAGTGGTCGTTTTCTGGGTTGTGGGGTGTGTTGGAAGTGGGGTAAGGAGCAAAAACCCTAAAGTTAATTAGGATTAAGGTTAAAAATTAAGGTGATTAGAACTGGGTTTTTTAGGGTTTGTGGGAATGAAGGTGGTAAAATAGTTTAGTTTGATTCGTTTGAGGGTTTAAAAAGTTGTTTCCCCCACTTAATCCTTTCATTAAACCGATTTTAAAAAATCAGTTATTACTTAACTGAGTGGGAAAGTGACGTGGATGGAGGTGAGGGTTCTGATTGGTGGAAGTTTGCAAGTGGGTGACGTGGAGGCTAGGGAGTGGAGGAGGGAAGTTTGGTTGTCTGGCCAGTATAAGCCCTTGGCTTTCATGTTTTGTTTACTTTGTAAAAACCAGTCATCAACTTCAAATTCCTTTATAACAACTTTGCACCACTTGTCACTTTTGGCACAACAACTTCTCAAACTTTAAACAAGGACTTCTTTTGTAATTTCTTCACTCTCCAAGGTATAAACTTGTACATACTTGATATTTTAGGGACCCACAAGTAATTTTGAGGATTTACAGGGGTATAAATTGACAAGTCTTCTAAAGTTGAGGGACCATTCTTGCCAATCTTCAATTCTTCAAGGTAATTTTGGAAATTCTTGATTCGGGTCCGGTTCATTGTGCGGCTTCGTTTCCCGTGTTCGTTTTTGATTAATTCTTGTGATCTTTTTGTCATTTCCCCAATATCCGTACCTAAAATACACAAGCAACAAACACGAGCATATATTTGGCAGTTTTAATGATATTTAATGCATTTTAAGCCCATTTTTGACGATGAGACTATGTATAAAAGCAGTCTCATCATTGTTCTTAGCCCGTAAGAGTTAAGACTTTCGCGTTTTTTAGTTTCCTATATAAAAGCCTAGCAAAACTTGACTTAAACACGTTAAGGATACTAGCTAGAGTAAACTTAGATAAGTAAACTCGGGTTGAGTCAAAAGATTCATGACGGGCCTAATATATCAAAGACATCTAAACTCATTAAAACCATTTTATTAAAATTTATTCTAGCATTGAAGGAAAATAACAATAACAAAGGAAAAATACAACTAGGCCAAAATAGATCAAAAATTTTTAAAAAATGTCGAAAAATTAAATTTTCCGGTTAAAATGAGGACAAATACAAGGAAAAGCCCACTTAACTTCGATAGAAGTCCCCCTACACTTAAGATAAACATTGTCCTTAATGTTTAAGCATGTGGGAGTAAACTCCCCTACACTGGACATTGTGCACGTTGTTTAAATCTTGATAAGGAAAATACAACTAAAATGATTCCTATTTTAATATTGAAGAATATAAAATAGTGAAACAAAAGAGTTTAGGATAAAACCGGGAAGACGGGTACACGGAATCACGGGTCGTCAAAAGTCATCAAGGATGGATCTTCGAAAGCTCGAATCCCTGCACATCATAAGAAATAAAATAACAAACACATACGAGGTTCTCCCCCTACACTTATTATAAAAACGGATAAAAAGGATAGATACTCGGGTTGCCTCCCGAGGAGCGCTTGTTTTTGTTCACCGAGTCACGAGCCTGACTCGTCCCCGAATTAAATGGTCCATGGGGAAGCCTCGAATGTAATACCAGGATTAAAAATCTTGTCCTCGGTCCCGGAGGAACATAATAAATGAGAGGTAGGAGGATAAGTCTTGAAGGGTAGAAAAGTCCTCTTAACATACGAAAAGTATGTGAAATCGTGATCCACGGGAAGTCGGGTGGGTAAAGGAATCAAAATTTCATCCCCAAAAGACATATGATTATCACTAAGCGGCATAGCCGTAAAGGTGTCAATCATGGAATGGTCAATGTCTCCTCCCGGGTGAAAGCACTCATCCTCAGTAATGGTCTCCAAAGTATGAGATAAAAGGTGCTCGGGAGGGGAACTTGGGACAATATCTTCATGCATCAAAGTATCAAAAAGAGTATCCCCTCCGTGTCGTCATCACCAATACCTGGAGGTATTGAGAGAATGTCGATTTCCTCTATAGCTGTATCATTATTCTCAACTGAAGTAAGAGCCAAGGGTAAAGACTCGGTATTAGGAACAGAATTGAACGCTTCAATTTTAGCAATAAGAAGATGAACTTGTAGTAATTTGTCGTGAAGAATAACATCTTACACCTCATCTACAAAACCAAGTTCAATGGTGAACTTCTCGTAAGTTGGAGAGAATAAATCAACATCGCCCTCATCGCCCAGATGAGATTTAGAAATTTCAAAGGTGAAATTCTCATAGCATGGAGAAAAATCATCATTAAGAGCGACCTCGTCCGTAAGCTCAGCAAAAGTCGCTACATCACAAACCTCGTCAAATAAGTTGTCGAGACCAATTTCACAAATCTCACTCGATGAATCACAATCCTTAGACGCATTTGGGATATCGAGAGAAGGAATTACAACTGCACTAGGATGTTGAGCAACAAGATCATTCCAAGAAATAGTATTCTCATCGTCATCATCATCATAATAGTAAGAACGCACAAGTGGCGGAGTATAATCACTAAGATTAGATACTTTCTCTTGTTGTTGTCGTTGTCGCTCCTCTAATGTCTCGGTCAGTCGAATTAAGACGTCATGAATTTTTAAAAGAAGGGCTTGTCATTCGTCATTCGGATTCAAGGAAGGTTGATGATCAAGGGTGTATTGTGGGGGTTCAAAATTATGGAAACCGGAATTATAGCACGGATTTGGTTCATAATAATTCATTAGTTGACAATAAGAAGTATCGTGTGGGCCCCCACAATTGTTGCAATACGGGTATTGAGAAAAACCCGGTGCGTCTTGTGGATAGCTATTACCATTGTCATAATTGTAACCCGGTTCTTGCTCGTCATGAGACGGGTATCGAATCGGACAAAAAACATGCCAATGATAATCGCTTCCATAATATATGCAAGAGGGTGGATTAAGTGCATTAGAAGCAAAGGATGAGTTAATCTAATTGCACGAGGGACAAAATCTAAATTGCGTATTGTCGAATATCATTTCTGCACCGCACACATGTACACCATTGACATGTTTTAAAACCATACAATGGTGTCCCACACCCTACGCAATAAACATACGAATCCATGAAGAATTAAAAATTAGAGGGGTTGAGAAAAAGAATTAAACAGAATAGAGGATGAAGAGGAATATTTTTGGTGCAAAACTCTTGAAAAAAAAGAAATGCTTTTTATGAGTTTTTAAATGTTTTTGGAGTTTTTTTTTTTTTTTTGAAAATTTTGAAATTTTTTATGGATTTTTGAAAATTTTTGAGCAAGAAAAATAACGTTCAAAGTTGAACGGATCCCAAAATCCAACGCATCTCTCACAAAAACCGTTAATCTTCACGAAAAGAGCCGGCAGCGGCGCCATTTAAAAGTGGTGTTTTGCTAGGTTAAAAGTTTGTTTTTGTCGGCGTCTAATCGAATTGATTACAGTTTGAAGTGTGTGACTCAGTCGTCTTTAGTGGATAAAAGAAAAGGTTGTCGTAGTGTAAAAAAAATAAAAATGCAAACTTTAAAGTAAATGGAAAAATAATAAAAGGATAAACGAAATATAGATAAAAGATTGAAAAGATTAAACCAAAAAAATAAAACTTTAAAAATAAATGACGAAAAATTAAAACTCGACAAAAAGTAAAATTTGCAAACTTAAAAATAAAACTAAGACAAAACAAGTTTAAAATAATTCTAAGTAAAAATAGCGGGAAAAGTTAAGTTTGAATTTAAAAAAAAAACGGGAAATAAAAACTAAAAAATGTGTTCCGATCGTAACTTGGATCGCAGTCTCGATCATAGTCTGGAACATGACCAGGATCGTGACCAGGATCGTGACTTAGATCTTAGCCTTTGATCTTAGTCTTCGATCTTAGTCTAGATCTTAGTTTAGATCTTAGTCTTCGATATTAGCCTAGATCTTAGTCTTCGATCTTAGTCTAGATCTTAGTCTTTGATCTTAGTCTAGATCTTAGTCTTCGATCTTAGTCTAGATCTTAGTCTTCGATCTTAGTCTAGATCTTAGTCTTTGATCTTGGCCTAGATCTTAGTCTTCGATCTTAGTCTAGATCTTAGTCTTCGATCTTAGTCTAGATCTTAGTCTTCGATCTTAGTCTAGATCTTATTCTTCGATCTTAGTCTAGATCTTAGTTTTCGATCTTAGTCTAGATCTTAGTCTTAGATCTTAGTCTAGATCGTAACCACAGATCGAAGTCTGGATCGTGAGTAGTGATCGCAGTATTGGATCGCAAGTAAAAATCCTAAGGCTTATCCGATCACAATACCCGATCGAAACCATTAAAACCCTTAGATATTACGATGGAATGGAAAAGGTAAATAAGCAAAACCAAATAAGCACTTTTCTAATAAGCACTTACCAAAACTTAACCAAATCAATAATAAAAAGCACTAAATAAGCACAATTGAAAAACTTTCAAAACAATAAATAAGCAAGATTTATAAAATAAACTTTAAAAATATTAAAATTTTAAGAACACTTAAAAGAAAATAAGCTAAACATGAAATAAGTAAAAATTGCAATAAGCTAAAACCTTAAATCGTTTAAAAACATTGATAAGAACATAAAGATGAAAACTTTAATCAAATAAGCAACAAGATGAAACAAGTTACTTACTTTGAACCGAATCAAAATCAAGATTAAACAAGAAAGGTAGAATAAGATACATTATGAAGCTTGAAATAAAATTAAAGATTAAAGATTCAAAACAAGATTAAAGACTTACATGGATAACATGATAGAAAGACAATATGAAAAAGTGCTAGAAAATAAAGTGGAGAGCTAATGGAGAATTACCTAACACCTTCCAAATGAGGGGAAGGGTTAGTATTTATAGGTAGGAGGTTGGTTGGTGGCTTGTGAGTTGATTTCCTTCTTTCTTTTAATTTGTCTTCGCGTCTTTAATTAAATTGACATTTTTGACTTTGGCTCGGGATTTGTCGATAAATATCTTGAACTCGTCTTATAATTTCTTCATTTATTAGACTTGGGTTCTTCGACTTGTAAATCTTCCGTCTATGGTCCTTTTCTTTAATAAATCTTCAAAATAGGCCCATTGACTTCCAATATTTTGCACTCTTGGTCTTTTGACTTCGTCTTTTGTCTTTTTCTTCGATAAAAGCCCGTGAAGCCCGTGTTTTCTTCCTTTTTCATATTTTGATCCTAAAACACAACAAAAACACAAACCACGCATAATTCCGACATTTACGACATAAAATAAACGTTATGGTCTCGTTTTTAATTGTAATAAGTGGTAAAAGGATAAGTGTTTTCACACTTATTAAATCCCCTACACTTGACCATTGCAATGCCCCCATGCAATGTATAATTTCAAAGCACTATTTACATTTTTCATCATAATTAATCCACCTTGGCCTTTATTAAATACTAAACACTAAGGAAACTAAAAAGATTAGAAAATTACAAAATGCAAGAAGGAAGAACAAGAGAAGAGATCGAAGACTTACATTAGGGCTTTGGTACTCATGAATGTTTATCACCCTCAAGTTTCACGTTCCCCAAACTAAGCTTAAAAACGAGATCATTGTTATTATAAGTTAGTAAGCTAACACTCACTCATGTGGCCCAATTATTCACTTAGACTCCCTTATTCCTAGGTGTATCTCTTATAATTTATTATTGTCCTAAATGATCACGAGGATGCATTGTTGACTTATTTCGATAGTTTATTTAGGCTGAAAATAAAGTAGGACGATTTAATCAATAGTTAGCTAAAGGACAACATCTTTTAATACTGCTTCTCGGGACCTCATAAGGTTCATATCTTGGCATAACTCGCTTCAAGATTTGAGACCTTTCTCGGACCGATATTTGCCTTTGACTTCATACTTCGAATCTTGAGAGACGTTCATGAAATAATGGTCTTCTCTTCATAATAGGAATTTCTTCACTTGAAGTTTTTGAGAGATTCTTCAAATTTGGACCACGACTTCTTCATTTTTATCTAATCTTTATTTGGGATTTTGATATACAACGATCCGCCTCCTTTTAGGACTTGGATCTATTTATCCTCATACCTTGCTAGGGTCTTTTCGGATAGACTTCTCAATGATCTTTAGGGGAGTATTTGCTTTTCGTCGTGTGTCTCGATCCTTCATATTGTTTTTTGATAAATTATTCTTCACATCACTTGGGATCTTTAGCAAAAAAATGTAGCCCTCATGCCTTGTTAGGGCCTTTTCGGACTCGCCAATCTTCGCATCCCGCTTCAGTAAGTTATGCCTTGGCTATGAACTCTAATTAATACCGAGCAACTTTTAAACGATCGTGTGCTAGAAGCTAAGTAACTTTTCAAATCGTACGACCTTATTTATTGCAATTATATTTATTAACAAGTGATGGGAGAAAAAGCTCATAATTAAATCACATAAATTCATGAAAGAATACCAAACCTATAATTGACTCTATCATCTCTCGTTCTCCACAATTTAAAATCTCAAAGAATGAGACTCGTGGATGCTTAGCCTATTAAATCAAAGTTTTGGGTTTTCAAGTCATCTATAGGATCTTGCAACTTCTTAGACTTTTTCAAGTTTAGAATTCGCATTTTAAAGTTCCCTTGATAAACGACTTTCTAGGATCAATTATAAGAACTTGTGAAAAGTTCTTGTTCTTAACCCGTAAGAGTTAAGACTTTTGCATTTTAAAGTTCCCTATATAAAAGCCTAGCAAAACTTGACTTAAACACGTTAAGGATACTAGCTAGAGTAAACTTAGATAAGTAAACTCGGGTTGAGTCAAAAGATTAATGACGGGCCTAATATATCAAAGACATCTAAACTCATTAAAACTATTTTATTAAAATGAATTCTAGCAATGAAGGAAAATAACGATAACAAAGGAAAAATACAACTAGGCCAAAATAGATCAAATTTGTTTTTAAAAATGTCGAAAAATTAAATTTTTCGGTTAAAATAAGGACAAATACAAGGAAAAGCCCACTTAACTTCGATAGAAGTCCCCCCTACACTTAAGATAAACATTGTCCTCAATGTTTAAGCATGTAGGAGTAAACTCCCCTACACTTAGGACATTGTGGCCGTTGTTTAAATCTTGCTAAGGAAAAGACAACTAAAATGATTCCTATTTTAATATTGAAGAATATAAAATAGTGAATCAAAAGAGTTTAGGATAAAACCGAGAAGACGGGTACACGGAATCACGGGTCGTCAAAATTCATAAAGAATGGATCTTTGAAAGCTCGAATCCCTGCACATCATAAGAAAGAAAATAAAAAACACATACGAGGTTCTCTCCCTACACTTATTATAAAAACGGATAAAAAGGATAGATACTCGGGTTGTCTCCCGAGAAGCTCTTGTTTTTGTTCACCGATTTACGAGCCTGACTCGTCCCCGAATTAAATGGTCCATGGGGAAGCCTCGAATGTAATACCGGGATCAAAAATCTTATCCTCGGTCCCGGAGGAACATAATAAATGAGAGGCAGGAGGATAAGCCTTGAATGGTAGAAAAGTCCTCTCAACATACGAAAAGTATGTGAAATCGTAATCCACGGGAGGTAGGGTGGGTAAAGGAATCAAAATGTCATCCCCAAAAGACATATGATTATCACTAAGCGGCATAGCCGTAAAGGTGTCAATCATGGAATGATCAATGTCACCTACCGGGTCAAAGCACTCATCCTCAGTAATGGTCTCCAAAGTATGAGATAAAAGGTGCTCGGGAGGGGAACTTGGGACAATATCTTCATGCATCAAAGTATCAAAAAGAGTATCCCCCTCCGTGTCGTCGTCATTAATACCCGGAGTTATTGAGATAATGTTGATTTCCTCCATAGCTGTATCATTATTCTCAACTGAAGTAAGAGCCGGGGGTAAAGACTCGGTATTAGGAACATAATTCAACGCTTCAATTTTAGCAATAAGAAGGTGAACTTTCAGTAATTTGTCGCGAAGAATAACGTCTTCCACCTCATCTACAAAACCAAGTTCAATGGTGAACTTCTCGTAAGTTGGAGAGAATAAATCAACATCGCCCTCATCGCCCGGATGAGATTTAGAAATTTCAAAGGTGAAATTCTCATAGAATGGAGAAAAATCATCATTAAGAGCAACCTCGTCTGTCAGCTCAGCAAAAGTCGGTACATCACAAACCTCCTCAAATAAGTTGTTGAGACTAAATTCACTAATCACACTTGATGAATCACAATCCTTAGACGCATTTGGGATATCGAGAGAAGGAATTACAATTGCACTAGGATGTTGAGCAACAAGATCATTCCAAGAAATAGTATTCACATCGTCATCATCATCATAATAGTAAGAACGCACAAGAGGCGGAGTATAATCACTAAGATTAGATACTTGCTCTTGTTGTTGTCGTTGTCGCTTCTCCAATGTCTCGGTCAGTCAAATTAAGACGTCATGAATTTTCAAAGGAAGGGCTTGTCTTTCGTCATTCGGATTCAAGGAAGGTTGACAATCAAGGGTGTATTGTGGGGGTTCAAAATTATGGAAACCGGAATTATAGCACGGATTTGGTTCATAATAATTCATTGGTTGACAATAAGATGTATCGTGCGGGCCCCCAAAATTGTTGCAATACGGGTATTGAGAAAAACCCGGTGCGTCTTGTGGATAGCTATTATCATTGTCATAATTGTAACCCGGTTCTTGCTCGTCATGAGACGGGTATCGAATCGGACATGAAACATGCCAATGATAATCGCTTCCACAATATATACAAGAGGGTGGATTTAGTGCATTAGAAGCAAAGGATGAGTTAATCGAATTCGACGAGGGACAAAATCCAAATTGTGTATGCTCGATATCATTTCCGCACCGCTCACATGTACACCATTGACATGTTTGAAAACCATACAATGGTCTCCCACACCCTACGCAATAAACATACGAATCCATGAAGAATTAAAAATTAGAGGGGTTGAGAAAAAGAATTAAACCGAATAGAGGATGAAGAGGAATATTTTTGGTGCAAAACTCTTGGAAAAAAGAAATGCTTTATATGAGTTTTTGAATGTTTTTGGAGTTTTTTTTCTTTTTTGAAAATTTAGAAAATTTTGAAAATTTTTATGGATTTTTGAAAAATTTTGAGCAAGAAAAATAACGTTCAAAGGTGAACGGATCCCAAAATCCAACACGTCTCTCACAAAAACCGTTAATCTTAACGAAAAGAGCCGGCAACGGCGCCATTTGAAAGTGGTGATTTGCTAGGTTAAAAGTTCGTTGTTCTCGGCGTCTAATCGAATTGATTACAGATTGAAGTGTGTGACTCAGTCGTCTTTGGTGAATAAAAGAAAAGGTTGTCGTAGTGTAAAAATAATAAAAATGCAAACTTTAAAGTAAATGGTAAAATAATAAAAAGATAAACGAAATATAGATAAAAGATTGAAAAGATTAAACTAAAAAAAATTAAACTTCAAAAATAAATGACGAAAAATTAAAACTCGACAAAAAGTAAAATTTGCAAACTTAAAAATAAAACTAAGACAAAACAAGTTTAAAATAATTCTAAGTAAAATTGGCGGGAAAAGTTTTAAAAATAAAAACAGGAAATAAAATCTGAAAAATGCGTTCCGATCATAACTTGGATCGCAGTCTCGATAGCAGTCTGGATCGTGACCAGGACCGTGACTTAGATCTTAGCCTTTGATCTTAGTCTTCGATCTTAGTCTATATCTTAGTTTAGATCTTAGTCTTCGATCTTAGTCTAGATCTTAGTCTTCGATCTTAGTCTATATCTTAGTCTTTGATCTTAGTCTACATCTTAGTCTTCGATATTAGTCTAGATCTTAGTCTTCGATCTTAGTCTAGATCTTAGTCTTTGATCTTAGTCTAGATCTTAGTCTTCGATCTTAGTCTAGATCTTAGTCTTCGACCTTAGTCTAGATCTTAGTCTTCGATCTTAGTCTAGATCTTATTCTTTAATCTTAGTCTAGATGTTAGTCTTCGATCTTAGTCTAGATCTTAGTCTTAGATCTTAGTCTAGATCTTAGTCTAGATCGTAACCACAGATCGAAGTCTGGATCGTGAGTAGTGATCGCAGTATTGGATCGCAAGTAGAAACCCTAAGGCTTATGCGATCACAGTACCCGATCGGAACCATTAAAACCCTTAGACATTATGATGGAATAGAAAAGGTAAATAAGCAAAACCAAATAAGCACTTTTCTAATAAGCACTTACCAAAACTTAACCAAATCAATAATAAAAAACACTAAATAAGCACAAATGAAAACTTTCAAAACAATAAATAAGCAAGATTTATAAAATAAACTTTAAAAATATTAAAACTTTAAGAACACTTAAAAGAAATTAAGCTAAACATGAATAAGTAAAAATCGCAATAAGCTAAAACCTTAAATCGTTTAAAAACATTGATAAGAACAAAAAGATGAAAACTTTAATCAACTAAGCAACAAGATGAAACAAGTTACTTACTTTGAACCGAATCAAAATCAAGATTAAACAAGAAAGGTAGAATAAGATAGATTATGAAAGCTTGAAATAAAATTAAAGATTAAAGATTCAAAACAAGATTAAAGACTTACATGGATAACTTGATAGAAAGACAATATGAAAAAGTGCAAGAAAATAAAGTGGAGAGCTAATGGAGAATTAGCTAACACCTTCCAAATGAGGGGAAGGGTTAGTATATATAGGGAGGATGTTGGTTGGTGGCTTGTGAGTTGATTTCCTTCTTTCTTTTAATTTGTCTTCACGTCTTTAATTAAATTGACGTTTTTGACTTTGTCTCGGGATTTGTCGATAAATATCTTGAACTCGTCTTATAATTTCATCATTTATTAGACTTGGGTTCTTCGACTTGTAAATCCTCCGTCTTTGGTCCTTTTCTTCAATAAATCTTCAAAATAGGCCCATTGACTTCCAATCTTTTTCACTCTTGGTCTTTTGACTTCGTCTTTTGTCTTTTTCTTCGATAAAAGCTCGTGAAAGCCCGTGTTTTCTTCCTTTTTCATATGTTGATCCTAAAACACAACAAAAACACAAACCACGCATAATTCCGACATTTACGACATAAAATACACGTTATGGTCTCGTTTTTAATTGTAATAAGTGGTAAAAGGATAAGTGTTTTCACACTTATTATGAATCAATTTCAAGATCGATCCATTAGCAGGTAATTATGAACTTTGATTCAAGAAAAAACACCTATTTTCTTTCTTATCTCTCGCTCTCATCTCTTAGTCTCTCTCTCTCTCTCTCTCTCTGTCACATCTCTCTATCTCTCTCTCAAAATCAACCACTTCTTGACATCCAACAAAACTTAAAAAACCTTGTTAATTCGAAGACCCATAGATTCTATGTTCGTGAATGATTATACCACAATGGTTGTGGTCAATGGCTAAGATCCATTAAATATTAGATTGTGGACGATTATCACTGGGATTTATAAATTGAGGTAGAGGAAGTCGTCTAACAAGAAAGATAATGTCGGCTAAATCATGATTATAATGACGAACAATTAGGGTGCGACTAGGGTTTTTGATAAGGAAGAAAGAGATAATTGATTTTCTTATGGTGATTTTTAGATCCAGGGGAAATGAGGATTATGTAACTAGTTTTTTTATTTGTGTGTGTGTGTGAGTGAGAGAGACTGAGATATGTGTGTGTGTGTGTGTGTGTGAGAGAGAGAGAGAGAGAGAGAGTAGGTGTTATTTCTTGTATTAAATCTAACCAAAACAAGTAAAGGACTGAAATACCCCTCCACTCCTAAAGTTAACAGGCAAAACTAACTCTCATCCAAAGCAGGGACCAAATGTGTTGATAGTTTCAAAAATAGGATCATCTGTGTATTTAATTTGAGTTATGGACTTAACATGATGTTTGGTGTAAAGCACAGGAACGAAACATGAAATATTCTCTAAATAGAAATCCATTCTCATTCAGTTTAAGGACACAAAAAGAACAGTCTTCTTGTTCTATTACTAGACAGTTTCCAGCCTCCTTTCAATCAGAAACACACACTTATTTCCGTGATTTTTCAAGCAAATTTGTCTAGTCTAGTTATACAACAACGTTGGACGTTGTACCTTGAAAAACATACAGTAAATCTGTTTTAAATGAATCGTCTTAAATACAAGACTCGTCTCAATATATATACTGCTTCATTTATTATTTCTTCTTAAATTTTTGTTATTAAACTTTCTGTTAATTTATATTTGCAGTTCGATCTATATTAATAAAAATATACCGTTTCTTACCGTTAGTAATTTTCTCGAGAACCCAATCGAGAAAATATCGTAGTTATTTAGTGGATTAATATTCTTAAAGATTTTGGAATACCAAATTGTGAACAGAATTATGAGAAGAACACACTAAAAAAAGTGGGGTCCGGTCACAGGCTGTTTATACACTCAAATAAACAGTCCCAAAAGCTTAGTGGTGTATACATAGGTGAACAAACAGACAACTACGTCGTTATATCCCTAAAAGTCACTGACGTTGATCGCATCGAATACATTTTTTATTTGATACAACATTTGCATACGCAATCACAACTCAAATTCAATAATTCACTACTATTTCACATATTCAAAAAATTTCAGGATTAATGATATGTTGGTAGTTCTAGAATATATGTTTTGTACTAACTCATAATTGTTACGAGTTTCTTTGTCATTCAAAATATTTAATCATAGGAAAAACTCTGTTAGGTAGTTCTTGAACCGTCTCATGACCAACCATCACACGACTTCACCATCTCCACGGCCTCACCATCTTAAACCTCCCGATCTAAACAAAACAACCACTTGCACCATAAAACAACCGATTTGAATCCCGGGGCATACTAAGATTTATCAAGAATCATTCATTTTTAGTAAACTACATATTACTTTTTGATGAAACAGTAATTTAAATATTGATAAATATAGGAAAAAAATCTAGAAAAAGAGGGGATACAAAGGCGTTAAATTATTAGCAATCATGCACTCTAGTCCAAACTGTAAGGATGCCATTTGTGTACCCATATAAAATATTTATAGTATCCAAGGAAAGAAATGCTAAATATTTAATCACAAATCGAACAAAAAAATTGGGTCCCAGTGAACATGATTCCCTTGATCTTTCCCTACAAATACCACCACCCTTCCAACCTTGATCCTCATGTACTAGTGTTCAAACATCTCATATCGATACAATCAACTCATCCTCATATCAATCTCATGACCCAGATGCAAGGTATCATATCCATCCTCGACAACCCTGAAAAAACGACTAGGGCAGCCTCATTGAGGCGCACACTGTCTGCTGATATGTCGTCTAAGCGATGGCTGACAGACAATGGGATGCCAGTCACTCCCACTATGAAAAAGATCGCGTCGTCTGAGCATATTGCCATTGAACCGGATGAAGATTCTGAGATGACAAAAAAAGGCGACCAGAATCCTTCACGAGTTGATATCTGGACAGCTATTATGTCTCAAAAGAAGGACGACAACTCATCAATGAAGCTACCACCACCATACGTTCATCCACTTGTTAAGAAGTCTTCAAGCTCATTGAGCGAGAAGAGCCTCAAGGTTTGTACTGAGAGTCTTGGATCAGAAACTGGCTCGGATGTGTTCTCGTCACACTCCTCTTCCGACACTGCTTCTGACACCTCCAGTGACGATCAAAAGCAAGAAAACAAAAAAGAATCAGATGAACCAAAAGTTGTCAAGGTTGCATGTTTGACAACTAAGAAATCTCAACAAGCTCGTTCATTTCCTCCTCCTCTTCCATCACTGGCAGCCGCGCATACCGATGGGCCGTCCCTTCATATGCATTCTCGTCGTGTTGACGGTAGGTTAGTCCTCGAAGCTGTCACTGTTCCGCCACAGAAATATTTTGAAGCTCAACGCCAAGATGGAAGGTTTCTCCTCACGCTTATCAACAATCCTGAACAACAACAAACACTGGAAAACAACTTTGTTGATGTTTTCAACGTATCCGAGGAAGAAAACCGCTTAACCAATAACGATACAGATGAAGAGGAAGATGAAAATGAAAATGAAAATGAATATAAACATGAATATGAATATGAAGATGAGATCAAGACCAAATACACTGACAAAGACAATGGAATCTTCAAGGAGAGACCACTTAATCCGACAACTGTGGTGATGAATGTTCACAAATCCACTATTGTGATAAAGAAGATAACAGAAAGGGACAACGAGAATCCATTGTGGTCCGGAAAGCAGCTCAACGCAAAGCTAGAAGAGCTCGTCGAGGAAGAAGATTTAGCACCACTTACAAAATCTCTTCCACTACGAACACGAGCAACAGGGCGACCACCACTACCACCATCACCCACAGCCAATTCTGTCAACGCGTATCAGTACTTCTGGAGGGCTAAACCTACCGTAGCAAGTGTGATCGACCCAACCATCACCCAACATCGCCCACCCACAAAAACCAAAGATCTGGTTCTGTTAAGAGGCAACAAAGCAGACTGTTTGCTGCCTTCATTGAAAGGTTGCAAAGAGCCAAGAAGGTCACTTCTTATGTGGGAGCCATTCTGCATAGCAACCTAGCTCCTCCTCATCACAGACAACTAATTCCTTTTGTTTACATCCATATCCATATATACCTATATGTATCTCTCTAAATAAGCATATGAAGAATGAGTGAGATGCCAAAAATTTTAAAACAAAAATGTACCATAGATTTAATTATCAATAACTAGTTGAAACCAACCAAGTCGTTTATGATCATAGAATAAGATGATGGCCATGTCTCGTTGTATCATGACTGAGTTGGCTGTTGATTAGCGAATATATTTCGAGTTTAGATCTATTAATTGTATTATGATCCATTTTTGCTAAATATGCTAAATGGTTAAGATTTTGTGCTAAAAATATTTAAAAAGTTTAACTAATAGTGGAAAAATGATGACAATTTCTATGTCAATATTTGAATGTAAGCGTAAACAAAATTCTATGAACTAATTTAACGAAAACAGTAGACTATATGAGTTTTAAATTGCCGAATATAAATACGAATTTTATATGCTATAGCAAAAACAAGTTTAGGTGTGTGTGCGCGCGCGCGCTTTGGTTTATATAACATAAGGTTATTTCGATTTATATAAATAAATCCTAATTTTGTGGCTTTATTGGAGACTTGTGGGCTTATATGAGTTTATTATATCATGATAAACTTATAGAAGCCTCTAAGTCTCAAAATAAACCATAAAATTGGGACTTGTGTTATATAAGGTGAAAATAAGCTATATTTTGGCTTATATTTCATAACCCTAATTTTTTAGGTTTATTTGGAGACTTATGGGTTTATATAAGTTTACTATATTATAATAAATTTATATAAGCCCATAAGTCACAAAAGTGAGGCTTATGTTATATAAGTCGAAATGAGCTTACGTTATATAAGCTAAAACAAACAACCCCTATGTTGTGATCAAAACACGTACAAAACTTCATTGGCACCTAATAACAACGACGCGCTACTGTAGTACCAAGATTTTGAAGATTCGTGTCTTGTCGCTTCGGGTTTTTATTTAGTTTATCATTTTGGCGAGGGTTCTTCGTTCTTTAAGCATTTTTGTCGAGTGTCAATATTTCGTCAACATTTAAAATGGTTTTATATTTTAGTTTATGGTATGCCTACAAGCTATTTTTCTCTATGTGCAACCCAGTTGTTATGAAAAAGTATTATACGCGTCAACAATAACTGATTATGTGATGTACATACACTAAGAACAAGATAAATAAATTGGATTTGTTGATTCCAATGATTACCAAAAACAATTCTTCTAAAAATCTATGATTCTAATGAATATCGAATATTAGGGTAAAAACTTGGCAAGCCAATGGTTAACTTTTACTAAAATGGTAACTGTCTCGCTATGATTACGACAGATTGCTTAGATAAAGACAGGAAACAAAGAAAAACCATAAAACACCAACGGGCTGGACCGTAGCATGTAAAGTTATGTAAATCTCTAGGTTTCTAAAGAGAGAAAGTAGAGAGAGAAATGAGGTTACACACACACTTTTAGAGAGAGAAAGTGAGAAAAAAACACATATTAGTGTGTGAAATAAAATGAGTAACCACACCTTCTTCAACTAAGGAGAGGGTTTATATACCCAAGCCTTCTGATGGGCTTGGGCTTACAATATGGGTCGCCGCCTGTAGTTAACTAGGTGGGCTTTGCCTTGCTTGTTTAACTTTATGTTACTATACTACGAGCTATTACTAATATAGTGTTGGAGTGACCGATCCTTCCTAAATACGTAAAAACGTATTCCCAACAATCTCCCCCTAAGGATGGTCACTCCAAAGTACAAGGGGGTTACCGAGTTACAATAATAAAATAAACCTAGCGTACTATGCTTGTCTTAAGCTCGTAGTCTTCGTCTTTCTTTCTTTTTCTTTTCTTGGTGAAAATGACGATGCTCGTAGTCTTGATCTTGTGTATTCGTCACTTGTGATATTCGCCTCCTCGTAACTTCATGTCCCACATATGTATACCTTTGTAAATCTTGAAAGATTCAGAGTTTGATACAGCGGAAGATTTGATATTGACCTTTCTAGAATTTGCTAAAGTATTCAATGTAGAAAATACAAGCATGTGGGGACGACTTCTTCGCGGACACCGCAACGCCACCGTCTTCAAATGCAGCAACATATGTAGATACGAACGAAATGACTTTCACATTTCATTCTAATTCGGTAGCATTTTACCTCCGATCGGTGAAGACCGTTGGACGATATTAAATATCTTACTTGTGGTAGGTAGTTTCAATTAAAAACCTCCTTTACAAGATTTTGCGGGTAAACCCGTTCTCTTTACTCGACCGTCCAAAGCTGAATGTGAACGTAAAGAGTGAATGATTTCGATAAAATTATTCGTATGATTGAAGCCGTCAATTCGATTCCTAGAACAAGTTTGATTCATTTAAGAATCACACCATCATTACTTTTCACTTGTCACGAGCTTGATTCATATAGAATCTTGCAAGTTACCTACCAAGTGATGTTTGATGTTAATACTATAAGTATTTCCATTCGTCACTGTAAATACTAAATAGTATCACTTTGAATGTTCTGGCAAGATCACTAAGATATTGCGTAGAGGCCTGGAACGAGTTTGAATTCAATTAAGAATTAAACTAGTGTTTCTTTCCAGTTATCACAAGTTTGATTCACAAAGAATCGTACAAGTCACCTACCATGAGTTTTTTGGTGTTCGCTCAAGAAGGATTTTTATCTTCATTGTAAATACTTTCGTATTACTCGGATGTTCAGGCAAGATCATGAAGATTTTGCGTAGGACTCTTAATATCTTTCTTACTTTTCACAGTGTGTGAAGAAGTAAGGAAACATGGAAATATGAGATTATAGATGATCTCAAATGGCTCTAGACTCAATTGTGCACTTTGGGTTTGTAGTTATCAGAGGCTGGAGAGGAGTACATTTCAAGACCAATTTATTCGGAGTGAATAAATCGATAGATAACATGTTGATCTCCGTGTGATTAAAACAAATAATTTTTGAGAGTTATATGAGTTAGTGATGTAGACTAAAAAACAAAGTAACAAAGATAGATAACTGAATCTGTTGATTCAATAAGAATGCCAGAAAAAATTCTGCTAATAATCGTTGATTCTGAAGAATGCCCGAAAATTAGGTTAAAACACGGCAACACAACGGCCAGTGGTTTAACTTTTATTAAACTGATAACTCTCCTACTAGGGTTACAACAGATTCATTAAATAATGACTGCAAACAAAGAAAACCTAAAAATCCAATAGGCTGGACCGTAGCCCAATGACAAAGTCCAACTGAAAGTGAAAAAAACATAAAAATGCAAAAAAACTGGTAGTAAAAAGGCTTTTCGGGCCTTGGAAAATCCGCAACCAGCTAAAAGATGGTTACAGCGTCGTCGGTCTCCTTTTTACGCACGTTTTGACAGGTCACGGGCTGAAAATGGACTTAGGATGCAAAAGTTATGCTCATTTTACTAAACCCCTCTTCGTCACGCGATCTCGGGCCTCCAGAAACAAGTCAGCCCGTTCTTCAATACTTGGGCCTCCATCATTCCCCCCTGGATAAGAAAAGTTCGCCCTCGAATTCCCAACTGTATCATCATCTGAAGAATCACCATGGTAAGGTAACAAGTGCTTCACATTAAAAACATCAGAACAACGAATATGACTTGGCAACTTCAAACGATAAGCATTTGAGTTCATCTTATCCATAATTTCCACTGGACCAATCTTCTTAGCAGACAATTTATTATATTCACCAACTGGAAAACGATCCTTGGTCAAAACAGCCCACACAAAGTCTCCTACTTCAAAGTCAACATGTCTCCTCTTTTGATCTGCATCCTGCTTGTACTTCGAATTAGCGCGAACCAAGTTGTCACGAACAGATTTATGAACATCATGCAACCCCTCAACAAAATCCTACACTTTCTTCGGAATAGACCTAGAAATCTGAGGAGTCATAAGATCAAGAGGACCACGTGGCTGAGCAGAATAAACCACCTGGAAAGGACTAAACCCAGTGCTCCGATTAATAGCATGATTATGAGCAAACTCAGCTTGATACAACTTCTAATCCCATGCCTTCACATGATCACCCACCAAACACCTTAACAGGTTACCAAGGGACCTGTTAACAACTTCAGTTTGCCCATCAGTTTGAGGATGATAAGCACTACTAAAATTGAGTTGAGTATTCACCATCTTCCACAAACTACGCCAAAAATGACTCAAAAACTCGGTGTCCCGATCAGAAACAATGGAGGAAGGTAAACCATGTAAACGGTACACATCCCTAAAGAAAAGTTGGGCTACATTAACTGCATCTGTTGTCTTCTTGCAAGGAATAAAATGAACCATCTTAGAAAAACGATCAACAACAACAAATATTGAATCATTACCCCTTTGAGTACGAGGTAGCCCCAACACAAAATCCATGTTAATATCAACCCAGGGCTGCAAAGGAACTGGCAAAGGCATACAGAGACCTGCATTAGTAGCCGTCCCCTTTGAAACTTGACAAATACGACACCTCTTGACGTAACGATCCACTTCCTTCCTCATAGTAGGCCAAAAATAAGAAGCTTGAACCAACTGTAAAGTGCGATCACGACCAACATGTCCTTCACCATGCAACTCCTTAATAATTTGCAAGCGAAGACTTGAATCAGGAATACAAAGTTGATTCCTTTTGAATAGGAACCCATCATGCATAACAAAATCTGTTTTCTCTCCAAATTGCAAATCCTGCAGAACAATTGAAAAGTATGGATCCACAGTCACCATGTCACGAATGACATCCAGTCCAGGAACATCAACCTGCATGGTTACAAGTAAACTACTTCTCCTTCTTAAGGCATCAGCAGCACGATTGGAAGCACCCGTTTTGTGTTTCACCACAAAAGTAAATTTCTCAAGAAAAGCCAACCAACGCCCATGTTTATGTGAAACCTTATCTTGAGTACGAATATGCCTTAAGGAATCATGGTCAGTGAACAAAACAAACTCCTTATGAAACAAATAATGGCGCCAATGCTTCACAGCTTGGACCACTGCATAAAACTCCAAGTCATAAGTAGAGTACCTCGACTTCGGCCCTGTCAACTTCTCGCAAAAATAGGCAACAGGCCGCCCACCCAGACTAAGAACTCCACCAATTGCAACCTTAGAAGCATCAATATGAAGCTCAAAAACTTTAGAAAAGTCAGGCAATACCAGGATTGGCGTTGTAGTAAGCTTTTCCTTGACAACCTAAAAAGCCATCTTTGCTTCCTCCGTCCACACAAATGACTTACCCTTCATACAGTCTGTCAAAGGGGCCATAATGGAACTGAAATTAGGGGTAAACCGCCTATGTAAAGAAGCAAGACCATGGAAACTCCGAACTTCATTAATGGTAGTTGGAGTTGGCCACTCCTGAACAGCTGCTACCTTAGATTCATCCACCTGTATTCCATCACCAGAAACAACATACCCTAAAAACAAAACTTTAGGGGTCATGAACACACACTTCTTCGTGGCTGCATAAAAATTATCCTTCTGAAGCAAGGTCAAGACCTGCCTCACATGATTGACATGCTCATTATAAGAAGCACTATAAATAAGAATGTCATCAAAATAAACAACCACAAACTTGCCAATAAAAGGCCTGAGCAGTTGATTCATCACACGCATAAATGTGCTTGGTGCGTTTGATAAACCAAAAGGCATGACTAACCACTCATACAACCCTTCACGGGTCTTGAAAGCGGTCTTCCACTCGTCACCAGGTCTAAGACGAATCTGGTAATACCCACTCTTCAAATCCAGATTCGTGAAAATGGTAGCACCACTAATCTGGTCAAGCAAATCATCAAGGAGAGGAATAGGAAACCTGTACCTCACGGTAATCTTATTGATGGCTCGACTATCAACACACATACGCCATGTACCATCCTTCTTTGGACTCAATAGGGTAGGAACAGCACACAGGCTCATACTCTCACGAACATGACCCTTGGAAACCATCTCCTCAACCTGCCTGCGCAACTCCTCATGTTATCCCGGGCTCATCCTATAATGTGGCCTGTTAGGCAACTGTGACCCAGGCTCTAGATCAATATGATGTTGTATGTCACGCAATGGTGGCAAACCATCAGGTAATTCATCAGGGAAAACATCAGAGAATTCCTTAAGTAAAGGGATCATGGCTTCAGGAACTTCACCGTCTTCAGAAACCTCCTTCCCTATTAATACAAAAACATCACCTCCCACCTCCAGCTCGTCTTCGAACTGCGAAAGAGTTAGTAAAGTACCAGTGGGTTTATTAACTACTTCCTTAGGTTTATTTGGCATCAAAGTAATCTTCACACTCCCAAACAGGAAACTATAAGTATTAGTTCTCCCATTGTGAGTTACATCACGGTCATACTCCCAAGGTCTACCCAACAATAAGTGACAAGCATCCATAGGTATCACATCACACCAAATATTATCCTTATAAGTTGTTCCTATAGAAAACAGAACTTGGACCGCTTGGAAACTGTTATCTCCCCACCCTTTTTAAGCCACTGTAACTTATAAGGTTTGGAACGATCTTCAGTTTTCAACCCTAATTTCTGGACTGCTCCTTCAGCTATCAAATTATCACAACTACCTGAATCGTATACAAAAGTGCAAACCTTACCCATAATGGTACAAGTTGACTGAAAGATGTTGTGTTTGAGCCAATCATCACCATCAGCTTTAGGTGTTAAGCAGGAGCGCCTTACCACCAAATTCACCCCCACATCTCCAGACACATACTCCTCCTCATACTCAGGTTCTGCATCATAAACTGCGTCTCCCACGTAGTCATCATAAGCCACATCATCATCTTCCTCGGGTTCAATAAATAACTGCCTCTTCCCAGCCTTCTTACACTCTGATTGTCGGTGACCAGGTTCACCACAGTTAAAGCACTTGAACCCACCACAGCCAGCCGCTTTAGGAACTGGTCCAGTATTCTCACCAACTGCTTTAGCCTGAGTTGGGGCAAAACGCGATGCCGTATTACCCGAACCAGAAGCACCTGTTATTGCAAGAGAAGAAGAACTCCCCACTTGTCGGTCCTGCTTCTCAAAAGTCAGTGCTCGTTGATACGCCTCAGAAAGTGTCATCGGATCAAACATGTTAACAGAATCCATGACCTGGACTCTTAAACCACCAATGTATCGAGAGACAAGCTGATCTTCTGTCTCTTGAACGTCATTCCTTGCAATTAGTTGGTAAAATTCGGCCATGTAATCTTCAACAGACTTGGCCCCCTGTTTCAGATTCTGTAACCGCTGGTACATCATTCGCTGGTAGTTATGAGGAATAAAATTATCCCTCATGACTTTCTTCATCTTCTTTCAACTCGTGATCTTTGACTTCCCAACTCTGTTCCTCGTTAGTTTCAATTGTTGCCACCACGTGGATGCCCGACCACGTAACTTGGTAGCGATCGACGAAACCCTTTTGTTTTCTGGAACTTCTATGAATTCAAATACTTCTTCAACAGCAACAAGCCAATCAATAAACTCATCAGGCTTTAAAGTGTCCCCATTAAACTCGGGAATATTAACCCTCATTCCGGTCTCCCAACGCCTATCATTATTCCCACTGCGATCTCTCATCCGTCGTCCTACTGATTGTTCATCATCAGACAAACCATCACCAAATGGATTTTCTTTTAGATCTGCATCTTCTTCCTCATGACGGCGATTACGAGGCCTCCTATTGCTCATCAAAGTGTTCATCTGGTCGGTCAATTGATCAAGCATTTGATCGAATCGCTCCTTCATTCTCTCCATCATACGCTGCTCAAACTCCTGTTCATTCACATCGTGAATAGGCCTAGTTCTCCTTGGAGGCATCTTGATCAGGAACTTTGGCTCTGATACCAACTGACGTAGACTAAAAAACAAAGTAACAAAGATAGATAATTAAATCTGTTGATTCAATAAGAATGCCAGAAACAATTCTGCTAATAATCATTGATTCTGAAGAATGCCCGAAAACTAGGGTAAAACACGGCAACACAACGGCCAGAGGTTTAACTTTTATTAAACTGATAACTCTCCTGCTAGGGTTACATCAGATTCATTAAATAATGACTGCAAACAAAGAAAAACCCTAAAAATCCAACGGGCTGGACCGTAGCCCAATGACAAAGTCCAACTGAAAGTGAAAAAAACATAAAAATGCAAAAAACTGATAGTAAAAAGGCTTTTCGGGCTTTGGAAAATCCGCAACCAGCTAAAAGACGGTTCCAACGTCGTCGGTCTCCTTTTTACGCACATTTTGACAGGTCACGGGATGAAAGCGGACTTAGGATGCCAAAAGTTATGCCCATTTTACTAAACCCCTCTTCGTCACGCGATCTCGGGCCTCCAGAAACAAGTCAGCCCGTTCTTCAATACTTGGGCCTCCATCAGTTAGCTGGGATGGGTTGTGCATTATATCACTTGGTCCATGATGTCTATTTTAAATACCAAGTATCAAAAAATGATCCCGATAACATTTGTGTTTTACCCCGTTTCTACCTAATTATAAGGAGGGCTTCTTTCTTTCACCCTTTATCTTTACATTTTTTTTCATTCTTCAACCCTTCAATGCTTTCCAATACTTCATAACAAGCACCTTGTTGTGATTGTTCCAGTGCTAACTTAAGTACTTGGTTGGCATTCAGCTACGTTCACAATTTTTCTTCATCTTTCCTAAGGACTACTATTTCTAGCAATGGAATGTCCTTAGAAAGATTCCTCCAGTTCTGGAAGAATTATTGGACTTAACCTATCCTACCATCCTTATGTCACCACAATCATTATCATCGTGAAATAAATGGGTTAAGGATAAGTATATGTCACCATGAAATCCATTTTGATATACAAATCCATTTTGCTCCCCCTTAACATATGCCACGATACTCGAAAACATTCGCATATGTTGGGATGAGCCATTACGTTAAGTCAAACCATTTGTGATAAACTATTTCTCATATTAAATCACATTCTCTCCCCATATTAAAATATTAACCCAACCGATATTTTCGATATCAATTGATTTAATGAAGTTTTAACAAAGGTTTTGGGAAGAAAAATGCAAGTCCGTTTTATCTTCATGATACCAATTTTATAAAATGGAGGATACACAATTGTTATTAATCACATGATAAACATTTGTGATACCATAATTGTTGAAATAGATCACATATTCATCATATTTAGAAAAATGACAAGGTTAGACCTGAGTGATGAGAACATCATATGATAAAATCACATGGTTCTTGTCGGCAAATGTTGGTCTCCTCGTCAAGTCTGAGATTTTCTCTTGACACCACATGTACGATTGGTATTGTTGTCTTGACACCAATTTTGAAGTCAGATATTACGTCTTGACACCATCTGAAAGATTAATACTTCGTCTTAGCACTAACTGTTAACACCGACAATTCACAAAGAGTCGACATCTAAGAATCTGAATGCTAGACAATTGCTCCCACTCAATTGTTGACTCGTGTTCTATCTAAAGAGCTGTAGTCACCGTTTGAGTAGTCGCATCGTCGAGTATGTAGATACTTAATCGTAGATCTGAAATTTGTAGAGATGATTACTTCCTAAAAAGAAGATTTCTCTTGTTTTAAAAAATAAATACACTGAAGCGTACATATATTCGTGTTAGATTGTGTTATAACGTAAACACAACCCCTTACATGGTTATAAAGTAAAGCCCGAGAAAATTAATTCCCGTTGTTGAGCCAAAGTTTTCAGAAGAAATACTTGACTTAAATATGAAAAGCGGGTTACTATATGAAATAATAGCAAGCCGTTTAGGCATGTTTTATGAATATTTACAAATTTTTTATGAACTCTATTTATGGCGTCGTGTCAATATTAATCTACATTTCTAAGGCCGTACATATTATCGTACCAAAAGACATGCCTTTGAAAAATAAAGTAAAAAATATTTTGGATTTTTCTAATTTTTAAATTTTTATGGGTTTTATATATTTATATTTTGCTTTTGTAGATATAAAAATATAAACAATATATACAAATGATCACAAAGGATACGAATAATGGTTTACCACCACTAATCTTCCGCTTCATCTGCCAATGCCTTTAGAGTCTCGGGCGAGAAAGTTCTCATTCCTAGCTTATCGGCCAAAAATTCAATTCGAGCGCAATCTAAAGCCTTCGTGAAGATATCCGCCAATTGATATTACGATTTGATGAATTAGATCTCGATCACTCCATTTTCCACTTGATCCTTGATAAAGTGGTAGCGAATGTCAATATGCTTCGACTGGGAATGTTGAACCTTATTGCAGCAAAGGGAACTGTCACTTTGATTGTCACAGTACATCGAAATTTTGTTGAAACCGAGACCACAGTCGGTTAATTGTGATCTCATCCAAAGAATTTAAGCACAGTAAGCGGACATAACTATGTATTTTGCCTCCGTACTTGAAATTGCAGCGCTTTTCTGCCTTTTTGATGCCCAACTGATAAGTCGATCTCCTAGTAGTTGCAAACTTCCACTTGTGTTACGCCTTGTATATGTCATTAGTGCAATAGAGGAGTCCTTCGAATACCATAGTCCCCGATTAACAGTTCCTTTGAGATATCGAAAGATCCTTTTAACAACAGCTAAGTGTAACTCAGTAGGCCTAGTTTGGTATCGAGCACACATACATATTGCAAATTGAAGGTCAGGTCTACTAGCTGTAATATACAAAAGGGTACCGATCATTCCACGATAAAGTGTAGGATCAATAGGAATCCCATCTGGATCTACATCTAGCTTTGTTCTTTCCACCATAGGAGTATCCACGGGGTCGCAAGATTCTATCTTATATTTATTAAGCGATTCAAGGGCATATTTGGATTGGTTAATAAAGATGCCTTTGGGACTTTGAGAAATCTGAAGTCTTAAGAAAAATGAACTTTACCCATCATCGACATCTTAAATTTTGAAGAAATGAGTGTCCCAAATTCATCCAATAAGGTTTGAGTCGAGGCAGCAAATATAATATCATCAACATATGTTTGTACTATAATCATGTCTTTCCCTCGTTTCTGAATGAACATCGTTGGATCCACCTTGCCTTTTGCGAAGCCTTGTCCGTCTCAACAAACAACAAAGAAGATGATAAAAGAAGGTGCTTTCATCATATGTTCCAGTTCGTCCATCGAGAAACCTCCCGTTCAAACTGCAGGGGGGTGTTAGATAATATTGTTGGTCCAAACCTTATTGTGGGTTTGGGTCCAGTAAGGTTAGATTTTGGTTAGCTTGTTCAATAAGCCATGTATTGATTATAAATACATATGCCATCATTATAGTGTAATCACAAAAGCACAATCAATATATATTATCTTTGTTATTTTACATGGTATCAGGCCCAACAATCACCTTTAATAATCCGGCATCCCAAAATCCGCAATCCACTAATATCAACCCCATGGTCACTCGCTAAGGATGTCGCAAGCAATAAACAACTACGCCGCCAAATACAATTATGCTTCCGCTAAAACAAACTAAAAAAGAAGATGAAGAAATGAAGATGTAGTTCTCAACATTTATTCTAGCTTGAACGTTCGGAAGTCTCCCGTTCAAACTGCGTGGGAGTATCAGACGATAGTATTGGCCCAAGCCTAATTGTGGGCTTGTGGTCCATTAGGTTTAGGGTTTGTATTAGGTTGCTGATTGTGGTAAAAATACACGTTTTAGGAAAAACGCGTTTAAGCGGTAAGTATTTTTTTTGAACGACGAGTATAAGCGGTAAGTATTAAATATATGATTTAGGAAAATCGTACACTAAAGACCCAATGAGATCGTTCACCGAGGATTGAAGTGTGTGTAAAATTTTAAAGTTCTTGATTAATATTAGAAGGATGAAAAAGGAATAAAAGAAAATGACGGATTGATTGCCGCCTCCTTGTCCTGGAGGCTCTCTGTGCGATAAAAGTAGACTAAGACGAAAAACGCGTTATCACGCAAAACGAGACAAAAATAAAAACTTTCCTAAAAACTCCCAAAAAATCAAATTAAATACCTAAAAATATAATTAAGGTTTACAAATCAAGAAAACTTCTTGAAACTTTTTAAATTAATTAATATTTAATTTTTAAATGCTAATCAAAGCCTTAAAATCAAATAAATTAATAAAAAGCCTAAACTAAGATTTTAAAGTTTGTAATGCTCAAAAATACTTAATTCAAGCTAAAAAGTATTTTTCCAAAATTTTTAACTAATTAAATCTATTTTAAATGACTATAAACAATTTTTAACTTAAAATAAAAATAAAATAATAATAAAATATTCCAAAAATTATGAAAAATCCTAAAAAGTTGCAAACTAGTACTAATTTACCTAAATAATAAAAAAAATGATAATAAAAAGTTCTGAAAACCCTTAATGGGCCTCCAGGCTAAAAACAAAAACAGTAAATCCTTAATGGGCTTTTTGACCCAAAAACCTAAAAGTTGACAAAATAAGCTTGAAAAGCACTGTTGGACTCAAAATTTAATTTTAAGAACAAAAACCTACAAAAGCTTATTCTGAGCTTATCATGGCTTATTATGTAATAAGCTTAACCTTATTGGTCTTTTAAGCCCAATAATCCAAAATTGAATGCCATAAGCTGAAATTCAACACACAACCTTCTTTTAGGATTATAAGACTAACTGAAAAAATAAACTTTGAATAAGCTGAAGAAATAAGCTTGAAATAAGCAAAAGCTCACTTCAGAAAACGACAAAATACTTGTTTTTGAGTTCTAAGCTATTTCAAGAGCTGATTCTTTTTGCGAAAGCTTTGAAATGACAAAACTAAGATTTTACAAAAATAAAATCTCAAAAATATTAACTAGAATAAGCTACAGAACCCAATAAGCACTTGGAAAAATGACAATAAGCTAGTTTCCTAGTAAAAAACTAAAACCAAAAGTTGTAAACTACCAAATCTGATTATAAGCTGAGAAAAATAAGAATGGCTACAAAAACTAAGTTGGTGCACAACTAGATAAGCTGGAAAACCTATTTAAGCGCTTGTGGTCTTGTTTGACGTGTTTGACCAAAAGTCAACAAAGTCAAAGTTTAAAATTATGAAAAAGGTGGACTGGTATGAGCTTTTTGAATGTGTTTAAGCAAGTTTTGAAAGCTTTTGAGGTCAAAAGCCAATGAACAAGGCTTAACAGTTGGTTAAGTCTTGTTGGATTTTTGGCAGTTTTAATCCAATAAGCTCAATTGAGCTTATGGACTTACAAGCACTTAACAAACACTTAAAACACACTTATGAAGTCACAATTAACCATAAACAATAGTTCAATAT
This sequence comes from Glebionis coronaria, assembly GCA_025667525.1. Classification (NCBI taxonomy): domain Eukaryota; kingdom Viridiplantae; phylum Streptophyta; class Magnoliopsida; order Asterales; family Asteraceae; genus Glebionis; species Glebionis coronaria. Next base: position 100,433,922 of record CM046882.1, on the reverse strand, counting down.
CACATAATCAAAGAACATATGGCAATAGCAGTCCTAATCAAGTACTAAAACAAGGTTAACTCTAGTTGCATTATGGTGAAATTTGGCTTAAGCTATGAGCCACATTAAGTTGATTTCAGGCAAACCAAGGTTGTTTAGACCTAAACAGCACTTAGACCTATAAATCTACCAAATTATAGACCTCAAAACACTTTCTGTCAAGACTTATGGCAACAAGATGACTTTGACTGTTTTTAGTGAACTTGGAGCAAACAATTGCATACAAACTGTAACAGCCCATTTTGGTAAATGGAATGTCACGCGTGATTATGGCGTGTCATCAAAGCATACAAGGATAAATGTCTTAAACATTACATGACAATAAAGGAAATACCGAAAACAAACATCGGTACCCCAAAGTAAAGCTCATCACACACAAACATAAGTACTGTAAAGGAAAAGGACTAAACAATGTCTATGGAAATAAGTAGCAAAAGTATGATGATAAGCATAAAGTAATGAAGGCTAGAAAGCTTCCAATCCATATTCACGTATGCTTAAAGTCTACGAGCGTCCCTGAGTACCTGCCGTTTTGGGAACATGAAAGGAAAACGGCTGAGCATAACGCTCAGTGCACGGATATACAAGCATAGAATGAAATAGATAAGCATATACAACATATAGCAGCGGAATAGATTAAGTCCTAGAAAACCTGAGGTAACTTAGTAAAACTGGTTTTATAGTTTGAAAAGCCTTATGTTTATCTTATAAAAACTTTTTAACATGTTTACCATTAGACAATATAGGTCATGAAATATCGACGTACATGAATACTTTGAGGGGTGACCTCGTCATGCAATTAGAGGGGCTGCCTCTAATTAATATAAGTTTTGGATAGGAGGGATCAGCTCCTTGTGAAGGATGCAAGGCACACACCACAATCACATGAACAATCTGTAAAAACATGTAACCTAGGATGCACCCATACGCCCCACATGATAACATAATAATATGGCCAAAAGCTGAAAGGGACGCCACGAGCTATCACTCCGCCGTGGTGAAGTGATAACACTGGTGCCTCTAGTGTTATGGTTATGGTACCTCCATAACTAGGTGAAACTGGTCATGCATGTATACGACTTAGGCATTTAATTAAACATAAGCAAATCAAAACATATAAAACATATAATTGGAAAACAGTTGGCTGCATACGGGGAATCCTAATAAGGAAACAATGTCCGTACTGAAAGGACGGAGAATCTGTACCTTATGTCCAGTGAACGGAGAAGACGAACGGAAGAGAGTCCTACTTCGATCTCACTAATTCTACATGGATAATATACGTGTATAAGTATTCTGATTACTGAGTACGTAACTGGTTCTATATCATGTCTTAGCTTGTTTTATATGTTCATGTCTTGTTTTACTGATTTTATCGTTATGCTGTGTTTATCATGTATTCTGGATATTCTAATTAAGTATTACTTGTATTTCTTGTATTATTATACTTGTTGTGTAATAATAAGTAACTTTCTAAAAATAGAAGGTTTCCTAAAATAGAAAGTTTCCAAAAATAGAAAGTTTCCAAAAATAGAAATTTTCCAAAAATAAAAAGTTTCCAAAAATAAAAAGTTTCCAAAAATTGAAAGTTTCCAAAAATAGATTAGCTGCAAAAAATAAATAAGTTTCTAAAAATAAAAAGTTTCTATATTTAGAAATAAGCTGGATTATTAAGCTAAAAAGATAAGCTTAAGTTTCATGATTAATATTCTAAGTCATGTGATTAATAGTATAGTTTATTAATTAATACATGTAAATTAAATAAACAAAATGTTATAAGATTTAATTAAATATAGCATGATTTAATTAAATTAAAGTGCATATTATACTTAGATTAAAACATGTATTAATATTTATTAATAATATAACTTGAGTCATGGAAATTGATTAATTATATGTCATGTTTTAATAATTAATTAATTACTATAGTCTAAATTAATTAATAAAATACTTAGGTTAAAATCATGTTTCATTAATAATAATAATATAACCTAAGTCATGTCTTAATTAAATTAGTTATATAACATGTTAAATTAATTTAATTACTCTTGTAAATAATTAAACTTGTAAAAAAAATAATTAACTTGTAAAATTAAGTCGTGAACCGAACCTGTGTTTTAAATCTAGCCATGTCGTGAACCGGACCCGTGTTTTATCTAACTTAAACATGTCATGAACCGGCCCGTGAAACCCTTGAACCGGCCAAACATACACACCCTTAACAATGGCGAACCGGCTTGGTCGGTTGCCACTGCTTTCGCAAAATAGCCACCGGCTTAAGCCGGTGGTTCCCCTTGGTCTCTCGGCTAGCCGCTGGCTAAGAAAAGTTCCCACCGGCAGTTAGCCGGTGGTTCCCCCTGATACCGCGGCTTGTTTCCCCCTGCTTGGTCATATTAGCCACCGGCCTATGCCGGTGGTGCTTGTTTGTTTATGCCGAGACCCCCAAAAGACCACAAGGTCACCCCGACATGCGTCGGGGTCCCTTGTTCCCTTGCGGCCAAGACACACAAAACCACACCGAGACCATGAGGTCTCGGTTGGTGGTGATTAAAAACCCACCGAGAGCTTCGGCTCTCGGTTCCATGCGTCGGCCGAACCAAAACACCCAAAAACCACCATGTTTAATACCCCGTGATTTAATTAACATGTATGATTAATAGTTTTTAATAAACCCATGATTCATGTGTTCTTGTTCAAATAAATAATTAAAAAGAAAAAGGTTTAAGGATTACCAATGCGTGAAACAAAAGGAATGATAACACGAACGATCTCACTAGAATTGGATCACAAAAAATCAACAAACACCCCTTCCTTGTGGTGTTCTAACCGGCGACCAAAGAGGGAGAAAAAGGAGGATAGGTTTTAGTATTTTTCTAAATCTTATGTATTATGAATAATATGTTTTCCCTTTTTTCCTTTTAGTTAAATTAAAGTGGGCTTGGCCCCTTTGCTTGTTCTTGCCGCGGGTAGGTGGGACCCACAAGGGGAAACCTATTGTTTCCGTGTTCTGATTATTTACGTGTTCTCGTGGTCGTGTTTACGTGATTTATTTATTCCTCGTTCGTGTTATAATATATATTTATACGTAATCGTAATAAATATTACGTAAATAAATAATAATAGGTTCGTGATTATTTACGCTCATGATTTCATGTTTGTGATTATAATTATTGTTGATAATAATGATCGTGTATTTAGTTACTTATCGTGTAATAACACGTACGTAATACTTGTAATTAACATTCGTGAAACGTAAACATGTTATATTAGGAAAGTTTTAATCACGTACGTACGATTATATTTGTACTGTTCATGGTAAAAGCATGCGGGTTTACAACTCTTCCCCCCTAAAAAGAATAATTCGTCCCTGAATTATAGATAACATAAACTGGAAAAGAAGAACATACCCGAAGTCAAAATATGAAATGAGGGTAAGAAGCCCGGATAGACTCCTATGTTTCCCAAGTGGCTTCCGCTCGGTATGATCCCTCCAAAGGATTTTAACGAATGGAACCGTCTTCCTCCTCATGACTCGTTCTTGTCTGTCAAGAACTCGTTCGGGTTCCTCTATGAAGGTAAGATCTTCATGAGTCTATTCCAGTGGATACTGAGCCATGTGAAGGGGATGATACCTGTACCCTCTAAGTAAGGACACATGGAAAACATCGTGAACATGAGAAAGCTGCGGAGGTAACGCTAAACGATAAGATACTTCACCGACTCGCTCAACGACATCAAACGGCCCGATGAATCGAGGACTGAGCTTCCCTTTGATTTCAAAACGTCTAACACCCCGTGCCGGCGATACCTTAAGAAAAACGTGATCTCCTACGTTAAAGTGTAAGTCCCTACGATGCTTGTCGGCATAGCTCTTCTGACATGATCGTGCTTCTTGCAATTTCTGCTTAGCTACTGCGACCTTCTCGTTGGTCAACTCTATCATTTCTGGTCCTTCAAGTGTTCGCTTACCAACCTGATCCCAGCAGATTGGGGCGCGCCACTTCTTGCCATACAACATCTCGAATGGAGCACACTTGATACTTGTGTGCCAACTGTTGTTGTATGCAAACTCTACCAAACAGAGGTAATCGTCCCGATCTCCCGTCCATTCCAACGCACATGACCTCAACATGTATTCTGATGTCTAAATCGTTCGCTCCGATTGCCCGTCTGTTTCAAGATGAAAAGCCGTGCTAAGCTTAAGTTTTGTACCCCAAGCTTTCTGCAGACTCCTCCAAAATCGCGAAGTGAAACGAGGATCTCTGTCTAAGACGATGCTGGATGGAGCACCATGAAGTATCATGATCTCCTTCTTGTAAGTATAGGCGAGTTTACTGACCGAATCTTCCTTGCGGATCGGCAAGAAATGAGTTGACTTGGCAAGTCGATCAATGATAACCCAAATCGCATCGTGCTTCCTCTTTGTCTGCGGAAGACCGGTAACAAAATCCATGGTGATCTTGTCCCACTTCCACTCTAGAATATCTAACGGTTGTAGAAGACCGCCATATCGTTGATGCTCGATCTTAACCTGCTAGCAGGTAAGACATTTGGAGACGTAATTCGCAACGTCCTGTTTCATACCACTCCACCAAAAGTATTTCTTGATGTCATGGTACATCTTGGTCGAACCAGGATGAATAGAGCATGGGGAGCTATGAGCCTCAGCTAACAATACTTCCTGGAGTTCTAGATCATCAGGAACACAAAGTCTCGTGCCCTGCCATAAGATACCATCTGCGTCTACTCGAAATTCTGTCTGCTTCTCCAAATTCTGAATTTTCACCCAGATTTCACCATCATCCTTCTGAGCTTCCTTGATCCTAGAGAGTAACTCGGGTTCCACTCTAAGATTAGCCCATTAACCGTGATGTCCACGTACCATGATCTCAATGTCTAGTCGCTCTAAGTCTCTTATAATTTCCTCCTCAATTTTAATGCCGTTTATCATTCCGGACTTTCTACTAAGTGCATCTGCCACTACATTCGCCTTGCCGGGATGATACTGCAGATTAATGTCATAATCCTTCAACAACTCTAACCATCTCCTCTGTCTCATGTTCAATTTACGTTGAGTGAAGATGTACTTCAAGCTCTTGTGGTCCGTGAAAATGTCACATGATTCTCCATACAAGTAGTGCCTCCATATCTTCAATGCAAACACGACTGCTGCAAGTTCCAAGTCATGCGTAGGGTAATTTTCCTTATAAGGCTTAAGCTGCCGTGAAGCGTACGCGATCACTTTCCCATGTTGCATGAGAACACAGCCAAGTCCCTTCCCCGATGCATCAGTGTAGATCTGAAATCCACCTGTACCAGGTGGGAGAGTAAGAATCAGTGCAGATACTAACTTCTGCTTTAGGTCTTCAAAGCTCTTCTCTCTTTCTTCAGTCCAAACGAATTTCTCCCCTTTCCGCATCAATTTGGTCAATGGTAGTGCTAAACGGGAAAAGTTCTCAGCGAACCTACGGTAGTAACCAGCTAAGCCAAGGAAACTGCGAACCTCAGTCGCTGATGTCAGTCTTGGCCACTTGGTAATAGCCTCAACCTTTGCTGGATCCATAGTGATTCCTTCTGCTGATACAATGTGACCTAAGAACGCTACCTTGTCTAACCAGAACTCACACTTGGAGAATTTAGCATACATCTGCTTCTGACGAAGAATCTGTAACACTGTACGAAGATGGTCTTCGTGTTCCTCCTTGGACTTAGAGAATATCAGGATGTCGTCAATGAAGATAATGACGAACTTGTCTAGAAATTCATGGAAGATTCTGTTCATCAAATCCATGAACACTGCTGGAGCATTGGTAAGGCCAAATGGCATGACTACAAATTCGTAGTGGCCATAGCGTGTACGGAAAGCAGTCTTGGCGATATCCTGCTCTTTTACCCATAGCTGATGATAGCCCGACCTTAGATCAATTTTGGAGAAGAATTTGTCCCCTTGGAGTTGGTCAAACAGATCGTCAATACGTGGTAGAGGATACCTATTCCTGATGGTGATCTTGTTGAGTTCGGGATAATCTATGCAAAGACGCATACTGCCATCCTTCTTCTTCACGAATAAGACCAGTGCTCCCCATGGAGATGCCTCGGTCGAATAAGCCTCGTTCCAGAAGTTCTTGCAATTGATCCTTCACCTCCTTCAACTCTATGGGAGCCATGCGATAAGGAGCCCTGTAAATCGGCTCAGCTCCTGGGATGATCTCGATATTAAACTCTACTTCACGTACATGTGGTATGCCCGAAAGTTCTTCTGGAAATACGTCTGGAAATTCTGACACTATCGGCTGATTCTGAATTGATGGAGATTCAGCATCAATGTCATGAACAGTAGCTAGATAACCCTCGCAATCATGTGAAAGTAATGCACGTGCTTGTAGGGTTGATATGATTTGTACAGACCTTCCGGGTACGAACCCGTTGTGAATGTACTCTGGTGCATTAACATCATCGAATATGACTCGATATGAATGGCAGTCTATGGTAGCATGATGCTTGGATAGTCAGTCCATGCCTAATATCATGTCAAAATCATTCATGTCCAGCGGAAGTGCGTCAACAGGAAGAATCTTGTCATCAAACTCTAGGGGAAGGCTCTTGTACACATGGGTTATGCGTACAGAGTCTCTTAAAGGCGTGGAAATGTTCAGTACATTCTGTAAAGGCATAGGGGATATCCTAACATTCTTAGCATAAGCAGTAGAAATGACCGAATGAGTAGCACGCGTGTCAAATAGAACACATGCAGCTTGACCATACATATACAAGATTCCAGTGATGGTACCTGTAGACTTGTTGGCCTGATCGCGAGAAGTCATGTAAACGCGTCCACTAGTAGGAGGCGGCTTGGTATCAGCATGTCCAGATGTGCCCTCCATCTCGCCCTTGCGGCAGTCATTCATGCGATGGCCAGGGAGGCCACACTTGTAGCATGTGTCGCTGTCGCGGAGACATGGCCCTGGGTGCCTACGGTTGAAGGTAGTGAAAAGAGGATGAGTATATCCTCCAGCAGGTGTCCTGGCTGGCTGAGAGCCTGATAAGAACAGTATACATGAGACATGATAATAGGTACAAAGGACAATGCAGAAAATTCATAAGATGGAATACCAGTGATAGCTGGACGGTTAGGCTGTGAACCTCTTTGGTTCTGGTCCCTCTCGTTACCATGATTTCTGGTAGAAGATTCTCTAATGTGTCAGAATTATGAACTATTGCATGCAATCATAAGAAAACGAGTAAATGTAAGGACCTGCTGCTGTTGGAGTTTCCAGCGTTGTTACGGTAATTATCATTACCGCCACGCCTATCTGTAGCAGAACGGTCGTGAGTCTGACCGTTTCCCTTGGGCTGAGTAAGTTGTTGCTGAGTAGCCGGCTGAAACCGGTCCCTAGTCTTCTGCTTGGAAGATGTAGTTTAAAATAGATATTAATATTGACATATACTGAAAGAATACGGTTTGGTCACCGCTGAATAACGAATGTTTACCTCTTCTCGGGTCTCTCTGCTTCCCCGAACTCTTCTATTTCTTACAGTATCTCCAGCTTACGTGCTGCATCGGCACTTGTGCCACCGTGTTGAACATAGCACACACGAAGTTGTTTGCGACCGATGTACGAAGAGCCCACCGGAAGTGGTATGCTTGCTCTTCGGGAGTACCTGCTGCTGCGCCAAGAAAACCAGCCAAACGAAGAAAGCGCTGCATGAACTCGTTGTTGTTCTCTCTAGCTCTCTGTCTTATTCCATGGTACTCTCTCTTCAGTTTGTCTTGCTCAGCCTTGGGAAAGAACTGTCCCATCACCAAATCCCTGAACTGAGCCCAAGTCAAACCAGCCACCCAATTATCACCTCCCTCAGACTGCTTCAGTGCCTTCCACAATGATATCACATCACCTTCGAACCGGTAACAGGCCAACCTCGACTTGAAGACGGGGTCACAACCCATTGCATCGAAGATCTTCTCAATGTGAGCCAACCAGCTTTCAGCTTCACTGGGGCTATCTGTTTTCTCGAAAGATCGAGGGCGTAGCTTATTGAATCTCTCCAGCCATGTGACCAATGTTGCTAGAAGAGGAGGAGGTACTGGGTGCTGTTGCTGATTGTTGGCAGCCTGCACCTCAACCCTGATTTCGTTCCTCAGCTGAGGAAGCATAGCTTGCATTTCATCTTGGACTGCTGCATTGAGTTGTTCCTGCTCGCGTGTAAGAACCATCTGACAGTATAACATAAAACTACATGATTAAACTGATCAAAACATAAAATATATACATGAAAAAAATTTATACCAATAAATCATGAGAAAAATTTTATGCAGGAAAACTAGTACATGAATGCATGATGCAGTTTTATGAAACCTTTTATATGCGCGAGAGTGAACGCCTATGGTCAGTTCACCCAAAACAAAAGACATGGCGAGGGGACACCAATGGGTCTGTCCCAAAGTTAAAAGTTTTGATAAAACACATGCGACTAAATAGGGCCAGTCCTGTACCAACCATTACTTAGTCATAAAACTGCGACAATGACATATATATGAATAGAAAACAATGAATGCATGAAAACCGACTGTCGGTTCTAGGAAGACCATAGTGACTACCCACTAATCACAAGTCGTGTTTTGAGAGCCTACAGGTCGAAGCCTTGGCTCTGATACCATAATTGTAACACCCCATTTTGGTAAATGGAATGTCACGCGTGATTATGGCGTGTCATCAAAGCATACAAGGATAAATGCCTTAAACATTACATGACCATAAAGGAAATACCAGAAACAAACATCGGTACCCCAAAGTAAAGCTCATCACACACAAACATAAGTACTATAAAGGAAAAGGACTAAATAATGTCCATGGAAATAAGTAGCAAAAGTATGATGATAAGCATAAAGTAATGAAGGCTAGAAAGCTTCCAATCCATATGTACGTACGCTTAAAGTCTACGAGCATCCCTGAGTACCTGCCGTTTTGGGAACATGAAAGGAAAACGGCTGAGCATAACGCTCAGTGCACGGATATACAAGCATAGAATGAAATACATAAGCATATACAACATATAGCAGCAGAATAGATTAAGTCCTGGAAAACCTAAGGTAACTTAGTAAAACTGGTTTTATAGTTTGAAAAGCCTTATGTTTATCATATAAAAACTGTTTAACATGTTTACCATTAGCCAATATAGGTCATGAAATATCAACATGCATGAATACTTGGAGGGGTGACCTCGTCATGCAATTAGAGGGGCTGCCTCTAATTATAAGTTTTAGGTAGGAGGGATCAGCTCCTTGTGAAGGATGCAAGGCACACACCACATTCACCTGAGCAATCTATAAAAGCATATAACCTAGGATGCACCCATACTTCTCACATGATAACATAATAATATGGCCAAAAGCTGAAAGGGACGCCACGAGCTATCACTCCGCCGTGGTGAAGTCATAACACTCGTGCCTCTAGTGTTATGGTTATGGTACCTCCATAACTAGGTGAAACTTGTCATGCATGTATATGGCTTAGGCCTTTAATTAAACATAAGCAAATCAAAACATATAAAACATATACTGGGAAAACGGTTGGCTGCATACGGGGAATCCTAATAAGGAAAGAATGTCCATATTGAAAGGACGGAGAATCTGTACCTTATGTCCAGTGAACGAATAAGGCGAACAGAAGAGAGTCCTACTTCGATCTCACTAATGCTACATGGATAATATACGTGTATAAGTATTCTGATTACTGAGTACGTGTTGGAAATACGTTTTTACATATTTAGGAAGATTCGGTCACTCCGACAATATATTAAGTTGTAGCTCGTAGTCTAGATATCTTTATACTAATTAACAAGGAAAGGCCTAGTCCATGTTTTGTATGGACGGCCCAATATTGTAAACCTAAGCCCATCTTATGGGCTTGGTATATAACCCCTCTCCTTAGATGGAGAAGGTGTGGTTTCTCATACTTTTCACATAGTAATCAAGGTGTAATCTTTTATTTTCTCTCTCTAAAAGTGTGTGAAATCTACCATCTTTCTATCTCTTTCTCTCTCTAGAATATAAATAGATTTACAATATCTTACAAATGGTATCAAGAGCCATGGGATGATTGTATTGTTTATGTGTTTGTGTTCTTGATTTTGATCCAAAATTAATTGATCCAATTTTTTTTGTGTTTTTATGGTTTACTCTTCATACAAATCATCTACATAGTTGTGGTAGAGATTTGGTATTGTTATTTTGGTTAAAAACACAAAATTTTTGGGTGTTTGGATCATTTTTGGCTTGAAATCACGTATTTGGTGTGTTAGATATGAGATATCAGGAAGTCTGTTGAAATACACATTATCTTCGGAATTCTTGTGATTATTGCGAAGTTGCCACGAGGGTTTCTGTATTCCAAAGTGTTCTTTTCAGCTATTCCGAAGTGGTTCTTCAAAAATATTCAGAAGTTACTCACTTTCATTATTCCGAAGTGAGTTTTGGCTTAATTCCGAAGTGAAGATTTTTGTCTATTCCGAAGTTCTCAAGATCCACTATTCCGAAGACAACTTTATTCCGAAGTGGTTTATTACGAAGTGCTATATTGCGAAGTAAGAAACATTCTGAAGTTAAAGTTTCAATTATTCCGAAGTACTCAACATTTCAACTTTATTCCGAAGTTCTCAATCAGGTATTCCGAAGTTCTTTGTTTGCACTATTCCAAAGTACTGTTTTGTGAACTATCGCGAAGTAGATTTTTCCTATATTGCGAAGTGGAATTTTGGCTACATTGCGAAGTGGAATTTTGGCTATATTGCGAAGTGGAATTTTGGCTATATTACGAAGTGGAGTGTTTTGACTGCGAAGATAACTTTCAAAATCTAGATATTCCGAAGTTCATTTTTCACACTTAAAAAAATTTCGAACATTCGTGTGTTTTTAGTTTACTTTGTAATTTTTGGTTTATCCAGACATAGTTTTAGGGATTTCAACATTGTTTCTTGTCATCTACACACAAAAACAAACACATTTACTTTCTCTCATTGTTCGATCCAAAGTTGTAAATCTTAACTTCTAAAAATGGAGTAGACATCTCTTACGGATAAGTCCATCCTCTCGGGTACGGATAATCGTCCACCAATGTTGGAGAAGACTATGTACGAGGATTGGACTTCCCGAATGGAACTTTACATGTTGAACAAAGAGAATGGACATCTCATTTGGGCATCGGTGCTCAATGGACCATTAGATTATGGTACTGTGACGGAAGGTACAGTTACTCGTCATCGCACAACGGGTGAATTGACCGGAGATATGAAGATTCAAGACAAATATGATAAGTATGCTACAAACATCATTCTCCAAGCCCTTCCTCCAGATGTCTAAAAACTCGTCAGCAAACATAAATTTGCCAAAGAGTGGGATAGAATTCGTGTTCTAATGTAAGGCACCTCGTTAACTAAACAAGAACGAGAGTGTAAGCTTTATGATACATTTGATAAGTTTGCCTATGTTCCCGGGGAGACTCTCAATGATTACTATTTGAGATTTACTCTCTTGTTGAATGAGCTCAATATCTATGGCATGACAATTCCTACGTTTCAATTAATCACCAAGTATTTGAACACCCTTCCTTAGAATGGCATAAGTACGTGACGGCTATTAAATTGGCTAAGGACTTGCATAACACCAATGTGGATCAACTTCAAGCTTTTCTTCAACAACACGAATTCCATGTGACCGAGGCTCGGTTTTCTACACCACAAGTTCGTGATCCACTTGCCATGTATGCTTCTCAACAAATGACCCCCCCCCCCCCCGCCCAACAAAACATGGCTTACACTTATCAACAACAATCATACTTGCAACAGCAACCACAACACACATATCAGCAACCACAACAACCATCTTATCAACCACTGATGATGCTACAACAAGCATATCAACAAAGTGTTCTTCTAGAGCCTTATCGACAGCTACCATCACATCAGGCATCATCCTCACAAGCTAACACTTCTCCTATGGGCTATACTCCTCAGCAAGGATATTTTCCAATTGAATCACCACAAGCACAAGCCTTCTACTCCAAAGAACTTCCACCAATTCAACCACCGGTCTTTACTCCAAATGATACACCTACTGATGTCTTAAATCATCTCACTGCCTACTTGTCAAAACTTGTTGCTACTAGAGGCTTTCCACCAACGAACAATCAGCTCTGCACCTCTTCAAATCCTCGACAACAAGCCACTTTTCAAGATGGTGAAGTGACGGTGCAACCTATTCAGGGAAGGAAAAATTCATATGAAACTCCTACAAGGACCGTGAATGCTCAAGTTGTGAATTCTCAAGCTAATGGAAATGGAAGCACTATTGGTCCACAAAAGGTTGTGACTTGCTACCATTGTAGAGGACAAGGTCATATGGCTAGGGAATGCACTCAACCAAAAAGGAGAAGGGATGCAACGTGGTTCCGTGAGAAGATGTATTTGGTCGATGCTTAGTCTAAGGGAAATATTTTGGATTCAGAAGAGTTAGCATTTCTTGCAGACCCAGGGGCAGCAGACAATGAAGGTATTGCAGTCGTTTCCACTTCTAATGCAGCTTATCAAGTAGATGATCTTGATGCATATGATTCGGATTGTGATGACATTCACTCAGCCCAAGATGCACTCGTTGCTAATCTCTCTCTCTACGGTTCTGATGTCGTCAGTGAGGTACCAACCACATCTAATAATATTCATGATAATCCACATCATGTTGAGCATGAAAATGACAACCTCGAACAGCATTCGGGAACTAGTAACTCAAATGATGCGGTATCCAATCCAACACATTTGAGTGAACCTCAACCAAATGCTAGGATGGGTATAGAATCTTATGATTAACGTGATTTGGTAATGGTGCCTAAACATATTATTGATAACATGAATGTGGCTGTTCGACAAACCATAGATATGAATGCCAACCTAACCGCTGAGCTTGTGATGTATAAGGAAAAAGTCAAAACTTTTGAAATGGTCCCTCAAGCAGAGAAAATAATGTGTTCTGAATTTGATCAATTTCGTTTTGAAAAGATTGAACACTTAAAAGAAATAGAATCATTAAAAGCTAATCTTTCCAATGAATTAAAATCAAAAGAGTCGGTTGTCAATGATTTTCAGAAACTTAAAATGGATTTCGAAACTCTCGAATCTAAAAAGTTTGAATCGGAAATTAATGCTACCAAACTTCTTAAATTCAAAGAACAACAACTTTTAAAACAATACGCTTCCACAGAAAAGGTTCATATTTTAACTAAATCGTTTAAAGAACTCGAACTTAAGTGTCTTCAAGATTTACCACCTAATCCCGGTTATGCAAAACAAGCTCAGGAATATATTTCTTGTCTTTATGATGTGACCCTAATTGGCAAATCGAAAGAAGCGCCTTATCTTCGTAGTACTGAGGAGACACAGTCACTTGCGGAAGAAACTCAATATAAAATGCTTTCAAAATTTCATAAGCTTGATTATGATAAGCATAATAAAGATCAATTTTCTAAAAAGACCCGCATTCGCTTACAAAAGGAATTAGCTCAATTATCAGCTTTTGTGCCCCAAAGTTTGTCAACGGAAAACCTTCCTAGTACGTCTCCTACACTTGTCAAAAATGATTTAACTAAGTTAATTCCACCGGTAAGTAAGGTGTCCGTTAGCTTAAATGCGGTGCACCAACACTTAGCCGATTTTGACAAGGTCATTTTGGAACGCACGACGGCTTCGACCATAACGGAAGGTGAATGTAATTTTAAGCACACTAGAACTACGTTTCGAGACAAAATTGTTCCGTTTGTAAAGAATGTTAAAGCTTGTCTTAGTAATATTGATCAAGATTTTCTTTTGGAAATAGAAGAAGTTAGACGTGTTTTCATTGAAATGGATGATGCTTATGAAAACAGTTTACTTGAAATAGAACGAGTTTCACGCCAAAATGACCAGCTTCTGACGCAAGTGATGTCTCATGATATAGTTTCCGTCTGTGTGAATAAAAGTGTTGATAATGATTCTATTGTTCATAATGTTGAATCTGTGGATAACGTGGTAGATAGTACTTGTCACGAATCTAACGCTAAATTTTTAAAGCTTCAAGATTCTTATTCTTCGCTTTTAAAACATTTTGATGAAATTCAAACACATTGTATTTCGCTTGAATGCAAGCAACAAATTTATTCAAGAAATCTTTGAAACATCATTCGAAGGTGTTAATATTGATGATGCAAATTTTCAAAAGAATTTTCAATTGAATTTACAATCAAAACAGCGTCAGCCAAGTGACAAGGTTGCTAAATCATTGCTGATAGACATAGAGAAATCTAAGGGGATTCATTGTGTGAACGTACTTGAGGCCGCTGAGAATTTTAAACTTGATCTAGATAATCGAGTTTCCAAGATTTTGTCCAAAGTTGATAACTTAAAACAGAAAAATACACAACTCTTTGATTCATTAAAGCCCACATGTGCTTTTAACACTGCACAAAATCAATCATTGATTGAATGATTGAATCGAAAGTCGGTGGAAATATCTGATTTGAGGGAACAAATTTGTGATAAAAATCTGGCTTTTACTGAGTTAAAGGAAACACTTTGTACCCTAAAAGGTAAGAATGTTGTGGATAACGCAGCCACTGTCTCAGCACCGTCCTCTAGTGCAATCAAAACGAACCTCAACGCCGTCACACCATTTAACAAGGGCCCTAGGACTAAACCATCTCAAACATTGGTCACTAAAGATAAGGAAAAATCAAAACCAGCTTCTAATATTCCCGCGTTGCCTTCTACAGGAGTAAACACCACTACTAAGGCTCAAAGATCTAAGCTTACAAGAAATATGAAGAACGATAGGATCTTGCCCTCCTCTAGTAGTCAAGTGAAGAAGAAAGTAGAAGCCCACCCTAGGAATGTTATTTCTGTTTTGAATAAAAAGAATCATGTAGCTAAACTTAAAGGCTCTGCGGTTAGGTGTTCTAAGCCTATTGTGAATTCTAATTTGAAATGTTGGAATTGTAATGAATGTATGTTTTCTAGTCGTCGTGATTCTTGCCTTATTGACCATGTGAATGAGAGGAATGCCCGGAAAAATGGATTAGAATGGAAACTCTTGTTTTTACTACTTGTTCGATTTGTATTGAATTCCAGTTCAATTTATTACAATTAACGAAGATGTTGTTTTAAATTCAAAAAGAAGTAGTTTCCAAGTTCTATTTTGATTCGGTGAATTTTTTGAAAGTTGATTTCGGTGTGTTAATGAAGGTTTATGTTGCGGGTATTTGTAGTTTGATCGTCGAAAGGGTTATTGTTCGAAAGTGAGTTTTTGGATTCGGTTATAAAATTTTGCTTTAGATTTATATAGATTCAAAATTTCAGTTCGATTTATTAAATTTATAAAGCAGTTTCGATTTTGATTTATGATTAATGTAAGTTTTGATGGTGTATTTGGTACTCAGTAGTTGGTTTCGATTTTCATTCAAAGCTTTAAATTTGGATTTCTGTGATTCGATGTTGTTGATTAGACGACCTATTTTTAGTAGTTGATGCTAGTTTCTACTTAATATCATAAGATTTTAGAAATTTGATTCGGTGGAAGTAATTGGATTCAGATTTTGATGATTATTGCAGTCGAGATTTATTGTTAGTTGTTTGTATTCGATTCAGTTACGGTTCATTAAAGATGGTGCTGATTTGTATTCGTGTTCGATTAGAATAGAAGTAAGGTAGAAGGTTTTCGGGTTTTGATTCTAAGTAGTTCGGTTTAGATTCGATATTAGTTTCAGTTAGTTTAGATAAAAGTTCAATAGCTTGGTTCGTTTCAACAGTTTTGCTTCGCTCTTGATTTTAAAGTACTCAGTGTAGCGTTATAGTTTCGGTTCGTTTCAGATCTTGAGTACTCAGTCATAGTTTGATATCAGTTTGGTTACGGTTCGGTTCGATAGCGTCATTCAGCATAGCAGCTCATCGTCATCAGCGGACAGGCTTCGGATGGCAGGTAGTTTAACTCTCTGATTTTCGGCATAGTAGTTGCATTTAGATCGATAAATTGTCAGATTGTGTTTGCATTATAGATAGTAATCTGTTAGTTTTAGTTGCATTTTAGGTCCCTGTTTTCTTTTCCCGTACAGTTACAATAGGCTGCGTTTGGTTTTTAAAGACAGAAAAGTACTGCTGCGTCTATACTGACTAAATAGGGTGCGTTTGTTTTGTTTTGTTTTTATTAAACTGTTGGGCTTTACCACATATGGGTCTGCGTTAGTATACTAGCAAAAGGGCTGTATTTCTTGTTTTAAAAAAAAATAAGTTGCATATGTAATAAACAATACAAAGCTGCGTTTGATTTTTGATGCCAAATTCATAAAATCATTTTTAATTTAGGAAAAGTTAGTTGGTGCTGGATACAGTAATAGTTTAGGAAAATTTAAATGTCAATTTTTAACTAAAATCATTTTCAAGTTTAAAAAAATAGATATAGATAAAAAAAAGTATAAAAAAATGGATTTAATATTTTAGAATAATCTTGCATTTACATTTTTAGCATTTTAATATTTTGCATTTTTACTTTTATTTTCGTTTAGCATTTTAATAATTCGTGTTTGCCTTTTATTTGCGCCTTTTATATTTTTACATTGTGTTTTATTTGCGGTATTTGCAATTTGTTTTTAGTGTAGTACGTATACGTATTATATATATTTTTACCTTTTTACTTGCTTTCTGCTTAATTAGAAATAGATTACCATTCAATTACTATAACCAAAAAGGAAAAGTCTTAACGATAAAATTGGAAATCAATTCGAGTCGAGTCAAGGATAAAACGATAAATACAAAAAAATGCTATATTAAACTGGCGCCGCTGCCGCTTCGCTCGTTACGATTGACGATTTTTCGTGAGAAGATTTGGATTTTGGGATCTGTTCACTTTTGAACGTTATTTTTCTTGCTAAAAAATAAAAAACATAAAAAAAATCAAAAAGATAAAAATAAAAAAAGTTAAAAATCATCAAAAGCAAATTCTTTCCTAAGATTTGCAACAAAAAAATTAGAAAATACAAAAGTAATACTTTTCCTAAAGTATTACACCAAAAATATTAAGTATTATTGTTATTTTTCTTATTTCGATTTCTTTCGTTTTTTATTGTGAATATATATTTTTCTAAATAAATACAAAAAGATTTTTCTTTTACTATTAGATATTACGTATAAGAACTTTAATACACAATATTTCAAAAGTATTGCCGAGGCATTACACCGTATTTGGAGGCGTTCTGGTTCCTAATACGTGTATCGATCAAAGAAAAATAAAGGCAAAAATAGATAAATACTTTCGTTAAGCAATAATTCAAAAAAAATACGAACTTTAAGGTGAATAGATAGGCGACGTGCTATAAAAGGCCGTCTAAGGGAAGCTAGGTACTTAAGTGCTTCGTGCCACCTCATTCCCCCCGTTCACTTGTAAGTATTTTGATAAGGAAGGCTCATCGAGGGTTTTGCCACCCAAGTAGTATTACGTATATATTTTTTGTAGCTTTTTGATATTGAACCTCGAGAGGGATAATCCCTTTCCTCTCAAAGTCGACCGAGGTCTCCTACCTCATTCCTCGTGTTTAGTTGTATGCACACTCGCGCGCGTGCACACATACCGAGTGGTGTACCAAATATTTCTAATTCTTCCAAAAAGAAGAAGAAGAACAAAAAGACCGTCACTCAAGCCGATCCCGAGAATCGAGCTTTCGACAATATGATGGCAACGGATAACCGACCTATGATCGAGATTTTGCAATCACACGTTGAGCGAAACGATGACGCTATCGTTGTCCCCGCAATTGGAGCAAATAATTTTGAAATTAAAACGGGTTTTATTCAAATGGTTTCCGCTACACCATTTTTGGGCCGTTCCCAAGATGATCCCCATGATCATATTAATAGATTTATCCATTTGACTAATACGGTGAAATACAATGGGGTGACTCAAGAGACAGTACGTTTGTTTCTCTTTCCTGTTTCCCTCGAGGGACAAGCCTGGATTTGGCTTGATAAGGAACCACCCTAAAGTATTCTTGCATGGGTGGATCTAGAGACAAAGTTCATTAACTACTTTTTCCCACCATCACGGACCACCTCCTTAAGGAATGACATCATTACCTTTGAACAAAAATATGGGGAAACGTTTAGTGAGTCTTGGGATCGTTTTAAGGAGCTTTTACGAAAATGTCCACAACATGGTTTTACAAAAGTGCATCACATCAATGCGTTTTATAATGGTTTAACTCTTAATGACCAAGACTCACTTAATAGTGCCGCGGGGGTAATATTCTTGTGAAATCCATGAACGAGGCTTGGGCAATAATTGAAAACAAGGCAAAAGTTCAAACCAAGAGTGTAAGGGCTACTATGGCTAGTGCTAGTGAGGCCGACAAGAAAATTGACAAGCTTACTTCAATCATGACCAACCTTGTTTTACATGTTAAGAACAATGTGCAAGTAAATGCCTTAAAAGAGACTTGTGAAACGTGTGAAACTTGTGGTGGATCACATTCGTATTATAATTGTGACAAGGTTTACAATCAACAACAACAAGTTTATGCTTATAACACCAATGAAAATGAGAGGGTTCACTTTAAACCAAACGTTGATTTTTGTACTTTTAATATTTTGCATTTTAAACGTTGATGTTATTTTTTATTGCAATAAATATATATACATATAAAAAGAAATTATAAAATTAATAAAAAATCAATAAAAACCAAAAATATTTTCTTATTTTTCTTCTTTTCTCTATTATTATATATACCCTTTAAATAATTAAAAAAATATTTTTTTTTCTTTTAGATTTATTTTTCTTTAGCTATATATTATCATATTCTCTTAAAAAAATACAAAAAAAATATATAATAATAAAATAGTAAAATAAAAAAATAAATACAAAAAAAAATCACAAAAGCATTTCTTTCCTAAGAGTTGCAACAAAAAAATAAAAAATAAAGTAATACTTTTCCTAAAGTATTACACCAAAAAACAATCTACGTATATATATATATTTTCTATCTTGGTTTCTTCTTCGTTTTTACGTACATATTATATTCCCTTTTATAAAAAATATATCGTGACGAGTCAAGCCGATCCCGAGTATCGTGCTTTTGACATGGCTATGGATGATCGATCGATATTGGAGCAGTTGCAATTTCATGATGAGGGATGTCTCGACGGTGCGATCGTTATACCGGATATCGATAGTGATTATTTTGAGCTTAATCCGGATTTGATTAAGTTGATATCCGGTCGTCCTTTTTACGGATTTGAGGACGACGATCATTATGCTCATATCCGCCATTTTTGTTTATATGCCAAAACCATCAAATACACCAATGTGACACAAGACATTATCTATTTATACCTTTTTCCTTTTTCCCTTGATGGGCAAGCCCGGACTTGGCTTGAAAAGGAACCGCCACGATCTATTTTTACATGGGCTAATCTTGAGTCGAAATTCTTAAATCAATTTTACCCTTATGCTAAAACGAGAAAAATTCGGTTGGACATTACTAATTTTCAAGAGTCTAATAATGAAACATTTACCGAGGCTTGGGAAAGATTTAAGGATTTATTGCGTAGTTGTCCTCATCATGGATTTTCCGCTTTGCACTTAATTAATTCGTTTTATAACGGGTTGACACAATACGATCAAGATTCTCTTAACACGGCTGCAAGCGGAAATCTTTACTCTCGGAGTACTAGTGAGGCTTTAATGATTATTGAGAACAAGTCTCAAGTATGGAGCAAGGCCGAAGTATCTGGTAATACGGTTATCATTAGGAGTGGCCCTCTTTTCTCATATACTCCCAGAGTTAGGGATGAGCCATGTGTTGATTCGGATGACCCTATTTTTGATGATTCTTCTAGTCCCCTTTCTCATGTGACTAGTGACTCTTCTCCTTCGGATTTTGAGGAAGAAGTAGTTATTGAGCGACTCACGGTTGAGTTGACTCCCGACCCACCACAAATTAATGAAGGGTGTTATAGGGATTTTCAAAATCAAGGCTTTCCAATTCAAGAAGATTTTCAAAATCATAACATTTTTCAAAGTAATAATCAAGGGGATTTTCAAATTCGACCTTCACAAATGGATGAAATAGTTGAAATATTTGAGGAACAAAAGAGGATGATAAATGACCTTCATGAAGAAAACCAAAGTCTTAAATATCAACTTTTAGAAGCTTTGAGAGCTCATGTTGAGGCTAACACCACTACTAGTAGTGATGTTCCCACTGTGGATCCTTACATCTTTCCACCAATAAAAGAGAGACAAGGCTTTGAGACTATCATGAGTTTTACTCCACCTCAGGTGTTGACACCCACATATACATTTAGCTCTCCTTCCTCATCTTGTGAGGAAATTCCCGAGATTGTACTTGAGACTGCATTTAACCCCATTCCTTTTATGACTCCTTCACCTACTCCTCCAAATTATACTACTTCTCATAGTAGTTATCTGGATATTGATGTGTTATCTTATGATTCCGACTATACTTTTAATTCTTCATCGGGCTCGGATGAGGATGACTCTCTTATTTTACAAAAACCGACTTTTGAGAAACATGCTAATGATACTAATAATTTTCCGGATACTTCACCCCTTAGTGATGATTTTTATACCCCGAGTGTTGAGAGATTCCATCACGAGGATGCTTTTTATGATCCCGTGTTATTGGTTTTTTGGGATGAGGTTCATTGTGATCATGGTATTGATGAGAGGGCAAATGGAGATTTAAAACTTGATTTTGAAATTGATTTTGAAAACTCGGATTTTGACAAATTCACATTTGCCTTTTCACCAATTACTTTTGATTCTACCATCGATTCTCTTCCAAATATCACTTTTAGTGATGATGATGGTTTTATCATTCCCGAGATCGATGAGTTTCTTGATATTGACACACCAATTGAGTATATTCCTGGGTATTTTGATGTGGAGGGAGATATATTTTTTTAGATGATTTATTACACGATGATACTATACCTTCTCTCCCTCCCGCCCCACCCATTCCTAATGAGACCAAAGATGTTGACACCAAGTTGTCTTGCTATTTTCCCATAAAGGGAATGATATTTGATCTGGGTATACACATTTTTGAGCAATCTCAGTATCTTAATGATCAAATTAAAAGGAAATTTTTTGAAAAATTTGGATCATTACCTTCTTACTATACCCTTCTTGTGATAGATTTTTGCTTAAAGGAAACCCATCTTTCTTATACTTATTTGCTATTGCCACCTTGGGGTCTATTTCTTTTAGAGATGGAAACCACGTATTTGACTTGGGTGGAATTTTATGGGGTTTTCCTTATTTGGGAGGTTATTTCACTTTATCATGGAGAGTTTTTCTTTTACGGGTAAATCTTTTTCTCTCCATGATCGTTTCCCCAAGGACAAGTTAATTCGGGGATCGAGTCAAGCTCATGACTCGGTTACCAAAAACGAGGTGCCTCGTGGGGGAGATTCCCATGCTTATCATTCTATCTTCTTTCTAATTTCTAATGTGAAGGGCTTGTGCTCTTTCATTTGTTCTCGTGTTTCGTTTGTGATGTGATTTTAGGTTTCTCATATATCGAAGACTCTCGTGTTCGTTTTTATCACGTATCACTCGAGTTTTGATCCTTCATTTGAGACATCCGATATCCGATGATTATATCCTTTACTAACGCTTATTTTTATTGGCATATTTAATAAACGGCTTTTAATTATTTGCGTCATACCCTTTCCATGCTAGAATTTTGCATTAGACTCTTCGTCTCTAGTAGGGGGGGTATTATACCCTTAAACTTGAAACATTGAGGACAATGTTTGGTTTTAGTATGGAGGGTATCTATCAATATGCTTTTCCTTTTGTTTGTTGTTTTCACGTACTCCGTTTTTCAAAAATGTGCTTAAAATTGCATAATTTTTTTTTTATATTTTAATAAGTGATTTTGACACGAATGTAAGCTTTCCGTTGGTGAAAATAAGAATAGTTTTTGACTCGACCCGGTTTACCTTAGCTCATTCCTTAACCATGTAGACCTTAATTGGTTTATTAGGCTAAGCATCCACGGGTCTCATTAGTTGAGATTTTAAATTATGGAGAACAAGAGATGATAGAGTTGATAATAAGTTTAAAGGTTAATTCTTCCTTATATAAGTTTTTGTGGCTTTTTCTTGTCACACCCCACCATGGCGGAATATGGGGCACGACGTATGGATATCATCACAACAATAGCGTGTCTATAGAGATAACTAAATGATATAAGAAATGTCATAAATGGCGACACAAATGTCATGACAATATCTCAACATGCAGGAGTCTAGGTAAGTAGGTAACAATCCTACCTCTTACCCAAGACAAACAAGTAACACAAACACAACAAACATATAGGTGCCAACAATATCACTTATTTAAATGAACAAATAAAAACTAAGAAGGAACGGGGATCTCCTTCTATATGCAATCCTAAGGCATCCAAGTCTAGGCACTTCTATCCTCAAGCTTAACCATATTCACACCTGAAAGAGACACTAAAACACGTCAACATAAAGTTGGTGAGAGTCATAGGTTTAGACTCCAACGCCAAATCAGTTACAAGCTGTGAATAACAACCATCAACACAATAACATATGGACAATACGCTACAATTATGTATTAACAACTAGCATTCAGGTTCAATCAATCATCACAATTCCAAGGCATCATGCCTTACCAACAACCACAATTTCCAAGGCATCACGCCTTACCAAACACCATAATTTCCAAGGCCACTACCTTGTCATTAACCATTGGTCCCATAGACGATCATGCTATGTACCTATCCCAAGGCCACTACCTTGTCATTAATCATTGGTCCCATAGGCGCCCATACACCTATGTACCTTTCCAATCCAGATCATACACAAACAAGAATCACATAGCAGTTAATCACATAATGTACACACAAGTCCATCTCAACCTTAAAAACATTCACAGCATCAATTTATAAACAACTCAACACAGTGTCTCTTCCATCCCATCTGGAAGTCAAAATCAAAAGTAAACATGGGACTATGAAACTCACCTGATAGCTTCTTCACAAGTCCTCGCACTAGCAATGAGCTAACAAACCAAAAACACACAATCAATACCCGAACCAATCACCAAGATGGCTCATCAACCTATGATGGACATCTACCCTATTCCCATATAATAACTCATTGATAAGCTCTAATCACCCCATTACCCTTCCTTAACAAGTCCCTAACTTGGTTAAGTTTAATAACTATCCCGTTCATAATTTTACACAAAACAGTCCCAGTTTTTAGGTCTCAAAACTTTAAGTCAAACGTCCACTTAAACATAACCATGGTTTCTGTAAAAGGAATATTCAAACTTTTATACATGTTAGTTAAATCCTCCCACTTTCCCTAACCTTAAAGCTAATGTTAAGGCCCCGATATATGTGTATATATTGCTACCTATCCAGAATTTACTGATTTTAAACATATGAAAAGTTTGTTACCATTAGAGGGTCTTACCCTAAACCACAACCTTAGCCAAAGTGCAGATACTTACTAAAATATATAAACCATCTCTCATGTTCGTGAGAAGATCCCAATGCAACCCTATGTACCCCAAACAACCTAAAACTTAAAAAGAAAACAGGCTGAATTCAAAACTGTTTTGACCTCCGACTGTTGTAACCTGTTTTTGACCCACTTCCCGACCTCCAATATAGTTCTCGTTTCTTGAATTGGAAAGCCACTTCAATTACCTTTTCATGGATACTTGGATCACATCTTGAATGTTCCTAGAACTCCCAATATGATCAAAACAATTGACTCAAAATTCTGCCCAGTTTTTAAAAACGGGTTTAACAAAATCAACCTCATTAATTAACCCTAATCCCTCTAATTACAAGCCCTAATTTATTTAATCATTAAAATATGATTAATATACTGTTTTTAATTAAACCCTAAACTAATCCATCATATGATCATAGAAACATTAAAAACCTAATATGAAAAGGGTTAAGAAGGTTTTACCTTTGAATTAATAGAAGATGAAGAAAACCTAATTTTTGTAGAACCCTAATTGGCCACCATTGATGAATTTCGGCTAGGAGATGTTATGGAGGTTAAAAACCTGATTATTATGGTTATGAGTTGGGTTTGGTTAAGTCCTAAAGGCCCCCTAATCCCATTACAAGTCCATTGGGCCTGTTTTGGGCTTTTCCCTTCTTTCTTTCTTCTTTGGTGCGTCTAAACCGACCCAAACACCCCTAAATTCGTTTTTTTTTTATTTTTATTATTTAATATTATGTTATTAATATTAATTTAATTTTCCTTAATTTATTTCAGCTTCTAAAGCTTCCAAAACCACAAAACCGTAAAACTAGTCAAATTTACGCGTTTTTCCGTAAAAGACGTAAAATATACACTTTTAAAAAAAATCTCAAATTTTGCAATAAACTTTATAACTAAGTCCTAAATGACTTAAAAACATCCCGAAACATATTCATATGACTAATTACCTCATCCGCGACCTCTAAATGCTAAACCGTAAATCGTAAAAAATACGATTTTCTATAATATATATACGTATACTTAGAACCACCAAATAACACCATCTCACTTCATAGTCACTACCATGTGAACTCATGAAAATGAAATCATCACACATCGTTTCATTCACAAGGTACCCCGTACCAGAAATGATATCCAAACCACAATCCATACACACCAATAAGCACATAAACACGTAAAGACACGCAACTAGCACAAAATAAAACTAAGTGACGAACCTCAAAACCAGGGTTGTCACATCACTCCCTCCTAATAGAAATATCGTCCCGAGATTTACTCCTTAGGATCAAACACACATATAACAAATCACACGAGGATACTTGTTCTAAAATAACTCCTCTCATTTCCACGTGAACTTTAGTTCAAGTTTCAAAATACCACATATACAAACCAAAAACAATTAAACTCATTGTCAAACTCTTGACCTCACAGTCAATAAATCTCCTAGATGACTCTTTGATAAAACAAAGACTCTCATTAACACAAGTCCCGAATAACCGTACATGCAAGATGCATTCTCAAACAACCTTTACCAATCTCAATACATGAAATGTATCATGTATACAACTCATTTCTCCCATGTAATTCTATGCTCATATGCTACTGGTTCGATCTTTCCAAAGATCATAACTAGACCTATAAAGCTCACTTCCATTTTACCAAAACATACCACCCGTTACTATGGGTGAAACTCCCTTTAGTCCGTACCCCAAACTACTTAAAATTTCCAATTTCCTTACAAAGGGACCTATGACGGTCTTTCACATACCCATTAGTTCTTCCAGTCCAAATCAACTTACGATCTATACACATCCTCAGAAGGATGGTTATCTCAGTTAGACCAATCCCTTCGTCCCTATGGCATATCACACCTATAAGTCCTCATCCATTTGATTATCGATACTAATCCTCCCAAACAATCAGTATAGCTCAGTGCCATTTCCTTTTCCACACTACGACAGCATTAGCCTGCGCTGTGCTTTATTCTACTCATTAAGCTCTACCAAAGTTTTACCTCCGGTTCCTATTTCATTCATGCTTTGCTTCAATACACACGTCTTTCTTCCTCCTCAACTCATACCATACATCACGATGTGATGCTTCCCATCGTTTCTTCCCTTGCCATAATCCTTGATAAGGCATTCCATACATATTAGGCTAACTTTTACGCATAACCCTCTATTCCATCCCATTCATACGTAATTCTTCCAGCTTCTCAACTACGTGACTTCTCATTCCTCTTGAAATATGAGATGAATTAGTCAGTCTATCGACTATCACCCAACTCTCGTCACTTTCACCAATTTCGTCCTTACATTACCCTTTCTAAGCTACTCCTATCTATGTAGGAAGTATAGTCTACGCCCCTTTCTCCATATGATTGTCCAAGCCACGCA
This sequence comes from Glebionis coronaria, assembly GCA_025667525.1. Lineage (NCBI taxonomy): Eukaryota > Viridiplantae > Streptophyta > Magnoliopsida > Asterales > Asteraceae > Glebionis > Glebionis coronaria. The sequence goes on along the minus strand of CM046882.1, from coordinate 100,407,898 downwards.
ACATACATGTTGACGCGTTCTCTGCTTTAGACAAATCAACTCGTGCAACCTACATCCTTCATGCAAACCACCCTAATACGTCATCCATATAGTTCAAGTTCGTCTCAGCTTCACTTCATTCTTCTTATTGCACGTCTCATCAACCATGCTTCCCTTTCCTAGATGGTACTTGGCCTTGCAATTTTCTTTCATCACTTAACTCCACCCATCACCTTTGCCAAAAGGTCAATCAAGATGATTGAATAGGTGTTGGAGACGTTCATGATCCGTATAGACCATTCTCTACGTCTCGTACAGCAAATGCCTCTAGCATTCTAGGCAGATATAACAATCCAGCCCCACTAACTAAGTCCATCTAGTTCTTCTAAATCTTCAGTTCCTGCAACGTATAAGCGATCGCCTTTCTTTGTCGTCCTCGTACGCGTCCAAATCCCCGCTCTACGTATCGTCATACTTCATGAATTCATCCAGTCCTTCCGATAATGCCAAGATCGGCCCATTATCCAATCCACCTCTTCAGCCTCCAAAATGCTTCCTCGTCCTTCTTCACTTCGTCCCTTGTTGGTTCCATGATACTCCATCATCTCTAACTACTCATCATGGTAAACTTAATACTAAAAACTCACACTCGAAAATCTCACGTATAACTCCACCCCAAAACCAACACATAATTCGCCTCACTCTCCTTCTCAAATTTGAGTAGTTCAAGATGTCGTCGACGCTCCCGATGACAACTCGTTTATACACGTTCATGCACACTTGGTTCATTGACACCATGAAAACCGCTAGTGCTTTGGTGAAGCCAAATACATAACCGTAAACCCAAAGCATTCATACAACATCCTTAGCAGTTTCAACTATGTCCTCCTTGCACCCTCTCTTAGCGGCAATACGAATAAATTCCTACCTCGTTCTACTTGCAAAATTTTACACGCATCTTAAAAGACCGGTAATTCCTCTCATCGAACCACTCAACCTCCTTCCACATCCAATCTACTACTAAGCAACTCAACTTTTATCCGGTATTCCTTGCAATTTCTAACAACTCTTGTTTTTAAATCACTCCATCAATGATTTGCCTTGGAAAGGCACTAACTACAACTCCTCTCACCTCCCCTACTTGCTCTATTTATGGTTCTACCTCACATTAATAGGCGAACCTACTAAATTTCAGGAAATTTTCGGAAAACTTACATGCCCTACGAACAATCATAAATACCTTTGAGGTATTACTTCCCCTTCCAACACTCTCTATGGCGCGTTACTTGTGCTAATATCCCACAAATCTCTATTCATCTCCTTGGTACTCCTAAGAGACCTCATGACCACACTAGTTCGTCTACGAACTTCTTTCCTCCCCACTAAGGGTATTCCGACCGTTCTCTCATGGTCACCTACTTAAGCATGTAGGCGCGACCAAGTCTTTCATACGACTACCTCAACGCTCCCGAACAATATGAAACCAAAACTACATCCTGAATCCATCATATACGATCAACGAATCAAACCAACGGATGACTAACGACATTTCACGTGCACCAATTAAAACAAGTCAAAAACCACGAGACTCAAAAGAAAACTCAAACCCAGAACATGTATCAATTCAAAATGACCCATGACCACGAAAAATAATCCAAGAAACACCCAATGGCAACCAAAACATATTACGCCCCGCAACATATTATTTAAACCGTGCAAAAGATCGACTTTTCCAAAAGAATATATATCTCTTTTTTTTTATTTATTATTACCTTCCATATCTATGTGACTCAAACAATCTACAAACAACCCTCTTGACGAACTCAAAACTCAACTCAAAGACTAGGTATCCCGTGTATCCCAAATCATAAAAATAAACTACTATTCAAACTCAACCTTTAACCCGACACTTGTACAACAATTCCGACCAGTCCAATGACCTCCAATGGCTATACATTCTGAATATTCGAAAAGTACGTTCAGAGTACATAATTTTTTTTTTTGCTTTTGAATAACTCAAAAAGCTCTAAAAACGAACAAGTTATGACCGAAACAGTTTTATATTAGTGAAAGATAAAATTGTATGTGAAATCTTCATAAACTCAATTTAACCTTGAATTAATAATTATAAATGACGTGAATCGGTTAAACCCAATTATATAAACTATGTAAGTAGAAAGAAATTTTACTTCACTTTATTTTAAAGAAAGTCTTTTAGAATTTGAAATAAATAAGTGTTGACTAAAAAGAAATCTTATGTTACATCTTGTTTCAAACACGACCCCAACATCTTACCCTTATTTTACCGAATACGACCAACTATCTAACCCTATACTAGATTTCCAAGTCCCCTTTTTCCATATACCAACCAAAAGAAATGTAAGACTCACCACAAAAGATTTCATTATCTCAAAAGAAATCCCAGGTTATTTCAATAGAGTTAAAACCAAGAACACCGTTTTAAAACGTACATGTGAAATACGAAACTCAAAGAATATGCTACAAGACACAGTTCAAAAGATTCAAAACGTCGTTGAAACTCCACCAAACTCCAGCACCATAAAACACGAACAAACACAAGGTACGTTCAAGTTATAATAACTAGTGAACGACCATATACCATAACTTAACACATAGTAGTATATATACATCCGCATATGTATACCTATTGAATCCCCCAAACATACTCGTTATCATACACGTAAGTCAATCAATCACTTTATACGCTCGTTTTTCCATACGAGTAATCACCATCTCACCGTGCCACAACAAGGCATAAAGCCCACCTCCAAAACCAAACCATATCGTGTGACCCCAAAATCACACAACACAACTATAACCCAAAACATATAACATAAAAAGAACAATAGCCATATCGTAGGTAGCCATTACATATACCCATATAAAATACGTATACCCAAATTCTACATCTCATCATATACAAGCATGTACTAACCCTCTTTCATGCAACTATACTTGGGAACCCATTGAAGTTATGGTACTTGTATAACTATGTTGGCCACCATACTTATACAATTACCCTTTCTCCAATGCACTCCCTCCTATAATGACACTTATAAGAATCAATACAACATATAACACATAAATCCATCTACTTACATAAGCTCATAACCACATAACCAATAAAGTCCAAAACTCCATCTATTAAAATAACATAGTAATACTCTTGGAATACAGAAATCCATAGTCTAGCTAAAACAGCATAGGCTAAATCCAAAACGAAAACATAATCAGTTATAAGTCATGTCACCCATAAGAGTGGAAACGGCTTAAAATCCTTCCTACCCATGTACTCCTAGTAACTCGAACCACCACACGATTCTTAGGGAACATGACTTAAACATCAAAAGAAAAATACTGTACCTCAGGTACATAAAATAACCCAACAAAAGATAGAACTACCATGTACCAAATTATGTACTATAATGTACAATTTAAGCAAAATACGACAATGACTAGTGTGGACGATTATGGTTCAACCCGCACTAGTCACAACCCAAAAAGAAAATAACATGTGGCTAAGTATGAACTTACTATGGTTTAATTCATACTAGTCAAAACATCACAACAAATAACATTCAAACACATCAATTATAATAAAATGCACCCATACTCCTATGACGCCTATATGCAGGGACCCTTAAGCTATAGACTAGGCTACACGACTAGGCAACCTAATTCTCTATAACCATTGTCTCTGATACCATTCTGTCACACCCACCAGGGCGGAATATGGGGCACGACGTATGGATATCATCACAACAATAGCGTGTCTATAGAGATAACTAAATGATATAAGAAATGTCATAAATGGCGACACAAATGTCATGACAATATCTCAACATGCAGGAGTCTAGGTAAGTAGGTAACAGTCCTACCTCTTACCCAAGACAAACAAGTAACACAAACACAACAAACATATAGGTACCAACAGTATCACTTATTTAAATGAACAAATAAAAACTAAGAAGGAACGGGGATCTCCTTCTATATGCAATCCTAAGGCATCCAAGTCTAGCCACTTCTATCCTCAAGCTTAACCATATTCACACCTGAAAGAGACACTAAAACACGTCAACATAAAGTTGGTGAGAGTCATAGGTTTAGACTCCAACGCCAAATCAGTTACAAGCTGTGAATAACAACCATCAACACAATAACATATGGACAATGCGCTACAATTATGTATTAACAACTAGCATTCAGGTTCAATCAATCATCACAATTCCAAGGCATCACGCCTTACCAACAACCACAATTTCCAAGGCATCACGCCTTACCAAACACCATAATTTCCAAGGCCACTACCTTGTCATTAACCATTGGTCCCATAGACGATCACGCTATGTACCTATCCCAAGGACACTACCTTGTCATTAACCATTGGTCCCATAGGCGCCCATACACCTATGTACCTTTCCAATCCAGATCATACACAAACAAGAATCACATAACAGTTAATCACATAATGTACACACAAGTCCATCTCAACCTTAAAAACATTCACAACATCAATTTATAAACAACTCAACACAGTGTCTCTTCCATCCCATCTGGAAGTCAAAATCAAAAGTAAACATGGGACTATGAAACTCACCTGATAGCTTCTTCACAAGTCCTCGCACTAGCAACGAGCTAACAAACCAAAAACACACAATCAATACCCGAACCAATCACCAAGATGGCTCATCAACCTATGATGGACATCTAGCCTATTCCCATATAATAATTCATTGATAAGCTCTAATCACCCCATTACCCTTCCTTAACAAGTCCCTAACTTGGTTAAGTTTAATAACTATCCCGCTCATAATTTTATACAAAACAGTCCCAGTTTTTAGGTCTCAAAACTTTAAGTCAAACGTCCACTTAAACATACCCATGGTTTCTGTAAAAGGAATATTCACACTTTTATACATGTTAGTTAAATCCTCCCACTTGCCCTAACCTTAAAGCTACTGTTAAGGCCCCGATATATGTGTATATATTGCTACCTATCCAGAATTTACTGATTTTAAACGTATGAAAAGTTTGTTACCATTAGAGGGTCTTACCCTAAACCACAACCTTAGCCAAAGTTCAGATACTTACTAAAATATATAAACCATCTCTCATGTTCGTTAGAAGTTCCCAATGCAACCCTATGTACCCCAAACAACCCAAAACTTAAAAAGAAAACAGGCTGAATTCAAAACTGTTTTGACCTCCGACTGTTGTAACCTGTTTTTGACCCACTTCCCGACCTCAAATTTAGTTCTCGTTTCTTGCAATGGAAAGCCACTTCAATTACCTTTTCAGGGATACTTGGATCACATCTTGAATGTTCTTAGAACTCCCTATATGATCAAAACAATTGACTCAAAATTCTGCCCAGTTTTTAAAAACGGGTTTAACAAAATCAACCTCATTAATTAACCCTAATCCCTCTAATTACAAGCCCTAATTTATTTAATCATTAGAATATGATTAATATACTGTTTTTAATTAAACCCTAAACTAATCCATCATATGATCATAGAAACATTAAAAACATTTAATATGAAAAGGGTTAAGAAGGTTTTACCTTTGAATTAATAGAAGATGAAGAAAACCTAATTTTTGAAGAACCCTAGTTGGCCACCATTGATGAATTTCGGATAGGAGATGTTATGGAGGTTAAAAACCTGATTATTATGGTTATGAGTTGGGTTTGGTTAAGTCCTAAAGGCCCCTAATCCCATTACAAGTCCATTGGGCCTGTTTTGGGCTTTTCCCTTCTTTCTTTCTTCTTTGGTGCGTCTAAACCGACCCAAACACCCCTAAATTCGTTTTTTTATTTTTATTGTTTAATATTATGTTATTAATATTAATTTAATTTTCCTTAATTTATTTCAGCTCCTAAAGCTTCCAAAACCACAAAACCGTAAAACTAGTCAAATTTACGCGTTTTTCCGTAAAAGACGTAAAATATACGCTTTTAAAAAAAATCTCAAATTTTGCAATAAACTTTATAACTAAGTCCTAAATGACTTAAAAACATCCCAAAAAATATTCATATGACTAATTACCTCATCCGCGACCTCTAAATGCTAAACCGTAAATCGTAAAAAATACGATTTTCTATAATACATATACGTATACTTAGAACCACCAAATAACACCATCTCACTTCATAGTCACTACCATGTGAACTCATGAACATGAAATCATCACACATCGTTTCATTCACAAGGTACCCCGTACCGGAAACGATATCCAAACCACAATCCATACACACCAATAAGCACATAAACACGTAAAGACACGCAACTAGCACAAAATAAAACTAAGTGACGAACCTCAAAACCAGGGTTGTCACATTTCTCCCCGCTTGTATATTTAATTGCTTAATAAATGAGGATTTCTGCGGTTTAGGTTCGATACTTTAGTTCTTAACCAACTCTTTTATTCTCTTGTAATTAAAGCGAGAACACATTGAGGGTGCCAGCGTCATGGACTTCCGACTAAGGTGGCTCATAACCACTAAGTAGGAGGTATTCAGACCATGGGATTGTGGAATTTGGCCTACTATATATATCATAAATAGAGAAGAATAAGATTAAAACATGATCTCAAGGAGCCTTCGGGTGTGGGACATGTAGCACGAACTTTGTCAGTAGAACCTTTGGGTGTATGGCATGGTAAGTGTTTAATAAAAATTGCTTTATCATTATTTCAAGGGGCCTTAGGGTGTGGAGTGATGATGAATGTCAATTCCCTTGTTTATGGTTCAAGGAGCCTTAGGGTGTGGATCATAGATAAGGAGCAATTTTACATCTTAAAGAGCCTAAGGGTATATGATGTAAATTTGCTAACTCCATTATAAGTCAAAATGACTTTGGAGGAATAAATAAGTAGTACTATTGGCCAAATTTCGAATCCGGGAATTTATTCCCTAAATCGTGTTAAATTATCCTTGATGTGGGCTTTCTTTAGTGACAAAGGTCTTTGAGGATGAGGTTAGGCTCTAAGTGTCGGGTTTACACAGTTTTGCCTTCATTTTTGGACTAACAATTATTAAATAAGTCAAATGAGCCTACGGGTGAATGGCAATGTTTAAAATCTAGAGATACAACTTAGGAATAATGGAGAAGGAGTTCTACACAAATGTCTTATATAAGTGGTCTTAACATGAGAACTTGTTGTTAACAATGATCTTGTTTTTGAGCTTGGCATGGAAAGAGTGAAAAGTCGAGGACGATGAACATATTCAAATTTTGTGATCCTAAAAGTTATTTTTGAATAATGAAAGCGATACATTATGTCATTTACACATTAAATATTAATAAAATGAATAAATGCTTTTAACAAATGGAAAACGGAGTTGCTTTATATTTTATTCTAGCATTGCGTGAGGACACGACAATGGTTTAGTAGGGGGTGTGATGTGACTCTAATTGCACATCATATTTCCTCGTAAAATATGCTAAAAATGGTCAAATAATCATCAATTATGCCTTGTATATGCTTGTTTTGTTGTTTGTGCGTGTGCAGGTACAGATATCAAAGAAATCACAAGAAACGAAGCCAAAGATCCAAAACGGACACGAGACATGGAAAGAAGACGGGAAATCGAGTCCGACGGTGCCTTTATATTTTAATAGGCTGACCCAACACCATTTAAATGGGTCGGACCGACCGATTATAATTCAAATGGACTTACAAAGTGTTGTTGGCCCAATATGCTTGCTGGCCCAGTTTATAAATAATACCAAAAGAGAGTTGCTGTCCAAAATGCTACACAACCCAACTAAGGCCCAGGAAGGAAATAAAGAGAAATCAGACATAGCTTAAAGAAAACGCATCATACTTTTTCCACTGGTAGCGTAGATATAGCTTAGAATAAACGCACCATATATTTTTCATGTTTCTGTCTTTTTCAGATGTGTAGTGTAGATACGCAGCTTATATATATATTTTTTGTCTTTTCTTTTTTTCTTAGAATCGTAGGTTAGTTTAGCTAGAATATATAATCACAGTTTCTTGTTTTTACTACTTGTTCGATTTGTATTGAATTCCAGTTCAATTTAATACAATTAACGAAGATGTTGTTTTAAATTTAGAAAGAAGTAGTTTCCAGGTTTTATTTTGATTCGGTGATTTTTTTGAAAGTTGATTTCGGTTTGTTAATGAAGGTTTATGTTGCGGTATTTGTAGTTTGATTTTCAAAAAGGTTATTGTTCGAAAGTGAGTTTTTGGATTCGGTTATAAAAGTTTCGCTTCAGATTTATATAGATTCAAAATTTCAGTTTGATTTATTATAGATTTATAAAGCAGTTTCGATTTTGATTTATGATTAATGTAAGTTTTGATGGTATATTTGGTACTCAGTAGTTGGTTTTGATTTTCATTCAAAGCTTTAAATTTGGATTTCTGTGATTCGATTTTGTTGATTAGACGATCTATTTTCAGTAGTTGATGCTAGTTTCTGCTTAATATCATAAGATTTTAGAAGTTTGATTCGGTGGAAGTAATTGGATTCAGATTTTGATGATTATTGCAGTCGAGATTTATTGTTAGTTGTTCGTATTCGATTCAGTTACCGTTCATTAAAGATGGTGCTGATTTGTATTCGTGTTCGATTAGAATATAAGTAAGGTAGAAGGTTTTCAGGTTTTGATTATAAGTAGTTCGGTTTAGATTCGATATTAGTTTTAGTTAGTTTAGATAAAAGTTCAATAGCTTGATTCGTTTCAACAGTTTTGCTTCGCTCTTGATTTTAAAGTACTCAGTGTAGCGTTATAGTTTCGGTTCGTTTCAAATCTTGAGTACTCAGTCATAGTTTCGATATCAGTTTGGTTACGGTTCGGTTCGATAGCGTCATTCAGCTTAGTAGCTCATCGTCATCAGCGGATAGGCTTCGGATGGCAGGTAGTTTAACTCTCTGATTTTCGGCATAGTAGTTGCATTTAGATCGATAAATTGTCAGATTGTGTTTGCATTATAGATAGTAATCTGTTAGTTTAGTTGCGTTTTAGGTCCCTGTTTTCTTTTCCCGTACAGTTACAATAGGCTGTGTTTGGTTTTTAAAGACAGAAAAGTACTGCTGCGTCTATACTGACTAAATATGGTGCGTTTGTCTTGTTTTGTTTTTATTAAACTGTTGGCCTTTACCACATATGGGCATGCGTTAGTATACTAGCAAAAGGGTCGTATTTCTTGTTTTATAAAAAATAAGTTGCATATGTAATAAACAATACAAGGCTGCGTTTGATTTTTGATGCCAAATTCATAAAATCATTTTCAATTTAGGAAAAGTTAGTTGGTGCTGGATATAGTAATAGTTTAGGAAAATTTAGATGTCAATTTTTAACTAAAATCATTTTCAAGTTTTAAAAAAAATAGATATAGATAAAAAAAGTATAAAAAATGGATTTAATATTTTAGAATAAACTTGCATTTACATTTTTAGCATTTTAATATTTTGCATTTATACTTTTATTTTTGTTTAGCATTTTAATAATTCGTGTTTGCCTTTTATTTGCGCATTTTATATTTTTACATTGTGTTTTATTTGCGGTATTTGCAATTTGTTTTTAGTGTAGTACGTATACGTATTATAGATATTTTTACCTTTTTACTTGCTTTGTGCTTAATTAGAAATAGATTACCATTCAATTGCTCTAACCAAAAACGAAAAGTCGTAACTATAAAATTGGAAATCAATTCGAGTTGAGTCGAGGATAAAACGATAAATACAAAAAAAGGTTATATTAGAAACCGACTGGGAAAGTGTTAATCCAAGTTGGTTGGATGTGGCGCCCCACTGGTAGAACTTTCACTATAGTAGGAAATGCGTGCCCTTTAACTAGGATCACTCCCACTACAGCGAAGAAAGTGTGCCCTTTAATTAGGAGTACCAAGGCTACCAAAACACAAGCGTGTCCTTTAACTAGGAACACAAACACTACTGTAGGAAACAAGTGCCCTTTAAATAGGTCTACTCCCACTGTAGTGCCCGCTAATACTCCAAAACCTAAGAAAGTTGGAACAGTAAAACCAGTTAGTGGTAAAACTCACATTAGAAAACGCAGGAAATCTAAGGGTGACACAAATGTTAGCAATTCTGATAATATTATATCTGTATCCGCTAACACTCCAGAACCAATATTTTCCAATGCATTTTCTACTGTTGTTGTTGAAAACAGCTGGTCCAAATTTTTCTCTGGTATTTGGACTCTGGTTGCTCTAAACATATGACCGGAGATCGCTCTCAGCTTAGAAATTTCGTCAGCAAGTTTCTTGGTACGGTTCGATTTGGAAATGATCATATTGCAAAGATAATGGGTTACGGTGAATATCATATTGGGAATGTTATAATTTCAAGAGTGTATTATGTGGAAGGTCTCGGTCACAACTTATTTTCTGTGGGACAATTTTGTGATGCAAACCTAGAAGTTGCTTTTCGAGAGCATACCTGCTTCATTCGTAATTTGGAAGGGGTTGATTTATTGAAAGGTACTCGAGGGAATAATCTGTACACTTGGTCTCTACAAGATATGATGGCCTCTTTTCCCGTATGCCTTCTCTCCAAAGCATCGAAGACTAAGTCATGGTTATGACATCGACGGTTATCTCATCTTAACTTTGACGCTATTAATCATTTGACGAAAAACGAACTTGTTCGTGATCTTCCTAAACTTACATTTCACAAGGATCATTTGTGTTCCGCGTGTACAATAGGGAAAAGCACTAAGAAATCATACAAACCCAAGACTGAAGACACCAACCAAGAGAAACTTTATTTGTTGCATATGGATCTTTGTGGGCCAATGCGTGTTGAAAGTCTTGGTGGTAAAAAGTACATCCTCGAAATAGTGGATGATTACTCTCGGTTTACTTGGGTGAAATTTCTTGCAACAAAAGACGAGGCACCTAAAATCATTATCGATTTTCTCAAGATGATTCAAGTGCGTCTCAACACTACTATCCGACGCATTCGTACAGATAATGGAACCGAATTTGTGAATCAAACTTTGCGTAAGTATTATGAAGAAGTTGGCATATCTCATGAAACATTCGTTGCTCGCACTCCACAACAAAAAATGTCGTTGAAAGGCGAAATCGCACAATTATGAAAGCAGCTCGAACGATGTTAATTTACGTAAAGGCTCCATTATTCTTATGGACAGAAGTAGTAACTACAGCAGTGTACACCCAAAACCGGTCACTAATTCGTAAATGCCATGGTACAACACCCTATGAGCTTCTTCATGGAAAAGTACCAGATTTATCATATCTTCATGTATTTGGTTCTCTTTGTTATCCAAATAATGATGGTGACAATTTGGGAAAACTTCAACCCAAGGCTGATTTTGGTATTTTCATTGGTTACGCACTCGCAAAGAAAGCATACCGAATCTACAATCGTAACTCTCGCAAGATCCTCGAAACTATGAATGTTGCTTTTGATGAGCTGACTGCAATTGCTTTTGAGCAAAGCAGCTCTGAACCCGCACTTCATGAAATGGGACCCAGTAACATTAGCTCTGGTCTTGTCCCAAACAACCCTTCTTCATCATCATTTACACCACCTTCTAAGAATGAATGGGATACGTTGTTTCAACCATTCTTTGATGAATTCTTTACTCCTCCAAGTATTGTTGCTCCAGAACCTGAGGTAATAGCTCCGGTAACCGAAGTTGTCGCTCCAACAACCGAAGCACAATCAGATACGTCTACACCTACAATTGGTCAAGATATACCTTCAACAAGTAATTCTCAACCAACACATGTAACAACTACCCATGTCATGCCTATTGATGAGGAAGAGGATGATGATGATCACGACTTGGAATTCGCTCAAATGCGTGAACTTCCATTCTTTGGTGTACCAATTCCCGACCCTAATCAAGCCGGGTCGTCCACCTTAGAGGAAGCTCCTACTACGGTTTACTCTAATCCACGGATTCGTGAACATGAAAGTAATTGGACAAAGAATCATCCTATAGAATCTATTATTGGTGACCCTAATCGTCCGGTATCCACACGAAGTCAGCTACAAGAAAATGCAATGTTTTTTCATTTTGATGCTTTTCTCACTGAAGTTGAACCTAAGACATGGCAAGCAGCTTTTACTCAATCCTGTTGGATAGAAGCTATGCAAGAAGAACTTAATGAATTTTTACGTCTTGATGTATGGGAACTTGTCCCATGCCCAGATAAAGTGAAGTTACTCACTTTGAAATGGGTTTACAAGGTGAAACTCGACGAGTTAGGCAGAATATTGAAGAACAAAGCTCGACTAGTAGCTCGTAGATACAAGAAATTATTGGGCATCGACTTTATGGAATCCTTTGCACCTGTTGCCCGTTTGGAAGCTATTAGACTATTCCTTGCTTATGCATCCCACATGAATATGATCATCTATCAAATGGATGTGAAGACGGCATTTCTTAATGGTGAAATCAAGGAAGAGGTCTATGTTCAAAAGCTAGATGGTTTTGTGAATTCTAAATACCCTAACCACGTCTAAAAGCTTAAAAAGGCTCTCTATGGGTTGAAGCAAGCTCCACGCGTGTGGTATGATCTATTGTCACAATTCCTCATCACGCAAGGCTTCGCTAAAGGCAAGGTGGATCCCACGCCGTTCATTCAGAAATGAGAAAAAGATATGATTATGGTACAAATATATGTTGATGATATTATATTTGCTGTCTCGACCCAAACGTTATCCGATGAGTTTGGGACACTCATGTCTTCCAAGTTTAAGATGTCAATGATGGGCAAGGTATCATTCTTCTTAGGACTTCTGATATCTCAGAGTCCCAGAGGCATCTTTATCAATCAATCCAAGTATGCCCTTGAATCTCTTAAGAAATATAAGATGGAATCTTGCGACCCTGTGGATACTCTAATGGTGGAACGACCTAAGCTAGATGCAGATCCACATGGGATTGCCGTTGATCCGACACTTTATCATGGAATGATTGGTACCCTTCTGTATATCACAGCTAGTCGACCTGATCTTCAGTTTGCTATATGTATGTGTGCTCGGTATCAAACTCGGCCTACTGAGTTACACTTAGCTACTGTTAAATGGATCTTTCGGTATCTTAAAGGAACCATTAATCGGGGAATTTGGTATTCGAAGGACTCTTCGATTGAACTAATGGCATATGCAGATGCGGATCATGCGGGTTGTCAAGATACAAGGCGTAGCACGAGTGGAACTTTGCAAACTACTAGGAGATCGACTAATCAGTTGGGCATCGAAAAGGCAGAAAAGTTCTACAATTTCAAGTATGGAAGCAGAATACATAGCTATGTCTGGTTGCTGTGCTCAAATTCTTTGGATGAGATCGCAATTAACCGACTATGGTCTAGGTTTCAACAAAATTCCGATGTACTGCGACAACAAGAGTGCAATTGCCTTATGCTGCAACAATGTTCAATTTTCCCGGTCGAAGCATATTGACATTCGCTACCACTTCATCAAGGAGGAAGTGGAAAATGGAGTGATCGAGCTTTACTTTGTCCGATCTGACTATCAATTGGCGGATATTTTCACGAAGGCTTTAGATCGCGCTCAAATTGAATTTTTGGCCGACAAGCTAGGAATGAGAACCTTCTCGCCTGAGACTCTAAAGGAATTGGCAGATGAAGCGAAAGAATAGTGGTGGTAAACTATACTCCGTATCCTTGGTGATCATCTATATATATTGTTAATATTTTTATCCATAAAAGAAAATTACAAAAATATAAAACCATATAAAAACCATAAAAATTGAAAAATTCAGAAAAATCCAAAAATATTTTTTCTTTATTTTTTCAAAGGCATGTCTTTTGGTACGATAATATTTACGGCCTTAGAAATGTCGATTAATATTGACACGGAGTCATAAATAGAGTTCGTACAAAAGTTGTAAATATTTCACAAAACATGCCTACATGGCTTGTAGTTATTTCAGACTGCAACCCGCTTTTCATATTAAAGTCAAGTATTTCTTATGAAAGCTTTGGCTCACAACAGGAATTAATTTTCTCGGGCATGGTTTACTTTATAACCATGTAAGGGATTGTGTTTACGTTATAACACAATCTAACACGGATAGATGTATGCTTCAGTGCATTTATTTGTTACAACAAGAAAAATCTTGTTTTTACGAAGCTATCATCTCTACAACCATAGAAATCTATAAATGGTATATACATACTCGACGATGCGACTACTAAAACAATGACTACAACTCTTTCAATAGAACACGGGTCAACAATTGAGGAGGAGCAATTGTCCAGCATTCAGAATCTTTGATGCCGAAAGTGCCAAGTTCACTAATTGGTGTCAAGACAACAATACCAATCGTACATGTGGTGTCAATAGATGACTTTAGACGTGACGAGGCGACCAAAATTTACCGACAAGAACCATTTGATCTTATCATATGATGTTCTCATCAATCAGGTCCAACCTTGTCAATTTTATCTAACATGGTGAATGTGTGATCATTTTACAAATCAATATTATATCTCACAAATTAGTCTCATGAAGATTAAACGGACTTGCATTTTTCTTCCCAAAACCTTTGTTAAAACTTCATTAAATCAATTGATATTAAAAACATCGATTGGGTTAATATTTTTAATATGGGGGAGAAAATGTGATTTAATATGGGAAATTATAACAAATGGTTTGACTTAACGTGATGGCTCATCCCGACATATGCGAAATGTTTTCGAATATCGTGGCATATGTTAAGGGGGAGCAAAATGGATTTGCTATACCAAAATGGATTTCATGGTGACATATACTTACCCACAACCCATTTATTTCACGACGGTGAAGATTGTGGTGACATAGGGATGGTAGGATAGGTTAAGTCCAATGATTCTTACAAAACTGGAGGAATCTTCCCAAGGACATTCCATAGCTAGAAATAGTAGTCTTTAGGAAAGATGGAGAAAGATTGTGAACGTAGCTGGATGCCGACCAAGTACTTAAGTTAGCACTGGAACAATCACAACAAGGTGCTAGTTATGACATACTGGTAAGCATTGAAGGGGTTGAAGAATGAAAAAGAATTGTAATGATAAAGGGTGTAAAGAAAGAAGCCCTCCTTACAACCTTAGGCAGAAACCGGGTCAATACATATGCTATTGAGATCATTTTTAATGATGCTTGATACTGAAGATAAGACATCATGGACCCAGTGATGCAATGCACAACCCATCCCAGCTAACTCAGATATCTCGCAAAAGATATTTGTTTTAATCACACGGAGACAACGCATTATCTATTGATTTATTCACTCCGAATAAATTGGTATTGAAATGGTGGCACTCCTCTCCAGCCTCCGATCACTAAAATCCAAAATGCACGATCGAGTATAGAGCCATTTGAGATCATCAAATATCTCATTAGGACACACATTTCCATATTTCCTTGCTTATTCACACACTGTGAAAAGTAAGAAAGATCTTAAGAGTCCTACGCAAAATCTTCATGATCTTGCCTGAACATCCGAGTACTACGAAAGTATTTACAATGAAGATGGAAATCCTTCTTGAGCGAATATCAAAAAGCTAATGGTAGATGACTTGTGTGATTCTTTATAAATCAAACTTGTGATAACTGGAAAGCAACAGTGGTTTAATTCTTAACTGAACATAAACACGTTCCAGGCCTCTACGCAATATCTTAGTGATCTTGCCAGAACACTCGGAGTGACACTCTTAAGTGTTCACGGTTATGAGTGGAAATCCTTCTAGTGTTAACCACAAACAACACTTGGTAGGTAACTTGCAAGATTCAGTATGAATCAAGCTCGTGACAACTGGAAAGCAACGATGGTGCGATTCTTTAATGAATCAAACTTGTTCCAAGAATCAGAATTGACGGCCTCAACCATGCGGATAATTTTATCTAAATGATTCACTCTTTACGTTCGCAGTCAGCTTTGGACGGTCGAGTAAAGAGAACGGGTTTACCCGTAAAATCTTTTCAAGGAGACTTTTAATTAAATCTACCTGCCACAAGTACGATATTTTATATCGTCCAACGGTCTTCACCGACCGGAGGTAAAAGCTACCGAATTAGAATGAAATGTTCAAAGCCATTTCGTTTGTGTTTACTTATGTTGCCGCATTTGAAGACAGTGGCGTTGCAGAATTCGAGAAGAAGTCGTCCCCGCATGCTTATACTTTATGCACTTAATATTTAATATAATTTAAGAAAGCTTAAAAGTCAAGTCTTCCGCTGTATCAAACTCTGAAGCTTTCAAGAATTACAAAATTATAAGTATGTGGGACGTGAAGTCACGAAGAGGCGAAGATCACAAGTGAAGGATGCACAAGATCAAGGCAAGAGATTAATGATAAAGATTGATATCAAAGATCACATCAGCATGTTCACCTGAAAAAGAAAAACGAAGACTACGAGCTCAAGACAAGCATAGTATGCTAGGTTTATTTTATTATTGTAACTTGGGTAACACCCTTGTTTGGAGTGACCTCCCTTAGGGGGAGATTGTTTGAAATACGTTTTTACGTATTTAGGAAGATTCGGTCACTCCGACAATATATTAAGTTGTAGCTCGTAGTCTAGATATATTTATACTAATTAACAAGGAAAGGCCTAGTCCATGTTTTGTATGGACGGCCCAATATTGTAAACCCAAGCCCATCTTATGGGCTTGGTATATAAACCTTCTCCTTAGATGGAGAGGGTGTGGTTTCTCATACTTTTCACATAATAATCAAGGTGTAATCTTTTATTTTCTCTCTCTAAAAGTGTGTGAAATCTACCATCTTTCTATCTCTTTCTCTCTCAAGAATATACACAGATTTATAATATCTTACAGTACGTAACTGGTTCTATATCATGTCTTAGCTTGTTTTATATGTTCTTGTCTTGTTTTACTGATTTTATCGTTATGCTGTGTTTATCATGTATTCTGGATATTCTGATTAAATATTACTTGTATTTCTTGTATTATTATACTTGTTGTGTAATAATAAGTAACTTTCTAAAAATAGTAGGTTTCATAAAATAGAAAGTTTCCAAAAATAGAAAGTTTCCAAAAATAAAATGTTTCCAAAAATAGAAAGTTTCCAAAAATAGATTAGCTGCTTAAAATAAATAAGTTTCTAAAAATAGAAAGTTTTTATATTTAGAAATAAGCTAGATTATTAAGCTAAAAAGATAAGCTTAAGTTTCATGATTAATATTCTAAGTCATGTGATTAATAGTATAGTTTATTAATTAATACATGTAAATTAAATAAACTATATGTTATAAGATTTACTTAAATATAGAATCATTTAATTAAATTAAAGTGCATATAATACTTACGTTAAAACATGTATTAATGTTTATTATTAATATAACCTAAGTCATGGAAATTGATTAATTATATGTCACATTTAAATAATTAATTAATTACTATAGTCTAAATTAATTAATAAAATACTTAGGTTAATATCATGTATTATTAATAATAATAATATAACCAAAGTCATGTCTTAATTAAATTAATTATATAACATGTTAAATTAATTTAATTAATCTTGTATATAATTAAACTTGTAAAAAAAATAATTAACTTGTAAAATTAAGTCGTGAACCGAACCCGTGTTTTAAATCTAGCCATGTCGTGAACCGAACCCGTGTTTTATCTAACTTAAACGTGTCATGAACCGGCCCGTGAAACACTTGAACCGGCCAAGCAAACACACCCTTAACAGTGGCGAACCGGCTTGGCCGATTGCCACTGCTTTCGCAAAACAGCCACCGGCTTAAGCCGGTGGTTCCCCTTGGTCTCTCGGCTAGCCGCTGGCTAAGAAAATTTCCCACCGACAGCTAGCTGGTGGTTCCCCCTGCTGTCGCGGCTTGTTTCCCCCTGCTTGGTCATATTAGCCGCCGGCTAAAGCCGGTGGTGCTTGTTTGTTTATGCCGAGACCCCCAAAAGACCACAAGGCCACCCTGACATGCGTCGGGGTCCCTTGTTCCCTTGCGGCCGAGACACACAAAACCACACCGAGACCATGAGGTCTCGGTTGGTGGTGATTAAAAACCCACCGAGAGCTTCGGCTCTCAGTTCCATGCGTCGGCCAAACCAAAACACCCAAAAACCACCATGTTGAATACCCCGTAATTTAATTAACATGTTTGATTAATAGTTTTTAATAAACCCATGATTCATGTGTTCTTGATCTAATAAATAATTAAAAAGAAAAACGTTTAAGGATTACCAATGCGTGAAACAAAAGGAATGATAACACGGACGATCTCACTAGAATTGGATCACCAAAAATCAACAAACACCCCTTCCTTGTGGTGTTCTAACCGGCGGCCAAAAAGGGAGAAAAAGGAGGCTAGGGTTTAGTATTTTTCTAAATCTTCTGTATTATGAAAAATATGTTTTCCCTTTTTTCCTTTTAGTTAAATTAAAGTAGGCTTGGCCCCTTTGCTTGTTCTTGCCGCGGGTAGGTGGGGCCCACAAGGGGAAACCCATTGTTTTCCGTGTTCTAATTATTTACGTGTTCTCGTGGTCGTGTTTACGTGATTTTTTATTCCTCGTTCGTGTTATAATATATATTTATGTGTAATCATAATAAATATTACGTAAACAGATAATAATAGGTTCGTGATTATTTACGTTCATGATTTCATGTTCGTGATTATAATTATTGTTGATAATAATTATCGTGTATTAATATGCTTAATTACTTATCGTGTAATAACACGTACATAATACTTGTAATTAACATTCGTGAAACATAAACATGTTATATTAGGAAAGTTTTAATTACGTACGTCCGATTATATATGTACTGTTCATGGTAAAAACATGCGGGTTTTACACAAACTCTTAAGCAAATACTTCAGACATACCATATAGAATACATACAGAATCAATCAAGAACCAACTCAGCATACATCAGCCTAGAGCATGAACTTCTATGAAACATGTATGAAAATGACAAAATCTTACAAAGATTTGCACAATCCAATTCCTTCACTAGACCTACTGATTTTATGGGACAAATCAAACACATTAGACCTCAAAAACATGTGCAGGTATCATGTATCAGCAAATGAGTACCACAATTCCCTTATCATACAGTTCCAATCACCCCTTAACTTTATGATTTCAAACTTTTACAAAGTAATAGAGACTTAAACAGATTAACCAACCAATATTTTAACCAAAATACATCAAAGATCAATTATGAGACAAAATTAACTAACAAGAGCACAATCAAAGAGCATAAATCACTAGATCATTTAACAATTTTTTTATGACAGAAAAATAAAGAGAAAAGTAAGAACTTTGAACCTACCTCCAATGACTTTCTATGGAGGTGAGCTAATCTCCAAGGAGGTTTATTCACAACTGAATAAGCCCCTTGGTGTCTTAATTAAAATGATGAGAATGGATTCCCTTGCTAATAGCTCAAATGGAATAGCTAAGGGATCTTTTGGTTGCTGTTTTGTAACACAAACACAAAAGAAAACAAATCCTTGCCTTACTATACTAACCAAAAGCTAGTTGATATCTAGCTTTTGATGTAGTTAACAAAGACAATTAGTGGTTAGCTTGTATAACAAGAATTCAGGAGACTATAAACCAAAATTTTGAAGGTGCTTAATCCCCACAACTTGGAACTCCCAAGCCTACAATCTTACAACACCTTGATAAACACTTATCATGATATTATGATCAATTTTAGGCCCAAGAAACCATAAGTGTTTGGACTCAACAGCTTCAACAAAGAAATAACCATAGAAACATAACTTTGGAAACTTGAAAACAAAACTTTCTTGCATAAAACTTAAAGAACTTTGAGACAAATATTAAACCAAACTTTCAAAACACAAACATAAATTAAAATGATCTTAGACTTTGCTCAGTTATACCAATCTTTTTATGCATTAAAATGTAGAAAAAGGAATTACAAACTATTAGAGAAAATCTAGACAAAGGGCACACTCACATGTTGAGGGCTTCTTTTATAGGCCTAAATGAACATTCTAGAGCTAAGACAATAACTAAAAACCATAGTTGGTGATTTCCAGAAAAGCCCTTGGTGATTATGTGTTTCTTTACCATGTGAAGATTTCTTGGACTCTTGTTGATGACCAACTAGATTCATACAAACTTGGTCATTGTTTGGACAGTGGGGACCAAGTAATCACTTTAGAAACGTTGATTTGTTTCCACTGTTTTGGATCCTAGCTGAAAACGAACCTCATTGGGGCAGGGGAGGTCCCACGCGCCATTTGGGTGATGTGGTGGATGATTTATGCGTAGGTTTGAGTTAAGAAATGGTTAATCTTAAATCTGGAGAAGATTAACATAAATCCCTTTGATTTGAAAAAGTCAGAAATTTAGGGTTTATGATGGATTAGAGGTGTGTTTGATCGGTTTATGCTTAAACAGTGTGTGTTTGGCGTCATTTTAAACTAATTAATTATTAGTTTAAACTGGTTAGTGGATAATGGGTAAGGTTCAATGGGTTGGTCTGGTTTTTGATGGGTTTGGGTTTTAATATTGGCAGAATGAACCCCTTAACTTCCACTTTTTGTTCACATCAAGTCTTGGCAGATTTTTATTCATTTCCATTGAAAAATAACTTTGAGCAAATTACAAAGTGGTCCTTCTAATTTAGCAAACATATGATGAGGACTAAACTTGTAATTTTGACAATCTCCAAGGACTGATTGTAACATCCCGCCTACTCAAACCATAATATTGTTCGCTTTGTCCGCAAGCTCACGGCTTTGCTTTGTGGCCATCTTGTGAAGACTTCCCGGCAGGTCACTCAAGCCAAAACTACTCTCCCATGAGCACGCTTAACTGCCAGTTCCTAAGAACCCCACATGTAGTAGATCACAAAATGCTTTGTGTCATGAGAAGGCGACTGTTATCTTATGAACCATGGATCTCTCCTGGCCACAACCGATGTGGGATTTGCCTAGGGTGTCACAATCACCCCACCCCACCCCCCTCCCCCCTCGGGACTCATCGACCTCGATGAGGTTTGCCCCACCATCCCGAACGGCTCAGGAGTGGCTCTAAATACCACTTGTAACATCCCGCCTACTCAGACCACAATATTGTCCGCTTTGCCCGTAAGCTCACGAATTTTCTTTGTGGCCATCTTGTAAAGACTTCCCGACAGGTCACCCAAGCCAGTACTACTCTCCTATGAGCACGCTTAACTGCCAGTTCCTAAGAACTTTACTTGTAGTAGACCACAAAACGCGTTGTGTCATGAGAAGGCGACTATTATCTTGTGAACCATGGATCTCTCCTGGCCACAGCCAATGTGGGATTTGCCTAGGGTGTCACACTGGTTTTTATATTCTTGAAACTTAAGGACCAAACTTGTAATTTTATAGTTTTACAAGGGCCAAAAGTGACAAGTCTTCAAAAGATAAGGGACCATTCTTGACAAATCTTCAAAATTCAAAGGCTTTCTTAGAAATTCAACACTCGGATCCGGTTCTTTGTGTGGCTTCGTTTCCCGTGTTCGTTTTTGCTTGATTTTTGTGATCTTTTTGTCTTTTTCACGATATCCCTACCTAAAATACACATTAAACAAACACAAGTGGTTTTGCAAGTTATTAGTGATATATTTAAGCATTTTAAACCTTGTTTTGGACGATGAGACTATGTATAATTGCGTTCTCATCAGTTGCTTACTATAAAAACTATGTATTTAGTATAAATACATATCATATCTCACGATTCAATCAATAAAACATTTAGTATTTTACAAAAATATGTCAAGAACATGTTTAATTTCATAGATTCATAAATATTTGAACATATAGTTTGTAAAAACTTCAAGTCATACTTAAAAATACATAGACTTAGTAGATCCATCTATAGATCACATGGATCTAAAAGTTTACCAACATAAACATAATTTCCATATTTTTATTTTCAAGAACACATATGATAAGAAACATGCATGCATAGATTTACATAGATTATGCATAAAAATGAAAGAATCAAAATAGGTTTAAGAAATAACCTTATGTAGTGTATCTACGTAATCACAATATCCCGATCTACAAGCTAATCAACTAAGAATCAACAAGAATACCAACTTCTTTAAACTTCGCCAAATCAACCCAAATTAACAAAACCCTAGCTTCTTTTTACTTATATAAACCCTTGCTTATATAAAACAAGTGTTAAACCTTCATGAAATCAAGCTTGTAAAAATAAAAAATGGTGGTTTGTGGTGGGTTAGTTTGTGCCATGGGGTTTTGATGTGTTCTTTGTGAGTGTACACAAGTTTTAAATTTATACAATGATTACCGAATAAGCTAAGAACACACGGGCAAACATGACCCTTTCGTTTGTAGCTAGCTTGTTGTGGTAAGCCGAGGTTGTTCACTAGGATTTGGGTGTTCCCGGTTGTAAAGAATCTTAGTAACAATGTATCGTTAGTAGTAAAAATGGTTGTCAATCCAAAAATTACCATACAAGTAACAATTAAGCAATAAGCAAACAAGTAACACGAATATGATTAAGCTAATAACTTGAGATAATATTAAAGACAACACTTTCTTGGATTAGTTAATAACATTTGGATTGTTCATAAGAGGATGGTTTTGATAAATCGATTACAAGTAAAAAAGATGATGGTCACAAATTCCAATCTTTGATTTTAAAGTATATAACCCTCGCGAAAGATCATACATCCATGAAATCAAGCATTAAGACAAATCAACCAATTCAAGACTATGTTTAGTTTAACGAGTTTGATTCACGGTCGTTTCACAAAATCATTAACAATCACACTTAGGTTCCTTTTGCATAATCATACCACTAAAGAAATGGTCAATACAATAGATAATCATCCATAGACAAAACGATTATAACTAGTTGGTGAATGATAACCCTTTCGACCTATAAAATCATCAACAACTAATCAAGTATTATAAGCAAATGGAATGGAACTAAAGCACAATTAGATTTCAAACATAACATGAAATTGATCAAAACAATAATAAAACATAAACAATCCTCATGTCACAACATCATTCAAACAAGTGTAAAGAAAACTACTCCATGATCATATTAATCAACAAACATTCAACATATGCAATAGAGTTTAAGATCATGAAAGTAACAAAAGTTTACCCAAAGTATGATTACAATAAGTAAATGGAAGGAATTAGAGCAATCCTTAGGCCTCCAATTGACTACAAGTTTTGTGGTCTTTCGGGTTATGTAAATGAAATTCGTATTTGATATTTGAGGCAGGCTTTGGAGAGGTTTGGTGAAGGTTGGTGGTGATTTAGGTATCAAGAAACACTACCAATGATAAGGGTAATGATCACTTAGATTTTAGCAAGGTTATTTTGATGACTGGAGCTCCAAAAACGTCACTTTTTAGCACACCAATATTAAATCCGGGAATGAGGACTTTCACCAAGATTGGGAGAGTTCCCTTGGTGAATAATGAGGTTGGTTATGAGATTGATGAGAGATATGTTACAATGACCCCCAAGGGTCTTTTTTATAGATGAATTCAAGGCCTTTGTCTTTAATGCATGAACTTGGAGCCAAAGAAATATACTTGGAGCCAAAGCAAATAACTTGGAGCCAAAGATGTTTTCTTGGTGGCAAAGTACTTCTAGAATCCAATAGAAGCTTCATGAAGGCTTGGAGTGCATGTATGTAGACAAAATTCTTCCTACACAAAAGTAGGTGGCAACTTTGCATGTTGATGAACTTGTACTTGTCTTGAAACACTTGTTCTTGCATCAGGAATTGATCTTCAAAGGCTTGTACTTGTCGGGATTCCTTCGTATATGCATGAATCGTCATTTATTCTTTCTTTTTTTTTGTCTTTTCTTCACTTTCCTTGATCTTGGCTAACTAACAACACAAAACACAACTTCATACATATATGAGCTAAATAGCTCGTTAGTATAAACAAAAACAGTGCAAAATATACGGATAATGCTCAAGAAAACATGTTGGATTTGAGCGTTATCAAATCCCCTTACACTTAAGTTTTGCTCGTCATCGAGTAAGGAAAAGAAAAATTTTGCTTTCCCTCAAGCAAATAAAAGAAAAATAAAATTAGAAACTAAATACATAGGTTCTTAAAGAAAATAAAATTTTAAAAAATTTTAAGAAAAATTGAAAAATGTATGAAAAATTGAAAATATTTTTGGTTTTTATAAGAAATGGCTAAAGGTGCAAACCCCTCACACTTAAGAGGTTGCTTGTCCTCAAGCAAGTAAAATAAAATACTTCCCACATGGTGCATGAAAATGGTTTAGAAAAAAAATAAGAATCTACCAAGTACAAACAATACTAAACGAAATGGCGTGAGCACCAAGTGTACACATCTAAAGAGGAATTTTATTCGGGTTACAAGGCTAAGAGTTAATGGGTTATGGATAAGGCATGAGATATTTAAGAGAGGTGTATCACGAGTATACAAGTTAAAAGTCTAAGTCTCATGTTGCTAGTTAACGAACAAATCACAAGCCCAAAAATGATCAAAGCTACGAGCTTTATTCAACACATATCGATCAACAAAATATATCACGTCTTAGCACATTGGCTAATCGATATCCAAACATACTTCTTCTTCCTTCATCTTCTTAATTTATTATGCTCACTGGCTATTTTTGTCATCATCAACTTTTTTTTTCTTTTTTCGATGACTTATCTTCTTTTTCTTTTTTTCTTTCATTTTTTTTCAACACACATCACATGCTCCCCTCACACTTCGCTTAAGGACACACCACAAAAAGTACAAACAAGAAGTTGTAGTCTCCATCTTTGTTGGAATGGCACACACACATAGCGAAGTGTGACAACTATAAATCATCAAAAACAATCCACCATACTAAACAACTAGCAACCCAACATTTGGACTTCGACAAGGGTTAGGCTAAGGTGTAAGGTTAAATATATATTTTTCCCCTTTTTTAGTGGATTTAACAAAAACGAAAAGAATGGCTCAACGGGTGTTCTAAGGGTATCTAGCACTCGACGAAAGTTCTAACAAAAGGGTTAATATGGGTGGTTAGCTAATTGATGCAACTAGCTAAAAAGAAAATGGAAAAGGCTATTTAGGTTTTATTCCTAAGGTTGCCTCTTTGTCACGCATATACACTTATATCACACAAGTGTGATCTCACTAAAACTTATTTTATTTTATTTTATTTATTTATTTATTTATTTATTTTTATTTTTTGTTTGAATTTTTTATACCATGTGGATGATTATTGAAATATATTTACAAACAAACGTGTGAGAAAAAAAATTAAATCCTAAGGGCAAACAAGTGTGCAACTCTCCCCTTTTTTCCTTTTTTTTACTTATTAATTTTTTTATAACAAAATTTGGTTTTGTTTTCCCATTTATTTCCCCTCACACTTAAGTTTTGGATTGGACTCAATGTTAAAAATAAACTTCAAAGCATGAAAAGTGAGGAAATAAATAAATAATATAAGAGAAACGAAACTCCCTGGGCTAAGAAATTACAATTGATCTCCATATGATAAGATGCTACACCATAAGCTTGTAAGATCAATCGGTTCTTGATACTTCATTCCTTCTCCATGTATGCATCCTCTATTACCTATTGCTGCATTTATTCAAACAAAACACACAAAACAAAACAAACAAACAAACACGCAAGCACACATAGATATATAAAAACACTACTAGCAAAGTACACCCCCTCACACTTAAGATTTTCTAAGTTAGAAAAATACTTTTGGGGTGTATGCATTTATTCTAAAACACACAAAATTATACACATAAACAATTAAAGCACGAGTTGCCTCCCATAAGCGTTTAATTTGTTATTGAGTCGTTAGCTAGACTCTTCCCCTCGATGTTAGGATTCTTTGATGATACGGTTAAGATGGGGAACTTTAGTTGGGTGCCATTAATTTTGATAATTATCAACATTGAACGGAAGCAATTCGTCATTCATATTCCAAACTTTTAAAGGCTTCTTTGGCATACCATCGTCGTCCTTCATTATAATTCTTCTAATTCCAACGCCATTCATTGATTTCAACTCCGCGTCATGAATTGACATTACATCATGTTCATACATATTCTACTTTTTGTATGGGATATGCACGGTGCAATCCTTGGGAAAAGTTGAGTTAGAAATGATGGGTTTTGGTTTTGGCACGGTTGGAATAGGTTCTTCTTCTTCCTCGATGAATACAACATCACCCTTATCACTCTCGTTTCGGATAGAGGGTAGATCGTATCTTGATTTGGTGTTGGTGATTTGAGTAAGGGACTTGGTTTGTTGGGTGAACTTTTCGACTCGATCGGTTTTTGTCTTCAAGTCTTCGATTATGGCTATATGGTTCCGGAAGTTTAGATTGATTTGAAACTCCAAGTCAACCAAATTATTCTTGACACGTTCATTTTCTTCCATTTGCCAAGCCATAAATTCTCTCATCATCTCCTCCGTTGAGGCTTCGGGTTTCTGTTGATATTGTGATGAGTATGGCATCACATCTCGCGGTCGAGATTGAGGAATGGGATGGTTCGAGTTAAGGGTAAGATAGGAATGTGAATTCCTTGAATTTTGGTCGTGATATCCTCGGTGATATTCTTGGACATAATTCACTTCATGAGGTTCACACTTCGGCGTGTCATCCTTCATGGTGTTCTTTAGATCGTGATCATTTCTACGATCTTCTCGCATATCTTTTAGTTCATTCCTTATGATTAGGAATTAGGAATCGACCTAGCGAGAGCTTCGAATTTCTCCATCAACAAGGTGTGATCGGAGATGAGGTTATTTACACCGGTGGTAACAACGGTTTTCGGTTTAGGATGGATATGAGAATCCTTCGAATAATCGAGTTTTAGAAGGACCTTGTCCTCGAGAATTTGAAAAGCTTCGTTAGGAGTATTGAAGAGGAAGATTCCTCCGGCGTCGAGACATACTTGAGTTGGATTGTCTAAACCACGATAAAATGTTTCAATTATCGTTCTCTTAGTTAGATCATATCCATAACAAGCGCGAAGCATTTCTTTCATTCAGAACCAAGCTTCAACGAGAGTCTCGTCATTGAGTTGGTGAAAGTTAAGAATTTCGTTTAGGATACGTTTAAACATTGCGGGGTGAAAAGAATCGGCTTATGAAAGCTTCTCTTAATTCATTCCACGAAGTAATTGTTCCTTCGTTTAGTTCATTCAACCAAATCTTAGCTTCTCCGGTTAATGAGAATGGGAATATCCTCAAGTTAATCGTTTCCTCTTAATTTTCACCATATTCGAAAAGTCTACTAATCTCAAGAAAATCGAATACATGTTGGTGAGGATCGGATAAGGATTCTCCATCAAATTGGTTTTCCTGAATCATTTGTATGTGGTTAGTTTTGATAGTAAAATTGTTCAAAATAGGGATTTGAACAATAGAGGAACTAGGTGTTGGAGCAACGATCCTAGTGTTTGACCACATCGGTTGATCATCGGGATCAATGGTAACAATGGTTGAGGAATCGGATTCGGTTTCATAGGTGAAGATTCCTTCGGTATGGAATGGGTTTTTGAATTTTGACTCAAGTATGTCGAGTATTAAAACATGTGCCTCGGTGAACGGTTCGGGTGACTCGATGTCAAATATTGTTTTATCGGGTTCACGAGTCTTCTTCTTGAACTTACGTTTAAGTTCCTAGAATTTATTAACGAGGCATTTACCTCTAAGACTTGGGTTTACGGAAAATCGAAATGTAACACCCCCATAAAGCGGGTATCACAATGGTGGATCGATGAGAAAATATCTAACAAGGCATAGATCATAATGATATGATTTTTGAAATACAATTGATATAAACATTATCTTGGTACAAGCGTTCAAATTGTTGAATATCATTTGTCATAAATATCCCAGTAAAAGTTAAATCCCCCGTCATTTTTATGCTCCTAAATGATGTTCAGTCCATGCTCAAATAATCTTGCTTAATTACCTGAGAAAAACATGCTTAAAACAGTCAACATAAAGTTGGTGACTTCATAGAGTTTTGGGTAAAATCATAGTTTAGAACTTTAAATGTCCTACCTAGTGTTGTTCAATATTTGATTATAAAATCAAGTTCAAAGTGTCCAATTATTCCATTCATTAATGTGCTAAACAATATAAAATTAAGTTTAGGAATGCAAACCTTACAGATAGTATCATTGCACAAATATATATACTACAAAATAATTACATTTCTTCCTATTTCCAAAACTGAAGCTTAACCTTCCATAGTCCTCAACAGATGAGAACGTAGTGTCCTACAAAAAGACACCCAAACCCAGTTCCAACATGGTATACATCTGTTGTCCCGACAAAGGCATAGTGAGCATGACTCACCCAGATGGGGATGGTCAATCCCAAATAGATCTATTTATAACATTCGGGCAATTTCCCATAATTTAACAGTTTCTACAATAGGCAAATGTAATTAAAGATAAAAGTTCAATTTGCATTCTATAAAAGAATTATCAATCATATTGTCAAAACAGGTTACATTTCAGTTTACGTTATATAAAATAAATTATAGTTATATTGTCAAACAAGTTACAGTTATTTAATAGCATGTCTCCCCCTCGCGGGTTAGTAAAATCATAAAAAGATTTAAAATGAGAGGCTATGAACTCACCTGTATAATACAACTCGAGGATGATCAAGTATACAATTTACAAAGCACATAGTACATCGAATACCTAAGTAATTGAGTAGGTCTCAGTATATGTATAAATAATAAATGCATGCAGTTTGATTAGTCGTACGTTTATTCTTGTTATCAAAGTATATTTAATTATTTTTGTATATATTGTTATGATGATAATTAAGTGTGTATGTTGTCCGTTTACTGTTTCCACGTACCTCTGATGTTTATAAAACATGAATGATGTCGTAATCTTTATAAATAAATTATTAAATTTATTTAATAGTTTATAAGGTTCCAAAAATAATTGATAATTAATTATTATTAATTAATCTTCATTTAAAACATGTTACCAGTTAGTAAAAATATATTATTTTTAATCCGAAACTATTAGAATAATCATTCGTGTACCAACAGTGGCTTATTTAGGCCAACAGTGTTGATCCCAAACTTAGATCGATTAGCTTTGTGTATACGAGATTAGATCAAGTAATACACGTAGAGAAACCTTTGTATATGCTTTATGAATCTAAGTGTTATGCGGAATTTAACACTTAAACAAGAACACACAAGATGTAAACAAACTTTCACTTTGATTATGAATGTCGAACTTGCTTACAATGAAAGATGTTTACGAATGAAAACTTATATAAAACTTGATATAGAACATTAACCTAAAGGCCTTCTTTTATAGATACAAGAAGCCTTATACAATAATCTACGTATCAACTATTCTAGGTAAAGATAAATTAGAAAATACATTGTCGTTTCTATCCTTACTAGAAGTATTCTAGAATATAATAAACGTGTAGATTATATCTTCCATCAGTGCTTGTCTTCAATGTATCAATGCTTGACTTTAACTTGTCAACGCTTGAGCTGTCAGCGTTTGCTTTGTTCTTGTCAACGCTTGAATTGTTCTTGTCAGCGCTCAAGTGATCTGGCCTTAATTTATTCTCAACAATCCTCCCCTAAACTTGATATCCACTCTTATGATCAAGTTTCTGAATAAGCATTAAGGACTAGGAGGAGTCTGACAAATCTTCTCATACTGGTAATGAATAAATGTGATCAAATCTTTTGCCACGTCACTTGAATAATCTATTTCCAGCTGAGTGTCCTTCATCTTTTCCAAAACAGCCTTGGATATGAAATACTGAGCATCCACAAGTAGATACTCAGCAAACTTTGTAGAACTCAAATGGTATACACCAGCAGCTGAATATAACCTCCATTGAAGACCACTGAGGTCATCTTCAAGATCCTTCCATATTGCAGGATCTTCCTCTTTTGTCCCACACATTCTTTTGAATGTGGTCCAAAGTTTTATTCCATTTTCTTGTATTCAGAAACGGTTTTCTCAGTTTCAGTAAGAGCTAGTTGGTAATTAGACAATTTACACCTTTCAGTACTCATATCATCTTTTAGTTTTAACACCTCTTTGTTAAGTCTTTCAGTGTTTAACCTACAACCTTTGCTACAAAAAGCATCATCATATACCTCATTATCAGATGAAGAGGAGGAGTGTGCCATGAGAGCATATTCAACATGCTCTTCTTCTTCAATATCAGCAACCAAAGCTTTATCCTCTTCAACATCCTTAGCAGATAGCTCCAATCCCATCCTGTACCATCAATTCCTTGAACTGCAACCATAGCTTTGGAATCCTGAGCTTTAACAATCTGACTTGAGGGTTTACCAGCATCAGATCTTCTAGGAGATCTGCATTCCCTCATGAAGTACCCCATACGATGACAGTTGTAGCATTCAACTTTGGATTTATCAAATCCAGCTGTGTCTTTAGCATTGAAGGTCATCTTCTTTTTAAACCTTCTGTTCCACCTATTTGCTCTTATACTAGCAAGAGCCATGTTCCACTTGATGTCCATCTCTTCCAAGTGCTCATCACTTATCTGCTCAAGGTCCTCATATGTAATCACTGAACCATTGGGCAAAGAAGCAATGTAAGCACAAACAGTATCCAAATCCAAACCAGTAGGTTTAACTCTTGGGGAGTCATTCTTGAATGTGTCAGCGTCTGAATAGGAGACGTTGACAGGACTTGTTCCAGCGCTGACATATGATGATCCAGTAACTGGATGCATATAAGAGTCCTTCTGATTGAATTGACCTTCACTATGAGAGAAGAAGGCCATGTTGCTGGTGGTAGATTTGCTTCCATGCTCTGAAAGAGTTTCATCTTCTAACAGTCTTAGTTTGTTGTAGATGTCATCAAACGAGGAGCTCTTGTAAGTATTGTTGGCAAGAATAGATCTTGCCTCAATCTTCCATGCCTCACCAAGACTTTTAAGAAATGTAGCATTGGTGTCAACATCACCAACTTGTGTCCCCATGAAGGACAACTTGCTCGTGATGTCAAGCAATCTGCTTCTCACACTACTTAGTTTCTCATTGGGTTGAGCTTTGAAGACAGCATAATCATGTAGTAGTTGCTTTTTCTTTTCTTCCTTAGTGTCTGCATTGCCACCATATGCAACTTCAAGTGCTTCCCAAAGATCCTTAGCAGATTCATAGCCTCTATATTTGTGCTGGTTTTCTTGTCCCAAAGAGACTTTCAGAATATTTAGGGCTTTCATGTCAACCCTTTTCTTTGCAATATCTTCAGCACCTACAGCTCTACCATCTCCAGGTTTTTCTTTCTTATCCTCTTCAGGGCATCCTTCAACAGCTGTTCTTTGACTAATGGCATCAAGAATCTTTTGAGCCTTATTGAATGAGTTTCCATACTCAATAATCTCCCAGAGTGTGTAATCATAGATCCCCAGATATTGTTCAAAGTTGAACTTCCATAAGTCAAAGTTGGTTGCATCAAGCATTGGAATCTTGATGTTTGGTAAGGCTGAGGAGGAGGAGGTTATTGCTTCAGACATGATGTTGTTAGGGTTTTGGTGTTTTTAGGGTTTCTGAGAAAATTAGGGTTTTGGTGTTCGTGTATGGTGTTCTTTCAAGATCAAAAGTTCCTCAACAAGCTCTGATACCACTTGTTGATCCCAAACTTAGATCGATTAGCTTTGTGTATACGAGATTAGATCAAGTAATACACGTAGAGAAACCTTTGTATATGCTTTATGAATCTAAGTGTTATGCGGAATTTAACACTTAAACAAGAACACACAAGATGTAAACAAACTTTCACTTTGATTATGAATGTCTAACTTGCTTACAATGAAAGATGTTTACGAATGAAAACTTATATAAAACTTGATATAGAACATTAACCTAAAGGCCTTCTTTTATAGATACAAGAAGTCTTGTACAATAATCTACGTATCAACTATTCTAGGTAAAGATAAATATAGAAAATACATTGTCGTTTCTATCCTTACTAGAAGTATTCTAGAATATAATAAACGTGTAGATTATATCTTCCATCAGTGCTTGTCTTCAATGTATCAACGCTTGACTTTAACTTGTCAACGCTTGAGCTGTCAGCGCTTGCTTTGTTCTTGTCAACGCTTGAATTGTTCTTGTCAGCGCTCAAGTGATCTGGCCTTAATTTATTCCCAACAAACAGTGGGTAACTTAGTAAAAACAGTGGCTACAACAACGGTCAGTGGAAACAGTGGTCAACATTTAGGCTAACGGGGGTAACTTTAAAGCTACCAGTGGTAACTGTATAACTAACAGTGGAAACTGTTACGCTAACAGTGGGAACTGTAAAGCTAACAGTGGAAACTGTTAAGCTAACAGTGGGAACTGTAAAGCTAACTGTGGAACCTATTAAGCTAACAGTGGGATCTTATAACAGTCGGTGGTATATAATACATTAACGGTGATAATATGCTACATGCAGATCAGTATTACAACATAAACATACCCTTATCGCTATATACATCTCGCCAGCCTATCAGCATTCCCAAACGCCCCCTTAGACCTTTCTACTATTCCAAACGCACCCTAATCAGTAGATCTAAACACTCCCAGGGCTGCTGATCCAACATCCACTCCAGACGCCATGCATGTCACTCCAACAGCAGACCCAAACAGCCCTTCTGTCTGTTGTAAAACGTAGATCCAAACAACCCTTCTGTCTGCTGTAAAACGTAGATCCAAACAGCCCTTCATTCTGCTGTAAAACGCAGATCCAAACAGCCCTTCTGTCTACTATAAAACGCAGATCCAAACAGCAGATCCAAACAGCCCTTATGTCTGCGTTCTTCCACCAGCCAACAAACACCCCCTTCGCTTTATAAACCCGCAACAATGAACACCCCTTAACAGCTCCGTTACAGATCTATTATATAGCAAGGTAAACATCCCTTGGATGTACATAGATCCAAGACAAACACCCTCTATAACATTGACAGTGGCGACGACCACTTGCTGGTGGAGATGGTGGTCACGAAGGAGATGAACAGTGGCGGCTAGACAAAGGTGGTGGCGAGGATGCATGTGACGGCTGGAGTATGTGGAGATGGTGAAGGGGCTGTGGTGGTGATGGAGCCATGAAAAGGTGGCGGCTGGTGGCTAGGAGCCACGAAATGGTGGTGGTTGTTGGTGGTTGTACGGCGGCAACGACCAAGCAAATGTGGTGGGGGTCGATTTTGATGATGGATTAAGTAGATCTATAAGATCTAAGCAATATGGACGATTTTCTAAAGTGGTGAAGGTGGCTGGAAGTTGGCCGAAAAATGACGCCGGAAAAGTGGCGGCTGCCATCTTTAAGATGTATGTGTGTAAGTGGAGGCGAGGGTTAGAAATGAGTAATAAACCCTAATTTCTATTTTTATATGTGCTACTTAGTTACAAGGTGGAAGATTTCCATACTATAGGGACTAAAACGCAAGTTTTATTATTACTTCGTTAATAATTGGTTCGAGACTCGTTCGTGATTTATGAAAGTTGATTCGTCTTACGAAAACCGCGTTATTAATCTTAAAATTATTTCTCCGATAAAATTAAGTATTTATATGTCTTATAAATATAAATAATGTGTGCGTTCATTTAAACGACGATTATTTGTCGTATATCGTTTTAATAGAAATACTTCTCATTTACACTCTTCGTACATTATTAAAATGAAATATTAAATAATTTAATAAATCATTTTATCAAGTATCCCTCGACAATAATTTATGTAATTAAATTACTAAATTGTCGGTACGCAGATTGTGCGACCTTTTTCTTGTTTTCAATTCCAATAATTTTTGTATTATTCAAAGTAGATTTTGATATATACTTTATTACCATTTAATGTATGAAAATTTCTCGGGTTTTACACCATCCACATGCCCTCTTGAGTGTCATCCTCGAAACTCGATTATTATTACTAGGTTGAGAAATGTTCTGGTAACATTGGGTAAACTTTTATTATATTTTCATCATGGTAAAATCATGGATTGTACAGCACCACCCCGTTATTTTAGCTTCGTCCTCGAAGCTATTAAAAACTTTCTCATCTGTTAGGGTATAGATGTCATAGATCTAAAAGTTCGTCTTAGACATGCTCAGAAACAAATGGTGCCAACAATGTAAAGAGATAGTTATTCAGATCGCTCTATAAGTCCGATTGAGCAGTATTAGGGTGCTGCTATCAATTACGGATGGACAGAATTATCCGAAAAGTTTTGCCGTCAATCTGACAAAGCGGTAGAAGTTCGCGGAACAACTAATGATAATTAAGAGAGGACAATTTAGGAAATTTTCAACTAGGAAAAGTCGATGTAGGGTGAACTACACTTAGTTGGTTAGGCCCACGACGATTGATGTTCATTTGGAAACCTACAAGTCAAGATTTGAGGTCAGAGAGGGTTCCGGAACTGGACATGCTGATCCTGTTCAAATTCGGATTGCTGCTCTGGCCGTGAGCCAGGAGCAGGACATGACGGACTTCCACAGCCTGTTGATAGCAAGCCAGGTAGGGTACACTGTCATGCATGAGCGCATAGACTCTTTCTCTCTTGGATCATATGGGCAGATGCCCAGATAGCATGAGGTTTTTGGGCCACGACCGACGAGGCCTTACAGTGGTTGTTGGAGGAGAACTACTACCTCCATCAGCATATTCACACCTTGGAGGGGGCCTTCAGCATAAGACCCACACTACTCTTACTGCACAAGGGCAGTCCTTGTCCACCTTCTTTGATCTTGCAGCTGTTCGTCACGATGGAGTGACAGTAGAGACCGCCTACCTTCAAGGAGTCATTGGCAGACTGCGGTCCCAGTTGATGATTGTACTTAGTTTGCTTAAGAAGTCCTTATTGGCTTATACAAGCATTGCAGAGTACACTGTCAGCACCTGCAGCCTTACCAGCCCTACCAGTACCAGCCACATCCAGCAGACCTGCTAGGCATGATTTGAGTAGACGTACTAGATCTCTTGTACGTCATGATAAGCTTCTGGGTTGTATTCCAGCTATCATGCATAATTCATGAGTCATACGAAGATTAAGAAATCATTTTCCAAACACAATAAGTCTTGTGATGATATATTGTAACGGTAGTCTGTTAAAATATAGTATGATGAATGATAACAATAATGAAGCTGGTGACGTATGTAAAAGCCCAAATTTTAGGGGTTTTACACCACCTACCCGTTATTTTAGTTTCGTTCTCGAAGCTAAAAATGAAGTTGTTCGTTCAGGGAACAAGTGAGGGCACTTTTTCTTAAACGTGTAATCTTGTGAACTCAAGTTTTAAGTTTACAAGGTTGGGTTGACTAGGACAAACTTGTCTTAAGTCTTGGTTTTACTTAAATGTGCCTCCGGGGCCCTAATGTGTCTTGATGAGCATAGATAACAGTTCATTAATGTTTCTACCAGTTCTTCAAGAGATTTTTAAGTCTATTAAGCTTTAATAGGCTTATGCGATGTCGAGTTAGAAATATAGTTTTGGCTGGTACCGCTCTTGCGTCAACAATTTTCACGCGAAGGGCTTCCTGATATACTTCTAGCCTGTGGAAAGCAAACATTAGTTTGACACCAAAGCTTCACTCAGCGAAATGGCTAAGATTATTGTTGATGGTGATTGGGTAGGAAGTTGCAAAGAATCTGCTTCATTTGTGGCTGAGCTAGGGCATAAGTTGCATAGAGAAGAAGTAATTCAAATGATGGAAATCAAAGAAGATACCAAGAATAAAGAAGTGTGCATCCCTGGTGAGATGCTGAAAGGGTCATGCATCTACTGTTGGTGGTTCCAGAATTTGCACAAATTTCGACTTCTAAAAGGAGGAAGTCATTCATTTCAAGGCTTGTTGGACAATGGTATTGTCGAACTATTTGGATCCAAAGAGGAAGAAGATTGTCCAAAAGTATTGGACATCCATTATCGCTTTATGGAAGGTGACAAACATAACCCAACAAAATACACCCATTGTGAGTTGGGCAATGTCTTTTATGCTTGGGTTTGTTTTCCTCGTTGATTTGAGAAATGCGAGCTTAGAAGATAAGCATCCTCTTACCAAGTATTTCTGGGCTTCGGTATAAGAAATGACACTAAGTCTAGTGTCGATAAAGTCTGTGTTACCGTCTCCTCGAATGACCGAAGTTTCATTTCTCCATGGCAGATGAACCAGCTTTATTTTCTTTGACACCCCAAAGGGGTCAAATGAAACGGAAGTAGGCACCCCCAAAAAGGGTTCAATTGCAGAGGGTATGTACACCTCCAAAGGGTTTGAAATGCAGCGGAAATGGACACCCCCAAGGGGTTCGAGTGCAGCAGAAGAGAACACCCCCAAAAGGGTCTAATGCAGCGGAAAAGAACACCCCCAAAAAGGGTCAAATGTAGCGGAAATGATATTTAGGTTAAGGATAACCCAAAAATCAAGAGCACAATGCTATGATCCAAAAGAGATAAACAGGAGCCTTCTTAGGTTTCTGGATGAGGATGTAATGACATCAAATATAAGTTATCTTAATGATAAGATATTTTGGAGGAATCGTGAGTCAAAAAGGGATACGTTACATAGCTGGATAAATAAAATAATATCAACAATGAGTCATGTCGAATATATTTAAGCCCATGTGATTATAAATTTCTATTTACATCGATAAGGGTCCTCATCCATGTAAGGTGAAATTTATAACTCCATTCGGTGACCTATGATTTCTTTATTCAAACGAAAAAGCGTCCTAATTCGTTTCAATAAGGATTTCATAGCCCACCTTACCTAAACATTCCTGGCAAGGCTTATTATTTAGAACAAATATAATATCTAATATAATAGATATTATTAAGATACTTTACAGCCCGTTTGTTTATAACCTTTGTCTTCAGACGTCCCATAACATCTTAATATGAAATTTTAAATGAACTAGTGGTCCGGTGGCTTATGATTTCACCTTTAGACGTCCCATAACATCTTAAGACGAAATCATAATTAGCTTAGGATCAAGAGACTCAGTTCCCATATGTAAAATATAGGATCATAAGTACCTTGATTTTGGGTTCCACCGCATCATTTTAAAGATGCAAACTTATCCAAATAATACCACATGAAATTACTAAAAGCAAACGTTCATAAGTCGTTAATAAGTTGCGTTCCGTAGGTATACGTACAAAACCATAATTGGAAGAAAATAAATGTGGACGCGCGATAACGTGCGCAAGAATACGTATCAAACAAGGAGCTCATATATATAAATAAATAAATATTATATATATATATATATATATATATATATATATATATATATATATATATATATATATATATATATATATATATATATATATATATATATATATATTTATAAATGATATATTACAATCATAAGTATAGGCATTGTATCATTTAGTTCCTTCTAGTAAGGTATATATACATATGTAGAATCTTGAAAACCTATGAATCTATGAAGTGGGTTGATGTTTTCTAGAGAGAGAAACTAGAGAGAGAAAGTGAGAGAGAACTATGTGATATTTTATTAAGTGGAAAACAAGAAAATGAACCACAACCAACCCCTTTCCAAGGAGGAAAGGGGTATTTATACTTCCAAGCCACTAATGGACTTGGGCCGGCCCATGACAAGCCCATGGACCGGTTCTTACTTAACTAAATAAGTAACTATTAACTACGAGCTATTACAACATTAATAATATTGTGGAGTGACTGATACTTCTAATATACGTAAAAACGTATTTCTAACAATCTCCCCTAAGGGAGGTCACTCCATGTTACAAAGTTCTAAACCTAGCATACTATACTAAGTCTTTGTTCTTTAGCTCATAGTCTTTTCTTCTTTTTCTTTTTGTTGTGAATATGTTTATTGATCTTTTAGACTTTGGCTTGAGAGCATTGTTCTTTTGGCCTTTCACGTGCGATCTTTGCCTTCTTGTGAACCTTGCCTCTTCGTGACTCCATGTTCCACACACTTATGTCTTTTTGTTGAATTCTCGAAAGCTTCAGAGTTTGGTACAGCGGAAGACTTCATCTTGTACTTTCTTGAATTTTAGCTGAACTTTGATGCAGAAAAACATAAGCATGAGGGAACGACTTCTACAGGTACACCGCAACACCACTGTCTTCAACTGGTACACAGCAACGCCACCGTCTTCAACAGGTACACAGCATCGCCACCGTCTTCAACAGGTACACAGCAACGACACGAATAAAATGGCTTTGACATTTTATTCTAATTCGTTAGCATTTTACCTCCGGTCGGTGAAGACCGTTGGACGATATTAGATATCGTACCCGTGACGGATAGTTTCAATTAAGTAACTTCCTGACAGGATTTCGCGGGTAAACCCGTTCTCTTTATTCGACCGTCCAAAGCTGACTGCGAACATAAAGAGTGAATCACTTGGATAAATTATCCTTTTGATTTGAAGCCGTCAATTCATGAAACCTGGAACAAGTGAATTTCAATTAAGATTGTCACCATCGTTGCTTTCCAGTTATCACGAGCTCAATTCATAAAGAATCTTGCACGTCACCTACCAAGTGCTGTTTGATGTTAACACTAGAAGGATTTCCACTCGTCACTGTGATCAATAAAGAGTCACTCTGAGTGTTCTGGCAAGATCATATGATAATGCGTAGAGGCCTGGAACGAGTTTAAGTTCAATTAAGAATTAAACCACTGTTTCTTTCCAGTTTTTCACAAGATTGGTTCTAAAAGAACCGCACGTGTAACCTACCATGAGCTTGTTTGATGTTGGCTCAAGCAGGATTTCCATCTTCATTGTAATACTTGCGTATTACTCGGATGTTCTGGCAATATTACAGGAATACTGCGTAGGACTCATGAAAATCTCTTACTTTTCACAGTGTGTGAGAAAGCAAGGAATAAATGGAAAGTGTCCTAATGAGACTTTTGATGATCTCTTGGCTCTAGACTCGATAGTGTGTTTTGATTTAGTGAGCGATGGCTGAAGAGGAGTGCCACCTTTTCAATACCAGTCTATTCGGAGTGAATAAACCAATAGATAACGTGTTGATCTCCGTGTGATTAAAACAAATACCTTTTGAGAGATATTTGAGTTATCTGGGAAGGGTTGTGCATTGCATCACTGGGTCCATGATGTCTTTCTTTAATATCGAGAATCATTAACAAAAATGACCTCAATAGCATATGTATTGACCCGGTTTCTGCCTAAAGTTGTAAGGAGGGCTTCTTTCTTTATACCCTTTATCTTTACAATTCTTTTTCATTCTTCAACCCCTTCAATGCTTACCAATACGTCATCACTAGCACCTTGTTGTGATTGTTCCAGTGCTAGCATAAGTACTTGGTCGGCATTCAGCTACGTTCACAATCTTTCTCCAACTTTCCTAGGACTTCTAATTCTAACTAGGGAATTGTCCTTGGGAAGATTCCATCGGCTCTGATGAATCATTGGACTAAACCTATTCCTACCACCCTTTTGTCACCAAATTCGTCGTGAATTAAGCGTGTTTTGGGAAAGTATAGCCACCATGAAAAATCATTGAAAAATCACCTAAAGTACTTGTGATATTGTCATCAAAAGTTTTGTACCTTAGGTGTTTTGTTCATCAAAAACGCTCCCCCTTAACACGTGCTTTACACATATTAAGTTGGATAATCGTTAAGTCTTTTTCATCTTTTAGCCAAGTATCATTTAAATCTCCTTAATCCCATTTTCTCCCCTTATCCAAAATGTTAACCATTAATATTTGGGATATTGAATGGATTAACCAGACTTTGGGTAAAAAATGAAATCGATGTTTGGCCATAGAACATGTTAATGCTCCCCCTTAGGTTAATAAGGGATAGTTGTAGTGCTTTAGTATGATATATTTTGAAAGATTTAGAAACTCGTGAGAAATTCTTGAAAAATTATCATACCTTAACACTACATCAAGCCGTACAAGCACAATATTCAAAAATATACATATTCACAATTGAAAACCAATATAAAGTGGACCTGAAATGTACGACCCATTAGATGGATCGTTGCAGTAGCTCGTGGTGCACTAAATATGGTCTACCACCAACGAATCTTTCCAAGCTCCTCATCAATCTACGTTCACGGAGCTTTTGATCAATCTTCTTGATCACATACTTCGCCATCTGTCGATAACCCTAATGCCAATCCTCAGTCATCTCTGGTAAAATCCCACCCGAATTAAGATGCTCCAACTTTCCTCTGACATATAGGAGAGTCCCATCACTGTACTTATAAAGCTCACCCACCCTCATAAACTTCATTAACCCTCGACTGTTCAAGTAGAAAATGCCGCAATTCGGGACAGAAATGCCGGTATAGGGACATCTATCTACATGTTTAGGTAACACTTGATTCACTGGACGGGTTAGGTTAAGCTTCCTTTGGTAGCTTTCGACTCCCAACTGAAGATCTTCAACTCGTTTCTTGATAACAACGCTTCGTGTGAACATACGAAGTGCTGTATTCAAGGCAATGATGTCTTCTCGAGGAATATGTGTGAGTTGATCACGGGTCATCATAAGCAACATATCTTCGATATCCTCAAGGCGAATGATAGAAAAATCTCCCTGCTGGATTTTGTATTCTCTGTCATCCTCCCTTTTCAGACGAATCTCCGTCACATGATAATAGCCATTCTTGGCTTCAGTTTTCAGCCCTAAAATGCTGGAGATGCGAATATCGGATCTAACATTGCTTCCTGAATTGGCTAGACAGCAACCCCTGTACGCCCTTCGGACTCGTTCGTCCCAATGAGATGCACCTATAACAGCATACATATCATAATTACGAGTTACCCTTGGGACCCAGAGTCGGTTTACCTTTTCCTCGATCCAGGGTATTATCCCCCAGTTGGCAGCTTTCAGCAAGGTCAAGGAGGTGGCGTACTTTGATGAACCCTTCAGAAGATACTCAAGATCATAAGTGACGAAGAAGTTGAGAGCAATCTGATTATCTTGAGTAGGATCAAGTGGAGGTGGAGCTCTTTCTGATTCATGAAGACCTGGCCATTGAACGGTATTCAGAGCTTTCAGGATCTCATCAGCATAATACTCGAACTCCAATCGGGTTAACCTGGTTTTGGCGCGAATTCTCTTATCCTTCAGCGCTCTCTTCACCAAAGACGGAGTAACCGAAGTCTTATACTCATGAGCCAGAAGTGCACATAAGTCAATCGGACTGCGGATACGGAGATATAAAACATCTCTGTCAGCGTCTGTGATCGGATCATATTGCGCCGCTGCCGTGATCCAAGCCTGTGGCGGTGCAGTCTCGTCAATCTCCAACGTGTCTGCCCAATCCCGTGTGCTTGACTCAGGAACAGTAGATTGGGGTTCTTGTTGTAGAGGAGTGGAAACGTGAACATCTGCTGGTTCTGATTCAGGCATCTCGGCGGTGTCGTGAACAGGTGAGTGTTGTGCAGCTTCAGGTTCAGTTACCGATTCTGCAATCACAGGAGCAACGACAACAGAACTAACAGGGTTAGCAGTAACAGGTATAGATACAACAATAGATGTACCAGGAATCGATGACGCCGTAGTAGCATTCACATCGTGGCGCCACTTGGAACGTCTTGATTCCGTTGAGGTAGATTTTTCCTTTGCCGCTGCATCTTTCTTAGACTTGGTTCCAGACTTAGCAGGTTTCTTTAAGCTGGCAACCTTATCCCCCTTTTCAGGCTGTTTACCCCCATCATCATCCTCGTCGCTGTCCTCATTGCTCCCCTTAGCACTCTCCTCATTACCGTCACCACCATCATCACCATCATTATCATCATCATCCTCATCATCATCACCACCATCGTCATCGTCATCATCCTTTTCTTCTTCTTCTCCTTCTTCTTCCTCTTCTTCTTCACCAGTACCCTCTTCCTGTTCACTATCATCCTTGTCCTCCTCAGGTAGAATGTGATAAGGTACCACACTTCCAAACGTTTTGAACAACCTATCATCCTCCATGATAGCGTCATTCAGGGATTTGTAAAGAGCCCGTTGAATCCTGGATTTATCAAACGATCCATGTTCCCTCATTCGAGCTTTCAGGATCTTCTTTAATTCAAAATCCGTTAACTCATAAGCAATTTTGTAGGCGGATTCTGAAGGATTGGATGACTTGATCATCAAGTTATCAGCCGCGAGTGTCTTCAACTCATCACGCAGTTTAGGCATAATGGATTCAACGGATTCTTTCACTCTCTCTTCAACAGAAGCTTCAAGTGCTTCTTTTTGC
Source organism: Glebionis coronaria (assembly GCA_025667525.1). Classification (NCBI taxonomy): domain Eukaryota; kingdom Viridiplantae; phylum Streptophyta; class Magnoliopsida; order Asterales; family Asteraceae; genus Glebionis; species Glebionis coronaria. Next base: position 100,365,669 of record CM046882.1, on the reverse strand, counting down.
TCCTTGTATTTATCCCTCATCGCTTGAAGTCTAGTGATACGTGCATCATGCTTAACAGCTTCAGCCTGCTTAACCTGAGCTAGTTCTTCTGCATGAGCTTTTCGTGTTAACTCCATCTCTGCAGCGAACTTAGCAAGCATCTCTTCTTGGGCTTTCTTAGATGCTTCTTCACTTTGAGCTCGTCTATGTAACTCTTGGCGAAGTTCATCCATCTCTCTTTTGTGATTATCCGTATGTTTATCCAACATTTCGGCCATTACAAATATAGCCATTGAAGACGTTGCAGAGCTGCTCTGGGTTGAGTGAAGAGGCTCGGTTGTTACTACGGTACTAAGGATGGGAGTTATTGGTGGTGGAAGGAATGGTGTTGAGATCGGTCTGGTTGGTAAGGGTTGTATTGGTGGAGGTTGAGTTGCTAAAGGTTGAGTTACTAACGGTTGAGTAGACACCATGATTGTAGGAGCACCAGACTCCTTTTCAACACTTGCTGAAACAGGGATTGATGTCTCCTTCGAAGTAGAATATCGTTCAGGTGACCCAAACTCATCAATATCCTCTGGCTCCTCGTACTCTTCTTCAATATTTATCCTTTCACCTGAACCACTACCGCCAGTATCTTTCCTACTCCTTTCAATAGCTATCTTCATCATTTTTCTCTCCGCCTTGTCAAGAGTAGGATCAACAACATCTTCTTCGTCACGTAGAACTAACTCATCAGCCTTACCCTTTCCCTTCTTAACCTGAGTCTTCTTCTTCTTGGTTTCAGGTTCAGGTAAAGCAGTTGGTTGCTTGCGTTTACCTTTACTCTTGACCATAGTAGACGAGTCTTCTCCAGTCTGAAGGCTTGCTTTTAGCTTCTTGATTTCTAACAGCAGTAGCTTGTAATCAGCAGAACCTTTAATTCTATCCGTCAGAAGGTAATCGGGAATAGGACCAGGAATCACACCACCAGATGGTCCTTCATGCCTTAAATCCACAATATGATCAGCCTCTTCAGTGTGATGACGACTTGTTGCACGCCTATCAATTGTAACATCATTCTTCATGAAATAGTTAATGATAAGCTTGATAAACCGAGGGTAAGGAAAGAAATTAGACTTCAGCTTCTTGTTTTGGAAGATTTGAAAGGTGAATTCTTCCCATAACAACAATGCATAATCTGCATTTGCGCCTTTATACATTCCATGGAAGATGTTCATAATAGGACTGCGCAAAGCATCATGCCCACTTGTTTTCGGTGTAAGACATCTACTGAGAATACCCAACATTGCTCTCCAAGGTTGTCCTACTTTAGCAGTGGTAAACTCAGACGCAACTCGTATGTCAGGACATCCAATAGCATCGAACAACTCCATGAGTTCGTCTTTAGTAGGATCCCTCGAAAATGCCATACCTTTGGGTGAATCCCTAATGCCAAATATCTTACGGAAGTCTGATACAGTTAGTGTCTGCTGTTTGTTGTCGATGGTGAAGGTGATCTTGTTTGAAGTGCTTTCCTTGGTAGCCCAGAACTCATACATATAATCATAAGGCACCGAGGCAATACTCCTTAAAGCATTCTTGAAATGAGATTGACCAAGGATTGCTATGGCTACTTTAAATCCATGGTGAGTGGATTTTGAAACTGGTTTCAGCCGGTAGTTGTTTGGTATGAACTTGAGTGTTCGTGCTTCAGCAATTGCGGCTTCTCTAGAGTCTTGGATTGCTTGTACTGTTGGATTAGTCATTGTATCTGCTTAAGATAAGACATGAAAGGTTGATGCACAAAAATATATAGATATGTATCATTCTTATTTCTAAGCATAACATATTTCACCAAGTACTTAGAACATGCAAACAACTATAAATCAAACAACTCTTCATCCGGAACTTTCCATCATTCGGAACATTTCATTCGGAAGTCCTTCATTCGGAACTTCTTTCATTCGGAAGTCCTTCATTCGGAACTTCTTCATTCGGAAGTTCTTCTTTCGGAACTTCTTCATTCGGAAGTCCTTCATTCGGAACTTCTTCATTCAGAAGTTCTTCATTCGGAACTTCTTCATTCGGAAGTTCTTCATTCGGAACTTCTTCATTTGGAAGTTCTTCATTCAGAACTTTTTCATTCGGAAGTCCTTCATTCGGAACTTCTTCATTCGGAAGTCCTTCATTCGGAACTTCTTCATTCGGAAGTCCTTCATTCGGAACTTCTTTCATTCGGAAGTCCTTCATTCGGAACTTCTTCATTCGGAAGTTCTTCATTCGGAACTTCTTCATTCGGAAGTTCTTCATTCGGAAGTTCTTCATTCGGAACTTCTTTCATTCAGAAGTCCTTCATTCGGAACTTCCTGCATTCGGAAGTCCTTCATTCGGAACTTCCTTCATTCGGAAGTTCGTTCGGAACATTCCTTCATTAGGAAGTTTTCAAGCTTTGTTCATCCGGAAGTTTGTTCATCATGTTCATTCGGAACTTTACAAACGCACCCTATAAATGATTAATCTAAGTGCTATAGTGAGTTCTAAGGCAATCTAAGGCAATATAACATCTTCTAATGCTATTCCGAGCAAAACCCACCAAAAACCCCTAATTAATTGACCCTAAATTAAGCAAACGACCCTTATTTTGATAGAGATGATTACCCGAATCAATTAGCTTGTTTTACATGATGAATTAGACGAATTAAAGAGTTAAAGATTCGATGTAATTACCTTGTAGATTGAATGGAACAGATTTGGATAATTTAGACGAAGGTGTTTTTGAGAGCTTGTGTATGTGAAAATGGCGGCAAGTGGATAAAGAAACACTGAAGAAGAAATTGTAAAGGGACGGGGGGTTTTGTTTGACTAGGTTAAATTTTTAGCAACTTTCAACAAATGTCACTTAAGTCCCTACATTTTCACTCCTTTTCCCTTTTTGGTTTATTACTTTTCATTTTTCCTAACCATAGTTAAACTTAGCCACTATTAACTTTCACACAAGTTAGCAATCGCAACCTATTTGCAAATCTCTAAAATCTAAAGCAAGTCCTATCACATTGAACGAGCACAAGTCGTTTTCTAAAGCAATACCACTCATTTACCATTTAGCCATTAATTTTCCACAATCACTTTTGAAAAGATTGTTTTGATGACGAAGATCATTTAATATTTTCTCCCCCTTAAACGATGACCCGTTTTCTATTTAAAGAGTTGTAGTCATTGTTTAAAGAGTCAAATATTGATGAAATCATTTCCAATTAATGTCTTGAAAGAGATTGATTCGTGGTGTCAATAAGATTTCTCTTATTTTAACAAATTAATGCACTGAGACGTACATTAATTCGTGTTAGACCAAGTTGTAAAGTAAACTTGATCCCTTTGCATGATTTGACTTGTAAATCATGCCCGAGAAAATTAATTCCCGTTGTGAGCCAACGTTTTCCAAGGAAATACGTGACTTTAATATGAAAACCGGGTTGCAGTCTGAAATAACTACAAGCCATAATGGGCATGTTTTAAAAATGTACAACTTTTATACGGACTCTATTTATGGCACCGTGTCAATATTGATCGACATTTCTAAGGCCGTAAATATTACCGTACTAAAAGACATGCCCGATTTAAAAACAAAAAATATTTTTGATTTTTCTTGATTTTATAATTTTTATGGTTTTTGTAGGTTTTATATTTTTTATGGTTTTTGTAAGTTTTATATTTTTTATGGTTTTTCTTGGTTTTATATTTTTGTATTTTTCTTTTTGTGGTTTATATATTTACGATAATATACATGATCACGAACAAAGGATACTCTGAATAGTTTACCACCACTATTCAGCTGATTCTTCTGCCAACTCTTTGAGAGTCGCTGGAGTGAATGATTTCATGCCAAGCTTGTCGATCAAAAACTCGATTCGTCCTCGATCTAAGGCTTTGGTGAACATATCTGCCAGCTGATACTCAGTAGTGACAAAATACAGCTCGATCACTCCGTTCTCCACCTGCTCTTTAATGAAATGGTAGCGAATGTCTATGTGCTTGGCCCGGGAGTGTTGAACATAGTTGCAGCAAAGGGCAATGGCGCTCTTGTTGTCACAATACATCGGGATTTTGTTAAATCCCAAACCGTAGTCAGTTAATTGTGATCTCATCCAAAGGACTTGAGCACAACAACCGGACATGGCGATGTATTCAGCCTCCGTGCTAGAAATTGCAGCGCTTTTCTGCCTTTTTGAAGACCAACTGATCAATCTATCTCCAAGGAGTTGCACAGATCCAGAAGTGCTACGCCTCGTGTCTTGACATCCAGCATGATCGGCATCTGCGTATGATATTAAAGCAATAGAGGAATCTTTCGGATACCATAGACCATGATGAAGTGTTCCTTTTAGATACCGAAAGATCCTTTTAACAACATGTAGGTGCTTTTCGGTAGGCCGAGCCTGATACCGGGCACACATGCATACAGCAAATTGCAAATCAGGCCTGCTAGCAGTCAGATAGAGAAGGGTGCCGATCATCCCACGGTAAAGTTTTGGATCGACAATAGTCCCATTCCTATCTTCATCTAACTTGGATTTCTCCACCATTGGAGTGTCCACGGGGTCACAATTTTCAAAGTTATATTTCTTTAAAGATTCAAGAGCATATTTGGATTGATTAATAAAGATGCCTCTGGGATTTTGAGAAATTTGTAATCCTAAGAAAAATGAAATTTTTCCCATCATTGACATCTGAAAGCGTGTGGACATTATCTTCTCAAAGCGATGTGACAATTCTATGTTAGAGGCAGCAAATATTATATCATCAACATAAATTTGTACCAGAATCATGTCGTTGTCCTCCTTGAGAGTGAATAGAGTGGGGTCCACTTTGCCTTTGGAGAAGCCTTCCAAGATGAGATATGTTGAAAGGAGATCGTACCACGCGCGTGGAGCTTGTTTCAACCCATAGAGAGCCTTCTCAAGCTTGTACACATGATTAGGAAACTCCGTGCTAACGAACCCATCCGGCTGACTAACATAGACTTCTTCCCTTAGTTCACCGTTCAAAAATGCCGTCTTCACATCCATTTGATAGACGATCATGTTCATATGAGCAGCATACGCAAGGAATAGTCTAATAGCCTCCAATCTCGCAACAGGAGCAAAAGATTCTTCAAAGTCTATACCCAAGGCTTGTTTATATCCTATAGCAACCAATCTAGCCTTATTCTTCAATACTGCACCCATCTCATCAAGTTTAACCTTATAAACCCATAACAAGGTAAGGATGTTAACCTTGTCAGGGAGAGGAACTAATTCCCATACTTCAAGTCTTTGGAATTCATTTAGTTCCTCCTGCATAGCTTCAATCCAAGATGATTGAGTCATAGCCTGCTGCCAATTTTTAGGTTCAACTTCAGAGAGAAATGCATCAAAGTAGCAATAGAGTGCACTTTCTTGTAATTGATGGTGTGTAGAGACTGGTCGATCGAGATTACCAATGACATTCCTAATTGGGTGATCTTTTGTCCATTTGGTGCTATGTTTTTCAATCCTAGGTGGTCTGGAGTGAACAATAGAAGGAGCTTCTTCTGAGGTAGACGCGGCTGAAGGGTTTTCAGGTATCGCTACACCAAAGAAAGGAAGCTCTTGCAGGTGAGCATATTCCAAATCGTGATCAGTAGAATCCTCTTCCACATCATTAGGCACAAGTAAGGGTGACGATTCAGGTGTAGTTTGAGAATCACTTGGTAAGGGTGCATCTGGTTCATTGTTAATTGAAGATGCATTTGCTAAAGCTTCATTAGCAGGAGCAACAACTTCAGGGATTGGAGCTATCACTACAGGTGCTGGAACTTCATCATTTGGGGGATCAAAGAATTCGTCAAACAACGGTTGAAACAGTTTATCCCACTCGGGCCTTGATGGTGGTAAAAATGATGTAGAAGTAGGATTATTGGGAACTAATCCGGAACTAATAGCACCGGTTCCCATCTCATGAAGCGCGGGTTCAGAGCTGTGTTGCTCAGAAGCCATCGCTGTCAGCTCATCGAAATCTGCGTCCATAGTTTCTACAATCTTACCAAGACGACGGTTGTAAATTCGGTATGCTTTCTTGGAGGGTGAGTAACCAATGAAAATACCTATATCGGCTTTTGGTTGAAGCTTGCCCAAGTTCTCACTATTAATGTTTGGATAACACAGAGCACCAAACACATGAAAAAATGAAACATCGGGTTTACGGTCATGTAGAAGCTCATAAGGTGTTTTTTCATGGCGTTTCTGAATGATAGAACGGTTTTGGGTGAAACATGCAGTAGATATGGCTTCTGCCCACAAGAACAATGGAGCGTTCTCATAAATTAGCATAGTCCTAGCAGCTTCCATAAGCGTACGATTCCGTCTTTCAACGACACCGTTTTGTTGTGGAGTGCGTGCAGCGGATGTTTCATGTGAGATACCAACTCCTTCATAGTAATCACGAAGAGTCTGGTTGACGAACTCTGTTCCATTATCTGTATGAATACGGCGGACAGTAGTATTCAAACGCACCTGAATGAATTTCAGAAAAGTGATGATAGCCTTCGGTGCTTCATCCTTTGTACGTAGAAATCTAACCCATGTAAACCTGAAGAAATCATCCACAATAACCAGAATGAATTTCTTACCGCTCACACTTTCAGTTCTCATTGGCCCACAAAGATCCATATGCAAAAGATGAAGTTTTTCTTGATTGGTGTCTTCAGCTTTGGGCTTGTATGATTTCTTGGTACTTTTCCCCCTTGAACACGCGGAACATAAATGATCCTTGTGAAATTTGAGCTTTGGAAGACCACGAACTAATTCGTTTTTAGCCAGATGATTAATAGCATCAAAATTAAGATGAGATAATCTGCGATGCCATAACCATGACTTGGTCTTAGATGCTTTAGAGAGAAGACATACTGGAGTGGCGGCCATCATGTCTTGTAGGGACAACGTATAAAGATTTGCACCACGAGATCCCTTCAACAAATCTTTTCCTTCCAAGTTGCGGATGAAACAAGTGTGTTGTCGAAAAGCAACCTCTAGGTTGGAATCACAAAACTGTCCTACTGAAAATAAGTTATGACCAAGACCTTCTACATAGTATACCCTTGAAATCGTAACGTTTCCAATCTGATATTCACCATACCCCATTATCTTTGCTATATGATCATTACCGAATTTAACCGTACCAAGAAACTTGCTGACGAAATTTCGGAGCATCGAGCGATCTCCGGTCATATGCTTTGAACAACCGGAGTCCAAATACCAGAGGATGATTTGGACCACCTGAAAATATCACCACACGAAGACAATGTAGAGGTATCGGAATCTGAATGTTCCTTGTTATTAGCAGGTACAGATTTAATAATCTTAGATTTGCTAACTTTAGGTTTCTTAGATTTCCTAGCCTTCTTCTTCCTAGTTGGTGGTGTAGATTCAAGTTGGCTTAAATCCTGTGGTATTTCTTCACTGATAGGCACTATAGTGGGAGCTGACCTAATTAAAGGGCGCTGTTTCCATACTTGAGTGCTAGTGTGCCTAACTAAAGGACGCTCAGACCTAACCTCAATGGATGCATTCCTAGTTAAAGGGCACATTTTTCCATCTAATGTAAAGGTCCTACCAGTGGGACGCCATTGCCAGCCAACTTGGGCACGAGTTTTACCAGTTGGCTTCCATTCAAGTTTATTCCTAATGGCATTCATTTCATTCACATGATCAATAAGACACAAATCATGACGTTGGGAAAACATACATTCATTACAATTCCAACATTTCAAATCAGAATTCACAAATGGTTTAGGCTTCTGCACAGGCGCAGAGCTTTTAGTCTTAACATGATTCTTTTTATTTAAAACTGAACTAACATTCCTATGGTGAGCTTCTACGTTCTTCTTGTTGGTACTACTAGTGGAGGGCTTGATCTTATCTTTCTTGAGTGGCGATCCTTTAGCCTTAGTAGACTCTTTTACTCCTGTAGAAGGCAAAGTGGGAACATTAGCAACAGATTTTAAAGGTGCCTTACTTGATGGTGCCAGTGACAGTTTTGCTCCTGGAGTCTTATTGAATGGAGTTACAGCAATGGGCCTATTAGTAAGTAGTGCAGAGCCTGGTTTACCTATGTATTGCAAATATGCTAAGCAATATTGAACTCGCTTAATATATTCATGAGCCGAATAATAGTAGCTACTTGAGGGATCTAAGGCATAAAGATCGTCTAAAATATCCCTAACAAGATCTACATGCTTAATGGCATTCCTCATATAATCATCGTAGGTAACCGGGTTTATCTTATGAAGCGGGTTCTTATAAAGCACTACTGACTTGGTTGTTGGAGCACTAGTGGACGGTGTAGAGTCGGTAGCTAAGTTATCAACAACTTCTTGTCGGGTGAGAAGAAGTGTCTCCTTTAACTCGGCCAAAACCATGTTTTTGTCAATGAGCAGGATGTTTAAGTCAGAGATTTCCTCACACTTTTGGTTCAGTTGTTCAACATAAGATTGTTGCTGTGCCGCATTAAAAGCGAATCGTTCTTCTAGTGAACCATAAAGAGCGGATAGTCCCTGTCTTGTCCGATCCATCTCCCCTAGAACAGACGAAAGTCTAATTTCTAAGACCTGGTTTTTAGACTCTGCAGCCTCTAGTTCCAATTTTAGTGTTTCATTTGATGACACATCTCTCTTCAATCTCATAATCTCTTCCTCTAATGCCTTAACTATTTCAATCATCTTGTCACTTGTCTCAACACCGTTTTCACAACTATTTGTTATCAAAAGATCCTCATTTTAAGTTTGTTGTTTCAGTTCTAAAGATATACAATGTTGTTCTAGTTGATTAAAGCGTTTTGAAAGTAAATTGTAAGAATCTTGTAGCTTTAAAAACTCAGCGTTAGATTCGTAACAAGAATGATTATCTACCTCATTTACAGTATCAGCAACATTTACAAAGAGATCACACACATCATCACATATATTCACAACATCACAATTAATCATAGCGGATGTAAGCTCATTCGAATAATTAACATTTATAGTAGTAAGCACATCACACGAGATTACTTCGGACAAGAATCGGTCATATTCGGATAAAATCTTTTCCTTTTCAATTAGTTGTAGTTCGTAAGCGGTGTCCATTTCATAAAACACTTTTTGAACTTCTCCAATTTCAAATTCAAGATTTTCTTTAAGAGATGCAAAACTTCCTTTTAGACTTTCGACAAATGGATTTATCTCATTCTTAAACACCTCGTTCATGTGTTCGAAAGCCCATTCTCCGGCGTTTAGGCCATTTGAAGTCGTACATTCCAAAATGACCTTGTCAAAATTAGTAAAGTATTGATTAATCTCTTGCAAGTTTAACCATACAGTGCTAACAGGTGGAAGATCCTTTGGAATTTCCTTAGGACCTTCCATGTTGACAAGTGTAGGAAATGTACTAGGGTTTTCTTCATTCAACATGTAGGTTGGTGTTGTAATGAGATCTTTGTCCATATGGAAGCGAATTCTAAAATCCGTTTTAGCAAGATCCTGATTCATTTTAAAATAATCACAATCTGGATATTTTGCAGAATTGTATGACCGATTCTCATCAATTAGATCCTTATTGGTGCGATCATCGAAAATAGCAATCGTGTCTAAGACCAATCCTAATTGGGTTGCATTATAAAGTCTAGGATTATGGCTTAGAGCTTGTTTTGCATACCGTGGGTTAGGGGGAAGGCCTTTTTGACGTGATAAGTTAAATTCTCTGAACGAAGCATCAAATAAGTGCACTAGTTGAGAAGCAGCGTATTGTCTTAAAAGCAAATAATCTAGACTTCTAATCTTATTAGCAGCATTAATCTCCATTTCATTCTTCTTAGACTCGAGTAATTCAAAATACGTTTGAAGTTTTTGAAAATTAGTGACCACTAACTCTTTTTCTTTAAGTTCATTAGAAAGATTTGCTCTTAAGTTTTCAATTTCTTGCAAATGACCCATTTGTTTGTTTCGAAAATGATCATATTCGGGATTAGTTAGAACACTAGACGAAGGCACTAATTCCAAAGTGTGAACTTTCTCGTTGCTTAAGGCAAGCTCATCAGACAAATTCTTATTCTTAGCTAGGGTTTCTAAGATTGCAGCATTCATTTGGCTAAGTAATGTAGCAGGAACCATGACCAAATCTTGTTGAGCAGGAGTATGCGTATGCGAAATGGTTCCCGGTTGTGATTCACTCAAAGTCTGGAGACTCACATTGATATTACTATCATTGATTGTCTCCTCATTTGAAAGACTCACCACCGAAGATTCATTCGAATCAGCACGCTCTTGCACAACTTGATGTGGTTGAATACTAGCATCAGTGGTATTATCAGTGGTATTAATAAGTACCTCAGATCTCTTTTCTGGCCCTAAGCTAGAGATAGTTGCCATGAGAGCTGCCTTTGCAGATTGAAATTCATCATAGTCTGAGTCATACGCATCAAGATCATCTGCTTGGTATGCTGCATTCTGTGTGGTGACAACGTCTTGTTCAGCAATCCTGGATCAGCAAGAAATGCAAGCTCCTCTTCATCAAGTTCCCTTCCTTGTGCCTGAGCATTCACCAGATAAATCTTCTCTGCAAACCATTGACCATCCCTTCTCCTCTTGGGTTTCTTGCAATCCCTGGACATGTGACCTTCTTCCTTGCAGTTGTAGCATGTAATCATTCTCAACTCGCCTGTGGAATTAGCCCGTGGAGGAGTGTTGACCATTGGAGCAGGATTGACCGTGCGAGCATTGGTAGTTGATGTAGTAGGTCTCCCCTAATAAGGTTGAATAGGTTGAACCATGACCCTGCCGTTCTCAATAGTAGCTTGTTGGCGAGAATTGGATGAATTCCTCAACTGATTGTTAGTAGGAGCTGATCTCCTAAATCCTCATTTGCTTAATGTCCTTGTGAGATAAGCAGACATAGTGGTTAACACTTCAACTGGGTCAGTTCCTTGTTTGAACACAGGAATGGGGACTTCATCATCATCACAATACATTGCTTGGTCTTGATGAGCTGCATAATCACTAGAAGGAATACTCATATGGTCAGGGTAGCTTGTTGGATATGCTGCATTCTCTTGATAAGAAGAATATGAAGATTGAGCATAAGGTGCAATACTTGCTGGGTGATGTTGTGAAGCATAGTGTGGTGAAGGTGCATTAAACCGATATTGTTGCTGATGTGAGGTGGGTGGTTGCGGTAGAATCGAGTATTGGGGAAAGGTTGGTGTCATGTAAGGTGATGGATGATAGGCTTGATGTCCTAAGATATAAGGAGTGTTGTTGTGAGACAAGCTTGGTTGATTCGCCATCAAAGCTAAGGAATCAGGGTACATACCTCGAGGCGAACGGTGCATGATCACATGTTTCTCATGCTGCTGAAGAAAAGCATATAGTTGATCCAAATTGCACTTATTCAAATCCCTGGTTAACTTAACATCGGTAATATACTCACCCCATTCAGCTTGAGGTAAAGTATTCAAAAATTTGGTGTTAACCTGGAATGGAGCAATCACGAGATTGTATACATTCAGATCATTCATGAGAGTAGTAAATCTGAAGTAATAGTCGTGAAGCGTTTCCCCTGGGTTGTACGTGAATCTATCAAACAGATCATACAACTGACATTCCCTTTCCTGTTTGGTAAGAGACGTACCTTGTAGCAACACCTTTAGACGTTCCCATAAATCCTTTGCCACCGTATACTAACTTACCATTCGATAGATGTCATGTGGAATAGCTTGGAGAATGGTTTGAAGAGCCTTTTCGTCTGCATCGGCAACGAGTTGTTGAGCTGGTGTAAGTTCTTCAAACTCCCTTGGTCGAGTCACGTTGTTAACCACGATGGTACCATAGTCAAGTGGACCATTTAAAATTGACTTGACCATAAGCCTCCCATATACCGGTTTTCCCTTAAGGTAAGACATCATCCGGCCTTGCCATGCTTCAAAAACTTCTTTGATGAGCATTGGTGGGCGATTATCCGTTCCCGTAATGACGAAAATATCCGTAAGTGATGTCATCTGAGGCATTACTGAATTCGGATGCATTTTGTTCACTTCAAAGAGACAAATATTATCGGTTGATCGAGCAGTGAAGTAAAGCTTGTGAATTGTGTTGAGTTTTTGTTGTAAGAAACCAAGATTAAATCCTCTAAAAAATCGTCGAAAAAACAAGTAAAATAACCCTTGATTCGGAACTTTTTGTTGATTCGGAAGTTTGATTTGGAAGATTTTGGCTTGGGATACCTTGATTCGGAACTTTTGGTTCGGAAGATTTGATCCGGAACTTTCCCTTGATCCGGAACTTTCCCCTTGATCCGGAACTTTCCTTGATCCGGAACTTTCCCTTGATCCGGAACTTTTTCCTTGATCCGGAACTTTCCTTGATCCGGAACTTTTGGTTCGGAACTTCTTGATCCGGAACTTTTGTTGATCCGGAACTTTTCGTTCAGAACTTTTGGTTCGGAACTTTTGTTGATCCGGAACTTTTCGTTCGGAACTTTTGGTTCGGAACTTTCCTTGATCCGGAAATTTGGTTGATCCGGAACTTTTTGATGCGGAACTTTTTGGTCCGGAACTTTTTGGTTCGGAACTTTTACTGGGTAAACAGAAGGTTGTTTCGTATGAACAGTCGACCAAAAAAGTGAAGATTAAACCCAGATTTTTACCAAATAACCCAAAAAGTTTTGTGATTTCTATAATAATAAGTAACAACTAATACTTATCTACTAATCCCAATCACAAAAACACCAAAAAACTCCAAGAATCAAGATGGATCTTCTTAAAGAACACTAATACAATCAAAAACTAAAAAACCACACAAATCATTACCTTAAATCACCCCATAGCTCTTGATACCAAATGTAGAATCTTGAAAACCTATGAATCTATGAAGTGGGTTGATGTTTTCTAGAGAGAGAAACTAGAGAGAGAAAGTGAGAGAGAACTATGTGATATTTTATTAAGTGGAAAACAAGAAAATGAACAACAACCAACCCCTTTCCAAGGAGGAAAGGGGTATTTATACTTCCAAGCCACTAATGGACTTGGGCCGGCCCATGACAAGCCCATGGACCGGTTCTTACTTAACTAAATAAGTAACTATTAACTACGAGCTATTACAACATTAATAATATTGTGGAGTGACCGATACTTCTAATATACGTAAAAACGTATTTCTAACAACATATATACACATAACAACAAGTTCAAACATCTAATAAAATGCAGTACACGAGATAATGCTCCCTAGTCTGTTTTCAAATAATCCAATATGGACGGTTGTTGTAAATCCGTTTTCATTAAGTGGCCCGTCAGTTATCCTAGTAGTCAAAATAGACTATCCGGTTCATAATTATCAATTACTATGTAAAGATAGTATTCTCAAGTAGAGATTTAACACTTCGTGAAATGATACGAAGGTGGCAATAATTAAGTTCTAGAATCATTGTATACAATGGTTTATACAACCAAAATGTTAAAATCAGGGATTTATAATATAAGGGTATATTGCATTAGTTATCAAATAATTATATGAAATAATCAGCGTATATGAAATAATTAGCGTATAAGCTTAAACTGATACACAATCAGTCGTGAAGGATTCGAAAATCTTAGTATAAGATTTTTAGGATTTATTTGAATTTCATTACGATATCTACTCGTGTTTAGGCAGTCCATTTATGTTACTGTATTTTAGTTAAATACATCGTTTGTACAAGTATTAATAACTTCCATTTAAATTTGTTATTAATAATATTGTTTAAGTAAAAGTATTTTACTTACAATTTTTGTATTTTACTTTTATTATCTATGTAGGTTAAATTTCATATACAATTTATATGAACAGTTTATAAAAATAATAATACTTTATAACTTTTAATCTAATGTCCCCAAAGTTTTCTCAAGTTAAATAATAACCCTTTGTTTACAGTTTCAAAAAATGACTGTTCTAGTCCATTTAGTTTAGGATTCGCTCAAGTTTTAATACATTAAAGGAAATAAGGGTTCTAGGTTTGCTTAAGTTTCGGTTATTGGCAAGACAAGTCCCTCCATATTTTACTAAATGTACACTTTCTGGTTCTTAACAGTTTTAGTCCTTAGGGCTTCTTGTATTTTCGGGATACGGTGAAAATAGTCCCTCTAGTTACAATTAAGTTCTATAACGTTCATTTAACGGCGAGATAATTCCCTTGGGCTCCTAAAGGTTTCAGCTAATTACACAATTAGTCCTTAGAGTTATAAAATGACAATTTATCTTCCAAGAATCTACAAAAGTGGTCCTTAAGGTTTAATAAGTCACGGATGGCATTTATTAATCCTAGACTTTCAAATATTTACGATCTTAGTCCTTGTAATTCCTGTTTTATCAAATCCAGTTTCAAATGTCATAGTTTTAATCCATGAGTTTAATAAATTGACATTTTTAGTTCAAAAGTTTATATAAGTCATATTTTCGGTATAAAAACTTAAGTATAAAAAGACTAAATGGGCTTATTAAATGTGCCAAAGAGCTAATGGGCTTCCCAAACCCTTATGGAGCTTACAAGATCCATTAATAATTTTTATGAGCTAAGGATTTCTTAATGGGCCTAATTACATTTTTAGATCCATTAATATTACAAGTTTTACTACATAGGTCCATAAGACAATAAATGGGCCTAATGGGCTTCCTAATGGGCCTAAACATAGTTTAGTCCATTAATAATTCAAGGTTTGCTAAGTGGGCTTACTAGGCATTAGATGGCCTAATGGTCTTAGTTAATGGTTCGACTATATTGCATTGGGCCTATAGGTCTATTCAAGTTTTGGGCTAAAATGCATGGGCTTAACTAGTTTATTAATAATACTTAAAAATTTATCTAGGTGTGAAGTTTATGAAACCTTACAATCTTATTATTGGTTTATAAAGATTAAGTCTAGAACTCTAAATAGAGAGTAAAAACCTACGGCATATTTTATTTCCGGGTTTCAAATAAAATCCAAGTTGGTTACAAGTTTGTATGTTAATTATAAGCTTTAATAGGAGCTTATAACCCACGGCTAATAATATCTACAGTATTTCAAGATAAAGTCCAATCTTGTTTTATGTTTACATTTAATTTACGAGGTCCCAAAATTTGAGATTTAGGTTTATTATAAGTTCACAAGTTTATTACAAGTTCGAAAATGAATCAGATAGCACAAGCTATATTTGTTTTCCATGTGTTTTCATTATGAAATCTAGGTTCATTACTTGGTTAAAAGTAAAATTTAAAGTCTATACATAAGATCTAGGTTTTTACAAGTTTATTATAAGTTTAATAGGATTTGATCAAGATTTCCTAAAAAAAAATCTAATTTTAGATTTTTCCAAGATATATAAAAGTATAGTTAAGTCTACCAAAGACATGGTAAAGATTTTCAAAGATATATTAAGATTTTACAAAGAATTTGTAGATTTCCCCTACATTTTATTAGATTT
This sequence comes from Glebionis coronaria, assembly GCA_025667525.1. Classification (NCBI taxonomy): domain Eukaryota; kingdom Viridiplantae; phylum Streptophyta; class Magnoliopsida; order Asterales; family Asteraceae; genus Glebionis; species Glebionis coronaria. The sequence continues at coordinate 100,350,221 of CM046882.1, read as the reverse complement.
TTTTCAATATTTATAAAATCTAATTAGGTTTACCAAAGATTTATAAAGATCTACTTTAGATTTCCCCCAAGATTTTGCTAGACGTATACTATTCAGTTAGATTTTTATAAAATCAATTTAGATTTTCCACAGATTTAATAAAATAAACAGATTTATTTAGATTTTTAGAGATTAAAAAATCTTCTTAGATTTTCTAACGGGTTCTAGAGATTCTGTTTCGTTTCCAAATATTTCCAAAGTTTTTATTTAAATTTCCATTTAAATATTTCCAAGGGTTTGTTATGTATTAGATTGTTCGTGGTTATAATGCATTGTTCGGGCCATCATAACTCAGAAGCCATTCTATAAACGTTTGAGGAGCGAGGGCACTTTAAATCGTACACCCAACCACTCAGTCAAAAGGTAATATAGAGGTGACACATCTTTAGTATAAAGCTCCCTACTAATATGGCATGTTTATTTGTTTCATTAAGTACTTGGGTATTTTAATATTTTTATAATAAATATTAAATAGTCATAATACGTAAATACGTACAAGTTATCATCTAATACCATCAACAATTTTAAATGCATAGAATAATGAATGCGCACTTAAATCATATAGTTATGCATGCTCTCTATGCTATATGCTCTCTAAGTATGTCCCAAAAAAAATCCCCAAAAGATTTTTGTAAAGTTATAGTCCAGCTTTTAAATAAAAGAAAATATTTTTATTCTTATTTTATTTAAAAAAAATATCTGGTTCGCTATAACTAAAGCTCTGATACCATTCTTTGTAACACCCCCATAAAGCGGGTATCACAATGGTGGATCGATTAGCAAATAGCTTACAAGGCACAAATCATAATTATATGATTTTTGAAATACAATTGATATTAACATTATCTTGGTACAAGTGTTCAAATCGTTGAATATCATTTGTCATAAATATCCCAGTAAAAGATAAATCCCCCGTCATTTTTATGCTCCTAAATGATGTTCAGTCCATGCTCAAATAATCTTGCTTAATTACCTGAGAAAAACATGCTTAAAACATTCAACATAAAGTTGGTGAATTCATAGAGTTTTGGGTAAAATCATAGTTTAGAACTTTAAATGTCCTACATAGTGCTGTTCAATATTTGATTATAAAATCAAGTTCAAAGTGTCCAATTATTCCATTCATTAATATGCTAAACAATATAAAATTAAGTTTAGGAATGCAAACCTTACAGATAGTATCATTGCACAAAGCTATATACTACAAAATAATTACATTTCTTCCTATTTCCAAAACTGAAGCTTAACCTTCCATAGTCCTCAACAGATGAGAACGTAGTGTCCTACAAAAAGACACCCAAACCTAGTTCCAACATGGTATACATCTGTTGTCCTGGCCAAGGCACAGTGAGCATGACTCACCCAGATGGGGATGGTCAATCCCAAATAGATCTATTTATAACATTCGGGCAATTTCCCATAATTTAACAGTTTCTACAATAGGCAAATGTAATTAAAGATAACAGTTCAATTTGCGTTCTATAAAAGAATTATCAATCATGTTGTCAAAACAGGTTACAGTTCAGTTTACATTCTATAAAATAAATTATAGTTATATTGTCAAACAAGTTACAGTTATTTAATAGCATGTCTCCCCCTCGCGGGTTAGTAAAATCATAAAAAGATTTAAAATACGAGGCTATGAACTCACCTGTATAATACAGCTCGAGGATGATCAAGTATACAATTTACAAAGCACACAGTACATCGAATACCTAAGTAATTAAGTAGGTCTCAGTATATGTATAAATATAAAATGCATACAGTTTGATTAGCCGTGCGTTTATTCTTGTTATCACAATATAGTTAATTATTTTTATATATACTGTTATGATGATAATTAAGTGTGCATGTTGTCCGTTTACTGTTTCCACGTACCTCTGATGTTTATAAAACATGTATGATATCGTAATCTTTATAAATAAATTATTAAATTTATTTAATAGTTTATAAGTTTCCAAAAATAACTAATAATTAATTATTATTAATTAATCTTCATTTAAAACATGTTACCAGTTAGTAAAAATATATTATTTTTAATCCAAAACTATTAGAATAATCATTCGTGTACCAATAGTGGCTTATTTAGGCCAACAGTGGGTATCTTAGTAAAAACAGTGGCTACAACAACGGTCAGTGGAAACAGTGGTCAACATTTAGGCTAAGGGGGTAACTTTAAATCTACCAGTGGTAACTGTATAGCTAACAGTGGAAACTGTTAAGCTAACCGTGGGAACTGTAAAGCTAACAATGGAAACTGTTAAGCTAACAGAGGGAACTGTAAAGTTAACAGTGGAAACTGTTAAGCTAACAGTGGGATCTTATAACAGTCGATGGTATACAATACATTAACAGTGGTAATATGCTACATGTAGATCTATATGACAACATAAACATACCCTTATCGCTATATACATCTCGACAGCCTATCAGCAGTCCCAAACGCCCCCTTAGACCTTTCTGCTATTCCTAACGCACCCTAATCAGTAGATCTAAACACTCCCGAGGTTGCTGCTCCAACATCCACTCTAGACGCCATGCATGTCGCTCCAACAGCAGACCCAAATAGCCCTTCTGTCTGCTGTAAAACGTAGATCCAAACAGCCCTTCTGTCTGCTGTAAAACACAGATCCAAACAGCCCTTCAGTCTGCTGTAAAACGCAGATCCAAACGGCCCTTCTGTCTGCTGTAAAACGCAGATCCAAACAGCCAGTCTGTCTGCGTTCTTCCACCAGCCAACAAACACCCCCTTCGCTTTATAAACCCGCAACAATGAACACCCCTTAACAGCTCCGCTACAGATCTATTATATAGCAAGGTAAACACCCCTTGGCTGTACATAGTTCCGAGACAAACACCCTCTATAACATGGACAGTGGCGACGACCACTTGCTGGTGGAGATGGTGGTCACGAAGGAGATGAACAGTGGCGGCTAGACAAAGGTGGTGGTGAGGATGCATGTGACGGTTGGAGTATGTGGAGATGGTGACGGGGCTATGGTGGTGATGGAGCCATGAGAAGGTGGCGGGTGATGGCTAGGAGCCACGAAATGGTGGTGGCTGTTGGTGGTTGTACGGCGGAAACAACCAAGCAAATGTGGTAGGGGTCGATTTTGATGATGGATTAAGTAGATCTATAAGATCTAAGCAATATGGACGGTTTTCTAAAGTGATGAAGGTGGCCGGAAGTTGGCCGGAAAATGTCGTCGGAAAAGTGGCGGCTGCCATCTTTAAGATGTGTGTGTGTAAGTGGAGGCGAGGGTTAGAAATGAGCAACAAACCCTAATTTCTATTTTTATATGTGCTAGTTAGTTACAAGGTGGAAGATTTTCATACTATAGGGAGTAAAACGCCCAAGTTTTATTATTACTTCGTTAATAATTGGTTCGAGACTCGTTCGTGATTTATAAAAGTTGATTCGTCTTACGAAAACCGCGTCATTAATCTTAAAATGATTTCTCCGATAAAATGAAGTATTTATATGTCTTATAAATATAAATAAGGTGTGCGTTCATTTAAACGACGATTATTTGTCGTATATCGTTTTAATAGAAATACTTCTCATTAACTCTCTTCGTACATTATTAAAATGAAATATTAAATAATTTAATAAATCATTTTATCAAGTATCCCTCGACAATAATTTATGTAATTAAATTACTAAATTGTCGGTACGTAGATTGTGCGACCTTTGTCTTGTTTTCAATTCCAATATTTTTTGTATTATTCAAAGTAGATTTTGAAATATACTTTATTATCATTTAATGTATGAAAATTTATCGGGTTTCACACCATCCACATGCCCTCTTGAGTTTCGTCCTCAAAACTCGATTATTATTACTAGGTTGAGAAATGTTCTAGTATCATTGGGTAAACTTTTATTATATTTTCATCATGGTAAAATCATGGATTTTACACGAAATATTCGAAAAATTAATTAACAACTAAAAATAAAAATGAAAAGATATATAAAATATAAAGGAAATTGATGTAGTGTTTTTGCTACCCTTTAGGAAAAGGGATAGGCAAAATAGTGGTAAGCGTTAAGTGTCGGTTTAGGAAAACCGAGCACTAATGACCCTTATGAAGTTCAAGTTCGTTTCCCAAGGAGGTTAGTGTGTTGTGTAATGAATTGATTTCGATTTGTGATTATATTGTGAAAAGAGAAAATAGAAATGGGGTGAGAAGAGAATGACGGTTACGAAGACGGATCGAGCTAACACGAAAAAGTCGTTCACGTAAAACCGTAAAAAGCTACAAATTAAAAAAAATTTAAACCTAAAAATTAATTAAAAGCTAAACTAAGTCTAAATAATATAAATAAGAATAAAAATCCCAATAAAAATATTTTAAAACCTTTTATTAATTAAATATTCAATTTTAAATGCAAATTAAAGCCCTAAAATTAAATATAATTAATCAAAATGTCCAAAATATTATTTTATTGAACTAATAAGTTACTTATATTATTTAAAGACTAAAAAGTATTTTTCCTAAATTTTAAAAACTATTTTTCTATTTTTAAAACACTAAAAACTATTTTTAAACTAAAATAATTATAAAAAATAATAAATAATGCTAAAAATAATTTGACACTTTTAAAAATCCTAAATTATACTAAAGAATAGTAGAAAATGAAAAAGTTTGAAAAATATAAAAATTTTCACTAAAAGACAAAACTGATAATAATTAAACCCTAATTAATCTAAATTTAATTCTAAAAAATAAATAAAAGGTGAACAGTAGAAACTTTTCGAACTAAAAATCTTAAAATGTTTTTCTAAATCTAAGAAAAATCTTAAAACTGAAAAATAATTGTTTTTTACACTAAATGCCAAAAACAGTATAATAAAAAGTATTTAAAAATGCAATTTAACCTAAAAAATAACAAATGAACAGTAAATTAAAAACTAATTAAACAGAAAAATCAGAAATAAAATTAGAAAAATATAGAAACTGGTTTGAAGTCCTAAATCTTAAATTTAGTCACTAAAGACAAAAAAGTCCATTTTCTGAAAGGGACATGTGACATTGTTTTGTCTGTTTGCTTAGCAGTGGAAACAATAATGCTAGCAGGGAGAACCTTGTTCCCACTGTTAGTGTATTTTCAAGGTCAGTTGACCTAATAAGCTTAGGAAAGCTTATTTGTGTCTTTTTCTTGGGCAATAAGGCACTCCCACAACCAGTTGGGTTGTGGGAAGTCAATAGCAACACAAAAAACATAAGTCACTTCACACAATCAATCACAAAAACCCCTAACAAGTTACTGATTTTACTTGTGCGGGTCTGGTGAACAGTTACTGATTTACTTGGCACAAAAATGATTTTCAAAGCTTCAATTCTTGCACTCAATCCAATCAAATGACATAAAAACTATTACCAACCCTAGGGTGAACCAATATCTAACATTGATCAAGATTTGATGAACAAATTCACATGAAAACTGGAAGAAATATGATTACTGAATTTAGCTATAATAACCAAAATTTTTAGCATGCAATCTTGTTTTAAACCTTACCAAACTGAAATCAAATCATCAACTAGCACAAAGGTGTCTAGATGGATTTTAACCCAAAAGTTGTTTAAACCTTAAGCTTAAACCATACTCCCAAACACCCCTTTAATTTCAGAAAACCAATTTTATCAAACAAAATCAAATCAAATCCAAACCAAATTGATTCAAACTTACTCTAACATGCATACAAACCTATTAAGCTAATATTAAACCACTTAACACACACATGAACAAATTTCTTCACAAAGTCACATAAATCAGAAATATCACAGATTTTGAAAACTGAAACAAGGACTGAGATAGTTACCTTGTGGGACCCACATCCAGGTCCCATAATGGCTGCATAGCCATCTCCCTTCAGGCTGGGGCCTGAGCAGAACTTTTGGGCTGCTGGTATTACTTGGTACAAAAAAGTGGAAAATGGAAATGGAAATGAGGGTCTTGATTGCCCCTTTTTTTGGTTCCTGCACAACCACAACAAAGAAAGAGAAAATCTCCAAGTATCAAAATGCCATAAGCTTGTAGCTTATGGCTTTTGATACAGTAAACTTAGTCAGAAAAAATAAAAAAAAACTGATTCTTTCTTCAAAAATCTTATAAACTTGAATTTTCAGAAAACTGAATAAACAACTTGGAAATCTTGGACACGTTTTAAAACAAGTATAAACTCAGAAAACCAAGACCCCAATTCCACTTTCACTTCTTTAGAACCTTGGATTTCTGAAAATCTAAAACCTTTTTAAAACCCTTTTTTTTTAAAATTGAAATTTCACAATGTTAACCAAACAGAAATGATGGAACTCAGATTATGCTAATAATAATACCAACTTTTAAATATAAAAAGGAATTACTTTTAACATAAAAACACCAACTTTTATAACTTAAAAAGGGATTACAATATTTTTTAGCAAAAATCTGGAACAAGAGTATCAAATGAAATCCTAGTGCCTTATATAGTGGCTATAGAATAATCTAGAATCAGAAAACCCTAATGGCATGAAATACCAATGCTACCCTTGGTCTTTGCTTGAATATCTTGGTCAAAAATCGTCCATGTGATTTCTGAAAGGTTCTTGTGATGTCCAGCTGTTAGCAAGTGATCTCAAGCGTTCATTTGTGCTTGGGGTCAAAGGAATAAGTATCAAACGTTGATCTTGTCGGGTTTAGGGTTTTGAGGGAAAGGGACGTTGCAGGGGTGGTCCTACCCAACACATGGGTGTGTTGGGTTCACGTTTTGGGTGTGGGAAGGGTTTAGGATGGAGTGAATTACTTTTCTAGAAATTATGGGAAGAAAACCCTTTGTTTTAAAGTTAATTGAAGCTGGGGATTTTAGGGTTTAAGGGGTGATTAAAGGTGGGTTTAATCTATTTTGGGGTTAATAGGTTTTAAAAAGATGTTTTGGTGGGAAAATTAAAAAGGTTGACTGGGTGTTGACCCAGTTTAATAATAAACTGGGTGGTGGTGGGTGTGGGTTTGGACGGGCATGGGTTTGGGTAAAAGGATAGGGTCGGGTATTTGGGTGACGTGGAGGGATAGCATTGGTGGTTATATGTTTCTTGTCTGGTCAGTTTAGCCCCTTGACTATCATTTTGTTTTCACTTTGTAAAAACAGCCAATAACTCCATATTCCTTTGTAAACAAGTTTGGTTAACTTGTCATTTTTGGCACAAGTTACTTTCAACTATGAATAAGGACATCTTTTGTAATATCTTCATTCTCCAAGGACTACTCTTGTAAATTCTTGATAATTTAGGGACCCAAATGCAATAAATGAGATTTGCAAGGGTATAAATTGACAAGTCTTCAATTCTTGAGGGACCAATCTTGTATTCCTTCAATTCTTCAAGGACCATTTTGGAAAATCATGATTCAGGTCCGGTTCATTGTGCGGCTTCGTTTCCCGTGTTTGTTTTTGATTGATTCTTGTGATCTTTTTGTCATTTCCTCAATATCCGTACCTAAAATACACAAGCAACAAACACGAGCATATATTTGGCAGTTTTAATGATATTTAATGCATTTTAAGCCCGATTTGGACGATGAGACTATGTATAAAAGCAGTCTCATCACTCTCCCATACTAAACCATTGCCGTGCTCTCACGCAATGCTAGAATAAAGTATCGTAGCACCTCCAAAATTCAATTTTATTTAATTTTATTGAATGATATACTAGCTACACTACTACTATTCCTACTACTTGCGTTTTAGACATAATGTATGATTTTCATCACAAAATGGGACGTTTAGGTTCATAGAATAAGAACACGTGAATGCTTCGTTAGAAATAATTTCATCGTCCTCGATTTTTACCCCAATTCCATGCCAAGCGTGCAACGAGATCATTGTCATTATAAGTTAGTAATGCTAACACTACTCATATGCCCTAATCACGTACTTATCCTCCCATTATTCCTAGGTTGTATCTTTTATATTTTATTTTGTCTTGAATGTTTCACGAAGATACATTGTTTGACTTATGCGAAAATAGAGATTTAGGTCTAAAAATAAAGTCCTAACGGTGTAACTAAGACCATCAAATCAATAACCCCTCCTAATAGACAACGATGTTAAAAAATTAAGTTGACAAGAAGAATCGATAAACACGGTTTTATAACGGTTTTGAACATGAGACTTATTACCAAGACTTTTATACGCCCCCTAACGGAAGGGCCTTATTATCTTTGGTTTACCTCCATCTTTTATTCAACTTCGCCATGAATCTTTTATTATGACTTCGGTCTTGCCTTGCCTTTTATTATCCGCCTCATCGGTGGTTTTATTAGCCAAAGACGTATATCCTCACGCTAAAGCAAATTTTGGATTTTTAAAGCTTCGAAGATTAAGGCTTGATTCACTTTCAGTTTTGCATAGATTTTTCGGCCTTGTGAGCTTCAAATTGTTTGCTAGATTTAGGTGAGCACTTGAAATCTTATTATTGGGTGAAGCTTTTGATTATTCGGGTGCCAATACTTCAAAACCGTGACGCTGCCGATACCTTAATGTCTCCCCAATTTAATTACACGGAAGCTACTAGAAAAGACTAGAAACCCAACAATCCTAACTAAACCGCTAAGTCAATATTTATTAAGCAAAAAAAAAATAATTACAAGCGAAGGGAGAATAAGCAAATAATGAGAACACATGAGTTTTTGAAAGAATACGAGTACTCTACGTTTAGCATAGTAACTTATAATTAACTCTATCATTTCTCGTCCTCATTTAAGAGACTTAGCCTAATGTGAAGTTAAGGAATCAAAGCTAAGTGCTCAACACGCACGGTCGAGTCAAAAATTACTCTTATTCTCGCCATCGGAAAACCTACATTCGTGACTTCAAACACTTATAAAATATGAGAAAATTTTTTAAAATTTGGCCATTTTTAGCCTTATTTTGCAACAAAACGATAAACAAAAAGATAAAATTTGGAAAGCGTGAAGGTTTGGCAAGGCAATTATCTATTCACCCCCCATACTAAAGTTAAACATTGTCCTCAATGTTTCGAGTCTAGGGGTGTAAACACCCCCATACTAGAGACGTAGTCGAATGCCTAATCTAGCATGGAAAGGGTGTAACCAATAAATTAATAGCCGTTTATGAAGTGTGCTAAAAACCTAAGGATAGAACATCAAAGGATATATCATTTGGATATTGAGAAAGTCTTCAAAGCAAACGATCGAGTGCTACCATAAAACGAACATGAGAGGCTCCAATCGTGAAGATTATGATCTAAAAACCACAATGCACAAACAACCACGGAACAAAGGTTGGAAGGGCAAAAATCCCCTCACATTAGACTAATTAGAAAGCAATAATATGTACATGGATAAGCATGGGTTTCCCCCACGAGGCACCTTTTTTTTTTATAACTGAGTCAAAAGCTCGACTCGAATCCCCATAAATGTGATCATTTAGGGATAATCATGGTATGGTCAATTTTTAGTGGGGCTTACATGATAAACAAGGCCCAAAAACAACCGGTATTAAGGACTAAGTCCTTTGATGGTGCAAAATACCGGGATTGAAGTTGGCGTTCTCGTTTTCATTGGAAAAACAAATCAACGCCACTCCATCGTGTGTCAACACAAACCCAAAGGGTTTCAAGAAAATAGTTGAGAGGAAATAGAAGGGTGGGACAATGGGTGAGTCATAATAACATTGAGCTACTCGAGGTAGACTCGCACCAATCAAATAGAAAGATTCTCCATTTATTGCATCGGTGGAAGACCGAGATTTCCCTTTATAAGCAATTCCGGGATCAAATATCTCGTCCTAGGTGGAGAAAGGGGAGGGAACATAAGGGGCTTCCCCCACACTAGGTCCACACAAAGCATCGTCAAAAGGAGAAGACGAGCTTGTAGTACTCAATACACGTGGTGATGACGGAGTTAGAGTTGTAGAAAAATCTTTTAAATTTAATTCAAAATATTTACCTTTTTCATCTTTTAAACTCTCCTTGTGAAAAATTCGACTTAATTATGTCAAAAATATTTGGTGTTTCTAAAGCAATGTTAGTCACACTAAAAATTTTCACATTTGAAAACCGTTTTGGTAAAGGTGGTGGTAAGTTCTCAAAACGTTTGTCGATAAAGAAAACTCCCCCATCGGGATCAACATATTCATCATCCGAAGAATCATTCGTGATTGTAATCGTAGGCTTAACACTCTTAACCTCCACCGACGGAGGGGATGGAACTTCATTTTTCTCAACTTTTAAAACTCTTTTTGAAATCTTTTTGCAAATGTTTTTGATAGGATTAACATTGTTCAAAGACGTGATAGAATACACATGAGAAAGTGTGGAGTTTTGAGTTGCATTTATGACGAGTTCTTCCTCATTGAAACGAAGAGTGATTTTCCTAGCATGCACATCGATAAGTGCTCTCGAGGTATCCAAAAATGATCGACCTAAAATTAGAGGAACTTTAGGATCGATGGGGATGTCAACAACAATAAAGTCTACGGGATAGTAGAACTTTCCAACTTTCACGAAGACGTCCTCGGCTACTCCACAAGCTAGAATCGTAGAATGATCGGCCATCTCGATTGACATTCTTGAAGGAGTGAGATTGGGAAGATTGAGCGATTTAAAAATCTCAAGAGGCATCAAAGTAATACTAGCACCAAGATCGGCCAAGGCGTAGCATTCCTCCATATCTTGTATAGCACATGGGATTAAAAACTTGCCGGGATCACCGACTTTTTGAGGTATGCGGCTAAGAAAAACCGATGAATAACTAGACGATTTTTGCAATTTCTCTTTGTTATTCAACATACTTTTGAAGTTCGCGGCAAATCGAGGCATCATGACCAAGGCGTCGGCAAAACTTATATTAAAATGCAAGTCACGAAACATTTTCATAAAAAGTTCAAATTGATAATTATTTCGTTCTTGTGCCTTTTCCTTGTTTCGTCTTGAAGGGTAAGGTAAGGGTGGTGTGGGTTGGGGCATAGGCATAGGCATCGGCCTTGGAATCTCGGGTTCCACAATTGGTATTGGTTCAACCGTAGGTGTGGTTTGAGCGGTACTTCGTGGGCTTTGAATTTGCTCCTTTTCTATCACCACCTCGGGTTCTTTCTCTTTTTCCTTCTCCATAGAAGTACTTGGACGAGAAATGGGTTCTTTGAAAGTTTTACCACTACGAGTAGTAATAACCTTCAATTCTCCTTTCGGGTTCACGATGGTATCACTACGAAGACCACCCGAAGAAGAAGGTTTACACATGATAGCTTCAAACATTTTTCCCATTCGGTCTTCAAACTTAGATTGCCTAGCATCCGCTTTTAACAATTCTTGCTTAATCTCATGTTGACCTTGCTCCATTTTTTGTTGATTTTGTTGGAGTCATTGAACATTTCCTTCCATTTTATTAGCATGAGTCTTAAGTTCATTAGCAAGTTCGTTTTTAAGCTCGTTTTTCAACTTGGATCTTAAGCTAACCATTTCACGTTGCATATTATCAAACTTAGCATCATTTGCTTTAGCATAATTCAAAAACTCTCCTTGAAGATTTTTGGTGTGATCATTTTGAAAACCTTGTGTGGTAGTTTGAAAATCACGGTTTTGGTTTTGGTTTGAAATTTGCCCATTTCCACTTTGATAATTACCCTTGTTGTAATTACGTTGATTGCCTTGATAATTACTACCTTGATTGTTGTTTCGATAGTTATTAGCATTTTGATTTTGTGGAGCTTGATTTTGGCGGGAACCTTGACCGTTTTGGTTATAAGTTCCCGTGGCTACATAAGCATTCGAAGTGTTACCATCCGCGGTAATGCACTCGGAAAGATCATGAGCTCCACCACACGACAAACAACTCTTAGCAACCGCTTTAACCGAAGCGAAATTCGAAGCTTCTTGAGCTTTCCAATGGGACATAAGGTTAGCAAATCTATCAAAAAACCAATTTTCTTCATTTGCTTCATCATGTAAGGAGTTAATGCTACGAGACGATGACGAGCCCATTTTGGCAACACTCGGTGTGTTACGAGGGCTATAAACCTTAGACCTATTCTCAATTATCACCAAAGCTTCCTCAACCGTTTTACACAAAAAATTACCACCCGCGGCGGCATTTAAATAATCTCTTTCATGATCATTAAGTCCATTGTAAAACGTGTCAATTTGATGCAAGTCGGAAAAACCGTGATGAGGACATTCATGTAACATCTCCTTAAACCTATTCCAAGCCGTTGAAAAACTTTCATCTGATTCTTGTGAAAACTTTGAAATCTCGTTTTTTAAATGCGTAGTCTTAGAGGGCGGAAAAAATTGGTTCACGAATTTTGAGACGAGATCCTTCCACGTCAATATAGAACTGGGTGGCTCTTTCGCTAACCAAATTTTAGCGGGCCCCGCTAAGGAATACGGAAAAAGCATCATCTTAATCGAGTCATTCGAGACATCCTTAAATTTGCATGTAGCGGTAAGACGATTGAATTAGCGGATATGGTTGTGTGGATTCTCCTTCTCATCACCACGGAATTTTTTGTTTTGGATCATCGACAACAAACCCGTTTTCACCTCAAAATACTCCGCAAGGATAGCGGGAATCACAATAGCCTCTCCATAACCCTCGGTGGGTGCTTGAAGTAACTCCATCATAGTTCGATTCGCCATGGTTGGTGCTTCTCTTACAATGGGTTCGTCAATAGGAGACTCCTCACTAGAATGATTTGGAGTGGGAGTTTTGTTCTTTCGTTTACGTGCACGTCTTGCTTGATTACGAGTTAGCATAAACGTCACGTACAACGAGGGGACGAGCAAAGAAGATTCTTTTTGGTGTTTTGTATTTTTCAATTTTTTTTGTGGTTTTTGATTGTATTAACCTTTTTGGAAATTGGTGAATGTATTAAGTAGACACAAATCTACAAATCTCCTCCTTAATCAAATATCTCGATTAAAGAAGCCTCAAGGAATGAAAACGATCACGTGAAGTGAACGCCTTCGATGACTTTAGAACGTTGGTGGAACACCAAAACGTTCAAGAGGGTTTAATCAAATGAAACCAAGAAAATATATATGATATGTAATAATACTCTGGGCGGTAAAACCCTCGATTAGCTCTCAAAATCAAATACTCACAAGCAAGCGAGGAAACGAGGCGGCGCGAAGCACTTAAGAGCATTTTTCCTTAGGATATATTGTATAATATCCGCCTTATACCCACCTTATAGTTTGTATTTTCAAGATTAAGCTTCACGAAAGTATTTATCTTTTTTTGCCTTTTTCTTTGGTTTGAGATTCGAATACAATGATTGGGTAATGACCTCCCAAGTCAAGGTTGTGATTTCTCACGTATTTGGAGTACTTGTGAATTTATTGTTCTATGTATACACTATAGTAATAGTATTCACACAAAAACCGAAAACCGATAATACGTATTAGTAGAGTGCTACTAATACAAATACTAATTATGGTTAGTATATAAAAACACAATGCCAATCAAAACACAACACGCCTCCCAGGCAGCAACGCCAAAAATTGATGTAGTGTTTTTGCTACCCTTTAGGAAAAGGGATAGGCAAAATAGTGGTAAGCGTTAAGTGTCGGTTTAGGAAAACCGAGCACTAATGACCCTTATGAAGTTCAAGTTCGTTTCCCAAGGAGGCTAGTTAGTTGTGTAATGAATTGATTTCGATTTGTGATTATATTGTGAAAAGAGAAAATAGAAATGGGGTGAGAAGAGAATGACGGTTACGAAGTCAGATCGAGCTAAGACGAAAAAGTCGTTCACGTAAAACCGTAAAAAGCTACAAATTAAAAAAATTTAAACCTAAAAATTAATTAAAAGCTAAACTAAGTCTAAATAATATAAATAAGAATAAAAATCCAATAAAAATATTTTAAAACCTTTTATTAATTAAATATTCAATTTTAAATGCTAATTAAAGCACTAAAATTAAATATAATTAATCAGAATGTCCAAAATATTATTTTATTGAACTAATAAGTTACTTATATTATTTAAAGACTAAAAAGTATTTTTCATAAAATTTAAAAACTATTTTTCTATTTTTAAAACACTAAAAACTATTTTTAAACTAAAATAATTATAAAAATAATAAAATAATGCTAAAAATAATTTGACACTTTTAAAAATCCTAAATTATACTAAAGAACAGTAGAAAAATGAAAAAGTTTGAAAAATATAAAATTTTTCAGTAAAAGACAAAACTGATAATAATTAAACCCTAATTAATCTAAATTTAATTCTGAAAAATAAATAAAAGGTGAACAGTAGAAACTTTTTGAACTAAAAATCTTAAAATGTTTTTCTAAATCCTAGAAAAATCTTAAAACTGAAAAATAATTGTTTTTTACACTAAATGCCAAAAATAGTATAATAAAAAGTATTTAAAAAATGCAATTTAACCTAAAAAATAGCAAATGAACAGTAAATTAAAAACTAATTAAACAGAAAAATTAGAAATAAAATTAGAAAAATATAGATACTAGTTTCAAGTCCTAATTCTTAAATTTAGTCACTAAAGACAAAAAATCCATTTTCTGAAAGGGACATGTGACATTGTTTTGTCTGTTTGCTTAGCAGTGGAAACAATAATGCTAGCAGGGGGAACCTTGTTCCCACTGTTAGTTTATTTTCAAGGTCAGTTGACCTAATAAGCTTAGGAAAGCTTATTTGTGGCTTTTTCTTGGGCAATAAGGCACTCCCACAACCAGTTGGGTTGTGGGAAGTCAATAGCAACACAAAAAACACAAGTCACTTCACACAATCAATCACAAAAAGCCCTAACAAGTTACTGATTTTACTTGTACATGTCTGGTGAACAGTTATTGATTTACTTGGCACAAAAATGATTTTCAAAGCTTCAATTCTTGCACTCAATCCAACCAAATGACATAAAAACTATTACCAACCCTAGGGTGAACCAATATCTAACATTGATCAAGATTTGATGAACAAATTCACATGAAAACTAGCAGAAATATGATTACTGAATTTAGCTATAATAACCAAAATTTTTAGCATGCAATCTTGTTTTAAACCTTACCAAACTGAAATCAAATCATCAACTAATACTACTACTACTAGCACAAAGGTGTCAAGATGGATTTTAACCCAAAAGCGGTTTAAACCTTAAGCTTAAACCATACTCCCAAACACCCCTTTAATTTCAGAAAACCAATTTTGTCAAACAAAATCAAATCAAATCCAAACGAAATTGATTTAAAACTTACTCTAACATGCATACAAACCTATTAAGCTAATATTAAACCACTTAACACACACATGAACAACTTTCTTCACAAAGTTACATAAATCAGAAATATCACAGATTTTGAAAACTGAAACAAGGACTGAGATAGTTACCTTGTGGGACCCACATCCAGGTCCCACAATGGCTACATACCCATCTCCCTTCAAGCTGGGACCTGAGCAGAACTCTTAGGCTGCTGGTATTACTTGTAACAAAAAAATGGAAAATGGAAATGGAAATGAGGGTCTTGATTGCCCCTTTTTTTGGTTCCTGCACAACCACAACAAACAAGGAGAAAATATCTAAGTATCAAAATGCCATAAGCTTGTAGCTTATGGCTTTTGATACAGTAAACTTAGTCAGAAAAAATAAAAAAAACTGATTCTTTCTTCAAAAATCTTATAAACTTGAATTTTCAGAAAACTGAATAAACAACTTGGAAATCTTGGACACGTTTTAAAACAAGTATAAACTCAGAAAACCAAGACCTCAATTCCACTTTCACTTCTTTAGAACCTTGGATCTCTGAAAATCTAAAACCTTTTTAAAACCCTTTTTTTTTTAATTGAAATTTCACAATGTTAACCAAACAGAAATGATGGAACTCAGATTATGCTAATAACAATACCGACTTTTAAATATAAAAAGGAATTACTTTTAACATAAAAACACCAACTTTTATAACTTAAAAAGGGATTACAATATTTTTTAGCAAAAATCTGGAACAAGAGTATCAAATGAAATCCTAGTGCCTTATATAGTGGCTACAGAATAATCTAGAATCAGAAAACCCTAATGGCATGAAATGCCAATGCTACCCTTGGTCTTTGCTTGAATATCTTGGTCAAAAATCGTCCATGTGATTTCTGAAAGGTTCTTATGATGTCCAGCTGTTAGCAAGTGATCTCAAGCGTTCATTTGTGCTTGGGGTCAAAGGAATAAGTATCAAATGTTGATCTTGTCGGGTTTAGGGTTTTGAGGGAAAGAGACGTTGCAGGGGTGGTCCTACCCAACACATGGGTGTGTTGGGTTCACGTTTTGGGTGTGGGAAGGGTTTAGGATGGAGTGAATTAATTTTCTGGAAATTATGGGAAGAAAACCCTTTGTTTTAAAGTTAATTGAAGCTGAGGATTTTAGGGTTTAAGGGGTGATCAAGGGTGGGTTTAATCTATTTTGGGGTTAATAGGTTTTAAAAATATGTTTGGGTGGGAAAATTAAAAGGGTTGACTGGGTGTTGACCCAGTTTAATAATAAACTGGGTGGTGGTGGGTGTGGGTTTGGACGGGCATGGGTTTGGGTAAAAGGGTAGGGTCGGGTATTTGGGTGACGTGGAGGGATAGCATTGGTGGTTATATGTTTCTTGTCTGGTCAGTTTAGCCCCTTGACTATCATTTTGTTTTCACTTTATAAAAATAGCCAATAACTCCATGTTCCTTTGTAAACAAGTTTGGTTAACTTTTCATTTTTGGCACAAGTTACTTTCAACTATGAATAAGGACATCTTTTGTAATATCTTCATTCTCCAAGGACTACTCTTGTAAATTCTTGATAATTTAGGGACCCAAATGCAATAAATGAGATTTGCAAGGGTATAAATTGACAAGTCTTCAATTCTTGAGGGACCAATCTTGTATTCCTTCAATTCTTCAAGGACCATTTTAGAAAATCATGATTCGGGTCCGGTTCATTGTGCGGCTTCGTTTCCCGTGTTTGTTTTTGATTGATTCTTGTGATTTTTTTGTCATTTCCTCAATATCCGTACCTAAAATACACAAGCAACAAACACGAGCATATATTGGCAGTTTTAATGATATTTAATGCATTTTAAGCCCGATTTGGACGATGAGACTATGTATAAAAGCAGTCTCATCAGAACTCAAATAGAAAATATTTTTGCATTTTTTTAAAACTAAATCAAACAAACAAAGAAACAAAAGAAAATAAAAATGAAAACGTAAAGGAATTATTGTACCAAATCTATCAAACCGGACGGTTCGAATAACTTCGGGTTCTATCCACGGGGTTTGGAAATAAACCGGGGCGAATAGAAATATGAACGAGGCACAAAATATAAAACGGGGTGGTTGGGCGGGTTATGATAAAACAAGGATAATTGGTTATAAACTCGAAGAACGGATGTTGAACAAGTTAAAACACAATTAGAAACGGGTTTTGGGTAAGGCTTGGTGAAAATAAAAGAAGCAAAAACAAATATTTTTTTAAAATATTTTTTTTGAGAAGCCGGCGGCAACTTTTTGTGCCGGTCGGCAAGTTGCGGACTGTTGAGAGATGCCGGTCGGAAACTACCCGTGCTGGTTTGGCAAGTTGGGAACTGTTTGGGAGAGTCCGGCGGCAGAAGGAGATGCCGGTCGGCAAAGTTGATTTTGCTGAAAAAAATTGATTTTTTTTGGCACTTATAATCTTAGAACACTTAAAAAAAACTTTTTTGGGGGTTTGATGAAATAATCACTAAAAAGCGTAATCTAAACACACTTTTTTTTAAAACACAATAAGCACGAATTATATGAACGAAACACTATACGGAACAAAGATTCAAAACATGAAAAGCACAAAACACAAATCCCCGGCAACGGCGCTAAAAACTTGATGCGTTCTTTGTGAGTGTACACAAGTTTTAAATTTATACAAGGCTTACCGAATAAGCTAAAAACACACGGGAAAGTATGACCCCTTCGTTTGTAGCTAGCTTGTTGTGGTAAGCCGAGGTCGTTCACTGGGATTTAGGTGTTTCCGGTTGTAAAGAATCTTAGTAACAATGTATCGTTAGTGGTAAAAATGGTTGTCACTCCCAAAATTACCATACAAGTAACAATTAAGCAATAAGCAAACAAGTAACACGAATATGATTAAGCTAATAACTTGAGAACAATAATATTAAAGACAACACTTGCTTGGATTAGTTAATAATATTTGGATTCTTCATAAGAGGATGGTTTTGATAAATCGATTACAAGTAAAGAAGATGATGGTCACACATTCCAATCTTTGATTTTAAAGTATATAACCCTCGCGAAAGATCATACATCCATGAAATCAAGCATTAAGACAAATCAACCAATTCAAGGACTATGTTTAGTTTAACGAGTTTGATTCACGGTCGTTTCACAAAATCATTAACAATCACACTTAGCTTCCTTTTGCATAATCATACCACTAAAGAAATGGTCAATACAATAGATAATCGTCCATAGACAAAACGATTATAACTAGTTGGTGAATGATAACCCTTTAGACCTATGAAATCATCAACAACTAATCAAGTATGATAAGCAAATGGAATGGAACTTAAGCACAATTGGATTTCAAACATAACATGAAATTGATCAAAACAATAATAAAAGATAAACAATCCTCATGTCACAACATCATCCAAACAAGTGTAAAGAAAAATACTCCATGATCATATTAATCAACAAACATTCAAAATGTTTAACATCATGAAAGTAACAAAAGTTTACCCAAACTATGATTACAATAAGTAAATGGAAGAAATTAGAGCAATCCTTAGGCCTCCAATTGACTACAAGTTTTGTGGTCTTTCGGGTTATGTAAATGAAATTCGTATTTGATATTTGAGGCAGATTTTGGAGAGGTTTGGTGAAGGTTGGTGGTGATTTAGGTATCAAGAAACACTACCAATCATAAGGGTAATGATCACCTAGAGTTTGGCAAGGTTATTTTGATGATTGGAGCTCCAAAAACGTCACTTTTTGGCACACCAATATTAAATCCGAGAATGGTGACTTTCACCAAGGTTGGGAGAGTTCCCTTGGTGAATAATGAGGTTGGTTATGAGATTGATGAGAGATATGTTACAATGACCCTCAAGGGTCTTATTTATAGATAAATTCAAGGCCTTTGTCTTTAATGCATGAACTTGGAGCCAAAGAAATATACTTGGAGCCAAAGAAAATAACTTGGAGCCAAAGCAAATAACTTGGAGCCAAAGATATTTTCTTGGTGGCAAAGTACTTCTAGAATCCAATAGAAGCTTCATGAAGGCTTGGAGTGCATTTATGTAGACAAAATTCTGCCTACACAAAAGTAGGTGGCAACTTTGCATGTTGATGAACTTGTGCTTGTCTTGAAACACTTGTTCTTGCATTCGGAATTGATCTTCAAAGGCTTGTACTTGTCGGGATTCCTTCGTATATGCATGAATCGTCATTTATTCTTTCTTTCTTTGTATTTTCTTCACTTTCCTTGATCTTGGCTAACTAACAACACAAAACACAACTTCACACATATATGAGCTAAATAGCTCGTTAGTATAACCAAAAACCATGCAAAATATACGGATAACGCTCAAGAAAACATGTTGGATTTGAGCGTTATCAGTTCTAGAGAGAAGAAAAGAGATAGATAGTTTTAGTTTGTGTGTGAAAAATAATGAAGTGTATTATTAGTTAATAGGTTAATTGTAATGAGTTAAAAACTATGTTGTAGGCATGTAAATGTGGTAGCAAGTTAAACATAACATAGGCTAAAATTTTAAACTTTCCTCTTTGGTGTTAACTTGGTTTTTGGCCGGTTATGGGCTCCCCATGGGGGTGAATAATTCAAAATTTTACTTGTGGTATTTAGTAAAAAGGTTTAAGATAAAAAGGTTAAATAATTATAGGTAATTATTGAAAAATGTATTGTTAGGTTTTAAAATACGTAAAAGTTAGAAATTTGACGGAATTAATTAATTTTATGATTTTTCAACAAAAAATGATATTTTTATGCTTGCTAACAGTTAAACGTAAAAATAACGTAAAATACGGAAATACGAAAATACGTTACATAAAATATTTATTCGCTGAATGTACAAATTATTGCTATAAATAGTAAAATACTAAAATACGTACACGTAGACATATACTGAAGCTAATAAATACTCAGTTCACTGAAAGAACGATCACGCAGTTAAAACTAAACATTTAAGCACATAATTTATAGTTAACGAATAATATCACGGATTGTCGTCAATTCATTGACCGTCACAACAGTTAGGTCAGATTCAGAGAAATTCACATAATTACGACTGAACACAATGTCAAGTCATTACACGTCCATAGGCGGTTTCTCCTAAAACGCGAGATAACTTCCCGGTTCAAAAACAGTTTAAGCACATAGTTGACTAAATAAAAAGTCAAAGGAAAAAATAGTCATTTAACGAGTCAGGAAAATTAGGAGATGTTATAATTCATAGCCGCACGCTCGTATTAATTATGGGGTCCACCACACAATATACACGAAACCTCAACCGCTTTCACCATAGCGGAAGCGTCCTTCTTTCTAAATTCACTCAACAAAGACGTAAACACATTGGTTAATTTATCGACTTTTGCATCAACGCTCTCAAAGTCGCGATTAACGTAACTAACATTAGTAACATTTCAACACTCGGTGTGCTACAAAGTTGGAAAATTTTCGATCTATTCTCGATTATCATCAACGCTTCCCTAGGAGTTTTACACAAAACGTTACCACTCCCGGCAGAATTTAACGAATCTTGCTCATGAGGATTAAGGCCGTTATAAAATGTATCAATTTGGTGCAACTCGGTAAATCCACGATGTGGACATTGCCTAAGAAATTCTTTGAAACGATCTCACGCCTCTCTAAATAACTCATTTGGTTGTTGAGTGAGCCTCGTAATTTCGTTTTGGAAAAACGTGGTTTTATACGGCGAGAAAAAGTGATTAACGAATTTTGAAACGAGATCATCCTACACCAATATAGATCGAGGTGGTTCTTTCTCGTACCAAATTTTAGCGGGGCCCTCGAGAGAATAAGGAAAAAGCATGAGCATAATAGCATCGGTATCGACGTTCTTAAACTAGCAGGTAGCTAAAAGATGATTAAAATTACGAATGTGATCATGAGGATTATCCATCTCATGATCTTTGAACTTTGTTGCTTGAATCAATCATAACATTCCCGAATTAACTTCAAAATTTTCCGCTTCAATATCAGGAAACACGATCGCGTCTCCATAACCCTCGGTGGGTGCTTGGAGCAACTCCATCATCGTACGGTTCTCGGCCATCTTGTCTTGGGTTTCAAGAACAATATTAGGACCTTGGGGTTCTATTTGTCTTTGTTGTCGATTCCTTCGATTTCGTTAACGTCGATCCGTCACATTGTTAGAATTCAGATAATTTGACGCACGAGTGCGCATGCACTAAATGAAATAAAATTGGGGTGGGGGTAGCAAAGAAGATTCTTTTTTATTTTTGGTTTTTCAATTTTTTTGGTATTTTTGTGTATTACGTAGATTAACAAATCTAGAAAAATCTCTCCTCGAATCAAGATCTTGATTAGAGAATCCAAAAGGAATGAAAGTAATTACGTGAAACAAAAACCTTCGTTTGACTTTGAAACGTTGGTTGAAAACCAAAACATTTCGAGGTTTCAATAATTTAAAATCACAAATAAGATAATACTTTGAGTTGGCAAACCCTTAATTAGTCTTCACTTTCAAAGTACGCACAAGAGAGCGGAAAAAAGAGGCGGCGCGAAGCACATAAGAGCCTTTTTCTTTAGGTCGTATTGTATAACAACCGCCTTATACCCGCCTTAGAGTTTGTACTAATTGAGATTAAACCTCTTAAGAGTGTTTATCTATTTTGTCTTTCTTTTTGTTTGATCGATACCACCAAAAATTACTAGAACGCTAATAATTGGGGTGAGTTTTCACTCTTTTAGAGATTTGTAAATTTATTAGTGCTACGTATACAATATAGTAATATATATACAATAAAAACAAAATAAAAACGATACGATGCAATTAGAGTTCTAATTACACTAATTATTTATGGCTAATATTAAAAAACGAAAAATAAGTATTCACAATATGAACACTTCTCAAGATGGAAGGTCAAAAATATAACAACTCAAACAGAACTCGTATAATAGCACTTATCACCTCCCCGACAGCGGCGCCATTTGATAAGATGTAAAATATAATGGGTATAATATAATTACGAGAAAGACGAGGGTCAAAAACGTAAATATAAGAAAACCGAGGGATCGTTGTGAACGAGGAGAAAGTATGGGCCAATTAAACGTGTTTTGGATTAGTTACGGATTTGGAAATAAAAGGGTTCAAAATTAAACACAAAATTACACTAGGACGGACTAAAACTAAGACGAATTACGATGGCACGAAAATCAAGGTAAAAATAATATTAAAATATTCAAAATTATAAAACAAAATTCTAAAGAGTTACAAACTACTTTAAAATTACTTAAATAATGTTGAGAATAAAATTAGCTAAGTCACTATGCCACTGACAAAGGGATTTTGGACGCTGACAAGAGTAATCAAGGCGCTGACAGAATGAGCACTGACATGACAAATCAAGGCTAACAAAGGAAATCCCAAGCACAAGATAACTGCTTAGTCAACACGTTTTGTATATTTAGGAAAGATATGTTCTACGTTGTATTCTCTATGTTTATCTTTTCCTAGAATAGTTGATAGGTTGATTATTATTCAAGACTCCTTGTGTTATAAAAGGAGGTCTTAGGTCTCATTGTTTATACACGTTCTTAATACTTTCATTGTACCTCATTGATTATCATTACAAGTGAAAGTTTGGTATACATTGTGTTTTGCTTTGTTTTTTGGTTTAAGTGTTAATATTGCATAACACTTAGATTGTTATAAACACAAAGTTTCTCTACGTGTTATACTTGATTCAATCTCGATAACACAAAGCTAAATCGATCTAAGTTTGGGATCAACAAGTGGTATTAGAGATTGTTGAGGAACTTTGATCAGAAAAACATCAAAACCCTAATTTTTCAAAAACCCTAAAATCATCATGTCGACCTCAACCTCAAAAACCCAAAGTTCAGGATCCTCAAATCATAACCTCGAAATCCCCATGCTTGACCCTGATAACTTTGAAATTTGGAAGTTCAATTTTGAGCAATACCTCCAAGTAGACAACTATGTTCTCTGGTAAGTTGTTGAGCTTGGAAACAAGTTTAACCAGGCTCAAAAGATCTTGGACTCCATTGAGAAAAGGAGAACAACCGATGCTAAACCTGAAGTTTTACTTCCTAGACCTGAAGATGGAAGAGCCACCTCAGCTGTAGAGGTAGCTGATAGAAGGCTTGACATGAAGGCTTTGAGCATTCTCAAACTAGCCCTTGGAAGCAAGAACCAAAATAAATTCAGAAAGTATGAATCCGCTAGAGAGCTTTGGGAAGCCCTTGAGATCACCTATGGTGGTAATGAAGACACTCTCAGAAAAAGGAAGAATAAGATGGTAATGAAGTTTACAGTATTTAAAGCTCGACCTAATGAAAAGTTAAGTGACGTGAGAAGTCGTCTTCAAGACATTACTAGTAAGCTGGCATTCATGGAGACTGAATTTGAAAATGATGAAATTAATGTTGCTTTCCTTGGAGCTCTTCGAGATGGTTGGGAAATTCATGCCAATTCTGTATTGGCCACACAAGCTTACAAGACTATGACCTTTGATGATATCTACAATCAATTGAAGGTCATGGAACCTGAAGTTCTGCCTAAACAAAGAAGTAAAACACCTTCTGGAAGCATGGCTTTTCCACCATGACTCTTCAGACGCTGACAACTCTTGCTTTGTCAGCGGACAAACTTCTCATGACAGCGACTCATCAGATGCTGACACATACAACTATGCTTTACCAAATCTTAAGCCAGCAGGAATTGATTTGGATACCGTATGTGCCTATATTGCTTCTTTTCCCAATGGATCATCAATTTCTTTTGAAGATCTTCATCAAATTAGTGATATTGATCTTGAGAAGATGGATATCAAGTGGAATATGGCTCTTAGCAGTATAAGAGCCAGTAGGTGGAATAAGAGATTTGGTAGGAAGATGACTTTCAATAGCAAAGAGACTGCTGGATTTGATAAATCCAAAGTTGAATGTTTCAATTGTCATTGAATGGGACACTTTGCTAGAGAATGTAGATCTCCCAAGAGGAATGATGGAGGACAGAATCCTCGATAGATCATCAAAGTTGAAGATGCTGAACCTAAAGCCATGGTTGCCATGCAAGGAATTGATGGTGTTGGATTTGATTGGAGCTTTCTAGACAAGAATGAAGTGGAGAATCAAGATTTGGTTGCTGAAAAGGATGAAGAACATGTTCAATATGCTCTCATGCCCAGATCCTCTTCTTCATCAAACAATGAGGTATATGATGATGCTTTTTGTATTAATGGTTGTAGACTTAATACTGATAAACTTAACAAAGAAGTTTTAAAGTTACAATATGATATTCTTGGGTTAAACATCACTATTTCAAACTACAAAAAGGGGCTTGCACAATCAGATGGGATGGTGCAAGAATATAAGGACATGGAATTTAATCTAAAAGATCAAATAACTATTCTAAAAAGAGATCTAGCACTTAGTCTTGAGGCAAAAGCTTCTTATATTGAAGCTAACGATGACTTAAAACTTAAGTTAGATGAGGTTATTCAAGCTAAAGAGAATGTAGGGTTTAAAATTGAAAAGTTTGAGAAAGCAAGTCAAACCCTAGAAAAGGTGATAAGTGAATAGAGAAACCCTAAAGACATGTTTGGGATTGGGATGCATTCTAAGGAGTATGCTGCTGTTCCACCCCTAGCAGGTGACTTCTATGGTGTTTCTAAGAAAGACTTGTCCTGGACTGGTATTCTAGAGTTCCAAGTGAAGGAATTTACTCCTCCGCCACGTGTGCTCACACCAGTTAAGGAATACAAGCTGTGACAATCTAACATTTTTCAGGTAGTGAATTATTTTCTTGTATAATATTTTGAAACTTATTTTTTGTTGGTTGATGAACTCACAATTTACGGATTTAAATTTGGGCTTACATGCATAATTTAGCGTCCTTTACGACTAAACCGGAAACCTTAGGATTACGTATTTACGTTTTTGAACTCCGTTTTTTATGAGACAATTTTTATTAGATTCGTTTTGTGCCGTTGATTCATAATTTATAAAAATGTTTTTCGTAAAACAACCCAAGGGCACACAAATCGAGGAAACTAGAATTGAGGAATACCCGTAAATTAGCGGGATGGGACAAAACATGTTTATCCACCCCACTAACAAAAGGGACGGCCAAGAGGGACACCACATCACTTGATGTGGCACCCTTATAACAAGTAGCTTACACTTGTTAAGCTTAGCTTAACAAGTAGGCTTTATTCATCCCACCAAACATCAAAATCACTAGCTTAACCATTTGCTTCCATTTCATACATGCAAAACAACTAAAACCCTCTCTCCCACTCCTCCCTTGCCGTCCCATAACCACCATCAAACACCCCATTTGATCAATTCTAGCCACAAATCTTATGTTATCTATTCATATTATGGAGAAACCTTGAAGCGTTGATTGATTGGTGGCCATATTAAAAACAAAGAAGGTGATTTACTTGTGTCCTAGGGCTAATTTCTCAACAAACAATCTTGGTGGTTGATGATCTTGGATATATATTTGGTGTTCATCAAGTTATTGTCATCCAAAAACAAGATATAATCTTGGTTGGTAAAGAAGATCATCCTTTCCATTTCTCTTGTTATTTTTGTAAAGATCAAATGTATTTTCTTTCTTATTGTATATGTATATGATGAATATATGATGATAAAAATGTTGTGTGAGGATCAAGTGTTGATAGATATGATTAAAAAGATGAAAAACCATAATTAACAATGCTAAAATCTTGCTTGAAATGTTGGCTGTATAAAAACAGTAAGTAACCAAGTTATAAACTGATAAAATTACATGGTGGAATCCATTTATAGTAAGTTTTAGATGTCATACACATGTGAGAGTTTTCCATGCAATGGAATCATCAAAATGAGTGAGATATGATCAAAACAAGATTAGTGTACCAATCTGAATAGTCTGTTTTATAGGGACTGTTAAGGATACTTAGACATGGATTGAGCAGTAGATATAACTAACTTATTTGTAGGACATAATATGAAGTTTATTCCATCCAAAAATGAGCTTCTATCTCCTTATAGAACTCAAGATATGATAAAAATGGTGAAGATGAAACTAAAAATCAGATTTTGAGAAATTAATGTTTAATAATATTATATAAGCACTCAAACTAATATAGTATAAAATATGAATTAAAACCCACTAACTTATATATTTCATTTATATAAATATGTATAAGGTTAAATAAATGGACACTTTATAAAAATGGTAGTATGGTAATTTTTATAAGTTATAAAAACTATAAACATGATTTTTACGTCTTTTCGGCTATTACCGTAAAATTAACATTTTTCGCCAATTAAAACTTAGACGATCAAACCCGTCTAATGTAAAGTTTTTAAAAGTCATATACTGATATATAAGTACCTAATACAAGTAAAAACCGATAAAACCCGAACTATATAACATACGGACATTAACGAGCTAAGTTAGCATATTTGGACTAATAATTTAACTACATAAGTTAAACACTTATAAAAAATTACTTATTTGGCTTAACCCATTTGGGCCCAACATGTAAAGTATAAATACTGATAATACAAGTATAAAATAGATTAATACAAGTTAATGAACTTATAATAGGCTTATTGGACCTAAAATATGTAAATAGGTAAAACTAGTAAACTAGTAAAAAGTTACCAATACATAAACACTAAAATGAGTAAATAAGAATATATAAACTCACTTGATCATCATCATATGTACAAAATCATCATATGTATATTTGTTATTTTGATAAAGTCATTTGACAAGAGTCTAAGACCGATTATTATTTATATAGGTTTCCGTGACCGAAGCACGCCCGTAGCCGATAATCCGCCTTTCATTATCAACGTGAGTTCATAGCCTCGCACTCTTTAAAATGTTTTATAAAATGATTTGTAAACCCGCGAGGGAGATAAAATGCTAGATTTTGATAAAATAGAACACAAGTAGTCCCGATGGTATGCTTAATGATATGGACCCGAATGATGCGATGACCCAATAAAAGAGATAAAAAAGATTATTAGTAGTTAGGTTATGTCACTTAAAGTCCCATTAGCATGAATTGTGAACTACCGGGATTTGGTAGACGCTTATGCATATGATAGTACTATTTGGGGACTATCACCCCAGTTCGCACCTTGACGGTTGATCCCCGTCGTACCACATTGATCGGTAAGCGAATTTATGTATGAGAAGATTTACATAGCGTGATTTTTGTGACGACACGCTAACTTAGATGGGCAAATTGTTTGTCGGGTTCGCGGCCCGTTGTTGTGATAGTAAGGTAACAATGTCATGCGGCTAATAATAATCCAAAAATGTAATCCAATACGATTTAATATTGATGCTAATGCCGATAATAATATTACCTATAATGGTAATATTGAGGCTACGGTCTCATGGACGGTTTAAGATGTATGCTTGATTTATATATTGCCTGACTAGCAATACGAGGACTTACTTCTGATATTATACTTGTGTTCTGATTTCAACGATTATTTTATATAACGGTTTTATTAAACTCTATGACTTCACTCGGCATTCGCTGATATGATTTTTGCATGTTTTTATCTTAGGTGCTTGAAGGTAATTCGGATGGAGATCGACTCTGATGGCCCACATAATAATAGAAATGTTCATTCGATCTATGTTTTGTAAACTTAATGACCTGTATAATTTGGGACCTGTTGTACACTTTAAAAGTTTTTATCGAATGAATGTATGTTGAACCTTGTATAACCATTTTTATGTGTTGTCTATGATTGGAGTTATTGTGCTATCCCGTAACACTCTAAAAGACCCTTCTGCTGTACTGATACGAAATTTGAGAGTGTTACAGTTTGGTATCAGAGCTCTCGTTATAGAGAACGAAAGATTTTAAAAACCAAGGTTTTGAACAAAACTTTTCAAAATCTTTTAACTATGAACATTTGAGAAAATATTTGAAAAATCATTTGACTATAACGGTGCCTAAGATCTCCGACGTTACCAACAAGCCCTATTGAGAAGATATATATTTTGATATATATAATTTAATTTATATATATGTATATATATCGTGATTTCAGTATATAATTGTTTAATAAGTATGTTATCCTAATACGAGATATATATATAAATGCAGATTGTCATGGCTGACCCTAATATTCCTGTAGAGAACCATGCTATTCCCGAACCTAATGTAGATGATGACCCATATTTAGACTTAGTAGATTATGATATGGATGATGATGAGGAGGAACCATTTGAGGATCCCGAGCCCGAGATAGGACTAGGAGATCATATTGCCCCTCAGGTTGATATGGTAGAGAATGAGATTGATAATGTTGATATTGAGAATGATGATGAGATTGGGATAGATAATATAGATAATGAGATTGACGACGAGGATGTCAAGGAGGATACAGGTATAGACGATGAGGTTGATGATGATGGTGAAGCCGAGCTTATTTACCCTTAAGATGTTCCGGAGGGCGAGCCCTTACCCCCTCCAGTTTATTTGTCTGATTCTGAGGTTGAGCTACCTAGAGATGAAATGTCTGAATCGTCTGAATCTGATTCTGAATCAAAGGAGGATGAGGATGATAATGCACCTGACGGTATTGATGGTATTGCTACTCGTAGACGTGTGATAGGAGATTCGTCTAGTGTTCGAGAGGCTACTCATATGGATGTTCTTGCACCTTAGGCCTTGAGACGTGATTTAGATGCTTCCCGTGCTCAGAGTAGTATGACAGAGATTGGATTAGGTGTTGTTCAGACTCATGTTTCTTATTTGGAGTCAAAGACTAAGGTTGGTGAGAAAGAGCGGGAATTGCTTAGTTTGGATTTGACTGATGTAGAGCGTGGTTCGAATGAGGCTTTTAGAAGTTTATATGTGTTAGAAAGTGGTGAGTTTGCTGCTATGAAGAAAAAGGTGAATTCCAAGGAGATTCAGTTGAATGTAGCTCGTGCGATGCGTGAGAAAGCTGAGAAGGAGTTGAATATATCTGTGGGTTGGAATAGTAGATTTTATGCTGACATGGTTGAAAGAGGAGTGGTCCGTAAGCGCCCAGCTGAAGATGTGTCTATTGATCGTCCGACACAGGTACAAAAGACGATGGATGATGGACCATCTGTGTAACACCCCCAAATTTATAAAACTCAATATAGCGGAAGACTCGTTGGTGTTACGGGATAGCACATTACTCACATCATAGACAACGCATAAAAATCGCGTTGTTTAATAATAAATCATTTCTATTCATAAATATCAAAGTTACATCGGTCCCAAGTCATTATATTTCATACAAAGTTTTACAAAGTATTTGAATGGACAATATAGTTTAGGTGCGGGCCATGAATTCTTGTCGTCTTCCCGAGAATTACCTTCAAGTACCTGAGATAAAACATGTTAAAAGAAAAGGTCAGTGATAACGCCGAGTGAATTCATAGAGTTTAATAAATTCCATCAATATAATATCAGTATAAAAAAATTATTACTGAAAATCATTTTGTACAAATCATTTTAATAGGCCATAAAATAGCCAAAGTCATTTTATACAAATCCTTATCGAAAATCATAATATAGGCATTTGCCGTAAAAATCATTATACGAGCCAATGTCGTAAAAACGTCATACAATACGTCTTATGACGTTGTATAAAATAAAAAAAAACCGTTATATGAATATGGTTATGAAAACCAAAACACGAACATAATATCAATAGTATGACCCTGTATTGCTAGTCAGGCAATACTCGTAATTCTGAGCGTCTAGTAGTATTTCGTTAGTCCGATTATTATAAGCCGCATGACATTGTTACCTTACTAAACCAACAACGGGTAGCTAACCCGATCCACAATTTGCCCATCTAAAGTGGCGTGTCGTCACAAAGGTCACGCTATGGAAATCTTCTCATACATAAATTCGCTTACCAATCAATGTGGCACGACGGGGATCAACCGTCAAGGCGCGAACTGGGGTGATCGTCCCCAAATAGTACTATTAAATGCATAAGCGTCTACCAAATCCCGGTAGTTCACAATTCATGCTAATGGGACTTTTAGTGACATAACCTAACTTTAATAATCCATTTAATTTCATCTATCGGGTCCTTTAATCATTTATCGGGTCATACAATCGGGTCATTCAATCATTCGGGTCCAAAATCAATAAACAAACAATCGGGACAAATGGTGTCCTATTTAATAAAAACTAACATGTTATCTCCCTCACGGGTTTATAAAACATTTATAAAACATTTAAAAGAGTGCGAGGCTATGAACTCACGTTGATGTGGGAAGGCGGGTTATCGGCAATTCGGACGTACGGTACGTGCTTCAATCACGGAAACCTAGACAAATAATAATCGGTCTTAGACGTTTGTCCAATGACTTTATAAAAATAACAAGTATGTATACATATGATGATTTTATATATATGATGATCAAATGGGTTTACATATCCTCATTTACTCATTTTTATGTTATGTGTCGATAACTTTTATACTAGTTTTCTCGTTTTACCTATTTACGTGTTTTAGGTCCAATAAGCCTATTATAAGTTCTTAACTTGTATTAATCTGTGTTATACTTACATTATCAGTATCTACACTTTACAAGTTGGGCCTAAATGGGTTAAGCCCAATAAGTTCTTTTTATGAGTGTTCATCTTGTTTAGTCCAATTATTAGCCCAAGTATTAGTCCAAGTATTAGTCCAATATGTTTACTTAGCTCGTTAATGCCCGTATGCCCTATAGTTCGGGTTTTATCGGTTTTTACTTGTTATACATGTCTATATATCAGTATATAAGTTTTATAAAGTTTTCATTAGACGGGTCCAACCATCTAAGTTTTATTTAACAAAAACGTTAATTTTTACGGTATTAGCCGAAAAAGTCGTAAAAACAATGTTTATAGTTTTATAACTTATAAGTATTATTTCACTACCATTTATATAAGTTATTCATTCATTTACCCTTTTACATATTTATATAAATAAGTTTTATAAGTTAGTGGGTTTTAATTTATATTTTATACTATTAAATTTTGAGTGCTTATATAATAGTATTATACTTTATTTTTCAAAAATCTGATTTTTATATTCACTTTCACCAAAACTTCCATATCTTGAGTTCTATATAGAGATAGAAGCTCAAATGTTTATCACATAAACTACATGATATGTGCTACATTTAACTCTTCTATAGCTACTGTTGAATCATCTTCTAAGTATTTACTAAAAATCGTCCAAAACAGTGAACTCAGATTTGTACCTTAAACTTGTTTTGATCATATCTCACTCATTACTTTGATTCCATTGCATGGCCAACTCTCACATGTGTATAAGACATATAGCTTACTGTAAATCCATTCTAATTCATCATTTTATCAGTTTACCATATGGTTCTTTACTGTTTTATACAGCCATCAAATTTAACCAAGATTTTAACCTTGTTTCTTATAGTCTTTCATCTTTTTAAGCATGTTTATCAACAACAAATCCCCACATAACATTTTTATCATCATATAATCATCATATACATATACAATAGGAAATAAAATATATGATTTCATAATAAAAATAACAAGAGGATGAGGAGGACAATCTTTATACCACCATGATGGTGTAGGTTGTGATCAAAACATGGATTTTGATGGAGATACTTGTGATGCACCAAGACCTTCTTCATGACCACCAATCTTCATAACTCCTTGTGGAAAATCAGCCCCATGACACCAAGAAAACTCCTCCATGGATGTTATAATCACCACCATTCAAGAGAGCTTCAAGAGGGCTTCAACATATGTAGAAATAACATAGGATTTCATGGTTGATTTTTGATCAAAGTGGTGTTTGATGGTGGAGTAGGGACGGAAAGATGAGAGAGTAGAGAGGAAATTGTGTGTGGTTTGCATGATGCAAATGGCGGAAGTAAAACTAGTTGCTAGTTTTGGATGGAAAGTGGCTTACTTGTGAAGCTAACTAGACAAGTGTAATAAAGTTAGCTTAAGGCTTGACACCTAAGGGTGTTGGTGAGTTTTTGGCCACCCCATGTGTGCTAGTGGGGTGGGACAACGTATTTTGTCACATCTCACTAGTTTACGGGTATTCCTCGATTCTAGTTTCCTCGATTTGCATGTCCTCGGGTCGTTTTACGAAAAACGTTTTTATAAATTATGAATCAATGGCACAAAACGAATCCAATAAAAATTGTTTCATCAAAAACGGAGTTCGAAAACGTAAATACGTAATCCTAAGGTTTCCGGTTTAGTCGTAAAGGACGTTAAAATAAAATCGTAAGTCCTAATCTCTTCTCGTAAATTTGTGAGTTTATGAACCAACACAAATTTAAAACTCCAAAATAATATTCACGGATAAATTTATTTTCTGAAATGTCGGACTGTCACCAAAGACGGTGTATGTAAACGTAAGCACGTAACGTGGAATCCTCCGGTTTAAACGTAGTCGATGCTACTTCAAGACGTAAATCAAAATTTCTTCCCAAAAGTAAGTGAGTTCATATTGTAACATTAAAATAATGTTTTCAAATAAATATTGAGAATAAAATATCAATCATAAATTGACGGATTGTCACAGCATTTACCCCTAATCAGGATCTTTGTCCTCAAAGATCATCTTACCTTACTACTCGCTTCTTATAGAGTTAAAGCCATGTGGGTATTTCTTCCACCTTCGGTCTTTTCTCACAAGTGCAATTCATTACAATAAGCGAGTTTCATCAAACATAACTACGGGAATAAGATCAGGCTAAATGTTGACTTACTTTCTCTATCCATGATGTTCACGGGTTTCTGATGAATGCAACTTTTCGCCGATCTAAGCTTTACTAAGAACAATCAGATTTTCACTTGATAGATATTCCATCAAGTTCGATTTACGAAACATAATTCACGCAGTCTTTGAAGTCCTAGGGTAGATCCAGCTTATATGCCTTTCAAACCAATCTTTTACATCATCTCAATGGTCCCATATAACGGGGACTTATATCCCATGATTTGTCAGATCATGAATTCATTTTTCCAAGTTTAAAAATTGTGGCATAACTTTGCTACCCATTTGGCACTTCAAGATCTACAATTCATATTCACATAACCTCCTGCCCACTATCGGCAGTCAATAATCAAATCCTAATTTCAACAATCATTTCAGATCTCGCGGGTGAGGTATTTTGCAAGGTTAGGTTCGCCATCATAGGAAACCTTAAACCTAAAAGACATGTCCAACTCACTATGGGTGTATGTCGGATGTCTCCGTCTCAACTCTTGCTTACAGATGCTCTAAGATTTGGATCCTAACAAGATTAGGTCTCGATCCTAATACGATAGTTATCAAGGATAATCTCTCCAAAGGAAAACGATTATACTGTCTATTACCAAAGGTCAATCATTCAAACATAAAACAACACTTATATTACTTTGTATCGTTACTTTACCTCGTCCCTTCGATTTGGGGTACATAGTACTCTCATCAAGGTTCGTTCTCAATGATTTCTGAGCAAATCTCTAGAAATTCGATGAGAAGCGAGGATCTTGATATAGATGATCGATACAGGCACGCTATGTTTACATAACTCTTTTGCATTTGTCATTAACGAGAATGATATTAGCAGATTTGGTCAGTCTGTCGACGATGACCCAAATCGAATCAAATTCAGATGATGACCTTTGCAATAGCTAGACGTTTACTAATGTATGAAGTGATGTCTGCCTTCATAATTTGCCATTAGTACAACTTCTTCAGACACAGATACTTTTAGTCATCAATGACATAAATAGAATACTTATACTTACAAATTCCAACATAACTATATCTCACAATCCTCTATATTTAGACAATCACAAGTGGTCTTTAAAACATTTAACGCTATCGGCTTCTCAATTCTAATGGTTCACATTAGCTGTGAAACCTTTCACTATTTATATTATTCTTCTTATAAACATCGGCTATATTTTAAATTATTCGGCAATTTGAACATTCATTATTAAGAAATACATTCTAATTGGTTCTTTATCTTTTATACATAATATGTTAGTAATTACGTTCACCTTTCTTCATATTTTTCTAAGTTTCAGTTTTGTCTCATCTATCATTTTTATCAGTTTTTCTCAATCCGTCGCCTAAAGCGTCGATAATTATTATAATTAATTAAATATTAAATATTCAATTTTTATGAAATGTAAACGTAAAAGTTTTAAATTTCTTAGTTCGATCAATTATATAAAATGTTCAAAAATAATTTGAATTTAGTTAACAAGATTTTTGTTGATTTATCGAAAATATTTAATAAGATTTCGTAAATGTTCGAAAAACCTTTGTTTATAGTTTGGTCAAAATTTTCTTAGTTGAAAAGCAAAAATTGTCGTTTTAAGTTTTTAGGTTATGGTATAAATGGTTTTACTCAATTCTTCTTAAGTTATCTTGAAGTATACACAAACATTTACCCCTAAACAGAAGTTTAGTTAAATGGTTTGTGTATAAGGGAATAATCCCTTAAAATCCTTTGTTAAAACATTTGTCAAAACATATTTCCATTTCTTTTTGGTAAAATCCCAAGTCTTAAAAGGGCTCTTAATTTTTGAAGAGTCAATTTATATATATATATATCTTACCATCATTAATCAAGCGGTCACTTTATGTAAAGGATTAAGTCTTAAATCACATGTTAATTATTCAAGGTACAGGTTTTTATTGTTCGGTCAATTCAGAACAATCTATAATTAATTATTAACTCCATTCTTATTCTGGTAAACAAACAAAGGGTCCTTAATGATCACGAGCATGAATTTATCAAATTACAGCCTACACACATGATTCGCCAAATTTATGAATGCTACGTGTGCATCAGTCAATCCAAACGACATAACATGAAACTCATAATCTTCATTACAAGTTCTGAATGTAGTGATTGGAATAGATAATCTTTTTCACAGATGCGAAGTTGATGATAATCATGCTGAGGATCAAAAAAACCTTGTAAATGATCGAACAAATCTTCCATTTCGAGTTATGGATATCGTTTTCGATTGTCAATTTACTCAGTTCACAGTAATCTATAAATATAAGGAATGATAATACCATAGCTCTTCATGATGACAGGCTTGGTAGAATAAAATCTTTCTCCGACAACTCTCTCAGTTGTACGGTAATTCCTTTAATTCAGATGGTGCTGACGTACAGTGCACAAGACACAAGTGCAGCACCGGGAATATAATCAATACCAATTTCAATCTGCCTTAATGGCAAAAGTCTAGGTAATTCACCAATAATACCTCCTAAAGTTTCAGATAACATAAACATCTTTTAATAAATTCATATTAGGTTCCTTCTAGATTATAATATCTATGACTAATTCACAACCATTCACGGTATAATTTTAAGTCTAAATACAGGATATGGTCATCCATCAAGAATTATTTAGATCACTTTTGATAATCAACATCTTATCTTTTATGGGAATTCAATTCGAGTTCCCATCAATTAAGACAATGTCTTCATGTC
This sequence comes from Glebionis coronaria, assembly GCA_025667525.1. NCBI lineage: Eukaryota > Viridiplantae > Streptophyta > Magnoliopsida > Asterales > Asteraceae > Glebionis > Glebionis coronaria. The sequence continues at coordinate 100,314,447 of CM046882.1, read as the reverse complement.
ATAATCAATCAATCCATTCTACTGGCATTATCAACTTTCCAGTTTCATTACCGTTGATAAGATGTGAACTTCTCAAAAGACTAATAATAATTCATAATCCTTCACAAATTCAAGGATATCAGGAGACACAACTAACCTTAAAAGAGTAAGGTCAACACATAATCTACGCGATAGAATTTCAAATCAGATACAGATGAAAACATTTAACGAATATGAATATATCCCATGTTTTCATAATTTGAGTACACATTCGAAAGCTCCTCGGATCGTTACCCAGGTCATTCAATATGAAACCAAATCAAAAGAAATGATAGGAATGTCGATACATCCAGTCGGGTATCAACACTCGGTAATCATATACTTTTCCTAAGAATCTCACTACGGGAGAATTGGACAAGAAAGAATTGTCAATTGTCAAATAAGACAATTTCCACAGATGAGTAAATTCGACTCAGAAGAATAGATGCTATAGGCACATATGTAGGTGTCCCTAACATTATGTCCTTATTTTTCACTTCTTGCAGATCTCATTAAAATTTAATCTTTCATAATCCTCAAAAAAAATGTAGTGTTTATTCATTAGTTTTATGGTGACTACTAATCAGTCTTTCATAGTCCATTCCAAATTGTATGTAGGCGCGCAACTATATACAATTTCAAGATTAACGATGCAATACTCAGTTCGTCAAAATTTTATCATCATGTTTATAATAATGACATTTTCATGCTTAATTCTTAAATAAGAATCAAAATAAATTTACAAAGATTTTCTTTGTTATGAAAATAATTAAGTTTTCCAAAGCGTTTTATAAACAACCTCATTTCAATAACAATCACTTATAAATCTCATTATGAATAATCCTTATAGTGATGAAAATTCAATTTTTCTCAAGGCATACTGTTTCATCTTATAAAAAGAATGAGTGATCTGCAAGGGAGTGACGAAGAGTTGTTCACCAAGAACTAACTACAATATGATAGGAAATGAGCTTAGCCAAATAATCATGAGGTTCATGATCTTGATGGCGCTCAAAAAGATTAATCCACAACGTAACTCAATTCAGGATGAGTACTTGTTCAATGGTTGTATCACTAATGCGAACATTAGGATGAAGCAATAAAGGATAGATAACATCGATACATGTAGAATTTAGCAATCAAAGGTAGTCTTTTCATTAATCACAAACAAGTCAAATTGTACCGTAACACATTACGTGTCACTATGTCATACAATTCTCAGAACTCATCCTACCAACTGATATCTCAGTTAAGTTAGGGATTATTTTTAAAAGATACCACAATGAATACTAATCTACAAGAGTCATTAGGTGTTCCACATGTCCCAGAAGATCCATCGGTCTCAATTAAGAAGAAGATTTCTTCAATTTATTTGTTGGACACTGGGCATCCTCATCATTGGACAGTGGTCTAGGAACAACCCTTAACACAAACTAACAATCAATTAAAACCTTATAATTCATTCACAAAACTTAACGACTTCCTCTTAACCATCTCATATTCCATACAGGTTAAATTTTACTGTATTCAAGTTTCAATCAACTTTATACTCAATTCGACATCCTACCTTATTCTTCCAATACTTACAACCTTATTCTTCGGCCTTGTAAAGGCAATACAATCTCAATATGAATCAACACTCAATTTCCAATCCTATTAGCTCTTACAACAACAATTATCAAATGAGTCATTAATATGAAATGACTTGATCATTCAACTAGACTTCTCGGAAAGGTATTAGTGGCATGAGGCTTTTGGGTAATGGTTCCAATGACAGCATCAAGTGCAACATTCACCCTTTCGATTTCAATTTAAGAATTGGATGACAACGAATCAGATGACATCTTTCTAGGTGGTAACGTTTTGTAAAACTCCACTCTATAAAGAAAGATCGTCATGACATCGATATCAGATTTAATATCACCAATTCTTTTTCAATATCACAATCAACTAATATCTACATTTCTACGAATATCAACCATTTGATGGGATCGTAAATATCCACAACTTGATTTAGATCTAGGATAGCTAGAATTCCTACGAGAATAGCTTCGATTAATTTGTTAGGGAAGTTAGGGTTTCTTGTGACAATCTATGTCGTATAAATACCTCGTATAAATATCAAAATAATCATCAAATCAATCATGTAATTAAATTACATCAAATATATATAAATATATATAATCCAAGTTATATATATATTAAAATAACACTTCTCAGTCTGGCCTTGTCGGTAACTCGGGAATTCTTCGGCACCATTATAGTCAAAAGATTTTTAGACATTTTTAGAAAATGTTTATAGTTAAAAGATTTTGAAATGTTTTATTCAAAACCTTGGTTTTAAAAATATTTCGTTCTCTATAACGAGAGCTCTGATACCAAACTGTAACACCCCCAAATTTATACAACTCAATACAGCGGAAGACTCGTTGGTGTTACGGGATAGCACATTACTCACATCATAGACAACGCATAAAAATCGCGTTGTTTAATAAAAAATCATTTCCATTCATAAATATCAAAGTTACATCGGTCCCAAGTCATTATATTTCATACAAAGTTTTACAAAGTATTTGAATGGAAAATATAGTTTAGGTACGGGCCATGAATTCTTGTCGTCTTCCCGAGAATTACCTTCAAGTACCTGAGATAAAACATGTTAAAAGAAAAGTTCAGCGATAACGCCGAGTGAATTCATAGAGTTTAATAAATTCCATCAATATAATATCAGTATAAAAAAAATTATTACTGAAAATCATTTTGTACAAATCATTTTAATAGGCCATAAAATAGCCAAAGTCATTTTATACAAATCCTTATCGAAAATCATAATATAGGCATTTGCCGTAAAAATCATTATACGAGCCAATGTCGTAAAAACGTCATACAATACGTCTTATGACGTTGTATAAAATCAAATAAAAACCGTTATATGAATATGGTTATGAAAACCAAAACACGAACATAATATCAATAGTATGACCCTGTATTGCTAGTCAGGCAATACGTCGTAATTCTGAGCGTCTAGTAGTATTTCGTTAGTCGGATTATTATAAGCCGCATGACATTGTTACCTTACTAAACCAACAACGGGTAGCTAACCCGATCCACAATTTGCCCATCTAAAGTAGCGTGTCGTCACAAAGGTCACGCTATGGAAATCTTCTCATACATAAATTCGCTTACCAATCAATGTGGCACGACGGGGATCAACCGACAAGGCGCGAACTGGGGTGATCGTCCCCAAATAGTACTATTAAATGCATAAGCGTCTACCAAATCCCGGTAGTTCACAATTCATGCTAATGGGACTTTTAGTGACATAACCTAACTTTAATAATCCATTTAATTTCATCTATCGGGTCCTTTAATCATTTATCGGGTCATACAATCGGGTCATTCAATCATTTGGGTCCAAAATCAATAAACAAACAATCGGGACAAATGGTGTCCTATTTAATAAAAACTAACATGTTATCTCCCTCGCGGGTTTATAAAACATTTATAAAACATTTAAAAGAGTGCGAGGCTATGAACTCACGTTGATGTGGGAAGGCGGGTTATCGGCAATTCGGACGTACGGTACGTGCTTCAATCACGAAAACCTAGACAAATAATAATCGGTCTTAGACGTTTGTCCAATGAATTTATAAAAATAACAAGTATGTATACATATGAGGATTTTATATATATGATGATCAAATGGGTTTACATATCCTCATTTACTCATTTTTATGTTATGTGTCGATAACTTTTATACTAGTTTTCTCGTTTTACCTATTTACGTGTTTTAGGTCCAATAAGCCTATTATAAGTTCTTAACTTGTATTAATCTGTGTTATACTTACATTATCAGTATCTACACTTTACAAGTTGGGCCTAAATGGGTTAAGCCCAATAAGTTCTTTTTATGAGTGTTCATCTTGTTTAGTCCAATTATTAGCCCAAGTATTAGTCCAAGTATTAGTCCAATATGTTTACTTAGCTCGTTAATGCCCGTTTGCCCTATAGTTCGGGTTTTATCGGTTTTTACTTGATGAATAAAGGCGGACCGCGGGACCTATTCTCTTAATATAATAGGCAGCAAAGCAGAATAGAAAAGCACGGACGAGCCACATGCAGGGAAACTTGCACGTGTGGTTCTGGCCGGGGGACCCCGGTATACTGTACTAATATGTGTAGGTCCCCGTAATTCGAGTGAGATTGTCATGGCGCAAAAGCAGACGACCGGCTACCCCTTTCGAGCTCAGCTGACCCCTTCTTGATTCAGTTTTTTCCCTATTTGAGATAGATGAATCAATGGAACTTTGATCCCCGGTTCCTGCTTGGTCTAATGTCTGGGTGCGTATGGCGGTACACTAAGAGCACCTTTCAAGTCGGCTGAAAAAGAAAGAAAAAAGCCATATATTTCTTCATCATCTTTATAATATCTTATCTACTAAATTAGGAATTTCAGACATCAGAAATCCACTAGCGAAAAAGACGGCCATCATCAAACCCTTTTTGATAGCAGCCCGATTCCGAATCGACCAATTCCGGGATCTTTTGCAGCGAAGGCCAGTCATCCAATTCTTCAAACCTGGGGCATGTCGATCCTGAATGAAACTAAACATCATTGATCCTACTATCAATCAATCCGTCATACAAAGGCCTAACTCCGGCTCTCTCTACTGGTGGAAGGAGTTATACATGTCTATATATCAGTATATAAGTTTTATAAAGTTTTCATTAGACGGGTCCAACCATCTAAGTTTTATTTAACAAAAACGTTAATTATTACGGTATTAACCGAAAAAGTCGTAAAAACAATGTTTATAGTTTTATAACTTATAAGTATTATTTCACTACCATTTATATAAGTTATTCATTCATTTACCCTTTTACATATTTATATAAATAAGTTTTATAAGTTAGTGGGTTTTAATTTATATTTTATACTATTAAATTTTGAGTGCTTATATAATAGTATTATACTTTATTTTTCAAAAATCTGATTTTTATCTTCACTTTCACCAAAACTGCCATATCTTGAGTTCTATATGGAGATAGAAGCTCAAATGTTTATCACATAAACTACATGATATGCTCTATATTTAACACTTCTATAGCTACTGTTGAATCATCTTCTAAGTATTTTCTAAAAATCGTCCAAAATAGTGAACTCAGATTTGTACCTTAAACTTGTTTTGATCATATCTCACTCATTACTTTGATTCCATTACATGGCCAACTCTCACATGTGTATAAGACATATAGCTTACTGTAAATACATTCTACTTCATCATTTTATCAGTTTACCATATGGTTCTTTACTGTTTTATACAGCCATCAAATTTAACCAAGATTTTAACCTTGTTTCTTATAGTCTTTCATCTTTTTAAGCATGTTTATCAACAACAAATCCCCACATAACATTTTTATCATCATATAATCATCATATACATATACAATAGGAAATAAAATACATGATTTCATAATAAAAATAACAAGAGGATGAGGAGGACAATCTTTATACCACCATGATGATGTAGGTTGTGATCAAAACATGGATTTTGATGGAGATACTTGTGATGCGCCAAGACCTTCTTCATGACCACCAATCTTCATAACTCCTTGTGGAAAATCAGCCCCAAGACACCAAGAAAACTCCTCCATGGATGTTATAATCACCACCATTCAAGAGAGCTTCAAGAGGGCTTCAAAATATGTAGAAATAACATAGGATTTCATGGTTGATTTTTGATCAAAGTGGTGTTTGATGGTGGAGTAGGGATGGCAAGATGAGAGAGTAGAGAGGAAATTGTGTGTGGTTTGCATGATGCAAATGGTGGAAGTAAAACTAGTTGCTAGTTTTGGATGGAAAGTGGCTTACTTGTGAAGCTAACTAGACAAGTGTAATAAAGTTAGCTTAAGGCTTGACACCTATGGGTGTTGGTGAGTTTTTGGCCGCCCCATGTGTGCTAGTGGGGTGGGACAATGTATTTTGTTCCATCTCACTAGTTTACGGGTATTCCTCGATTCTAGTTTCCTCGATTTGCGTGCCCTCGGGTCGTTTTACGAAAAACGTTTTTATAAATTATGAATCAATGGCACAAAACGAATCCAATAAAAATTGTTTCATCAAAAACGGAGTTCGAAAACGTAAATACGTAATCCTAAGGTTTCCGGTTTAGTCGTAAAGGACGTTAAAATAAAATCGTAAGTCCTAATCTCTTCTCGTAAATTTGTGAGTTTATGAACCAACACAAATTTAAAACTCCAAAATAATATTCACGGATAAATTTATTTTCTGAAATGTCGGAATGTCACCAAAGACGGTGTATGTAAACGTAAGCACGTAACGTGGAATCCTCCGGTTTAAACGTAGTCGATGCTACTTCAAGACGTAAATCAAAATTTCTTCCAAAAGTAAGTGAGTTCATATTGTAACATTAAAATAATGTTTTCAAATAAATATTGAGAATAAAATATCAATCATAAATTGACGGATTGTCACAATCTGGCGGTTCTCGGTAGACCAGTCTGTGTTTAGTAGTGACCTTTGTATCTTTTGTACCTTTTGTAACTTTGGCTGAACCGACTTGTTAGTAGTAGACCTGGCACAAATTTTGAGTATGTATAGTGCTAGAACTTTGATATGGGGTGTAATTAAGACAATGCTTTTGTTTAAAATCCAATGAAATATGTATCTTGTCTTGAATTCCATATTGTGCCTTATTTGTATCTTGATTATGAATTCAATCCATATTATATGAATCCCTTGTTGGGTGGATGCTTAATACTTTGAAATTGTGAAATTATAGAACTATGCCGCCCAAGAAAGCTGTGACTGAGGATGATGTACGTAGGATTATTACGGAGCAAGTTACCGCATCTATGACTGAATTTATGGCAAATGCTAGAAATAAAGCTGGCGGTAGTGGAGCTGGCGGTAGTGGAGTTGGCGGTAGTGGAGCTGGCGGTAGTGGAGCTGGCGGTAGTGGAATTGGTGGTACTAATGTGAATGTGAATGCTAATAATGTGAACGCTAATGCTGGAGGAAATGTAGGAGGACTTGGAACTAATGCACCTGAAGTTGGTGGCTGTACTTATGTGACGTTCATGAAGTGTGAACCTCTACCTTTTAATGGAACTAAAGATGCTGTAGGATTAAGCCAGTGGATTGAGAAGATTGAGTCGGTGTTTCGGATTAGTAAGTGTAATGAGGAAGATAAGGTGACTTTTGCTATGGCTACTCTTAAAGGTCGTGTGTTGACTTGGTGGAACGGGAGAATTGCTTTCATGGGTATTGATGCTGCTAATGCTACTCCTTGGGCTGAAATTAAGAAGTGGATGACTTTAGAGTTCTGTCCCCGTAGTGTGATCATTAGGTTAGAACAAGAATTGATTCATTTGAGAATGAAAGGTGTGGACATTGGTAGTTACACAAACCGATTCCATGAGTTGGCCTTGTTGTGTCCTCGGTTGGTGGAACCCGAAGAGATCCGAATTGAACAATATATTAAAGGGTTGACCAAGAATATCCGGGGGGACGTGACATCATCTAAACCACTGACCATTGATGATGCTGTTCGAATGGCTTACCAACTCATTGGACAGATAATTAAGGATAGGGAAGATGAAGCCCGTGTTGGTGAGAAAAGAAAGGGTGATGGTGATCGTGTAGATAGAGGTGATAATAGGAAGAATTTTAATCGCTGTCAGAACCAGAGAAAGGGGAACGCAAATGATCTTACCAACAACACACCGCGCAACGATGATAGATGTCCTAAGTGTGGCAACAAGAGGCATGCTGGCGACTGCTGGAAGTGCCGAAATTGCGGAAAGATTGGACACAAGGTTGAAAGGTGTAAAAAGGGAACAATTTGCTTCAACTGTAATGAAGAAGGTCATAGGAAATCGGATTGCCCCAAGTTGAAAGCGATTGTACCTGGAAGAAACCCCCAGGGTGGTGTTTATCAACTTGGAACAGTCGAGGTGAAGAAAGAGGATCCGAATGTCGTTAGTGGTACGTTTTTACTCAACAATCATTATGTTGTTGCTTTATTTGATTCGGGTGCTGATAGGAGCTTTGTATCCACTAAATTTAGTGCCCTTATTGACATTGAACCTGTTGAGATAAATACCAGTTACGAGGTGGAATTGGCTGATGGTAAATTAGTGAAAACTAATAAGCTATTAGAAGGATGCTCTCTAAATCTCTTGAACTATTCCTTTCCGATTGATTTGATGTTGATAGAATTAGGTAATTTTGATATTATTATTGGTATGGATTGGTTGTCGTTTAATAATGCTACTATTTTATGTGGAGAGAAGAAGGTTAAGATTCCTCTTAGGAATAGGACGTTAGTAATTGATGGTAATCAAGGTGAATCCCGTTTGAAAATTGTTTCATGTATTAAAGTCCAAAAGTACATCAGGAACGGTTGTGAGTTATTCTTAGCTCAAGTGACCGGGAATGAGTCTAGGGAGAAACGATTGGAAGATGTACCTATTATCTGTGAATTTCCCGAGGTATTTCCTAAAGATTTACCCGGACTTCCACCGATAAGGCAAGTAGAGTTTCGAATCGATTTAATTCATGGTGCTGCACCGGTGGCACGTGCGCCATACCGATTAGCCTCTTCTGAATTAAAGGAGTTATCTGAGCAACTTAAGGAGTTGTCTGATAAAGGTTTTATTCGACCGAGCTCGTCGCCTTGGGTAGCTCCAGTCTTATTCGTTAAGAAGAAGGATGGATCTTTCCATATGTGCATTGATTATAGGGAACTGAATAAGTTGACGATTAAAAATCGAGATCCTTTACCTAGGATTGATGATTTGTTTGATCAACTGCAAGGATCTAGTGTGTATTCTAAGATAGATTTGTGGTCTGGATATCACCAACTTCGCGTCCATGAAGAAGATACTCCTATAACTGCATTTAGAACTCGTTATGGACACTATGAATTTCAAGTAATGCCATTTGGGTTAACTAACGCACCTGCGGTTTTGTAAAACCCGCATGCTTTTACCATGAATAGTGCCCTTAAGATCGTACGTCCTAGATTAAAACTTACCTCAGTTAGTATTGATCACATTCATGTGCTAATAATCAAGCAAGTGCATACGTGTATGACATGACAAGTATCGATTACGTACGAACTCATGATAAACAGTTAATAATATATCACGTGAACATAATTAATTCATGATCACCATTTAAAATACTAACTAGAATAATTACGTAAATACTTATAATATAATTACGAGCGTTAAGTTTACGATAAACGACACGTTAGATTAAACAGAAACACTTTAAACACGAGCACGTTTAACCACGAACGAACACGAAACATCGGGACACGAGAAAGGTACGGGTACCCCATGTGGGGCCCCCATACCCACGGCACACATACAAGAAATGGGCCTAGCCCATGGACTTTACAAGTAAAGGGGGGTAAAGAGTTAAACATGTTTTCACTTTTCACTTTCAAGAAAATAAACAAAAACCCTAAAAGAGTTTTTCTCCTCTCCTTTTTCTCCTCTTTGTGCCGCCACCTTCACACCACCATTGGAGGGTGTTTGTTTGATTTTGATCTTAAAAACAAGTGTTAGAAACCGTGTTTGTTCATCCTTTTTCCAAGCTACATAGTGGTATACCTTTCTAACCCTTCTTTTTAATTCTTTTTAATTCTTTTAATCTTTGATTATTTTCATGAACATGTTATTATTTTTCTTATTAAAACAAGGTAATTAATCATTGATCAAACATGTTTTGGTATTAATTAAAATCAAGGAAGGTTTTATAAGGGTGTTTGTTTTTAGCCGCCTAGTAAAACAAACCCGAGGGGGGTTTGGTTTGCTATTGCCGCCACCACCAAGACCACTTTTGGTCTTGGTTGGCTCATGTGGGACCCACGGCAGCAAGGGGACACATGTGCCCCGGGTTTGGCTCAGGGTACGGTGTCGAATTCATGCCCGATTCATGGTTCGTTGGTTAAATCATGATTCATGCTACATGTTAATTTTTATGAATTATGAACTTAGGATATAATTAATTAATAACATGAAATATTAATTAAATCATGACTTAGGTTATTTTAATTATTAGTTTATCATGACATTAATTTAACCTAAGTATTTTATGTTATAAGTTATAATTAATTAATTATTAAAACATGCCTATAATTAATTAATTTAGACATGACTTAGGTTATATTATTATAAATAATAATACACATTTTAACCTAAGTATTTTCATTTCATTTTAATTAAAACATGTTATACTTTAATTAAAATGCTTAACCTATAGTTTAATTAAAATACATGAAATAATAATTAAACTATACACTATATCATATGACTTAAGAAATAAGCTTATAACACTTAGACTTATAAGTTAGCTTATGTAATCAACTTAATTCTAATTATGGAAACTTCTATTTATAGAAACTTAATTAAATAAGGCAACTAATCTAATTATGGAAACCTTCTATATATGGAATTCAATCTATTTCAGGCAGCTAATCTAATCATGGAAACCTTCTATATATGGAAACTTATTTAATTAAGGCAGCTGATCTATTTTTGGAAACTTTCTATTTTTAGAAACTAATCTATTTTAAGCAGTAAATTCTATTTTTGGAAACTTTCTATTTTTGGAAACTTTCTATTTTTGGAAACTTTCTATTTTTGGAAACTTTCTTTTTTTGGAAACTTTCTATTTTTGGAAACTTTCTATTTTTGGTAACTTTCTATTTTTGGAAACTTTCTATTTTTGGAAACTTTCTATTTTTGGAAACTTTCTATTTTTGGAAACCTGCTATTTTTGGAAAGTTACTTATTATTACACAGTAAGTATAATAATACATGAAACACCAGTAATACTTAATCAGATTAATCAGAATACAAGATAAACACAGTTTAAGGCTTTAAACAGTGAACCATGACCTAAAACATACCAAATCAGCTTTAATGAGACACAAAACCCAGTACGTAATCAGCGAATCGATACTTATACACGTGTGTATTCATGTAGCGTTAGTGATCCAGAAGTAGGGGTCTTTCTTCCGTTCATTCACTGGACTTGAGGTACGGATTCCCGTCCTTTCAGTATGGACATTCTTTCCTTATTAGGATTTCCCCGTATGCAGCCAACTGTTTTTCCCCAGTATTTGTTTTATTGTTTTGAACTGCTTATGTTTAATCAGCATAATCTATAGCCATATACAAGCATGACCAGTTTCACCTAGTTATGGAGGTACCATAACCATAGCATTGGAGGCACCGATGTTATGACTTCCCCACGGCGGAGTGATTGCTCGTGGCGTCCCTTTCAGTTTTGGCCATATTATTATATCAGGTGGGGCGTATGGGTGCATCCTAGTTACATGTTTTATTCAGTTTATCATGGTGAATGCGGTGTGTGCCTTGCACCCTTCACAAGGAGTTGATCCCTCCTACCCGAATCAGTATATTGATTAGAGGCATCCCCTCTAATCAGCATGATGAGGTCACCCCTCCAAGTATTCATGCACGTGACCTTTTCATGACCTATATGAGCTATGGTATATATATGTTAAAACAGTTTTCACAAGATAAACATAAGGCTTTTCAAACTATAAAACCAGTTTTCTTGATACTTAACCAGTTTACTCAGTACTTAGTCTTCCGCTGTTATATGTTACATGCTTATCCTATTTCATGCTATATTGTACATCCGTGCACTGAGCGTCTTGCTCAGCCGTTTTCCTTTTTCATGTTCCCAAAACGGCAGGTACTCAGGGACGCTCGTAGATCTCAAACGTAGGTGCATATGGACTGGAAGCTTTACTGTCTTTCTTTACTTTATGCATTTCCTTTACTTTGATACAGTTGCTATGGACATTGTTTCGTCCTTTCCTTTTACAGTATTTATGTTTGTGTGTGATGAGCTTTACTTAGGGGTACCGATGTTTGATTCCGGTATTTCCCTTCTATGGTTGAATAATGCTTAGACATTTATCCTTGTATGCTTTGATGACACGCCATGATTATGCGTAATATTCCATTTCCAAAATGGGGTGTTACAGGTTTTCATGGATTTAATGAATCGAGTGTGCAAGCCCTACTTGGAAAAATTTGTGATTGTGTTTATTGACGATATTCTAATCTATTCTAAGAATGAAGATGAACATAGAGAACATTTAAGGATTATCTTAAGTTTGTTAAAGGATGAAAGATTGTATGCTAAGTTTTCGAAATGCGATTTTTGGTTAGATGCTGTGCAATTTCTTGGTCATGTGATTAACAAGGATGGAATTCATGTTGATCCTGCAAAGGTTGAAGCCATTAAGAATTGGTCTGCACCGACAACGCCAACGGAAGTGTGACAGTTCTTAGGATTGGCTGACTATTATAGGCGATTCATTAAAAAATTTTCTTTAATAGCTACACCCTTGACTAAGCTTACCTAGAAGAATAAACCTTTCGTTTGGGGAAGTAATGAAGATGGAGCATTTCAGACATTGAAGCTAAAATTATGTAGTGCGCCAATTCTATCATTACCCAATGGGAGTGAAGATTTTGTAGTATATTGTGATGCATCTCTTAGAGGCTATGGAGCTGTTTTGATGCAGCGAGAAAAAGTAATAGCTTATGCTTCTAGGCAATTAAGGAAGAATGAGGAGAATTATACTACTCATGATCTTGAGTTAGGAGTTGTAATCTTTGCTCTTAGGTTGTGGACTGTATGGCACCAAGTGTACGGTATTCACCGATCACAAAAGCCTACAGTATATTCTCGATCAGAAGGAATTGAACATGAGGCAACGAAGATGGATAGAGTTGTTAAGTGATTATGATCGTGGTATAAAATATCACCCACGAAAAGCCAATGTTGTTACCGATGCGTTAAGTAGGAAAGATAGAGAGCCTATCAGGGTACGTTCTCTAGTCTTGACCGTGCACAATAATTTGCCTGAGCAAATTAGAAATGCGCAAATAGAAGCCTGTAAGAAAGAAAATTTTGTTAATGAAGGGTTCTGAGGAGAAGGAGATCCTTTAGAGGTTAGAGATGATGGAGTAAAATGCTTAAGAGGTCGTATGTGGATACCTAAGTTTGGAGGCTTAAGAGATTTGATTATGTTAGAATCCCATAAATCTAAGTATTCCATTCATCCGGGATCTGATTAAATGTATCATGATTTGAAGAAGTTGTACTGGTGGCCGAATATGAAAGCTGATATTGCTATGTATGTTCTTCAATGCTTGACTTGTGCTAGAGTCAAAGCTAAACACCAAAAGCCATCAGGACTACTTCAACAACCAATGATTCCTGAATGAAAGTGGGAGCGAATTATGATGGACTTTATCACCAAGCTTCCTAGAACATCATCTGGAAACAACTCGATTTGGGTTATTGTCGACAGACTGGCCAAATCCGCACACTTCATTCCGGTTAAAGAGCAGTTCTCACTGGAGAAGTTGACTTGTATTTACCTTGATAATGTTGTATGCAAGCATGGAGTGCCTGTATCGATCATTTCAGATCGAGATCCTAGATTCGCATCGAATTTTTGGAAATCTCTCCAAAGATCTTTGGGAACGAATCTCGACATGAGCACTGTTTATCACCCCCAGACTGATGGGCAGAGTGAAAGAACGATACAAACACTGGAAGATATGTTGAGAGCTTGTGTGATAGATTTTGGTAAGAATTGGGATAAACATTTGCCTTTAGTAGAGTTTTCGTATAACAATAGTTACCATTCTAGTATTAAGGCTGCACCATTTGAAGCTTTGTATGGTAGGAAGTATAGATCTCCTGTATGTTGGAGTGAAGTTGGGAATACCCAGCTCACGGGACTGGAATTGATCCGGGAGACTACAGAGATGATAGTTCAGATTAAGAATAGGCTGTTGACTGCCCGTAGTAGACAGAAAAGTTACGCGGATGTGCGGCGGAAACCGATGGAGTTTGAAGTGTGTGACCGAGTAATGTTGAAAGTATCGCCATGGAAAGGCGTTATAAGATTTGGAAAGCGAGGAAAAGTGAATCCCCGCTATATTGGACCCTTTAAGATTTTATCTAGAGTAGGTCCGGTGGCTTATAGACTAGAGTTACCCCCAGAACTTCATGGTGTTCACAACACATTCCATGTATCTAATATGAAGAAATGTCTAGCAGTGAGTGATGAGAAAATTTCGTTGGGTAAGGTTCGAATAGATGGGAAGTTGCATTTTATCAAAGAACCCGTAGAGGTTATGGACCATGAGGTAAAGCAACTGAAACAAAGTCGGATACCTATTGTCAAGATCCGATGGAATTCAAAGCATGGACCAGAATTTACTTGGGAACGAGAGGATGAAATGTGGAAGCAATATCCGCACCTCTTTGATTTCAATAAGAAACGGACATTAAAATGAAATGGATCACGAGGACGTTGATCCCTTTTAGAAGGAAAAGATGTGACAATCTAACATTTTCAGGTAGTGAATTATTTTCTCGTATAATATTTTGAAACTTATTTTTGTGTTGGTTGATGAACTCACAATTTACGGATTTAAATTTGGGCTTACGTGCATAATTTAGCGTCCTTTACGACTAAACCGGAAACCTTAGGATTACGTATTTACGTTTTTGAACTCCGTTTTTGATAAGACAATTTTTATTAGATTCGTTTTGTGCCGTTGATTCATAATTTATAAAAATGTTTTTCGTAAAATGACCCGAGGGTACGCAAATCGAGGAAACTAGAATCGAGGAATACCCGTAAATTAGCGGGATGGGACAAAACAAGTTTATCCCACCCCACTAACAAAAGGGACGGCCAAGAGGGACACCACATCACTTGATGTGGCACCCTTATAACAAGTAGCTTACACTTGTTAAGCTTAGCTTAACAAGTAAGCTTTATTCATCCCACCAAACATCAAAACCACTAGCTTAACCATTTGCTTCCATTTCATACATGCAAAACAACTAAAAACCCTCTCTCCCACTCCTCCCTTGCCATCCCATAACCACCATCAAACACCCCATTTGATCAATTCTAGCCACAAATCTTATGTTATCTATTCATATTATGGAGAAACCTTGAAGCCTTGATTGATTGGTGGCCATATTAACAATAAAGAAGGTGATTTGCTTGTGTCCTAGGGCTAATTTCTCAACAAACAATCTTGGTGGTTGATGATCTTGGAGATATATTTGGTGTTCATCAAGTTATTGTCATCCAAAAACAAGATATAATCTTGGTTGGTAAAGAAGATCATCCTTTCCATTTCTCTTGTTATTTTTGTTAAGATCAAATGTATTTTGTTTCTTATTATATATGTATATGATGAATATATGATGATAAAAATGTTGTGTGGGGATCAAGTGTTGATAGATATGATTAAAAAGATGAAAAACCATAAGTAACAATGTTAAAATCTTGCTTAAAATGTTAGCTGTATAAAAACAGTAAGTAACCAAGTTATAAACTGATAAAATTGTATGGTGGAATCAATTTACAGTAAGTTTTAGATGTCATACACATGTGAGAGTTGGCCATGCAATGGAATCATCAAAATGAGTGAGATATGATCAAAACAAGATTAGTGTGACAATCTGAATAGTCTGTTTTTAGGGATTGTTAAGGATACTTAGACATGGATTGAGCAGTAGCTATAACTAACTTATTTGTAGCACATAATATGAAGTATATTCCATCCTAAAATGAGCTTCTATCTCCTTATAAAACTCAAGATATGATAAAAATGGTGAAGATGAAACTAAAAATCAGATTTTGAGAAATTAATGTTTAATAATATTATATAAGCACTCAAACTAATATAGTATAAAATGTGAATTAAAACCCACTAACTTATATATTTCATTTATATAAATATGTATAAGGTTAAATAAATGGAAACTTTATAAAAATGATAGTATGGTAAGTTTTATAAGTTATAAAAACTATAAACATGATTTTTACGTCTTTTCGGCTATTACCGTAAAATTAACGTTTTTCGCCAATTAAAACTTAGACGATCAAACCCGTCTAATGTAAAGTTTTTAAAAGTCATATACTGATATATAAGTACCTAATACAAGAAAAAACCGATAAAACCCGAACTATATAACATACGGACATTAACGAGCTAAGTTAGCATATTTGGACTAATAATTTAACTAAATAAGTTAAACACTTAAAAAAATTACTTATTGGGCTTAACCCATTTGAGCCCAACATGTAAAGTATAAATACTGATAATACAAGTATAAAATGGATTAAACAAGTTAATGAACTTATAATAGGCTTATTGGACCTAAAATATGTAAATAGGTAAAACTAGTAAACTAGTAAAAAGTTACCAATACATAAACACTAAAATGAGTAAATAAGAATATATAAACCCACTCGATCATCATCATATGTACAAAATCATCATATGTATATTTGTTATTTTGATAAAGTCATTGGAAAAAAGTCTAAGACCGATTATTATTTATATAGGTTTCCGTGACCGAAGCACGCCCGTAGCCGATAATCCGCCTTTCATTATCAACGTGAGTTCATAGCCTCGCACTCTTTTAAATGTTTTATAAAATGATTTGTAAACCCGCGAGGGAGATAACATGCTAGATTTTTATAAAATAGAACACAAGTAGTCCCGAAGGTATGCTTAATGATATGGACCCGAATGATGCGATGACCCAATAAAAGAGATAAAAAGGATTATTAGTAGTTAGGTTATGTCACTTAAAGTCCCATTAGCATGAATTGTGAACTACTGGGATTTGGTAGACGCTTATGCAAATGATAGTACTATTTGGGGACGATCACCCCAGTTCGCGCCTTGACGGTTGATCCACGCCGTACCACATTTATTGGTAAGCGAATTTATGTATGAGAAGATTTACATAGCGTGATTTTTGTGACGACACGCTAACTTAGATGGGAAAATTGTTTGTCGGGTTCGCGGCCCGTTGTTGTGATAGTAAGGTAACAATGTCATGCGGCTAATAATAATCCAAAAATGTAATCCAATATGATTTAATATTTATGCTAATGACGATAATAATATTAGTTATAATGGTAATATTGAGGCTACGGTCTCATGGACGGTTTAAGATGTATGCTTGATTTATATATTGCCTGACTAGCAATACGAGGACTTACTTCTGATATTATACTTGTGTTCTGATTTCAACGATTGTTTTATATAACGGTTTTATTAAACTCTATGAATTCACTCGGCATTCGCTGATATGATTTTTGCATGTTTTTATCTTAGGTGCTTGAAGGTAATTCGGATGGAGATCGACTCTGATGGCCCACATAATAATAGAAATGTTCATTCGATCTATGTTTTGTAAACTTAATGACCTGTATAATTTGGGACATGTTGTACACTTTAAAACTTTTTATCGAATGAATGTATGTTGAACCTTGTACAACCATTTTTATGTGTTGTCTATGATTGGAGTTATTGTGCTATCTCGTAACACTCTAAAAGACCCTTCCGTTGTACCGATACGAAATTTGAGAGTGTTACACAAGCAAAGGGTGACTGACCTTGGCCTTTGGAAGAAAGCCAACCCTACTCTCTTTGTTAAGGGAGGAATTCTTAGTGATGAACAAACTGACCCTAAACCCATTATCATCACTAACCCTACTACTGGCAAACCTGTTGTGTAACACCCCCAAATTTATACAATTCAATACAGCAGAAGACTCGTTGGTGTTACGGGATAGCACATTACTCACATCATAGACAACGCTTAAAAATCGCGTCGTTTAATAATAAAACATTTCCATTCATAAGTATCAAATTTACATAGGTCTCAAGTCATTGTATTTTATACAGGTTTTACAAAGCATTTGAATGGAAATTATTATTTAAGTGCGGGCCATGAATTCTTGTTGTCTTCCCGAGAATTACCTTCAAGTACCTGAGATAAAACATGTTAAAAGAAAAGGTCAGCGATAACGCCGAATGAATTCATAGAGTTAAATAAACCATCAATATATCATCGGTATATAATTATTACCGAAAATCATTTTATACAAATCTTTATAATAGGCCATAAAATAGCCAAAGTCATTTTATACAAATCCTTATCAAAAATCATAATATAGGCATTTGCCTTCAAAATCATTATACGAACCATTGTCGTAAAAACATCATACAATACGTTCTATAAGGTTTTATAGATTAAATAAAAACCGTTATATGAATATGGTTATGAAAAACCAAAACACGAACATAATATCAATAGTAAGACCACGTATTGCTAGTCAGGCAATATATCGTAATTCGGTGCGTATAGTAGTATTTCGTTACTTTTGGATTATTATAAGCCGCATGACATTGTTACCTTACTATACCAAACAACGGGTAGCTAGCCCGAAACTCAATTTGCCCATATAAATTAGCGTGTCATCACAATAATCACGCTTGTGTAAATCTTCTCATACATAAATTCGCTTACCAATCAATGTGGCACGACGGGTATCAACCGTCAAGGCGCGAACTGGGGTGATCGTCCCCAAATAGTACTATTATATGCATAAGCGTCTACCAAATCTCGGTAGTTCACTATTCATGCTAATGGGACTTTTAGTGGCATAACCTAACTTTAATAATCCATTTCATTTAATCTATCGGGTCATTTAATCATTCATCAGGTCATACAATCATTCTGGTCCAAATCAATAAACAGATAATCGGGAAAACTAGTGTCCTATTTTATAAAAAATAACATGTTATCTCCCTCGCGGGTTTATAAAACATTTCATAAAAACATTTAAAAGAGTGCGAGGCTATGAACTCACGTTGTTATGGGAAAGCGGGTTATCGGCAATTCGGATGTACGGTACGTGCTTCAATCACGGGAAACCTAGACAAATAATAATCGTCTTAGACTCTTGTCCAATGACTAAAAATAATAATTATGTATACATATGATGATTTTATATATATGATGATGATCAAGTGGGTTTATACATCTTTACACATTCATTATAGTGTTTATGTGTTCGTAATTTTCAAGACTAGTTACACTAGTTCAACTTGTTTACATTTTAAACCCAATACTATTCATTAGCCCAATTATACTTTTATTATCAGTATTATACTTTATATGTTGGGCCCAAATGGGTTAAGCCCAATAAGTAATTTTTATAAGTGTTTAACTTATTTAGTTAAATTATTAGTCCAAATATGCTAACTTAGTTCGTTAATGTCCGTATGTCATATAGTTCGGGTTTTATCGGTTTTTACTTGTATTAGGTACTTACATATCAGTATATGACTTTTCAAAACTTTACATTAGACGGGTTTGATCGTCTAAGTTTTAATTGGCGAAAAAAGTTAATTTTACGGTAATAGCCGAAAAAGTCGTAAAAATCATGTTTATTGTTTTTATACTTATAAATCTTATTCAACTACCATTTTTATAAAGTGTCCATTTATTTATCCTTATGCATATTTATATAAATGAAATATATAAGTTAGTGGGTTTTAAATCACATTTTATACTATATTTATTTGAGTGCTTATATAATAATATTAAACTTTAATTTAATAAAATCAGTCCTAAATTTTAAGTTTACTAAAATGTCCATATCTAGAGTTCTATAATGAGATAGGACCTCAAATCTTTATCACAGAAACTACATGATATGTGCTTCATTTTATTCCTTATAGCTACTGATGAATCAACCTCTAAATATTTTAATAAATTCGTCCAAAACAGTATAGGCAGATTTGCACTCTAAACTTGTTTTGATCATATCTCACTCATTTTGATGATTCCATTGTATGGCCAACTCTCACATGTGTATAACACCTAATACTTACTGTACATTGATTCCACTTTACTATTTTATCAGTTTGTCATTTGGTTACTTACTGTTTTTATACAGCCATCTTATTGAGCAAGATTTAACGATTTTTACATGTGGTTTTTCCATCTTTTTACCCATGTTTATCAAATCTATCAACACCAAATCCCACATAATATTTTTAATCATCATTCATCATCATATACATATACATAAATAAATAAAATACAAGATTACATAATCAAAATAACAAGAGGATAGGAAGAACAATCTCTATACCACCATTAGTGATGAAAAGATGAGTCTTTGATGAACAAGGCTTTGATATTGATGGCAAAACTTGTGATAAACCAATATCATCTTCAAGTCTACCAACCTTTATAAACTTCTCATGGAAAATCAGCCCTATGACACCAACAAATCTTCTCCTTGGATGTTAGAATCACCTCCAATCTTCAAAGCTTCAAAGTAGCATCATCATGTGTATGAGTAACACATGATTTTATGGCTAACATAGATCAAATGAGGGTTGTTTTTTATGATTGTTGGACGAATTTAAGAGAGAGAGGAGAGGAAAAATAGTGGTTTGCATGTGAAAATGGAAGTAATGGTAAGTGTTAGTGGTTTTGGTGGGTGAATAATGCTTCCATGTTAAGCTAAGCTTACATGTGTAAGCTTGTAGAGTGTAAGGATGCCACATCAAATGATGTGGTGTCCTCTTGGCCTTCCCTTTTAGTTAGTGGGGTCGGATAAACTTGTTTTGTCCCATCCCACTAATTTACGGGTATTCCTCGATCTGCGTGCCCTCGGGTCGTTTTACGAAAAACGTTTTTATAAATTATGAATCAACGACACAAAACGAATCTAATAAAAATTGTCTCATCAAAAACGGAGTTCGAAAACATAAATACGTAATCCTAAGGTTTCCGGTTTAGTCGTAAAAGACGTTAAATTATGAACGTAAGTCCTAATCTCTTCTCGTAAATTTGTGAGTTTATGAACCAACACAAATTTAAAGTTCCAAAATAATATTCATGGATAAATTTATTTCCTGAAATATCGGACTGTCACCAAAGACGGTGTATGTAAACGTAAGCACGTAACGTATAATCCTCCGGTTTAGACGTAGTCAATGCTACTTCAAGACATAAATCCAAATTTCTTCCCAAAAATAAGTGAGTTCATAATATAACATTAAAATAATGTTTTCAAATAAATATTGAGAATAAAATATAAACCATAAATTCACAGATTGTCACAACATTTACCCCTAAACAGGATCTTTGTCCCCAAAGATCATTTTACCTTACTACTCGCTTCTTATAGAGTTAAAGCCATGTGGGTATTTCCTCCACATTCGGTCTTTTCTCACAAGTGCAATTCATTAAAATACGCGAGTTTCATCAAACATAACTACGGGAATAAGATCAGGCTTAATGTTGACTTACTTTCTCTATCCATGATGTTCACGGGTTTTTGATGAATGCAACTTTCGCCGATTTAAACATTACTAAGAAACAATCAGATTTTTACTTGATAGACATTTCATCAATTTCGATATACGATACATAATTCACGCAGCTCTTAAAGTCCTAGGGTAGATCCAGCTTATATGCCTTTCAAACCAATCTTTTACATCGTCTCAATGGTCCCATACAACGGGGACTTATATCCCATGATCTTTCAGATCATCAATTCATTTTTTTTCCATGGTTAAATTTTTTGGCATAACTTCGCTACCCATCTGGCACTTCAAGATCTACATTTCATATTCACATAACCTCCTGCCCACTACCGGTAGTCAATAATCACATCCTAATTTCAACAATCATTTCAGGTCTCGCGGGTCGAGTATTTTGTAAGGTTAGGTTCGCCATCATAGGAAACCTTAAACCTAAAAGACATGTCCAACTCATAATGGGTGTATGTCGGGTGTCTTCATCCCAACTCCTGCTTACAGATGCTCTAATATATATCCTCACAAGATTCGATCTCGATCCTAATACGATAATTATCAATGATAATCTCTCCAAAGGAAAACGATTTTACAGTTTATTACCAAAGGTCAATCATTAAAACATACAACAACACTTATAGTATTTTGTATCGTTACTTTACCTCGTTCCTTCGATTGGGGTGGTACAGTACTCTCATCAAGATTCGTTCTCAATGACTTCTGAGCAAATCTCTAGAAATTCGATGCGAAGCGAGGATCTTGATAGAGATGATCGATACAGGCACACCATGTTTACATAACTCCTTTAAATACAAAAGAGTCAATTTCTTCATCAAGAATCTATCATTAACAGGAATGATGTTAGCAGATTTGGTCAGTCTGTCGACGATGACCCAAATCGAATCAAATTCAGATGATGACCTTTGCAATAGTTAGACGTTTACTAATGTATGAGGCGATGTCTGCCTTCATAATTTGCATCAGTACAACTTCTTCAGTTAAAGATACATTAAATTAGAAATAACAGGAATAGAATACTTATACTTACAAGATTCCAACATAACTATATCTCAAAATCTCCATTTTTAGGCAACCTCAAGTGGCCTGTTATACATTCAACGCCATCGGCTTCTCAATTTTGATGGTTCACATTAGCCGCGAACCCCTTTTTATTATCTATATTATTCTTTTTACAATCATTGTTTATTTTTATATTGTTCGGCAAAATGTTTTTTTTTCACCTTCGTTATTAAGGAACATGTCCTAATTGGTTCTTTATCTTTTCTACATAATGTGTCGGTAATTATATTCACCTTCCTTGATGAAATAAATATCATGACCGTATTTATTCAGAAAATATTCCTTCACATTTTCTAAGTCTTAGTTCTATCTCAACTATTATTTTTATCAGTTTTGCTTGATCCGACGTTTTAAAGCGTCGATAATTATTACACGTAAATTAACAATAAATATTAAGTTTTTATGAAACGTAAACGTAAAAAGTTTTAAATTTCTCAGTTTGTCCAATTATATAAAATGTTCAAAATAAATCTGAATTTAATTAACACAATTTTTTGTTGATTTATCGGAAATAATTAGTAAGATCCGTAAATGTTCGAAAAACCTTCGTTTAAACTTTGGTCAAAATTTTCTTAGTTGAAAGCAAAAATTATCGTTTCAAATTTCAAGTCATGGTTTAAAAGGTTTCCTCAATCCCTCTTAGGTTGTCTTGAGGTATACACAAACATTTACCCCTAAACAGGAGTTTAGTTAAATGATTTGTGTATAAGGAAATAATCCCTTAAAAATCCTTTGTTAAAACATTTGTCAAAACATATTTCCATTTTCTTTTTGGTAAAACCCAAAGCCTTAATGGTTCCAATTTTTGAAGAGTCAATATATTCCATTATCTATTACTTACAAGGTCAAATAATATAAAGGATTAAGTCTTTAATCACATGTTAATTATTCAAGGTACATGTTTTCATTGTTCGGCCAATTCAGGGCAGTCGATAAATAATTATTAACTCATTCTTATTCTTATAAACAAATAGATGGTCCTTTATGATCACAAGCATGAATTTATCAATTTACAGCCTACTCACGTGATTCACCCAACTTATGAATGCTACATGTGTATTAGTCAATCCAAACGTCATCACGTGAAACTTATAATGTTCATAACAAGTTCTGGATATAGTGATTGGAATAGATAATCTTTTTCGCGGACGCGAAGTTGATGATAACCATGTCGTGGATCAAATCTTTAGAACATACGCTAGAACCTTGTAAATGATCGAACAATCTATCATCTTGGGTAGTGGATATAGAGTTTAATCGTCAATTTACTTAGTTGACAACTCTCTCAGTTGTACGGTAATTCCTCTAATTCATATGGTGCTGACGTAAAGTGCACATGCCACAGGTGCAGCACCGGGAATATAATCAATACCAATTTCAACTTGCCTTAATGGGGAAAGTCTAGGTAATTCATTAATAAATACCTCCTAAAGTTACAAATAACAGAAACATCTTTTAATACGTTTACTTTAAGTTCTTTCTAGATTATAATATTTATGACTAATTCACAACCATTCACGGTATAATTTCAAGTCTAAATGCGGGATACAGTCATCCACCAAGAATTATTTAGATCACTTTTGATAATCAACATCTTATCTTTTAGGGGAATTCTATTCGATTCCCATCAATTAAGACAATGTCGTCCTGTCATAATCAATCAATCCATTCTATTGGCACTATCAACTTTCCAGTTTCATTGCCGCCGATAAGATGTGAACTTCTCAAAAGACCAATAATAACACATAATCCTTCACAGATTCAAGGATATATGGAGTCACAACTATAATTAAAAGAGTAAGGTTAACGCATAATCTATGCGAGAGAATTTCAAATCAGACACAGACGAAAACATTTAACGAATATGAATATATCCCATGTTTTCATAATTTGAGTACGCATTCGAAAGCTCCTCGGATCGTTACCCAGGTCATTCAAATGAAATCAAATCAAAAGAAATGATAGGAACGTCGATACATCCAGTCGGGTATCAACACTCGGTAATCAGATACTTTTCCTAAGAATCTCACTACGGGAGAATTGGACAAGAAAGAATTGTCAATTGTCATATAAGATAATTTCCACAAATTAGTAAATTCGACTCAGAAGAATAGATGCTACAGGCACATATGTAGGTTTACCTTACACTATGTCCCTATTTTTTGCTTCTTGCAGATCTCATAAAATTTAATCTTTCACAATCTTTAAAAAAAATGTAGTGTTTATTAATCAGTTTTATGGTGACTACTAATCAGCCTTGCATGGTCCATTCCAAATTGTATGTAGGCGCGCAACTATATACAATTTCAAGATTAACGATGCAATACTCAGTTCGTCAAAATTTTACAATCATGTTTATAATATAAACATTTTCATGCTTAATTCTTAAATAAGAATCAAAAATAAATTTACAAAGATCTTCTTTGTTATGAAAACAATTAAGTTTTCCAAAGTGTTTTATAAACAAATTCATTTCGATAAAGATTATTTATAAGTCTCACTTTAAATAATCCATATGGTGATGAAAAATCAATTTTTCTCAAGGGATACTGTTTTATCTTATAAAAACAATGAGCGATCTGCAAAAGAGTGATGAATAGTTGTTCACAAAGAACTAACTATAATATGATAGGAAATGAGCTTAGCCAATTAATCATGAGGTGCATGACCTCGATGGCACTCAAAAAGAACAATCCACAACGTAACTCAATTCGAGATGAGTACTTGTTCAATGGTTGCATCACTAATGCGAGCATTAGGAAGAAGCAAGAAAAGATAGATATCATCGATATATGTAGGATTTAGCAATCAAAGGTAGTCTTTTTCATTAATCACAAACAAGTCAAAATTGTACCGTAACACATTACGTTTCACTATGTAATACAATTCTCAGAACTCGTCCTACCAACTGATGTCTCACTTAAGTTAGGGATTTTTAAAAGATACCACAATGAATACTAATCTACAAGAGTCATGGGGTTCCACATGTCCCGGAAGATCCATCGGTCCCTATTCAGAAGAAGATTTCTTCAATTTATTTCCTGGACACTGGGCATCCTCATTATTGGAGAATGACCTAGGAACAACCCTTAACACGAATCAACAATCAATTAAAACCTTATCATTCAATCACAGGGCTTAACGACTTCCTCTTAACAATCTCATATTCCATAGGGGTTAAATTTTACTTTATTCAATTTTCAATTAACTTATACTCAATGCAACATCCTACCTCATTCTCCAATACTTTCAACCTTATTCTTAGACCTTAAAAGGCAATAAAAGCTTGATATGATCAACCCTTAGTTTCCAATCCTATAGCTCTTACAACAACAATTATCAAATGAGTCACTAGCAAGAGATGACTCATACATTCAATTAGATTTCTCGGAAAGGTACTAGTGGCATGAGGCTTTTGGGTAATAGTTCCATTGACAGCCTCAAGTGCAACATTCACCCTTTCGGTTTCAATTTAATAATTGGGTGACAACGAATCAGATGACATCTTTCTAGGTGGTAACATTTTGTCAAACTCCACTCTATAAGAAAAGATGGTCATGACATCAATATCAGTTTTAATCTTGCCAATTCTTCTTCAATATCACAATCAACTAATATCTACATTTCTACAAATATCAACCATTTTGTTGGGATCATAAATATCCACAACTTGGTTTAGATCTAGGATAACTTGAATTTCTACGAGAATAGCTTCGATTGATTTGCTAGGGGAGTTAGGGTTCCTTGTGACAATCTATGTCGTATAAATTCCTCGTATAAATATCAAAATAATCATCAAACAATCATGTAATCAAATTACATCAAATATATATATATATATATATATATATATATATATATATATATATATATATATATATATATATATATATATATATATATATATATATATATATATATAATCCAAGTTATATATATATTAAAATAACACTTCTCAGTCTGGCCTTGTCGGTAACTCGGGAATTCTTCGGCACCGTTATAGTCAAAAGATTTTTAGACATGTTGAGAAAAATATTTATAGTTAAAAGATTTTGAAATGTTATATTCAAAACCTTGGTTTTAAAAATCTTTCGTTCTCTATAACGAGAGCTCTGGTACCAAACTGTAACACCCCCAAATTTATACAATTCAATACAGCGAAAGACTCGTTGGTGTTACGGGATAGCACATTACTCACATCATAGACAACGCTTAAAAATCGTGTCGTTTAATAATAAAACATTTCCATTCAAAAGTATCAAATTTACATAGGTCCAAAGTCATTGTATTTTATACAGGTTTTACAAAGCATTTGAATGGAAATTATTATTTAAGTGCGGGCCATGAATTCTTGTTGTCTTCCCGAGAATTACCTTCAAGTACCTGAGATAAAACATGTTAAAAGAAAAGGTCAGCGATAACGCCGAGTGAATTCATAGAGTTTAATAAACCATCAATATATCATCGGTATATAATTATTACCGAAAATCATTTTATACAAATCTTTATAATAGGCCATAAAATAGCCAAAGTCATTTTATACAAATCCTTATCAAAAATCATAATATAGGCATTTGCCTTCAAAATCATTATACGAACCATTGTCGTAAAAACATCATACAATACGTTTTATAACGTTGTATAGATTAAACAAAAACCGTTATATGAATATGGTTATGAAAAACCAAAACACGAACATAATATCAATAGTAAGACCACGTATTGCTAGTCAGGCAATATATCGTAATTCGGTGCGTATAGCAGTATTTCGTTAATTTTGGATTATTATAAGCCGCATGACATTGTTACCTTACTATACCAAACAACGGGTAGCTAGCCCGAAACTCAATTTGCCCATCTAAATTAGCGTGTCGTCACAATAATCACGCTTGTGTAAATCTTCTCATACATAAATTCGCTTACCAATCAATGTGGCACGACGGGGATCAACCGTCAAGGCGCGAATTGGGGTGATCGTCCCCAAATAGTACTATTATATGCATAAGCGTCTACCAAATCCTGGTAGTTCACAATTCATGCTAATGGGACTTTTAGTGACATAACCTAACTTTAATAATCCATTTCATTTCATCTATCGGGTCATTTAATCATTCATTAGGTCATACAATCATTCGGGTCCAAATCAATAAACAGATAATCGGGACAACTAGTGTCCTATTTTATAAAAACTAACATGTTATCTCCCTCGCGGGTTTATAAAACATTTCATAAAAACATTTAAAAGAGTGCGAGGCTATGAACTCACGTTGATGTAGGAAAGCGGGTTATCGGCAATTCGGATGTACGGTACGTGCTTCAATCACGGGAAACCTAGACATATAATACTCGTCTTAGACTCTTGTCCAATGACTAAAAATAATAATTATGTATACATATGATGATTTTATATATATGATGATGATCAAGTGGGTTTATACATCTTTACTCATTCATTATAGTGTTTATGTGTTGGTAATTTTCAAGACTAGTTACACTAGTTCAACTTGTTTACATTTTAAAGCCCAATGGGCCTATTACAAGCCCAATACTATTCATTATCCCAATTATACTTTTATTATCAGTATTATTCTTTATATGTTGGGCCCAAATGGGTTAAGCCCAATAAGTAATTTTTATAAGTGTTTAACTTATTTAGTTAAATTATTAGTCCAAATATGCTAACTTAGCTCGTTAATGTCCGTATGTCATATAGTTCGGGTTTTATCGGTTTTTACTTGTATTAGGTACTTATATATCAGTATATGACTTTTCAAAACTTTACATTAGACGTGTTTGATTGTCTAAGTTTTAATTGGTGAAAAACGTTAATTTTACGGTAATAGCCGAAAAAGTCGTAAAAATCATGTTTATAGTTTTTATACTTATAAATCTTATTCAACTACCATTTTTATAAAGTGTCCATTTATTTATCCTTATGCATATTTATATAAATGAAATATATAAGTTAGTGGGTTTTAATTCACATTTTATACTATATTTATTTGAGTGCTTATATAATAATATTAAACTTTAATTTCACAAAATCAGTCCTAAATTTTAAGTTTACTAAAATGTCCATATCTAGAGTTCTATAATGAGATAGGACCTCAAATTTTTATCACATAGACTACATGATATGTGCTTCATTTTATTCCTTATAGCTACTGATGAATCAACCTCTAAATAGTTTAATAAATTCGTCCAATACAGTATAGGCCGATTTGCACTCTAAACTTGTTTTGATCATATCTCACTCATTTTGATGATTCCATTGTATGGCCAACTCTCACATGTGTATAACACCTAATACTTACTGTATATTGATTCCACTTTACCATTTTATCAGTTTATCATTTGCTTACTTACTGTTTTTATACAGCCATCTTATTAAGCAAGATTTAACCATTTTTACATGTGGTTTTTCCATCTTTTTACCCATGTTTATCAAATCTATCAATACCAAATCCCCACATAATATTTTTAATCATCATTCATTATCATATACATATACATAAATAAAGAAAATACAAGATTACATAATCAAAATAACAAGAGGATAGGAAGAACAATCTCTATACCACCATTAGTGATGAAAAGATGAGTCTTTGATGAACAAGGCTTTGATATTGATGGCAAAACTTGTGATAAACCAATGTCATCTTCAAGTCTTCCAACCTTTATAAACTTCTCATGGAAAATCAGCCCTATGACACCAACAAATCTTCTCCTTGGATGTTAGAATCACCTCCAATCTTCAAAGCTTCAAAGTAGCATCATCATGTGTATGAGTAACACATGATTTTATGGCTAACATAGATCAAATGAGGGTTGTTTTTGATGATTGTTGGACGAATTTAAGAGAGAGAGGAGAGGAAAAATGGTGGTTTGCATGTGAAAATGGAAGTAATGGTAAGTGTTAGTGGTTTTGGTGGGTGAATAATGCTTCCATGTTAAGCTAAGCTTTCATGTGTAAGCTTGTAGAGTGTAAGGATGCCACATCAAATGATGTGGTGTCCTCTTGGCCTTCCTTTTTAGTTAGTGAGGTGGGATAAACTTGTTTTGTCCCATCTCGCTAATTTATGGGTATTCCTCGATTCTAGTTTCCTCGATTTGCGTGCCCTCGGGTCGTTTTACGAAAAACGTTTTTATAAATTATGAATCAACGGCACAAAACGAATCTAATAAAAATTTTCTCATAAAAAACGGAGTTCGAAAACGTAAATACGTAATCCTAAGGTTTCCGGTTTAGTCGTAAAAGACGTTAAATTATGAACGTAAGTCCTAATCTCTTCTCGTAAATTTGTGAGTTTATGAACCAAAACAAATTTAAAGTTCCAAAATAATATTCACGGATAAATTTGTTTCCTGAAATATCGGGCTGTCACCAAAGACGGTGTATGTAAACGTAAGCACGTAACGTAGAATCCTCCGGTTTAGACGTAGTCAATGCTACTTCAAGACATAAATCCAAATTTCTTCCCAAAAATAAGTGAGTTCATAATATAACATTAATGTTTTCAAATAAATATTGAGAATAAAATATAAACCATAAGTTGACGGATTGTCACATGTTGACCTTGGCTCACAACCTAAAATCAAATCTACTGTTAAGTATGCTGAAATGTATAGAAAACCTAGATCACCAATGAGTCAATCTAATGTTAATGGGACTGGACTTTATGAACCTAGACCTAAGGTTATGTCTAGAAAGGCTTGTTATTCATGTGTGAGCTTCTCACATTTGGCTAATAGGTGTGTCAGTGGATACAAACTAGCCACTGACAATAGGTCAACTATGGTTAACCCAAAGCCTTATGTTCATGCTAGACCACAGGCCACTAGACCAACTCCTTACTTCTCTAAGGTAGCAAATACCCAAGGCCAAAGACCCTTCCAAAAGACCAATACTTGGTATAACAAACAGTGGGTTCCTGTAGCAAACCCTAATTCACACGCTGACAGGAACAATTCATCCGTTGACACGGCAAAACCAGTCGCTGACAGAATTAGGTTTGGTATGAAGATGCCACAATTAGCAGCTGTCAGACCCAATATTAGACCTAGTAATAACAAGTATTTACAACCTAAGGGACATGGATATAAGGCATCATCCAACTTACCATGGAGACCTAAACAAGAACAGTCATCAACTTTTGGTGTCTCTATGACTTGTAATAGGTTTAAATATCTTGAAAAGCATGTCAGGAAAAACTGGGTATTTAATGTTAAAAGGGATGAACAGGGGGTTGTTACAAGAAAAAAGTCCATTCTTGTTGAACAACCAAATGGATCCAAGTCTACTAAGGCTTGGTTTCCCAAAGAAAACTTATTTGTTTTCTTTATGTGCAGGGCATTCCAAAGCAGGTTAATGACCATTGATATTGGGATAGTGGATGCTCAAGGCACATGACTGGAAAGGAAGACTATCTTACAAACTTTACTCCTATTCCAGATGGTGATAAAGTGTACTTTGGAGGAGGATTTGGTACAATATCAAGCAAATCTCTCTTATCACTAATAACTTGAGGTTTGATGAAGTTTTTCTGGTAAAAGAACTCGATTATAACATGTTTAGTGTGTCATAAGTTTTTGACAACAAAAATAAAGTTCTTTTTACTGATACTGAATGCTTAGTTTTGAGTAAGGACTATGTGTTACCTGCTGATAAGTTAATTGAATTTAGAACACCTAGACATAAGGACATTTATAATGTCAATCTACAAGGTATTAAAATGAATAATAGCTTTTCATGTCTATATGCTAAAGCTTCAGCAGATGAGAGTATCTAATGGCATAGAAGGTTAGGGCACATTAACTTTAAGAACATGAATAGACTTGTGAGACATGATATTATTAGAGGATTGCCTTCAAAAGCATTCCACAATGATCATAATTGTGTTGCATGTCTTAAAGCCAAACAACACAAGGCCTCATTTAAGTCTAAGAGTGTTTATTCTAGTTCTAAACCCCTACACTGGCTTCACATGGACTTTTTAGACCTACTAATATAGAGATTTTAAATGGTAAATCTTAATGCTTTATGGTCACTGATGACCATTCTAGGTTTACATGGACTTTCTTTTTAGTCAAAAAGAGTGATAATGCTAAAACTTTGATTAATTTTAACCAAATGGAAAAGAAATCAGGGTTTACAGTTAACATTCTTAGAAGTGATAATAGTGGTGAGTTTAGAAATGACCTATTAGATGCCTTTTGTGTGGATAAGGGAATTACTAGGGAGTTTAGCATAGCTAGAACTCCACAGCAAAATGGTGTATCTGAGAGGAGAAATAGAACCCTTATTGAAGCAGCTAGGACCATGCTAGCAGATGCTAAGCTACCCATTGCATTTTAGGCTGAGGCTGTAAATACTGCATGTTATGTTCAAAATAGAGCCTTGGTCAACAAAACTCACGATAAGACCCCCTATGAGCTCTTTTGGGATAAAAAACCTAATATAGATTTTCTTAGACCATTTGGATGTCATGTAGTGATTCTCAATACTAGTGACAACCTAGGTAAGTTTAATTAAAAAGGTGATGAGGGATATTTTATGGGTTATTCAATGACCGACAAAGGGTATAGGGTTTACCACAAGAGGGATAAGGTCATAACAGAAAATGTGCATGTTGACTTTTTGGAGGGTAAACCTAGTGATCCTACAAATGGACCAGATTGGCTTTCTGATTTAGAGCCATTATCTAGATCCATGAATTACTTTTATGTTACTAATCTAGTTGTCTTGGATACCTCTCCAAAGATTGTGGAAGAAACTATTGTTGATAATGCAGGTATACAAGCTACAAAGGTGACGGGATCACAAGCAGTAGAGTTCACTCCCACATTTTCTTTTGTGGATTTACCCATTTGGAGTGAAGAATTCATTCAGGCATCTGCTGCTGAAAGAGAAGTGGAGAGAAAGAAACAAGAAGAGCAAGTCAGTAAAAGTATTTCATCCGCTGACAAAAGTAGTTCAGCCGCTGACACGCCTAATCCAGCCGCTGACAGCTTGCTTTCATCCGCTGACAGCTTGCTTTCATCCGCTAACAAATAAGTACTTGAACATGTTGAAAATTCCATACCCAATGAAGGTGTCAGCGTCATAAATCCAAACGCTGAAAATGTGCTTCATAGTTCAAGTGAGTATGGATATCATGATGATAGGGATTATGGCACCTTGGAATCTACAGTGCATGATAACACATTGTTTGGGGGAGGAATTATCACTAAAGTTTCTAAAGTTTACTCTCATTCCTGATGCGTTCGATACACTAGGTATATTTAAAAAGAATTACAAATACAAATACTAGACAAGAAGCCAAAAACTTGATATGCGATCTTTCCACACATTGGGTTTTAAATTTATAAACAAGAATTACCGATATTAATTAGGAACACAAATTCGAGCAAGTATACTCTAGTCATGTTGTAATTAGGTTGGTAAGTCAAGGTCATCCCATGGGACTTGGTTATACTCAAGTGTATTTGTTTGTAACAATGGTAAGTATGATTGTCACGATCACACCACCATGGGAATCGTTTAAGGCACTAGCACACAAAGAACCTACGTGTATAGTCAAATGATCACATGGACATATGGATGCATAGTTTAGAAAACATATTATAGGTAATTCTTTCGACCTATAGAACCAATAATAATACACTAGTGCTTTATAAATCAATAATACATAAGTCTCAATCAAGTGGTCACTCATGAGCCTTATGCCTAAACCAATAACAACAAGAATCCTTTCGGCCCATAGACTTGGTGTTATCAATTTGATAAGTTCCATTTACTTGAAAGATGAATAGAAAAATATATTCAAAAGACTCCTTTCGACCTATAATCTAGATTAAACCATTACTTGTTATGTTTATTAAGTTTCTTGCACAATCTTCACAAGCACAAGACCAAATCATTTGTCGATTAACGAATTGACATCAACCATATTGAGAATAATTTCGACATATAGACTCAACAATGATTACCCAAATTGACAAACAAGAACAAGTTCCAATTCAACCAAATATAATGTTATCACCATAATCCAATACAAACACTAATAGAATCCAAACATCCATATATCACATGTTTTAATATAAACAATACAAGTATCAACACATTCACAATATCACATAAGAATCACCATGAACATGAACATAAACTTTATTGAATAATAAAGAAGAAGTTACCCAACATTAGAATCCATAGCTACAAAGTATCCAAATGATTCTAACCAATAGAACAACCAAATTACAATGCATCACCCATAACCTTCTTGGACATTAACCTCTTGGTGCGAGTATAGAGCCTTTTAGGGTGTTTGGAAATGAGGATTGTTAGAGATTGAGTTGTTTATGGTGTGGTTTTTTTCTCTACAACTTCCATGGCTTATTACTTGATCATGTCTATCAATTCCACCCCTCACCACTTGGGTGAGGGGTGATATCAAAATCATAGAAATATGGGATAGATGATGATTGAAGGAATGATGAGATGGATATATATGATGAACACTATCCCATGGGTTTTATTTATAAGTGAATTATCCTTGTCCACCACGTAGGTTTCTTGGAGCCAAAGGTGAGTAATGTTCCAAGGAATGGAGTAATGAAGAGAAAATGATCGGTCTTTAGGTGTTATGGACTTAATTAGAGTGTTTAAGTTAACTTGGAGAAGTAGAAGATATGTTTATTGTGACTTCTCCAAAATCTATTTGGGCAACTTGTCGGCGGCAGCAGAAGTGTTGCCGGTGGCAACTGGGCATTAATTTACCGGTGGTGGCAACTGAGAGACGTTTTGCCGGTGGTAGCAGAAGTGTTGTCGGTGGCAACTGGGCCAACTTTCCCACTTTTCCCTTCTAGTCCTTCTTCTTTGTTTCTTCCACCTTTCTTTCTTTCAAAATTTCCAAGACTCTTTATCATTGTATTATTTATCATACGAGAGC
The DNA here is from genome assembly GCA_025667525.1 of Glebionis coronaria. NCBI lineage: Eukaryota > Viridiplantae > Streptophyta > Magnoliopsida > Asterales > Asteraceae > Glebionis > Glebionis coronaria. Next base: position 100,280,149 of record CM046882.1, on the reverse strand, counting down.
TAAACTTTCATGTCTCGTTCATCTTTTCACCTCCAATTCACGTCTTTTTTTCATTTATCGTTATGTAACCATTGATGAACCTACAATAGCAAATAAGCTTCATTAAGTACCATATGTTCATAATAATCATACAAATATATGCATAAACACGACGAATACGCTCATATAAATATGTTAGATTTGAGTGTTATCAAATCCGCTCACACTTAAGTTCTGCTCATCCTCGAGCAAGGAAAAGAAAAACTTTACTTTCCCTCAAGCAAATAAAATAAAACTAAGGTTATAAACAAAATGACTAAGTTCTAAAAGATAAGAAATTTTTAAAATTCTATGAAAAAGTGAAAATCTTTTTGATTTTTTTTAGAAATGACTAGAGGTGCAAACCCCCTCACACTTAAGATTTTACAAGTTAGAAAAATACTTTTGGGGTGTATGCATTTATGCTAAAACACACAAAATAAAACACACAAACAATTAAAGCACGGGTTGCTTCCCGAGAAGCGCTTAATTTATTATTGAGTCGTTAGCTAGACTCTTCCCCTCGATGTTAGGATTCTTTGATAATATGGTTAAGATGGGGAACTTTGGTTGGGTGCTATTGATTTTGATAATTATCATCTTTGAACCAATGCAATTCTCTATTTATAGTCCAAACTTTGAAAGGCTTCTTCGGCACATCATTGTCGTCCTTCTTTATCATTCTTCTACTTCCAATGCCATTCATTGATTTCAACTTCGTGTCATGAATTGACATGACATCATGATCAAACTTCTTCTCTTTTTTGTATGGGATATGCACAGCACAATCCTTGGGAAAAGGTGAGTTAGAAATGACGGAGTTCACTTTTGGCATGGTTATAATAGGTTCTTCTTCCTTGATGAATACAACATCACCTTTATCACTCTTGTTTCGGATAGAGGGTAGATCCTATCTTGATTTGGTGTTGGTGATTTGAGGAAGGGACTTGGTTTGTTGGATGAACTTTTCGACTCGATCGGTTTTTGTCTTCAAGTCTTCGATTATGGCTGTATGGTTCCGGAAGTTTAGATTGATTTGAAACTCCAAGTCAACCAAATTGTTCCTAACACGTTCATTTTCTTCCGTTTTCCAAGCCATAAATTCTCTCATCATCTCCTCCGTTGAGGCTTCGGGTTTTTGGTGATATTGTGATGAGTATGGCATCACATCTTGCGGTCGAGATTGAGGAATGGGACGGTTCGGGTTTAGGGTAAGATAGGAATGTAAATTCCTTGAATTTTGGTCGTGATATCCTCGGTAATATTCTTGGACATAATTCACTTCATGAGGTTCACACATCGGCGTGTCATCCTTCATGGTGGTTTTTGGATCGTGGTCGTCTCTACGATCTTCTCGCATATCTTTTAGTTCATTCCTTATGATTAGGAATTGGGAATCGATAAGCCTAGCGAGAGCTTCGAAATTCTCCATCAACACGGTGTGATTGGAGATGAGGTTATTTCCACCGGCGGAAACAACGGTTTTCGGTTTAGGATGGATATGAGAATCCTTCGAATAATCGAGTTTAAGAAGGACCTTGTCCTCGAGGATTTGGAAAGCTTCATTCGGAGTATTATAGAGGAAGATTCCTCTAGCGTTGAGAGATACTTGAGTTGGATCGTCTAAACCATGATAGTATGTTTCAATTACCATTCTCTTGGTTAGATCATGTCCATAACAAGCGCGAAGCATTTCTTTCATTTGGAGCCAAGCTTCAACGAGAGTTTCGTCATCGAGTTGGTGAAAGTCATGAATTTGGTTTAGGAGACGTTTAAACTTTGCGGGTGAAAAGAATCGGCTTATGAAAGCTTCTCTTAATTCATTCCACGAAGTAATTGTTCCTTCATTTAGTTCATTCAACCAAGACTTAGCTTCTCCGGTTAGTGAGAATGGGAATATCCTCAAGTTAATCGCTTCCTCTTGATTTTCACCATATTGGAAAAGGCTACTAATCTCAAGAAAAATGCGAACGTGTCGATGAGGATCAGATAGGACTTGTCCATCAAATTGGTTCTCCCGAATCATTTTCATGTGGGTACTCGTGATAGTGAAATTGTTCAAAATAGGGATCTGAACTATAGAGGAACTAGACGTTGGAGCAACAATCCTAGTGTTTGACCACATTGGTTGATCATCGGGATCAATGGTAACAATGGTTGAGGAATTGGATTCAGTTTCATAAGATGAGATTCCTTCAATATGGAATGGATTTTTGAATATCGTCTCGACTTCGGTGTCGAATACGTCGTCTTTGAAGGCGACGAAGAAAAATTCTTTGATGAACGGCGGTTTGATGTATGGTTCGGGTGATTCAATTTCAAGGGGCACAATTGGTGTTCTATCGGATGTCTTCCTATCTTTTATCTTACGTTTAAGCTTTTGGAATGGACGAACGAGTTGTTTTCCCCAAGAATGCGGGTTTATACAAACCCGAAGTGATTTGCAAAATGTCATAGAAAAATAAACTAAATAAAACAAATAAGCCCAAAAATATTTTTTGGTATATATATATATATATATATATATATATATATATATATATATATATATATATATATATATATATATATATATATATATATATATATATATATATATATATATATATATATATATATATATATATATATATATATATATATATATATTTGCTACTACTATTATTATTATTATTATTTTTTTACTAAATAAAATAACTAAAGAAACAAGAAAATAAGAAAGAAATTGTAACGATAATTGTACCAAATAAATCAAACTGGATGGTTCAAATGACTTCGGATTCTACACACGGGGTTTGGGATCAAACCGGAGCGAATAGAAATACGAACGAGGCACAAATAGTTGGAACGGGGTGGTTGGGTGGGTTATGATAAAACAAGGATAATTGGTTATTAACTCGAAGAACGGACGTTAAACGAGTGTAAAACACAATTAGGAACGGGTTTGAGGAAGGCTCGGTTAAAAATAAAAGAAGATAATTTTTTTATTTTATTTTTTTTACTTTTTCAGAGTTGCCGGAGAAAAATTTGGGGTGCCGGCCGACAAAATCAAAGATGTTAAGCAGTTGCCGGCGGCAACTTTGGGGTGCCGGCCGGCAACTTTGTTTCTGATGAGCAGTTGTCGGCGGCAACTTGGCTGCTGCTGAAAAATTGATTTTATTTTTTTTAAATTCTTTTTTTTTTGGATTTTGGCAACTAAAAACTAAGAACACCTAAAAAAATTGTGCGGTTGATAAAATAAGGACTAAAAAGTTTAATCTAAACACACTTTAATTTTAAACCAACTAAGCACAAAAGAAATATGCACTAAGGAGATTAAACGATACACGATATGCAACAAAGATTCAAAACATGAAAAGCACAAAACACAAATCCCCGGCAGCGGCGCCAAAAACTTGATGCGTTCGATACACTAGGTATATTTAAAAAGAATTGCAAATACAAATCCTAGAAAAGAAGCCAAAAACTTGATATGAGATCTTTCCACACATTGGATTTTAAATTTATAAACAAGAATTACCGATAATAATTAGGAACACAAATTAGAGCAAGTATACTCTAGTCATGTGGCAATTAGGTTGGTAAGTCAAGGTCGTCCCATGGGACTTGGTTATACTCAAGTGTAGTTGTTTGTAACAATGGTAAGTATGATTGTCATGATCACACCACCATGAGAATCGTTTAAGGCACTAGCAACGTGTATAGTCAAATGGTCACATGGACATATGGATGCATAGTTTGGAAAACATATTATAGGTAATCTTTCTACCTATAGAACCAATAATAAGACACTAGTGCTTTATAAATCAATAATACATAAGTCTCAATCAAGTGGTCACTCATGAGCCTTATGCCTAAACCAATAACAACAAGAATCCTTTCGGCCCATAGATTTGGTGTTATCAATTTGATAAGTTCCATTTACTTGAAAGATGAATAGAACAATATATTCAAAAGACTCCTTTCGACCTATAATCCAGATTAAACCATTACTTGTTATGTTTATTAAGTTTCTTGCACAATCTTCACAAGCACAAGACCAAATCATTTATCCATTAACGAATTGACATCAACCATATTGAGAATAATTTCGACATATAGACTCAACAATGATTAACCAAATTGACAAACAAGAACAAGATCCAATTCAACCAATATAATGTTATCACCATAATCCAATACGAACACTAATAGAATCCAAACATCCATATATCACAAGTTTTCATCTAAACAATACAAGTATCAACACATTCATAATATCACATAAGAATCACCATGAACATGAACATAAACTTTATTGAATAATAAAGAAGAAGTTACCCAACATTAGAATCCACAGCTACAAAGTATCCAAATGATTCTAACCAATAGAACAACCAAATTACAATGCATCACCCATAACCTTCTTGGACATTAACCTCTTGGTGCGAGTATAAAGCCTTTTGGGGTGTTTGGAAATGAGGATTGTTGGAGATTGAGTTGTTTATGGTGTGGTTTTCTTCTCTACAACTTCCATGGCTTATTACATGATCATGGCTATCAATTCCACCCCTCACCACTTGGTCGAGGGGTGATATCAAAATCACAGAAATATGGGATAGATGATGATTGAAGGAATGATGAGATGGATATATATGATGAACACTACCCCATGGGTTTTATTTATAAGTGAATTATCCTTGTCCACAAAGTAGTTTTCTTGGAGCCAAAGGTGAGTAATGTTCCAGGGAATGGAGTAACGAAGAGTAAATGATTGGTCTTTAGGTGTTATTGACTTAATTGGAGTGTTTAAGGAAACTGGGAGAGGTGGAAGATATGTTTATTGTGACTTCTCCAAAATCTGTCTGGGCAACTTGCCGGTGGTAGGAGAAGTGTTGCCGGCGGCAACAGGGCATTGATTTGCCGGTGGTGGCAAATGAGAGACGTTTTGCCGGTGGCAGCAGAAGTGTTTCTAGTGGCAACTGGGCCAACTTTCCCACTTTTCCCTTTTAGTCATTCTTCTTTGTTTCTTCCACATTTCTTTCTTCCAAACTTTCCAAGACTCTTTATCATTGTATTAGTTATCATACAAGAGCTACACTTTCATGTCTCGTTCATCTTTTCACCTCCAATTCACGTCTTTTCTTCATTTCTCGTGATGTAACCATTGATGAACCTACAATAGCAAATAACCTTCATTGAGTATCATATGTTCATAATAATCATACAACTATATGCATAAACACCACGAATACGCTCATATAAATATGTTAGATTTGAGCGTTATCAAATCCAAAAAACATGATGCGTTCTCTTGTGATTACACGAGTTTTAATTTATAACACGTATTTCCAAATAAGCTAAGAACACACGGGAAAGTATGACCCTTTTGTTTATAGTTAGCTTGTTGTGGTAAGCTGAGGTCGCTCACTAGGATTTGGGTGTTTTCAGTTGTAAAGGATCTTTGTATCAATGTAACGTTATTGGTAAAAATGGTTGTCACTCCCACAATTACCATATAAGTAACAAAGAAGCAAATAAGAAACAAGTAACAAGTAAATGATGATTAAGCTAATAAGATGAGATGATAAAAATAATATTAAAGACAACACTTGCTTGGATTAGTTCATAAAATTTGGATTGATCATAAGAGGATGCTTCTGATAAATCGTTTACAAGTAAAGAAGATGATGGTCACAAATTCCAGTCTTTAATTTTAAAGCACACTAACTCCGCGAAAGATCATACATCCATAAAATCAAGCATTAAGACAAATCAACTAATTCAAGACTATGTTTAGTTTAACGAGTTTGATTCACGGTCGTTTCACAAAATCATTAACAATCACGCTTAGGTTCCTATGCATAATCATACCACTAAAGAAATGTTCAATACAATAGATAATCATCCATAGACAAAACGATTATAACTAGTTGGTGAATGATAACCCTTTCGACCTATGAAATCATCAACAACTAATCAAGTATGATAAGCAAATGGAATGGAACTTAAGCACAATTGGATTTCAAACATAACATGAAATTGATTAAAACAATGATAAAACATAAACAATCCTCATGTTACAACTTCATCCAAACAAGTGTATATGAAACTACTCCATAATTATTTCAACAAAATTCATACAAACAATATTCATAACATTCATAATCATTCTTGAAATATAAATAGAGTTTACCAAAGTGCTATTACAATAAGTAAATGGAAGGAATTAGAGCAATCCTTAGGCCTCCAATTGACTACAAGTTTTGTTGTCTTTCGGGTTATGCAAATGAAATTCGTATTTGAGATTTGAGGCAGGTTTTGGAGAGGTTTGGTGAAGGTTGGTGGTGATTTAGGTATCAAGAAACACTACAAATGATAAGGGTAATGATCCCTTAGAGTTTGGAAAGGTTATTTTGATGATTGGAGCTCCAAAAACGTCACTTTTTGGCACACCAATATTAAATTCGGGAATGGGGACTTTCACCAAGGTTGGGAGAGTTCCCTTGGTGAATAATGAGGTTGGTTATCAGATTGATATGTTACAATGACCCCAATGGTCTTATTTATAGATGAATTCAAGGTCATGTCTTCAATGCAAGAACTTGGAGCCAAAGAAAATAACTTTGAGCCAAAGTAGTTCTAGAATGCTACAAAGAAGTTTCATGAAGGCTTGGAGAAGTTTCATGTATGTAGACAAATTCTTCCAACACAAAAGTAGGTGGCAACTTTGATTCTGCCGGTGGCAACTTCAGAAATCTTGGTGGCAACTTCCATGCTGATTGACTTGTACTTGTCTTGAACACTTGTTGTAACACCCCCAAATTCACACAATTCAATACAGCGGAAGACTCGTTGGTGTTACGGGATAGCACATTACTCACATCATAGACAACGCTTAAAAATCACGTCGTTTTAATAATAAAGCATTTCCATTCATAAATATCAAATTTACATAGGTCCCAAGTCATTGTATTTCATACATGTTTTACAAAGCATTTGAATGGAAATTATTATTTAAGTGCGGGCCATGAATTCTTGTTATCTTCCCGAGAATTACCTTCAAGTACCTGAGATAAAAACATGTTAAAAGAAAAGGTCAGCGATAACGCCGAGTGAATTCATAGAGTATAATAAACCATCAATATATCATCGGTATAAAATTATTACCGAAAATCATTTTGTACAAATCATTTTAATGGGCCATAAAATAGCCAAAGTCATTTTATACAATTCCTTATCAAAATCATAATGTAGGCTTTCGCCTTCAAAATCGTTATACGAACCAATGTCGTAAAAATATCATACAATACGTTTTATAACCTTGTATGGAGTTAAATAAAAACCGTTATATGATTATGGTTATGAAAACCAAAACACGAACATAATATCAATAGTATGACCCCATATTGCTAGTCAGGCAATATATCGTAATTCGGTGCATATAGCAGTATTTCGTTAATTGTATTATTATAAGCCGCATGACATTGTTACCTTACTACAACAAACAACGGGTAGCTAACCCGAAACTCATTTGCCCATCTAAATTAGCGCGTCGTCACAAAGGTCACGCTATGGAAATCTTCTCATACATAAATTCGCTTACCAATCAATGTGGCACGACGGGGATCAACCGTCAAGGCGCGAACTGAGGTGATCATCCCCAAATAGTACTATTATATGCATAAGCGTCTACCAAATCCCGGTAGTTCACAATTCATGCTAATGGGACTTTTAGTGACATAACCTAACTTTAATAATCCATTTCATTCATCTATCGGGTCATTTAATCATTCATCCGGTCATACAATCATTCGGGTCCAAATCAATCTCGAGGGTTTATAAAAACATTTCATAAAAACATTTAAAAGAGTGCGAGGCTATGAACTCACGTGGATGTGGGAAAGCGGGTTATCGGCAATTCGGATGTACGGTACGTGCTTCAATCACGGAAACCTAGACAAATAATACTCGTCTTAGACTCTTGTCCAATGACTTTATAAAAATAACAATTATGTATACATATGATGATTTTATATATGATGATCAAGTGGGTTTACATATTCTCATTTACTCATTTTAGTGTTATGTGTTGATAACTTTTATACTAGTTTACTAGTTTTACCTATTTACATGTTTTAGGTCCAACAAGCTTATTATAAGTTCCTCAACTTGTATTAATCCATTTCATACTTGTATTATCAGTATTTATACTTTACATATTGGGCCCAAATGGTTTAAGCCCAATAATTAAGTTTATAAGTGTTTTAGCCCATTTTGTTGTATTATTAGTCCAATAACGTTAACTTAGCCCGTTAATGTCCGTATGTTATATAGTTAGGGTTTTATCGGTTTTTACTTGTTATATATGTTTATATATCAGTATATGAGTTTTAAAAGCTTTATATTAGACGGGTTTGATCGTCTAAGTTTTAATTGGCGAAAAACGTAAATTTTACGGTAATAGCCGAAAAAGTCGTAAAAATCATGTTTATAGTTTTATAACTTATAAAACTTATCAAACTACCATTTTTATAAAATGTCCATTTATTTATCCTTATACATATGTATTATATAAGTTAGCGGGTTTTAATTCACATTTTATACTATTTTTATTTGAGTGCTTATATAATACTATTATACTTTAATTTCCCAAAATCTGATTTTATTTTCATGTTCACCAAAACAGCCATATCTAGAGTTCTATATAGAGATAGAAGCTCAAATTTTTGTGACATAAACTAAATGATATGTGCTCCATTTAACTCTTCTATAGATACTGTTAAATCAGCCTCTAAGTATTTTCTAAAAATCGTCCAAAACAGTGAACTCAGATTTGTACTCTAAACTTGTTTTGATCATATCTCACTCATCCTAATGATTCCATTGCATGGCCAACTCTCACATGTGTACAAGACATATTACTTACTGTATATCCATTAATCTATGCTATTTTATCAGTTCATCATATGGTTCTTTACTGTTTTATACAGCCATCATTTTAAGCATGATTTTAACCTTTTTACATATAGTTTTTCATCTTTTTAATCATATTTATCAACACTAAATCCCCACACAATACTTTTATCATCATATAATCATCATATACATATACAATAGGAAAGAAAATACATGATTACATAATCAAAATAACAAGAGGATGGGGAGAACAATCTTTATACCACCATGATGATGTAGGTTATGATCAAGACATGGATTTGATGGAGAAACTTGTGATAAACCAAGACCATCTTCAAGTCCACCAATATTCAAGAAACTCTTGTGGGAAATCAGCCCTAAGACTCTATAGAAACTCCTCTTTGGATGTTATAACTTGCACCAATCTTAATCTCTTTGAATGGAGATTAACATATGTTAATTATAACAAATGTTTGTGGTTAAAATTGATCAAAGAGGGGTGTGTAGGTTGAAGATTGGACGGCAATGGTGGAGGAGTAGAGAGAATTTTGTGGTTTTGCATGGATGAAAATGAAGAGTAAATGGTTTAGCTTGAAGGTTTTGATGCAAAGTGGTTTTGCAACTAGGCTAAGACACTTGTCTTAGCTTATTATGTAAGTGTTGACACATCTTTGATGTGTTGGCAAGTTGTGGCCGGTTATAGTGGGGGTGGGGCAAAAGTCATTTTGTCTCATCCCCATTTATTTACGGGTACTCCTCGATTCTAGTTTCCTCGATTTGCGTGCCCTCGTGTCGTTTTACAAAAAATGTTTTTATAAATTATGAATCAACGGCACAAAACGAATCTAATAAAAATTGTCTCATCAAAAACGGAGTTCGAAAACGTAAATACGTAATCCTAAGGTTTCCGGTTTAGTCGTAAAGGACGTTAAATTAAAATCGTAAGTCCTAATCTTTTCTCGAAAATTTGTGAGTTTATGAACCAACACAAATTTAAAATCCAAAATAATATTCACGGACAAATTTATTTTCTGAAATGTCGGACTGTCACCAAAGACGGTGTATGTAAACGTAAGCACAACGTTGAATCCTCCGGTTTAGATGTAGTCGATGCTACTTCAAGACGTAAATCCAAATTACTTCCCAAAAATAACTGAGTTCATAATATAACATTAAAATAATATTTTTAAATAAATATTGAGAATAAAATATCAACCATAAATTGACGGATTGTCACAACATTTACCCCTAAACAGGATCTTTGTCCTCAAAGATCATTGATAGGTGTGAAAACACCCATCCTTTTTACCACTTAATTACAATAATAACCGAGCCAAAACGTGTATTTTATGTCATTTATGTCGGAATTATGCGTGGTTTGTGTTTTTGTTGTGATTTAGGACGAAAAAGTGAAAAGTGGAGAAAACATGGCATTCAAGGGCTTTTATCGAAGAAAAAGACGAAAGATGAAGTCGAAAGATCAAGAGTGGAAAAAGAACGGAAGTCCAAGACCAATTCTAAAGATTTTTGAAGAATAAGTCAAAAGACGGAAGTTTACTAAAAGCCGAAGAACTCAAGTCTTATTTATGAAGAAATGTCGAGACGAGTTCAAAGAAATCCCGAGACAAAGTCATTAAGTCCAAGATTAACAAAAGATTGAGAAGAAAAGGACTTAAGTGTGCAATTAAGGAAAAGAGGAAAGAGGGAGGAAGCTTCCTAAGCTCCTCCCTAATCACCCCTATATATAGTTTTAGCTAGTTTCATTTTCATGTTGTTGGGTGGTTTGACAAACCACAACTTCCACCATTTTCATACTTTTTATTTCATTTCTTGCACTTTAATTTTCTTGTTATGCACCTTTAATCATTTAATTTTCAAGTAAGTTTTCATTTATTGTTCTTGAATCTTTACTTTTCTTGTTTAATCTTTCATCTTCCTTTCTTGATTCTAGTTTACTTTTGGTGCGAATTACATATGATCCGTGTTGTTCATTAATGTTTTCGTACTTAAAAAGTTCATCTTTTTATGGTTTGATTTAAAAGTTTGTTTATTTTTAATTTTGGAAAAGTTATTATTGTGCTTATTGATTCCGTTTTATTATTGTTTCGTTATAGTTTTAGTTTGAGCTTATTCCAATAGCTTATTACTTGCTTATTTCGAATTACACACAAATCGGAAAGGGAAAACCCCTTTCCGATCGTATCATTCCGAGTAGCCTCCCTTATTCTGATCTGCTGATCGGAAAAGGGTTTTGAAAACATTCCGATTGGTTCTTTTGGCTTATTCCGATCTGCTTCTATTTTCCACATTCCGATCAAACGATCGGAATACATTCCAATCATGCTGATTGGAAAAGGGTTTTACATTCCTATCAGCATTCCTATTAGCATTCCTATCAGCATTCCTATTAGCATTCCTATCAGCATTCCTATCAGCATTCCTATTACATTACTATTAGCATTCCTATCAGCATTCCTATTAGCATTCCTATCAGCATTCCTATCAGCATTCCTGTCAGCATTCCTTTTACATTCCTTTTACATTCCTTTCGCATTCCTTTTGCATTCCTTTTACTTATCGCAATTTACATTTTCATTTTACTTAGTAATAGATAACCAAACCATTTTCATTTCCACCAAGAACAATTGAGTCGCACTTTGAACCGGAAATTAATTCGATTAGACACAGAGAAAACGAACTTTTTTAACTACAAAATCTCTTCATTAAAATGGCGCCGCTGCCGGCTCTTTTCGTGAGGATTAAAGGTTTTTTGTGAGAGACGCGTTGGCTTTTGGGACCCGTTCACTTGTGAACGTTATTTTTCTGTCCAAACATTTTCAAAAATCCCAAAAACATTTGAAAAATCATAAAAAGCATTTCTTTTTCAAAGTTTTGCACCAAAAATATTCTTCTTGCTTATCTCTCTTTCTTTATGGATTTTTATGTCCATTGCGTCCGGTGTGGGAAACAATTATCTGGGAACAACTCTTGTCAAAGGTGTACATATGAGCGGTGCGGTAACGATATCGACAATACGCAATTCCTATTCGGATTTTGTCCTTTGTGCAACTCGATTAATTCGTCCTTTTTGAACCCACCTCCTCCTATTCCCCCGTACATCTATTGTGGAAGCGATTCTCATTGGCATGTTTCGTGCCCGGTTCAATACCCGTATGGACACGGGCAAGAACCGGGGTACAATTATGACAATGATAATAGCTATCCACAAGACGCACCTGATTTTTCTCCATACCCGTTTTGCAACAACTGTGGGGGCCCTCACGATACCTATTATTGTCAACCAATGAATTATTATGAGCAAAATCCGGGTCCTCAGTTTTCTTCACCTATGGATTATTATGAACCAAACCCGGTTTCTAATTCTTCTCAACCGATGAACAACTATGAGCCACAACCTTGCTATAATTCAGGTTTTCAACACTTTGAGCCCCCACATCACAACCTCAATCATCAATCCTCTCAGAGAATTCAACAACTCACTACTTTGAATGAAGAAACACACTCCATTGTTTTGCAACTTCAAGAAGCCGTTGTTCTGCTTAAAGAAATTAGGGACGAGGAGAAGCGACAGCAACAAGAGCAAGTTTCTAATCTTAGTGATTCTACCCCTCCTCTTGTGCGTCAATACCATTATGATGATGATGACGATGAGAATACTATTTCTTGGTATGATCTAGTTGCTCAATTTCCTAGTGTAATTGTACTTCCCTCTCTTAATTTCCCCAACGCCTCTAAGGATTGTGATACTTCGAGTGAGATTAGTGATTTCGGTCTTGATAAATTCTTTGATGAGGTTTGTGATGTGTTAACTTTTGAGGAGCTTACGGATGAGGTCGCTCTTAATGATGATGTTCCTTCCACCAACACTTTGGGAGATGATTCTTTGGCTTTCTCTAATCCTCTTTTCGATCAAGATGATGATTTTACTTCTAGTGATGACGAGTCACTATCCGATGAAGACGTTCTGCATGAAACTTTCAAGATTTATTCGAACCCTTTATTTGATTTTGATGACGCCTACATATCTAGTGAGGTGAATCCGCTCTTTGACGAAGGGATTGAGGACATTGATAGCGCTGCTTCTCTTGCTATTAATGAGTATACTTTGTTAGCCATACCTCCTTCTATCCCAGAGGTGGAAAGACGTGAATCTACTGAAAAAGGGACGCAGGTGAAAGGTAATTGTTCTCATACTTCTCATATTATATTGCCACCTCATCCTACCACGTGCACACCCAAGCGGGTGATGTATCACTTTTACTCTCCTCGTTTCATACCGGGAAATGAGGATGAGTGCTTTGACCCGGGAGGTGACAATGACAATTCTATAATTGATACCCTCACGGCTTTGCCAATTGGTCTGCATCCATTGTCTTAGGGGGATGACAATGTGCTTACTTTACCCACCCCACCTCCCGTGGATCTTGATTTCACATACTTCTCGTATGTTGAACGAACCTTTCTCCCATTCAAGACTTATCCCCCCGCCTCTCCTTTGTTGATGTCAACCGGGAACGAGGACAAGGTCTTTGATCCCGGTATCACATTCGAGGCCTCCCCATGGACCATTTAATTCGGGGACGAGTCAGGCTCGTGACTTGGTTAACAAAAATAAGCGCTTTTTGGGAGGCAACCAAATTATCTATCTATTTTCACCATAAGTGTAGGGCGGAGCCCCGTGGTATTTCTTGCTTTCTTTCTTATCATGTGCAGGGATTAGAGCTTCAAAAACACACTCTTGATAACTTTTGACGAACCGTGATTCCGTGTTCCCTTCTTCCCGGTTCTATCCTAAACTCTTTTCGATTCACTATTTTATATTTCTCAATATTAAAATAGGAATCTCTTTAGTTGTCTGTGACAATCCGTCAATTTATGGTTGATATTTTATTCTCAAATATTATTCAAAAACATTATTTTAATGTTACAATATGAACTCACTTATTTTTGGGAAGAAATTTGGATTTACGTCTTGAAGTAGCATCGACTACGTCTAAACCGGAGGATTCAACGTTAAGTGCTTACGTTTACATACACCGTCTTTGGTGACAGTCCGACATTTCAGAAAATAAATTTGTCCATGAATATTATTTTGGAGTTTTAAATTTGAGTTGGTTCATAAACTCAAAAATTTACGAGAAGAGATTAGGACTTACGATTTTATTTTTAACATCCTTTACGACTAAACCGGAAACCTTGGGATTACGTATTTACGTTTTTGAACTCCGTTTTTGATGAGACAATTTTTATTGGATTCGTTTTGTGACGTTGATTCATAATTTATAAAAATGTTTTTCGTAAAACGACCCGAGGGCACGCAAATCGAAGAAACTAGAATCGAGGAGTACCCGTAAATTAATAAGGGGATGAAACAAGTTATACTTGTCCCACCCCCTCACCATGGGCGGCAAACCTTGGCCAGCACACCTCACAAGGTGTCACTTTTATACATGTCTAAGGACACATGTCCTTAAACTACCTAAACTACTAGCAACTTAACCAAACCACTAAACATAAACTAGTTACTTTCATTTCCTACATGCAAAACTAAGAAAAGCTCTCAAATCTCTCTCATCTTTCTCCTCTTGGTCGTCCATCATAGCACCACCACCACCATTCATCCAAAAATTTCTACCACAAATCATATGTATAACTTGCATATGATGGAAACCCATAGAAGATATATTGATTGAAGGTGATCTTAACATCCAAAAAGGAGATTCCATGGAGTTTATGGGCTGATTTTCAAGAATATATTCATGCACATGAAGATCTCAAGGAGTTCATTTGACAAGTTAAAGATGTGATAACAAGAACCAAGTCTTGTTCATCATCAACCTCATCTTTTCATCACTAATGGTGGTATAAAGATTGTTCTTCCCATCCTTTTGTTAATTTTGATTATGTAATCATGTATTTTCTTCTTAAATGTATATATGTATGATGATATATGATGATTAAAAATGTTATGTGAGGATTTGGTGTTGATAAACATGATTAAAAAGGTGAAAAACTATAAAGAACAAGGCTAAAATCTTGCTTAAAAGTGATGGCTGTATAAAACAGTAAAGAAACAGGTCATGGACTGAAAAAATGATGAAGTAGAGTCCATTTACAGTAAGTTATATGTCTTGTACACATGTGAGAGTTGGCCATGCAATGGAATCATTGTAATGAGTGAGATATGATCAAAACAAGTTTAAGGTACAAATCTGAGTTCACTGTTTTGGACGATTTTTAGAAAATATTTAGAACATGATTCAACAGTAGCTATAGTAGAGTTAAATGTAGCACATATCATTTAGTTTATGTGATAAAAATTTGAGCTTCTATCTCCATATAGAACTCAAGATATGGCAGTTTTGGTGAAAGTGAAGATAAAAATCAGATTTTGGAAAATAAAGTATAATACTATTATATAAGCACTCAAAATTATATTGTATAAAATGTAAAGTTAAAACCCACTAACTCTTGGATTTTATTTATATAAGTATGTACAATGATAAATAAGTGGACATTTTATAAAAATGGTAACTTGTTATGTTTTATAAGTTATAAAAACTATAAACATGATTTTTACGACTTTTTCGGCTAATACCGTAAAATTAACGTTTTTGTTAAATAAAACCTAGATGGTTGGACCCGTCTAATGAAAACTTTATAAAACTTATATACTGATATACAGACATGTATAACAAGTAAAAACCGATAAAACCCGAACTATAGGGCATACGGACATTAACGAGCTAAGTAAACATATTGGACTAATACTTGGGCTAATAATTGGACTAAATAAGATAAACACTCCTAAAAAGAACTTATTGGGCTTAACCCATTTATGCCCAACTTGTAAAGTGTAGATACTGATAATGTAAGTATAACAAGGATTAATACAAGTTAAGAACTTATAATAGGCTTATTGGACCTAAAACACGTAAATAGGTAAAACGAGAAAACTAGTATAAAAGTTATCAACACATAACTCTAAAATGAGTAAACGAGAATATGTAAACCCACTTGATCATCATATATATATAATAATCATATGTATACATAATAGTTATTTTTATAAAGTCATTGGACAAACGTCTAAGACCGAGTATTATTTGTCTAGGTTTCCGTGATTGAAGCATGCACCGTACGTCCGAATTGCCGATAACCCGCCTTCCCACATCAACGTGAGTTCATAGCCTCGCAATCTTTTAAATGTTTTATGAAATGTTTTATAAACCCGCGAGGGAGATAACATGTTAGTTTTTATAGGACAACATTTGCCCCGATTGTTTGTTTATTGAATTGGACCCGAATGATTGTATGACCCGATTGTATGACCCGATAAATGATTAAAGGACCCGATGAATGAAATTAAATAGATTATTAAAGTTAGGTTATGTCACTAAAAGTCCCATTAGCATGAATTGTGAACTACCGGGATTTGGTAGACGCTTATGCATTTAATAGTACTATTTGGGGACGATCACCCCAGTTCGCGCCTTGACGGTTGATCCCCGTCGTGCCACATTGATTGGTAAGCGAATTTATATATGAGAAGATTTCCATAGCATGACCTTTGTGACGACACGCTACTTTAGATGGGCAAATTGAGTATCGGGTTAGCTACCCGTTGTTGGTTTAGTAAGGTAACAATGTCATGCGGCTTATAATAATCCAAAATTAACGAAATACTAATAGACGCACCGAATTACGAAGTATTGCCTGACTAGCAATACAGGGTCATACTATTGATATTATGTTCGTGTTTTGGTTTTCATAACCATATTCATATAACGGTTTTTATTTTCATACAACGTTATAAGACGTATTGTATGATATTTTTGCGACATTGGCTCGTATAATGATTTTTAAGGCAAATGCCTACATTATGATTTTCGATAAGGATTTGTTTAAAACGACTTTGGCTATTTTATGGCCTATTAAAATGATTTGTACAAAATGATTTTCAGTAATAATTTTATACTGATATTATATTGATGGATTATATTAAACTCTATGAATTCACTCGGCGTTATCGCTGACCTTTTCTTTTAACATGTTTTATCTCAGGTACTTGAAGGTAATTCTCAGGAAGACGACAAGAATTCATGGCCCGCACTTAAACAATATTTTCCATTCAAATATTTTGTAAAACTTTGTATGAAATGTAATGACTTGGGACCTATGTAACTTTGATATTTATGAATGGAAATGATTTATTAATAAACAACGCGATTTTTATGCGTTGTCTATGATGTGAGTAATGTGCTAACCCGTAACACCAACTAGTCTTCCGCTGTATTGAGTTGTATAAAATTTGGGGGTGTTACAGTTTGGTACCAGAGCTCTCGTTATAGAGAACGAAAGATTTTTAAAACTAAGGTTTTGAATAAAAATTTTCAAAATCTTTTAACTATAAACATTTTTCTAAAAATGTCTAAAAATCTTTTGACTATAACGGTGCCGAAGAATTCCCGAGTTACCGACAAGGCCAGACTGAGAAGTGTTATTTTAATATATATATATATAACTTGGATTATATATATACATATGATGTAAATTTATTACATGATTGTTTGATGATTATTTTGGTTTTTATACGAGTTATTTATACGACGTAGATTGTCACAAGTAACCCTAAATCCCCTAGTAAATTAATCGAAGCTATTCTCGTAGGAATTCTAGCTATCCTAGATCTAAACCAAGTTGCGGATATTTATGATCCCGACAAATGGTTGATATTCGCAGAAATGTAGATAGTAGTTGATCGTGATATTGAAGAATAATTGGCGAAATTAAATCTGATATCGATGTCATGACGATCTTTCCTTATAGAGTGGAGTTTGACAAAACGTTATCACCTAGAAAGATGTCATCTGATTCGTTGTCATCCAATTCTTAAATTGAAATCGAAAGGGTGAATGTTGCACTTGAGGCTGTTATTGGAACCATTACCCAAAAGCCTCATGCTACTAATACCTTTCCGAGAAGTCTAGTTGAATGATCGAGTCATTTCATACTAGTGACTCATTTGATAATTGTTGTTGTAAGAGGTATAGGATTGGAAATTAAGTATCGTTCATATCGAGATTTTATTGCCCTTTTAAGGCATAAGAATAAAGATGAAAGAATTGGAAAATGAAGTAGGATATCGAATTGAGTAAAAGTTGACTAAAACTTGAATGAAGTAAAAATTTAACTTGTATGGAATATAAGATTGATAAGAGGAAGTCGTTAAGTTCTGTAATTAGATTATAAGGTTTTAATTGATTGTTAGTTT
Source organism: Glebionis coronaria (assembly GCA_025667525.1). Lineage (NCBI taxonomy): Eukaryota > Viridiplantae > Streptophyta > Magnoliopsida > Asterales > Asteraceae > Glebionis > Glebionis coronaria. Next base: position 100,261,938 of record CM046882.1, on the reverse strand, counting down.
GTTTTAAGGGTTGTTCCTAAGCCATTATCCACTGACGAGTATGCCCAGTGTCCAAGAAATAAATTGAAGAAATCTTCTTCTGAATTGGGACCAATGGATCTTCCGGGACATATGGAACACCTAATGACTCTTGTGAGATTAGTATTCATTAAGGTATCTTTTAAAAATAATCCCTAACTCAACTGAGACATCAGTTGGTAGGATGAGATATTGGAATTGTATGACGTAGTGACACATAATGTGTTACGCTACAATTTGACTTGTTTGTGATTAATGAAAAAGACAACTTTTGATTACTAAATTCTACATGTATCGATCCTTTATTGCTTCATCCTAATGTTCGCATTAGTGATGTAACCATTGAGCAAGTACTCATCTTGAATTGAGTTACGTTGTGAATTATTCTTTTTGAGTGCCATCAAGGTCATGAACCTCATGATTATTTGGCTAAAGCTCATCTCCTATTATATCGTAGTTAATTATTGGTGAACAAGCTTTCATCACTCTTTTGCAGATCACTCATTGTTTTTATAAAATTAAAACGGTATCCTTTGAGAAAATTTAATTTTCATCACTATAAGGATTATTCACAGTGAGATTTATAAGTGATTGTTACCAAAATGAAATTGTTTATAAAGTACTTTGGAAAACCTAATTGTTTTCATAACAAAGAAAATCTTTGTAAATATATTTTTGATTCTTATTTAAGAATTAAGCATGAAAATGTTTTTATTATAAACATGATGATAAAATTTTGACGAACTGAGTATTGCATCATTAATCTTGAAATTATATATAGTTGCGCGCCTACATACAATTTGGAATGGACCATGCAAGGCTGATTAGTAGTCACCATAAAACTAATGAATAAACACTACAGTTTCTTTGAAGATTGCGAAAGATAAAATTTTATGAGATCTGCAAGAAGTGAAAAAATAGGGACATAGTGTTAGGGACACCTACATATGTGCCTGTAGCATCTATTCTTCTGAGTTGAATTGACTCATCTGTGGAAATTGTCTTATTTGATAATTGACAATTCTTTCTTGTCCAGTTCTCCCGTAATAAGATTCTTAGGAAAAGTATTTGATTACCGAATGTTGATACCCGACTGGATGTATCGACGTTCTTATCATTTCTTATGATTTTATTTCATTTGAATGACCTGGGTAACGATCCGAGGAGCTTTCAAATGCGTACTCAAATTATGAAAACATGGGATATATTCATATTCGTTAAATGTTTTCGTCTGCATCTGATTTGAAATTCTCTCGCATAGATTATGCGTTGACCTTACTCTTTTAAGGTTAGTTGTGTCTCCTGATATCCTTGAATTCTGAAGGATTATGAGTTATTATTAGTCTTTTGAGAAGTTCACATCTTATCGACGGCAATAAAACTGAAAAGTTGGTAATGCCAATAGAATGGATTGATTGGTTATGACATGACGACATTGTCTTAATTGATGGGAACTCGAGTAGAATTCCCCTAAATGATAAGATGTTGATTATCAAAAGTGATATAAATAATTCTTGGTGGATGACGATATCCTGTATTTAGACTTAAAATTATACCGTGAATGATTGTGAATTAGTAATAGATATTATAATCTAGAAAGAACTTAAAAATGAAGGTATTAAAAAGATAATTCTGTTATCTGAAACTTTAGTAAGTATTTGTTAATGAATTACCTAGACTTTCGCCATCAAGGTAAGTTGAAATTGGTATTAATTATATTCCCGGTGCTGCATCTGTGGCGTGTGCACTATACGTCAGCACCATCTGAATTTAAGGAATTACCGTACAACTGAGAGAGTTGCCGGAGAAAGATTTTATTATACCAAGCCTGTCATCATGAAGAGCTATGGTGTTATCATTCCTTATATTTATGGATTACTGTGAACTGAGTAAATTGACAATCGAAAACGATATCCATAACTCGAAATGGAAGATTTGTTCGATCATTTACAAGGTTCTTGTGTATGTTCTAAAGATTTGATCCACGGCATGGTTATTATCAACTTCGCATCTGCGAAAGAGATTATCTATTACAATCACCTCATTCAGAACTTGTAATGAACATTATGAGTTTCACGTGATGTCGTTTGGATTGACTAACACACATGTAGCATTCATAAATATGATGAATCGCGTGTGTAGGCTGTAATTTGATAAATTCATGCTCGTGATCACTAAGGACTATTTATTTGTTTATAAGAATAAGAATGAGATAATAATTAATTATAGATTGCCCTGAATTGGCCGAACGATAAAAACCTATATCTTAAATATTTAACATGTGATTAAAGACTAAATCATTTATATTAATTGACCATGTGAGTAATAGATAATGGAATATAAAATGACTCTTCAAAATTTAGAAGTCACTTAGAACTTTGAATTATACTAAAAAGAAAGTGCAAATATATTTTGACAAATGTTTTAACAAAAGATTTTTAAGGGATTATTCCCTTATACACAAACCATTTAACTAAACTTCTGTTTAGGGGTAAATGTTTGTGTATGTCTCAAGATAACTTAAGAGGAATTGAGGAAACCTTTTAAATCATGACTTGAAATTCGAAACGACACATTTTGCTTTTCAAACTAAGAAAATTTTGACCATGGTATAACCAAAGATTTTTCGAACATTTACGCATCTTATTAGTTATTTTAATTATTTTCGATAAATCAACAAAAATCTTGTTAATTAAATTCAAATTTAATTTTGAACATTTTATATAATTGGATGGATTAAGAAATTTAAAATTCTTTACGTTTACGTTTCATAAAAATTTAATAAATAATTATTTAATTAATTATAATGATTATCGACGCTTTAGACGATGGATTGAGTAAAACGGATAAAAATAATAGTGGAGACGAAACTAAAACATAGAAGATATGAAGAAAGAATTTTGAATAAATACGGTTGTGATATTTATTTCATCAGGAAGGTGAACGTAATTACTGACGCATAATGTAGAAAGAATATCTAAGTGAATTGTGGACATGATAATTATATCATCATGAGAAGTGAATATAGATATCGACGCATTATGTAGAAAATGTAAAGAACCAGTTAGGACATGTTCCTTAATAATGAAGGTGCAAAATAAATTGCCGAACGATATAAAAATAAACAATGCTTGTAAGAAGGATAACATGAATAATAAAAAGGGGGTTCGCGGCTAATGTGAACCATTAGAATTAAGAAGCCGATGGCGTTAAAAGTATAAAAGACCACTTGTGGTTGCCTAAATATGGAGATTGTGAGATATAGTATGTTGGAATTTGTAAGTATAAGTATTATATTTATGTCATTTCTGACTAAAAGTATCTTGGTCTGAAGAAGTTGTACTGATGGCAATTATGAAGGCAGAGATCGCCTCATACATTAGTAAACGTCTAGCTATTGCAAAGGTCATCATCTGAATTTGATTCGATTTGGGTCATCGTCGACAGACTGACCAAATCTGCTAATATCATTCCCGTTAATGATAAATGCAAAAGAGTTATGTAAACATAGTGTGCCTGTATCGAACATCTTTATCAAGATCCTCGCTTCGCATCGAATTTCTAGATATTTGCTCAGAAATCATTGAGAACGAACCTTGATGAGAGTACTCTTTACCACCCCAATTCGAAGGGACGAGGTAAAGTAACAATACAAAACACTAGAAGTCCTGTTTTATGTTTGAATGATTGACCTTTGGTAATAGACCGTATAATCTTTTTCCTTTGAGAGATTATCCTTGATAATCATCGTATTAGGATCGAGATTGAATCTTGTTAGGATCTAAATATTAGAGCATCTGTAAGCAGGAGTATAGATAAAGACACCCGACATACACCCATTGTGAGTTGGACATGTCTTTTAGGTTTAAAGTTTCCTATGATGGAGAACCTAACCTTGCAAAATACCCGACCCGCGAGATCTGAAATGATTGTTGAAATTAGGATCTGATTATTGACAGCCGGTGGTGGGCAAAGAGGTTATGTGAATATGAAATGTAGATCTTGAAGTGCCAAATGGGTAGCGAAGTTATGCCATAAGTTTTAACCTTGGAAAAATGAATTAATGATCTGACAAATCATGGGATATAAGTCCCCGTTGTATGGGACCATTGAGATGATGTAAAAGTTGGGATTGAAAGGCATATAAGCTGGATCTACCCTAGGACTTCAAGAATTGCGTGAATTTTGTTTCGTAAATCGAACTTGATGGAATATCTATCAAGTAAAAAAAAATCTGAATTCTTCTTAATAGAGCTTAGATCGGCGAAAAGTTGCATTCATCAAAAACCCGTGAACATCATGGATAGAGAAAGTAAGTCAACATTAAGCCTGATCTTATTCCCGTAGTTATGTTTGATGAAACTCGCGTATTGTAATGAATTGCACTTGTGAGAAAAGACCGAATGTGGAGGAAATACCCACATGGCTTTAACTCTATAAGAAGCGAGTAGTAAGGTAAGATGATCTTTGAGGACAAAGATCCTGTTTAGGGGTAAATGTTGTGACAATCCGTCAATTTATGGTTGATATTTTATTCTCAAATATTATTCAAAAACATTATTTTAATGTTACAATATGAACTCACTTATTTTTGGGAAGAAATTTGGATTTACGTCTTGAAGTAGCATCGACTACGTCTAAACCGGAGGATTCAACGTTAAGTGCTTACGTTTACATACACCATCTTTGGTGACAGTCCGACATTTCAGAAAATAAATTTGTCCATGAATATTATTTTGGAGTTTTAAATTTGAGTTGGTTCATAAACTCAAAAATTTACGAGAAGAGATTAGGACTTACGATTTTATTTTTAACGTCCTTTACGACTAAACCGGAAACCTTGGGATTACGTATTTACGTTTTTGAACTCCGTTTTTGATGAGACAATTTTTATTGGATTCGTTTTGTGACGTTGATTCATAATTTATAAAAATGTTTTTCGTAAAACGACCCAAGGGCACGCAAATCGAGGAAACTAGAATCGAGGAGTACCCATAAATTAATAAGGGGATGAAACAAGTTATACTTGTCCCACCCCCTCACCATGGGCGGCAAACCTTGGCCAACACACCTCACAAGGTGTCACTTTTATACATGTCTAAGGACACATGTCCTTAAACTACCTAAACTACTAGCAACTTAACCAAACCACTAAACATAAACTAGTTACTTTCATTTCCTACATGCAAAACTAAGAAAAGCTCTCAAATCTCTCTCATCTTTCTCCTCTTGGTCGTCCATCATAGCACCACCACCACCATTCATCCAAAATTTTCTACCACAAATCATATGTATAACTTGCATATGATGGAAACCCATTGAAGATATATTGATTGAAGGTGATCTTAACATCCAAAAAGGAGATTCCATGGAGTTTATGGGCTGATTTTCAAGAAGATATTCATGCACATGAAGATCTCAAGGAGTTCATTTGCCAAGTTAAAGATGTGATAACAAGAACCAAGTCTTGTTCATCATCAACCTCATCTTTTCATCACTAATGGTGGTATAAAGATTGTTCTTCCCATCCTTTTGTTAATTTTGATTATGTAATCATGTATTTTCTTCTTAAATGTATATATGTATGATGATATATGATGATTAAAAATGTTATGTGGGAATTTGGTGTTGATGAACATGATTAAAAAGGTGAAAAACTATAAAGAACAAGGCTAAAATCTTGCTTAAAAGTGATGGCTGTATAAAAAAGTAAAGAAACAGGTCATGGACTGAAAAAATGATGAATTAGAGTCTATTTACAGTAAGTTATATGTCTTGTACACATGTGAGAGTTGGCCATGCAATGGAATCATTGTAATGAGTGAGATATGATCAAAACAAGTTTAAGGTACAAATCTGAGTTCACTGTTTTGGACGATTTTTAGAAAATATTTAGAGCATGATTCAACAGTATCTATAGTAGAGTTAAATGTAGAACATATCATTTAGTTTATGTGATAAAAATTTGAGCTTCTATCTCCATATAGAACTCAAGATATGGCAGTTTTGGTGAAAGTGAAGATAAAAATCAGATTTTGGAAAATAAAGTATAATACTATTATATAAGCACTCAAAATTATATTGTATAAAATGTAAAGTTAAAACCCACTAACTCTTGGATTTTATTTATATAAATATGTACAATGATAAATAAGTGGACATTTTATAAAAATGGTAACTTGTTATGTATTATAAGTTATAAAAACTATAAACATGATTTTTACGACTTTTTCGGCTAATACCGTAAAATTAACGTTTTTGTTAAATAAAACCTAGATGGTTGGACCCGTCTAATGAAAACTTTATAAAACTTATATACTGATATACAGACATGTATAACAAGTAAAAACCGATAAAACCCGAACTATAGGGCATACGGACATTAACGAGCTAAGTAAACATATTGGACTAATACTTGGGCTAATAATTGGACTAAATAAGATAAACACTCCTAAAAAGAACTTATTGGGCTTAACCCATTTAGCCCCAACTTGTAAAGTGTAGATACTGATAATGTAAGTATAACAAGGATTAATACAAGTTAAGAACTTATAATAGGCTTATTGGACCTAAAACACGTAAATAGGTAAAACGAGAAAACTAGTATAAAAGTTATCAACACATAACTCTAAAATGAGTAAACGAGAATATCTAAACCCACTTGATCATCATATATATATAATAATCATATGTATACATAATTGTTATTTTTATAAAGTCATTGGACAAACGTCTAAGACCGAGTATTATTTGTCTAGGTTTCCGTGATTGAAGCACGCACCGTACGTCCGAATTGCCGATAACCCGCCTTCCCACATCAACGTGAGTTCATAGCCTCGCACTCTTTTAAATGTTTTATGAAATGTTTTATAAACCCGCAAGGGAGATAACATGTTAGTTTTTATAGGACAACATTTGCCCCGATTGTTTGTTTATTGAATTGGACCCGAATGATTGTATGACCCGATTGTATGACCCGATAAATGATTAAAGGACCCGATGAATGAAATTAAATGGATTATTAAAGTTAGGTTATGTCACTAAAAGTCCCATTAGCATGAATTGTGAACTACCGGGATTTGGTAGACGCTTATGCATTTAATAGTACTATTTGGGGACGATCACCCCAGTTCGCGCCTTGACGGTTGATCCCCGTCGTGCCACATTGATTGGTAAGCGAATTTATGTATGAGAATATTTCCATAGCGTGACCTTTGTGATGACACGCTACTTTAGATGGGCAAATTGAGTATCGGGTTAGCTACCCGTTGTTGGTTTAGTAAGGTAACAATGTCATGCGGCTTATAATAATCCAAAATTAACGAAATACTAATAGACGCACCGAATTACAAAGTATTGCCTGACTAGCAATACAGGGTCATACTATTGATATTATGTTCGTGTTTTGGTTTTCATAACCATATTCATATAACGGTTTTTATTTTCTTACAACGTTATAAGACGTATTGTATGATATTTTTGCGACATTGGCTCGTATAATGATTTTTAAGGCAAATGCCTACATTATGATTTTCGATAAGGATTTGTATAAAACGACTTTGGCTATTTTATGGCCTATTAAAATGATTTGTACAAAATGATTTTCAGTAATAATTTTATACTGATATTATATTGATGGATTATATTAAACTCTATGAATTCACTCGGCGTTATCGTTGACCTTTTCTTTTAACATGTTTTATCTCAGGTACTTGAAGGTAATTCTCGGGAAGACGACAAGAATTCATGGCCCGCACTTAAACAATATTTTCCATTCAAATATTTTGTAAAACTTTGTATGAAATGTAATGACTTGGGACCTATGTAACTTTGATATTTATGAATGGAAATGATTTATTAATAAACAACGCGATTTTTATGCGTTGTCTATGATGTGAGTAATGTGCTAACCCGTAACACCAACTAGTCTTCCGCTGTATTGAGTTGTATAAAATTTGGGGGTGTTACATTGTCTCTTCCTTAGCAAGATTTAAACAAAGTGCACAATGTCCTAAGTGTAGGGGAGTTTACTCCCACATTCTTAAACATTGAGGACAATGTTTATATTAAGTGTAGGGGGACTTCTATCGAAGTTAAGTGGCCTTTTCCTTGTATTTTTCCTCATTTTAACCGGAAAATCGATTTTTCGACATTTTTCAAAATTTTTAATCTATTTTGGCCTAGTTGTAGTTCCCTTTATTTTTGCTATTTTTCTCTTATTTTAATAAAATTGTTTTAACAAGTTTAGTTATCTTAGATATATTAGGCCCGTTGTGAATTTTTTGACTCAACCCGAGTTTACTTATCCAAGTTCACTCTAGCTAGTATCCTTAACCGTGTAGACCTTAATTGGTTTATTGGGCTAAGCATCCACGAGTCTCATTCCTTGAGATTTTAAATTGTGGAGAACGATAAATGATAGAATTGGTTACAAGTTTGGTATTCTTTCATTAACTTATGTGAGTTAATTATGATCTTTTTCTCCCCTCGCTTGTAAATAAATAAATGCAATAAGTAAGGTCGTACGATTTGAAAGTTACTTAGCTTCTAGCCCAAGATCGTTTAAAAGTTGCTCGGTAATGATAAGAGTTCATAGCCAAGGCATAACTTATGAAGCGGGGCGCGAAGATTGGCGAGTCCGAAAAGGCCCTAACAAGGCATGAGGATTCAATTTTATTGCTGAAGATCTAAAGTGATGTGAAAAGCATTATTCCCAAAATCAATATGAAGGATCAAGACTCACGACGAAAAGCAATCAACTCCCATAAAGATCATGGAGAAGTCTATCCGAAAAGACCCTAACAAGGTATGAGGATAAATAGATCCAAGTCCGAAAAGGGGGCGGATCGTTGTATCTCAAAATCCCAATTAGAGATTGAAGAAATAATCATGAAGTCGTGGTCAACAAAGCTGGAGTACCCCTCAAAAGTCTCCAAGTGAAGAAACTCTATAACGAAGAGAAGACCATTATCTCAAAAACGTCTCTCGAAGATATGAAGTATGAAGTACATGCCAAATATCGGCCCGAGAAAGGTCTCAAATCGTGAACCAAGTTATGCCAAGATATGAACTTTTTGATATCCCGAGAAGCAGTTTTAAGAGATTTTGTCCTTTAGCTAACTATTAATCAAATCGTCCTACTTTGCTTTCAGCCTAAATAAATTATCGAAATAAGTCAACAATGCATCCTCGTGATCATTCAAGACATCAATAAAATATAAGAGATACTCGTAGGAATAAGGGAGTTTAAGTGATTAATTGAACCACATGAGTAAATGTTTGTTATGCTAACTTGTACTAACAATGATCTTGTTTTAAGCTTGACATGGGGAATGTGAAACTTGAGGGTGATGAACATTCATGACACACAAGCCCTAATGTAAGCCTTAGATTTCTTTACAAGTTTCTTCCTTGTTGCATCTTGTTATTTTCTATCTTTTTGAGTTTCCTTAGTTGTTTAATAAAGGCCAAGGTAGGTTGATTATGATGGAAAATGTAAAACGTTCTTTGTAACTAATGCATTGCATGAGGACATTGCAATGATTAAGTGTAGGAGATTTGATAGGTGTGAAAACACCCATCCTTTTTACCACTTAATTACAATAATAACCGAGCCAAAACGTGTATTTTATGTCATTTATGTCGGAATTATGCGTGGTTTGTGTTTTTGTTGTGATTTAGGACGAAAAAGTGAAAAGTGGAGAAAACATGGCATTCAAGGGCTTTTATCGAAGAAAAAGACGAAAGATGAAGTCGAAAGATCAAGAGTGGAAAAAGAACGGAAGTCCAAGACCAATTCTGAAGATTTTCGAAGAATAAGTCAAAAGACGGAAGTTTACTAAAAGCCGAAGAACTCACGTCTTATTTATGAAGAAATGTCGAGACGAGTTCAAAGAAATCCCGAGACAAAGTCATTAAGTCCAAGATTAACAAAAGATTGAGAAGAAAAGGACTTAAGTGTGCAATTAAGGAAAAGAGGAAAGAGGGAGGAAGCTTCCTAAGCTCCTCCCTAATCACCCCTATATATAGTTTTAGCTAGTTTCATTTTCATGTTGTTGGGTGGTTTGACAAACCACCACTTCCACCATTTTCATACTTGTTATTTCATTTCTTGCACTTTAATTTTCTTGTTATGCACCTTTAATCATTTAATTTTCAAGTAAGTTTTGATTTATTGTTCTTGAATCTTTACTTTTCTTGTTTAATCTTTCATCTTCCTTTCTTGATTCTAGTTTGCTTTTGGTTCGAATTACATATGATCCGTGTTGTTCATTAATGTTTTCGTACTTAAAAAGTTCATCTTTTTATGGTTTGATTTAAAAGTTTGTTTATTTTTAAGTTTGGAAAAGTTATTATTGTGCTTATTGATTCCGTTTTATTATTGTTTCGTTATAGTTTTAGTTTGAGCTTATTCCAATAGCTTATTACTTGCTTATTTCGAATTACACACAAATCGGAAAGGGAAAACCCCTTTCCGATCGCATCATTCCGAGCAGCCTCCCTTATTCCGATCTGCTGATCGGAAAAGGGTTTTGAAAACATTCCGATTGGTTCTTTTGGCTTATTCCGATCTGCTTCTATTTTCCACATTCCGATCAAACGATCGGAATACATTCCAATCATGCTGATTGGAAAAGGGTTTTACATTCCTATCAGCATTCCTATTAGCATTCCTATCAGCATTCCTATTACATTCCTATTAGCATTCCTATCAGCATTCCTATTAGCATTCCTATCAGCATTCCTATCAGCATTCATATCAGCATTCCTATTACATTCCTATCAGCATTCCTATCAGCATTCCTATTAGCATTCCTATCAGCATTCCTATTAGTATTCCTATCAGCATTCCTATCAGCATTCCTATCAGCATTCCTATCAGCATTCCTATCAGCATTCCTTTTACATTCCTTTTACATTCCTTTCGCATTCATTTTGCATTCCTTTTACTTATCGCAATTTACATTTTCATTTTACTTAGTAATAGATAACCAAACCATTTTCATTTCCACCAAGAATAATTGAGTCGCACTTTGAACCGGAAATCAATTCGATTAGACACCGAGAAAACGAACTTTTTCAACTACAAAATCTCTACATTAATCATCTTACCTTACTACTCGCTTCTTATAGAGATAAAGCCATGTGGGTATTCCTCCACATTCGGTCTTTTCTCACAAGTTTAATTCATTACAATATGCGAGTTTCATCAAACATAACTACGGGAATAAGATCAGGCTTAATGCTGACTTACTTTCTCTATCCATGATGTTCACGGGTTTTTGATGAATGCTACTTTTCGCCGATCTAAACTTTATCAAGAAGTGATCAGATTCTCACTTGATAGACATTTTATCAAGTTCAATATACGAAACATAATTCACGCAGCTCTTGAAGTCCTAGGGTAGATCTAGCTTATATGCCTTTCAAACCAATCTTTTACATCATCTCAATGGTCCCATACAACGGGGACTTATATCCCATGATCTTTCAGATCATCAATTCATTTTTCCATGGTTAAAATTTTTGGCATAACTTCGCTACCCATCTAGCACTTCAAGATCTGCATTTCATATTCACATAACCTCCTGCCCACTATCGGCAGTCAATAATCAGATCCTAATTTCAACAATCATTTCAGGTCTCGCGGGTCGAGTATTTTGCAAGGTTAGGTTTGTCATCATAGGAAACCTTAAACCTAAAAGACATGTCCAACTCACAATGGGTGTATGTCGGGTGTCTTCATCCAAACTCCTGCTTACATATGCTCTAATATAGATCCTAACAAGATTCGATCTCGATACTAACACGATAATTATCAATGATAATCTTTCCAAAGGAAAGCGATTATACTGTTTATTACCAAAGGTCAATCATTCAAGCATAAAACAGCACTTATAGTATTTTGTATCGTTACTTTACCCCGTCCCTTCGATTGGGGTGGTAAACAGTACTCTCATCAAGATTCCTTCTCAGTGACTTCTGAGCAAATCTCTAGAAATTAGATGCGAAGCGAGGATCTTAATAGAGATGATCGATACGGCACACTGTGTTTTCAAAACTCCTTTAAATACAAAAGGGTCAATTCCTTCATCGAGAATCTATCATTAACAGGAATGATATTAGCAGATTTGGTCAGTGTGTCGGCGATGACCCAAATCGAATCAAATTCAGATGATGACCTTTGCAATAGTTAGACGTTTACTAATGTATGAGGCGATGTCTGCCTTCATAATTTTCCATCAGTACAACTTCTTCAGATAAAGATACTTTAGATCAGGATTGACGTAAAAAGAATACTTAAACTTATAAGATTCCAACATAACTATATCTCACAATCCTCTATATTTAGGCAACCGCAAGTGGCCTTTTAAACATGTAACGTCATCTACTTCTTAATTCTAATGGTTCACATTAGCCGCGAACCCCTTTTTACAAACATCGTTAATTTATATATTGTTCGGCAATTTATTTTGCACCTTCATTATTAAGGAACATGTCCTAATTGATTCTTTATCCTTTCTATATTATCTGTCGATATCTACATTCACCTTTCCTGATGATATAATTATCATGACCAAAATTCACTCATAATTTCTTTCTTCATATTTTCTAAGTTTTAGTTTCATCTCAACTATTATTTTTATCTGTTTTACTCAATCCGACGTCTAAAGCGTTGATAATTATTACAACTAATTAAATATTCAATATTCAATTTTTATGAAACGTAAACGTAAAGATTTTAAATTTCTTAGTCCATCCAATTATATAAAAATGTTCAAAATAATTTTAAATTTAATTAACATGATTTTTGCTGATTTATTGAAAATAATTAATAAGATTCGTAAATGTTTGAAAAATCTTTGGTTATACTTTGGTCAAAATTTTCTTAGTTGAAAAGCAAAAATTGTCGTTTAAAATTCAAGTTATGGTTTAAATGGTTTCCTCAATCCCTCTTAGGTTGTCTTGAGGTATACACGAACATTTACCCCTAAACAGGAGTTTAGTTAAATGTTCTGGGTATAAGGGAATAATCCCTCAAAAGTTCTTTTCGATAAAACATTTTTCAAAACACATTTGCACTTTCTTTTAATCACACGGTCAAGTAATGTAAAGGATTAAGCCTTTCATCACATGTTAAATATTTAAGGTACAGGTTTTTATTGTTCGGCCAATTCAGGGAAATCTATAATTAATTATTAACTTCTTCTTTTTCTTATAAACAAACATATGGTTCTTAAGGATCACGAGCATGAATTTATCAAATTACAGCCTACACACGTGATTCACCAAATTTATGAATGCTACATGTGTATTAGTCAATCCAAACGTCATCACGTGAAACTCATAATGTTCATTACAAGTTCTGAATGTAGTGATTGGAATAGATAATCTTTTTTGCAGATGCGAAGTTGATGATAACCATGCCATGGATCAAATTTTTAGAACATACGCTAGAACCTTGTAAATGATCGAACAATCTATCATCTTGGGTAGTGGATATAGATTTTTAATCGTCAATTTTACCTAGTTCACGGTAATCAATAAATATAAGAAATAATAACACCATAGCTCTTCTTAATGACGAGCTTGGTAGAATAAAAGCTTTCTCCGACAACTTTCTCAATTGTACGGTAATTCTTTTAATTTAGATGGTGCTGACGTAGAGTGCACAAGCCACAGGTGCAGCACCGGGAATATAATCAATACCAATCTCAACTTGCCTTAATGGCGAAAGTCTAGGTAATTCATCAACAAATACTTCCTAAAGTTTCAGATAGCAGAAACATCTTTTAATAAATTCATATTAGGTTCCTTCTTGATTATAATATCTATGACTAGTTCACAACCATTCATGGTATAATTTCAAGTCTAAATGCAGGATATGGTCATCCATCAAGAATTATTTAGATCACTTTTGATAATCAACATCTTATCTTTTAAGGGAATTCTACTCGAGTTCCCATCAATTAAGACAATGTCTTCATGTCATAATCAATCAATCCATTCTACTAGCACTATCAACTTTCCAGTTTCATTACCGTTGATAAGATGTGAACTTCTCAAAAGACTAATAATAACTCATAATCTTTCGCAAATTCAGGGATATATGGAGACACAACTACTATTAAAAAAGTAAGGTCAACGCATAATCTATGCGAGAGAATTTCAAATCAGATACAGACGAAAACATTTAACGAATATGAATATATCCCATGTTTTCATAATTTGAGTATGCATTCGAAAGCTCCTCGGATCGTTACCCAGGTCATTCAAATGAAATCAAATCATAAGAAATGATAAGAACGTCAATACATCCAGTCGGGTATCAACACTCGGTAATCAGATACTTTTCCTAAGAATCTCACTACGGGAGAATTAGACAAGAAGGGAATATCAATTGTCAAATAAGACAATTTCAACAGATGAGTAAATTCGACTCAGAAGAATAAATAATACAGGCACATATGTAGGTGTCCCTAACACTATGTCCCTATTTTTCACTTCTTGCGGATCTCATAAAATTTTAATCTTTCACAATCTTTAAAGAAAATGTAGTGTTTATTAATCAGCTTTATGGTGACTACTAATCAGCCTTGCATGGTCCATTCCAAATTGTATGTAGGCGCGCAACTATATACAATTTCAAGATTAACAATGCAATACTCAATTCGTCAAAATCTTATCATCATGTTTATAATAAAAACATTTTCATGCTTAATTCTTAAACAAGAATCAAAAATTTACAAAGATTTTCTTTATTATGAAAACAATTAAGTTTTTCCAAGGTGTTTTATAAACAGCCTCATTTCGTTAACAATCACTTATAAATCTTACTTTAAATAATCCTTATGGTGATGAAAATTCAATTTTTCTCAAGGGATACTATTGTATCTTATAAAACAATGAGTAATCTGCAAAAGAGTGATGAAGAGTGGTTCACCAAGAACTAACTACAATATATCAGGAAATGAGCTTAGCCAAATAATCATCAGGTTCATGACCTCGATGGCACTCAAAAAGAATAATCCACAACGTAACTCAATTCGAGATGAGTACTTGTTCAATGGTTGCTTCACTAATGCGAGCATTAGGATGAAGCAAGAAAAGATAGATAACAACAATACATGTAGAATTTAGCAATCAAAGGTAGTCTTTTCATTAATCACAAACAAGTCTAAATTGTACCGTAACGCATTACGTGTCACTATGTCATACAATTCCAAGAACTCATCCTACCAACTGATGTCTCAGTTAAGTTAGGGATTATTTTTAAAAGATACCACAATGAATACTAATCTACAAGAGTCATTAGGTGTCCCACCTGTCCCGGAAGATCCATCGGTCCCAATTCAGAAGAAGATTTCTTCAATTTATTTATTGGACACTGGGCATCCTCGTCAGTGGACAATGGCCTAGGAACAACCCTTAACACCAACTAACAATCAATTAAAACCTTATAATTCAATTACATGCCTTAACAACTTCCTCTTAACAATCTCATATTCCATACGGGTTAAATTTTACTTTATTCAAGTTTTCAATCAACTTATACTCAATTCGATATCCTACCTCATTTTCCAATACTTTCAACCTTATTCATAAACCTTAAAAGGGCAATAAAAGCTCGATATGAACAATACTTAATTTCCAATCCTATAGCTCTTACAACAATAGTTATCGAGTAAGTCACTAGTATGAAATGACTCATACATTCAATTAGACTTCTCGGAAAGGTACTAGTGGCATGAGGCTTTTGGGTAATAGTTCCAATGACAGCCTCAAGTGCAACATTCACCCTTTCGACTTCAATTTAAGAATTGGATGACAACGAATCAGATGACATCTTTCTAGGTGGTAACGTTTTGTCAAACTCCACTCTAAAAGGAAAGATCGTCATGACATCGATATCAGATTTAATCTCGCCAATTCTTCTTCAAGATCTTAATCAACTACTATTAACATTTCTACGAATATCAACCATTTTGTTGGGATCATAATTATCCACAACTTGGTTTAGATCTAGAATAGCTAGATTTCCTACAAGAATAGCTTAGATTAATTTACTAGAGGATTTAGGGTTCCTTGTGACAATCTACGTCGTATAAATACCTCGTATAAATATAGAAATAATCATCAAACAATCATGTAATCAAATTAAATCATATATAAATAATCCAAGTTATATATATATATTAAAATAACACTTCTCAGTCTGGCCTTGTCGGCAACTCGGGAATTCTTCGGCACCGTTATAATCAAAAGATTTTTAGACATTTTGAGAAAAATGTTTATAGTTAAAAGATTTTGAAATGTTTTATTCAAAACCTTAGTTTTAAAAATCTTTCGTTCTCTATAACGAGAGCTCTGGTACCAAACTGTAACACCCCCAAATTTACACAATTCAATACAGAAGAAGACTCGTTGGTGTTACGGGATAGCACATTACTCACATCATAGACAACGCTTAAAAATCGCGTCGTTTTAATAATAAAGCATTTCTATTCATAAATATCAAATTTACATAGGTCCCAATTCATTGTATTTCATATAGGTTTTACAAAGAATTTAAATGGAAATTATTATTTAAATGCGGGCCATGAATTCTTGTTGTCTTCCCGAGAATTACCTTCAAGTACCTGAGATAAAACATGTTAAAAGAAAAGGTCAGCGATAACGCCGAGTGAATTCATAGAGTTTAATAAACCATCAATATATCATCGGTATAAAATTATTACCGAAAATCATTTTGTACAAATCATTTTAATGGGCCATAAAATAGCCAAAGTCATTTTATACAATTCCTTATCAAAATCATAATGTAGGCTTTCTCCTTCAAAATCGTTATACGAACCAATGTCGTAAAAATATCATACAATACGTTTTATAACCTTGTATGGAGTTAAATAAAAACCGTTATATGATTATGATTATGAAAACCAAAACACGAATATAATATCAATAGTATGACCCCATATTGCTAGTCAGGCAATATATCGTAATTCGGTGCATATAGCAGTATTTCGTTAATTGGATTATTATAAGCCGCATGACATTGTTACCTTACTACAACAAACAACGGGTAGCTAACCCGAAACTCATTTGCCCATCTAAATTAGCTTGTCGTCACAAAGGTCACGTTATGGAAATCTTCTCATACATAAATTCGCTTACCAATCAATGTGGCACGACGGGGATCAACCGTCAAGGCGCGAACTGGGGTGATCGTCCCCAAATAGTACTATTATATGCATAAGCGTCTACCAAATCCTGGTAGTTCACAATTCATGCTAATGGGACTTTTAGTGACATAACCTAACTTTAATAATCCATTTCATTTCATCTATCGGGTCATTTAATCATTCATCGGGTCATACAATCATTCGGGTCCAAATCAATAAACAAACAATCGGGACAAATGGTGTCCTATTTTATCAAAACTAACATGTTATCTCCCTCGCTGGTTTATAAAAACATTTCATAAAAACATTTAAAAGAGTGCGAGGCTATGAACTCACGTGGATATGGGAAAGCGGGTTATCGGCAATTCGGATGTACGGTACGTGCTTCAATCACGGAAACCTAGACAAATAATACTCGTCTTAGACTCTTGTCCAATGACTTTATAAAAATAACAATTATGTATACATATGATGATTTTATATATGATGATCAAGTGGGTTTACATATTCTCATTTACTCATTTTAGTGTTATGTGTTGATAACTTTTATACTAGTTTACTAGTTTTACCTATTTACATGTTTTAGGTCCAACAAGCTTATTATAAGTTCTTCAACTTGTATTAATCCATTTCATACTTGTATTATCAGTATTTATACTTTACATGTTGGGCCCAAATGATTTAAGCCCAATAATTAAGTTTATAAGTGTTTTAGCCCATTTTGTTGTATTATTAGTCCAATAACGTTAACTTAGCCCGTTAATGTCCGTATGTTATATAGTTCGGGTTTTATCGGTTTTTACTTGTTATATATGTTTATATATCAGTATATGAGTTTTAAAAGCTTTATATTAGACGGGTTTGATCGTCTAAGTTTTAATTGGCGAAAAACGTAAATTTTACGGTAATAGCCGAAAAAGTCGTAAAAATCATGTTTATAGTTTTATAACTTATAAAACTTATCAAACTACCATTTTTATAAAATTTCCATTTATTTATCCTTATACATATGTATTATATAAGTTAGTGGGTTTTAATTCACATTTTATACTATTTTTATTTGAGTGCTTATATAATACTATTATACTTTAATTTCCCAAAATCTGATTTTATTTTCATGTTCACCAAAACAGCCATATGTAGAGTTATATATGGAGATAGAAGCTCAAATTTTTGTGACATAAACTACATGATATGTGCTCCATTTAAGTCTTCTATAGCTACTGTTGAATCAGCCTCTAAGTATTTTCTAAAAATCGTCCAAAACAGTGAACTCAGATTTGTACTCTAAACTTGTTTTGATCATATCTCACTCATCCTAATGATTCCATTGCATGGCCAACTCTCACATGTGTACAAGACATATTACTTACTGTATATCCATTAATCTATGCCATTTTATCAGTTCATCATATGGTTCTTTACTGTTTTATACAGCCATCATTTTAAGCATGATTTTAATCTTTTTACATATAGTTTTTCATCTTTTTAATCATATTTATCAACACCAAATCCCCACACAATACTTTTATCATCATATAATCATCATATACATATACAATAGGAAAGAAAATACATGATTACATAATCAAAATAACAAGAGGATGGGGAGAACAATCTTTATACCACCATGATGATGTAGGTTATGATCAAGACATGGATTTGATGGAGAAACTTGTGATAAACCAAGACCATCTTCAAGTCCACCAATCTTCAAGAACCTCTTGTGGGAAATCAGCCCTAAGACTCCGTAGAAACTCCTCTTTGGATGTTATAACGTGCACCAATCTTAATCTCTTTGAATGGAGATTAACATATGTTAATTATAACAAATGTTTGTGGTTAAAATTGATCAAAGAGGGGTGTGTAGGTTGAAGCTTGGACGGCAATGGTGGAGGAGTAGAGAGAATTTTGTGGTTTTGCATGGATGAAAATGAAGAGTAAATGGTTTAGCTTGAAGGTTTTGATGCAAAGTGGTTTTGCAACTAGGCTAAGACACTTGTCTTAGCTTATTGTGTAAGTGTTGACACATCTTTGATGTGTTGGCAAGTTGTGGCCGGTTATAGTGGGGGTGGGGCAAAAGTCATTTTGTCTCATCCCCATTTATTTACGGGTACTCCTCGATTCTAGTTTCCTCGATTTGCGTGCCCTCGGGTCGTTTTACGAAAAACGTTTTTATAAATTATGAATCAACGGCACAAAACAAATCTAATAAAAATTGTCTCATAAAAAACGGAGTTCGAAAACATAAATACGTAATCCTAAGGTTTCCGGTTTAGTCGTAAAGGACGTTAAATTAAAATCGTAAGTCCTAATCTTTTCTCGTAAATTTGTGAGTTTATGAACCAACACAAATTTAAAATCTCAAAATAATATTCACGGACAAATTTATTTTCTGAAATGTCGGACTGTCACCAAAGACGGTGTATGTAAACGTAAGCACGTAACGTTGAATCCTCCGGTTTAGATGTAGTCGATGCTACTTCAAGACGTAAATCCAAATTACTTCCCAAAAATAACTGAGTTCATAATATAACATTAAAATAATATTTTTAAATAAATATTGAGAATAAAATATCAACCATAAATTGACGGATTGTCACACTTGTTCTTGCATCCGCAATTGATCTTCAAAGGCTTGTACTTGTCAGGATTCCTTTGTATATGCATGAATCGTCATTTATTCTTTCTTTATTTGTCTTTTCTTGTTCTTGGCTAACTAACAACACAAAACACAACTTCACACATATATGAGCTATAAAGCCAGTTAGTATAACCAAAAACCATGCAAAATATACGGATAACGCTCAAGAAAACATGTTGGATTTGGGCGTTATCAAATCCCCTCACACTTAAGTTTTGCTCGTCCTCGAGCAAGGAAAATAAAAACTTTGCTTGCCCTCAAGCAAATAAAAGAAAAATAAAGTTAGAAACTAAATACCTAGGTTCTAAAAGATTTTTTTTTAAAAAAAATTGATGAAAAATTGAAAATATTTTTTGGTTTTTATAAGAAACGGCTAAAGGTGAAAACCCACTCACACTTAAGAGTTTGCTTGTCCTCAAGCAAGTAAAAGAAAATATTTTTGGGACTCTTTTTTTTAATATATATTCGAGATCGCTAAAGGTGCAAACCCCCTCACACTTAAGAGGTTGCTTGTCCTCAAGCAAATAAAAGAAACATACTTTCCACACGGTACATGAAAATGGTTTATTAAAAATAAAGATGCAAATCTACCAAGTACAAAAAAAAGACTAAACCAAATGGCGTGAGCACCAAGTTTACACATCTAAAGAGGACTTTTATTGGGTTGTAAGTTTGAGGCTTTGGGTTATGAATAAGACATGGAATTTTTCTTATGAGAGGTGTAACAAGAATATACAAGTTAGAAGTATAAGTCTCATGTTGCTAGTTACCGAACAAATCACAAGCCCAAAAATGATGATAGCTACGAGCTTTATTCAACACATATCGATCAACACAAATATATATCACGTCTTAGCACATTGGCTAATAGAATCTAAACATACTTCATCTTCCTTCATCTTCATAATATTGTCATCACTTTTTTTCTACTTTTTTCGATGACTTATTCTTCTTTTTTTTCTCTTTTCTCATCCTCCTCTTTTTTTTAATTTTTTTTTTCAACATCCAACACATGCTCCCCTCACACTTCGCTTAAGCACACACCACGAAAAAAATACAAATATAAAGGTGATCAACCTCTATCTTTGTTAGAATGGCACACACACACAGCGAATTGTGGCAACTAATAATCATCAAAAACTATCCACCATACAAGCAACTAGCAACCCACCATTTAGACTTCGACAAGGGTTAGGCTAAGGTTTAAGGTTAGATAAATTTTTTTAGTGGATTCAACAAAAAAATGAAAAGAATGGCTTAACGTGTGTTCTAAGGGTATCTAGCACTAGAAGAAAGTGCTAACAAAAGGGTTAATATGAGAGGTTAGCTAATCGATGAAACTAGCTAAAGAGAAAATTGGAAAAAGCTATTTGGGTTTTATTCCTAAGGTTGCCTCTTTATCACGCATATACACTTATATCACACAAGTGTGATCTCACTAAAACTTATTTTATCTTTTATTTTTTTATTATTATTTTTAAAAAAAAAATATTTTCACCATGTGGATCATTATTGAAATATATTTACGACAAGCGTGAGAAAACATTTAGATCCTAAGGGCAAACAAGTATACAAACTCTCCCCTTTTTTCTTTTTTTTTTCTTTTTTTATAATAGCCCAAAAATTTTAGATAATAAAAGTTGGTTTCGTTTTCCCATTTATTTCCCCTCATACTTAAGTTTTGGATTGGACTCAATATGAAAATAAACTTCAAAGCGTGAAAAGTGAGGAAAATAAATAAATAGTCCAAGAGAAATGAAACTTCCCGGGCTAAGAAATTGTAATTGATCTCCATATGATAAGATGCCAAGTAAAGAAGATCAAGCGATTTCATCTCCATCATGTGTATACACATACCAATCATCCATCATAACCAATCCATCATCCATAAGCCTTATTGAACCAGCAAAATAAACTAAACTACAAAACACGTTAATTTATTAAGCACACTTTCGTGGGGAACACGATTGCATTTAGCGTTTGCAACAAGCCTTTAAACCCCTCGGTATCCCGAGTGGACGAGTTATAGTCTCGTGAGGGTTTCCAACGAACACACCCACAAAGTTCATACATGAACCACATGAACTTAAACAAACACAAACCATCATGCATGCAAACAAAAATAAACAAACACACAAGACAACAAACACAAACAAGAACAAACATTATGCATATAAACATCACACATATGACAAATAAAAATAATCTAAACACTTAAAAATATAAAACGACTCAACAAAAGTTAAATAAGAAAAACTATTTTTTTCTTGATTGCAAACTTGCCAACCGGCACCATGGTTTTGTCGGCGGCAAGTGGGAACAGAATGCAAAATGCCGGTCGGCACCTTGGGGTTGCCGGCGACAAGTGTCAATAGAATCAAAGTTGCCGGCCGGCAGGACAAATTGCCGACGGCAAGTTCAAAAAGATTATTATTTTTTATTTTTTTTAATTTAAAGATGAGAAAAAAAATACTTTATTTGGTGCCATGGAAATACTAATAAAGATTAAAAACGAAAAAGGAACAACTAAAAAATGAGATTTGAGAACTAATGGGATGCCTATGAGTTTGCATATTTTTTTTACTTTATTATTATTTTTTTCACAAAAACTATTGGGGCCACTAGATATGGATCTTGCAGCCTTTTAAGGATGGTGAACGACTTCTGTAATCACAAGTCTATTCACAGAGAGACTCTAGATGAAACACACAATATAAGTGCGGAATACAAATACTATGAACAAGAAGAAGCAGAATAACTAAATAACTTGATCCTTACTAAGGATTTCTACTATTAATATGAACTAAATAATGTTTGATGAATGTGTGTCTAACCCTTCTGCCAATGGTTCCTTTTATACTACAAGGAAACCCTAATACAGCATTAAACCAAAACGTGTAACTTCTGATATGCATATCCTTTCCAAACATATCTCATGCATATCCTAACAAACTACTTAGAATAATAATGTCTGACTTTCTACTAGACCAGGAGCACGTGTTGCTCCTACTACTACTAGGACCAGGAGGAACTACATAACTCCTAGCATACCTATTACAAATGTCTATTACAGAGGTCCTAACAATCCTCCGCTAAACATGAATTTGACTTTTTGAGTTCAAGTTTCCTGGTAGATCTTGCAAAACAGCTTGAGGATTGAAACAGCAACACAAACAACAGCAATAGAACCAGCAGCATGAACAACACAAAGACTGCTGCAACAAGTAACACCTAGAAGCTTCTTGAAAGATTGAAACAGATCTGCACCTTGTTGAATCTTTACAGCAACATGAGCAGATTTGATGAGCCTTTACCAAGTAGCTGCTCACTCTTGGGCTAGCTAGTCTTTGTGGTGGAATAAGCATCACCCCGGGAGACCAGAACCCAGCCCAACTCTTAGAACGTAAATCAATGGTGAGTGGGGGTACCCTAATGATTTTGGGCAAATCATCACAGCCGTCAACGGATTTGATATGAGTCTTTACCAGAAGCCGTACCCTTCCAGACTCACCAACTCTTAGCAATGAAGCATCGGTGAGCTAAAAACCCTATAGCTTTGAGCAAGCTATTACAGCTATCAACGGATTTGATACAGATCTATACCAAGAGCTGTACCCCCTTCGACTAGCCACTTTTCAGTCTAGGACCAAGGCAAGTGAAAACCATCCAGTTTTGGGTAGCCTGGCAACCATCAATAGATTTGATAATCACACCAAAGCCGTACCCTCATGGTGAATCAACTCTTTCTTGTCTACAAGACATGGTGAGTTGAGCATCATTTGTTGTGTGGACTAGGTCCAACACCAGAAGTACCTCTCAAAACAGCCCAAGTGTGAAAATGCCAAGTGGAAAACAATGTCATGATGGAAAAGTATCAGAAGATATTATATTAGTTACAAGTTTTGAAATTCCATCACATGTGTAAAGTATAATCAAATATTATATAAAAGTTTTTTTTAAATAAATAAAATGTGAGTCACCAATCACTATACATATTGGTGAAAAGAATGTTAGTATAACACAAGAATAGAAGAAACAAACCAATCACTTACCAGAAGCTGCAACCTTGTCTGCATGCAGTCGGGCTTGAATACCTTCAACTAAGGTAGTGGCCATGGCAGACTCATTACCAGAAGGAGCATTAGATACCAGCAGATGACATTCCAGCATAGCTTCCACGGTAGCAATGGTCAATGGATACTCCATATTCGTAAGCATAAACACAACGGCACCAGTCTCAAGCTCTAACACATGAACACCACAACCAGCATACAACTTCCACCTCCTTATCACCCATCGAGGTTGATCCTTCCATACACCAGCATAGGGAGAATCAGGAGAGGAATCCAACATCAGCTTCAAATTACCCCAAATAGTCAACCCAGGCCAGTTGGGAAGCTCACTCGGAGACTTAGGAATCTCAGCATCCACCAAACCATACAACAACATAACATCACGTTGCTCCACCCAGGTCAAAATGTTTTGCAATCCAGAGACATAGCGAGTGTAGCCATCACTAGTCGTAATCTTATGAGTAAAGGTACCACGAGAAATAGGGGATGGCCGAACTTCCCAAGCTACAATCACACCCTTGCCAAGGTGCAACTCTGTCTCACTATCTAAAGCAGCATCAATGAGATTGGTAGGATCTCTCTTCTCAAATGGGACAGACTTACCACGACGAGCCTTCTTCTTTCTAATAGAGCGGCGAGGTGAGGGGACACCAGAAGAAGATTCATCCTTGACCTTTCCAGCAGCAGTAGCAGCAGCAGCAGTAGAAACAAAGTCCTTAACAACCAAAGGATCAGAATTAGCTGCACCAGCGGATGAGGTAGGAAGTGGTTCAGTCACCAGTGATGATGTTGGCTTCACAGCAGGAGTAATAGGAGTGGGATTAGTAGCAGGAGTGGTAGTAGCTTCATTGGTGGTGGTATCACCATGAGAGTGAGTGGGATTAACAGTTGAAGTGGTGGTGGTAGGAACAGCAGTAGAAGGAGCACTAAAAGATGGAACCCCAGAAGTATCCTTGTGAACATTCGACGAAGAGGTGGGAGCAGCAGCAGGCTTAGAAGTGAGGAAAACACGAGGAGGTGGGCGATAAATCAAGTGTTCAGGGATAGGTGTATTTTGACGCTTGATCATCTTTGTGTAAAGATCTTTAAGCTCATCAAACGACAGCCTCCTTACCCTTTCCCATGTCTATCCTGTCTGATAATAAGCAGCCGATTGATTCTTAACATATTGTTGCATCAACCGTCTCTCCTCGGTACGTACCAAAGGTCTGTTACGGCGCTTTTCACGAAGCTGGGCAGCAAGAGACAACTGTTGTTTACGCATCAAAGCCATTTCCCGTTGAACACAATTGCCTTGATTCACATCAGCACCCAACAAATCTGTGAACTGCGAGTAGTCAGAAGTAAGTATGGTAAGCACCCTCATACAGTCATGATCATTCCAATCCATGGCGTCATTCCTCAACTGCTCACGTCTTTGCTGTTGAAGAGCTTCATCCTCAGCCCTGGCTTGTTGGTCAAGCTCCTCTTGCAATCGCTGAGCAGCCTCTTCCCCCAATCTTTCTTCCTCTAATTGTTCGCGAGTACGCTTCCTGGGGGAGAGGGTGCATCAGTCATAGGGGCTTTACCCTTGGGATCATGAGAAGGACCAGCAGAAGGACCAGCAGAATCATCCATTGGCTTGGGATCAGCAGCAGCATTAGGAATGCATGAAGGACTAGGAGGAGAAGGCAAATCATCACTCGGCTTATCAGCAAAGGCAACCCTGACCAAGATAGTCAGCCCATCCACCTCAACATCTTCATTAGAATCAGAAAGCACAACTTTCTTCTTTTGGCGCTTCAGCTGTGACTCCAATGCTTTAACCATGTTCGCCAATGGAAGCACGAAGTCTCGTGTGAGCTTGCGGTGCTGATTGAGGTCATCTTCCAAAGAAACAATCTTCGCATAATACCTGTGCATAAGAGCTAGCAAAGAGTTAGAGTAACAGGTTCCTCAGCTTCCCTACCAAGACGACTTAGCTTGGGGGATGCATCATTGGGACCAAAAGCAACAGATGGGTCATCCATATGAGCATGAGAGCTAGAAGTCTTCTCAGCAGAGTGCGGAGCTGGGCTAGGAGGGGGAGTATCAGCAAATGGGGATTCATGTGGGCGAGAAGAGGGGGCATCCTTTGAGGTAGATGGCATTTCTACCACCACCGCTCTAGCTGGCTCCTCAACCTCCACATGAGGCACACTAGTAGCAGGATGCTCCTCCTCCATAGGATCATCCTCCAATGGAAGTTCCTCCTCGGCTTCATCAGCCAGAGGAATCACATTGGGATCCCCTTGGGCAAGGCCCAGCATAGCATCAGTAAGAGGCCTCACAGGACCCTTATATCCAAGTGCCATATTCGCATACACCTTTAAAGTAAGCTTTGGGGTCACATATTCCTCCCTATTCCTAGGTAGGCACATAAGAACCTATTACAAAAACCTAGGGTACATCAAGAACTAGTATCACTAAGGTTACAAATCATGCCATCAAACAAGTAACGAGAAAAGTTAAAAGTACGACCCTGAGCAAGACAAATCAAACCAGTAGCAAGAAGAATGGGAAACGCATCCTAACTCCTAGACTTTGGACTCAAACAATAAATCAAGAAGTGAACCAGTAGCTTCCATTAAGGGGCAAATCTATTCTTCTGGAAGTTAAACTTCCCCCCATGATTATAACCTAGAGCAGCCATACCATCCAATACCTCTGAATTGGGAATAGAGACAATGCCATCTTCATCCTGGAGATGAAGGGCATATCTAATGGATGCCTCAGACACCACATAGGATCGACCATCTATGGTAGCATGGAGCTCTAATAGGCGACCCAAAACATCAACGAGGTGGGCAGTTGCCCAAAACTGACGTATAACAATATCATACACAGTGGTGAAATGAAATTGAGTATAATTGAAGTTCGTTTTCTCGATTCTTAACCAATTGAAAGTCCTAACAAAATCGGGTTTATGATCGTTTTTGGTTGGTAGGTTTATTTGGCTTTTCTATGTCTAATTGAACAATCAAGTAAAAATTTTCAAAATATTAACTACGTATCCGTAAAACAATTAGTCAAATATTGTTATTCAAATGAGGACAAAAATGTAAAACTGTAGAATTAAAGTGCTTAAAATGTAAATTCTTGAAACTACTATGCTTGAAATGTAAAATCAGTTAACTACAAGGACTAAGTATGCAAATTTAACAAACTATTAACTAATTTGTAACAAACTTGAAAACTAATTAACTGAAAATGTAAAGCTTTGAAAAGTAAAAGGACTGATATAATGCAACCCTAGATTAGTGAAAGATTAGCCACCAATGAAAACAGTAACAAACTTGAAGGACCAAATTGCAATTAAATGTGAATAGTTCTCAAAAACGGGCTAAGAGAAACAATAAGCTCGTATAAGCTCTTCACTGAACCAAATAAGCTCTAATAATTTGCAAACAGCTTAAAACTCCATTTTACCTAGGCTTGTAAAAGGATTAAGTCTGAAATCAAGTAAAACTCGAATAAGCAAATCTTAATAAGCCACAAATAAGCTTTCTAATAATCCAGACTTGCACAATCTGATTTTCTTGTTAAAACTTGTTTATCAAGCCATAAGGAGTATGGAATGTCTTTTGGAATTGAAAATGATCCAGTAATGAAGTTGGAAAATGTAAATAAGCTGAAACAAGCTTATTTGACCAAAGTTTGACCAAGTTTTGGAAAAGCTGAAAATCTCTAGATCTACTCAAGAACAACTTCTAAACACAAATGTGAAAGAAAATGGGAAATTTTATGAAGTAGAAATGTTGTTATGAGAAATCAGTTAGGATTTTTATCACAGAAACTTTAACTTGCTCAACAGCTTATCAAAATGCTTATTTCTCACTTAAAATGGATAACTGTATAATTTCCTCTAGAGAACTTATCATTCAGATGTTAATGGACATTTGAGAGCTGGTTTGAAGTAATTTCATCAAGGAATGAATGAATGCCAAGCAAATCAAAACAGTCACTTTTTAAGAACTTGTTTACTACTGAAATTGACCCATATTTTTTATTACCAATTGCCTGATTGACTAGTAACTTGACTTGAAAATACCAAAAACTTGTGTACTATGACTGAATAGAAGTAAATGACTCAAGTTTATCCAATTAACAATTCTTTAAACTACAATAACAGCTAATACCAAACACTAGTAACTGGTTTTTTAACAACTTTTTATGAAGGAAATTAGGCAATTGGTTTAACTGGTTAAAATGTGTTATCAAGCTAGACTCTATAACCAAAATGTAGTGCAAATGAGCTTCAACAAACAGTTAAACCAGCTAATACTCAAAATGAACAAGTAAGCTATGAATGACTAAAAAACTGAAAACATGAACAAGTAATAAGCTAGGATCTAGTATTAGACTACAAATAAGCTATCCAATCATCACAATCAGTTCAAATCACACTTGATCATACCAGCAATCAAGATTAAACTAGAATTGAGCATGCAAAACTGTTTAGAGGAACCAAAATTCAGAAACATAAAAACCTTTTAGCAAAGGCCTCCACTGAAGGAGTAGGTAGGATTGAGCCTCCTAGATAGTGTTAACCACCACCTTAACACTATCAAACACTTATCAACCTGCTACAATCAACATCATCGCCATTGTTGAACAATTTAGCTTCAAATTCAACAAGAACTGGTACTAGATGAAAAGAACAGGATCAAAACAGCTACAAATCTTCAACACTAGCTAATCATGATCAATAGTGATCACAAATAGATCATAACAGCATAAGCATAACAGGATTGCAATGAGTAAACAGTAGATTGAAGAAGATGAAAGGAGATTTTATTTATTGAAGGAGAAAATTTGTTACAAAAGCTGGTAAGTTGTTACAACTAAGATAACTAACTCAAGAGCTTGTCAGACTCTTAAGTTTGTTATGCTAACTAACTAGAAGCTAGGATTGAGAGAAAAAGGAGATGTGTGTGAAAATTTCACACTTTAGCTACCACAAAAAATGAAAGAGTCAATCCCTATTTATAGACAAAATGTGTGTGTGTTTTGGGGTTGATGACGTGTTCCCACCACTCAATTGCTGCCACGTGTCTTCAAACTGCTAGTTGCTCATCATCGTGTTCTTCATGAATTGGGGTTTTTAATCCCTTGACTTTGAGCTTAATTGGCTGTTACCAATGTACTCCTCTCTTGAAAACGAGTAGATTTCATGTAGAAATCATCTTCTGAAATTAAGTGTAGCTTAAAAATGATTCTGGGTTGCGTTGAGGAAGAAAGCGCCACGTGTCAGATCCTGGTTGGGTGAAATAAGAGCACACGGATTGTTATCCGTTTTGGATAAATGAATTATTGCATGGCGCATTTCTATTGGTTGAGAACTGGCTTAGTGGGATATATTGTTGCTTTGCGGCGTAGTTATTGAAGAGGTGAGGTGTCCCATTATTTGGCAATCCGTGTGACATTATCCTTGCATTTCTATTGGTCCTTCCACTTGCACACGGATTAAGCTTCTTTTATCTTTGAAAAATGGCAAATCAAGCCCTTGTACTTTGGCGGATTATCAAAATAAGCTAGCGACTTCATTCATTTGGCATAAATGGTCCTTCCACTTGCATTCTTGATAAGTTTGAACCTTTGACTTGGTTGACTGAATAGTTGACCTTGTTTGACTTTTATCTTGACTTTGGAAAATTTACACTTTGAGTCCCTCAACTTTGGAGTGTTGTCAAGATAGGTTCCTTATCTTCAAAGTCTTGTCTACTTTGATCCTTCTTTGTCTTTTTCATCCAAATAAGCTTGATTTTCTTCTTTTTTGCTTGAAAATGTATCCTTCTTACCTATTTATACACAAACACAAAACATACCACATAATTCCGCTTTATAGCACAAAAGTTAGGTACTTTCCTTGTGTTTTAGGGCGATTTGTTGATTAATTGATATGAGTTTTTTCTCATATCAGGAAAACAGTAAGAGCATACCTTAGATTGGAAGCTTCAATGTATTCCAGGATGTCTGTGAACTCGTCCCTTTTAGGACCTTTCGCCAAGATAGGCCACCTTGTTATGATCGGGTTTGTACAGGAGTGTGGCCATTGTTGATGATTGAAGCAGTGGAAGATGATTGAATGAAGAGGGTGAAGAGTAGGAGCCTATATGTGTGTGTATGGTTGGGATGATTGAGTCAATTGAGTGATTTGACCATAAATAATGGTCATAAAATTGTTCATTGACCCCTAATTATGGGGGTTGCCCTTTCAAAATTAAGTCATTAATGCAAGAGTAAACACTTGCCCCTTAAACCATTATTTGCAAACCCCAGTTACCAAAGATAAACCAAAAAGATATACACCAGAAGTAATTGGCGTTGACTAAAAGTCAAAACGCGTAAAGGTCAATATTAGGAGCACCAAGTGGTCAATGAAAGTCAACGAAGTGAATAGTGACCCAAAATCGATACTAGAAGCCAACCATGAGTGAAGTATAAGGGTTTGTACCCACTAGGAGCAGAAGACTGGCACTAGGAGTAACCAAAATCTTCCACTAGAAGATGCACACACCGCAAATACCCATGAAAACTGTTGTTACAATCTACCATATGTAAGACTGTACAAGGAAATATGTACATTAAGCCTCCCCTCAATCCTAGGCTTCAAGGATTGACCATACCAATGTGAACCACCAAGTGGTTGAATCTCGGACCATCAAAGGCTTTAGTTAATAAGTCAGCAACATTATCATCCGTATGAACTTTAAGAACCTGTATCAGCTTCTTCTCATTAGCATCCCTTATAAAATGGTGTCTAATCTTAATATGCTTGGTTCGTTGATGAAAGACAGGATTCTTCACAATGCAGATAGTGCTTTGATTGTCGATGAAAATTTTGGTGTTCATGAAGTTGAACCCATAATCCAGCATCTGATTTTGTATCCACAAGACTTGTCCACAACAACTAGCAGCAGCTACGTATTCAACTTCTGTTGAAGAGGTAGCTACTATTGTCTGTTTCTTACATTGCCATGAGATAAGTCTTCGACCCAAAAACTGACAATCACCAGTAGTAGATTTCCTATCATATTGGCACTTGCATAGTCATTATCACTATAGGCTTCAAGAACAAAAGGTGATTCCCTTGAATACCATAAGCCTAGCTTGGGTTGTGCCTTGATATACTTGAAGATTTTCTTGTCTGCATTCAATTTAGATACGGCTGGAGCCACCTGATGTCTAGAACAAGCACTTACTGCAAACATAATGTCCGGACGTGATGCAGTCAAATACATGAGTGAGCCAATCATTGACTTGTACATGTGAACATTTACCGGAGGATCTGGCTCATTCTTGAGTTTAACTTTAGTGACTTCATAAGGTGTTGCTGCTGGTCTAAGAGGTTCCACATCAAACTTCTTAAGAATCTCATGAACATACTTGTCTAGACTTATGAAGATACCATCCGACTGTTGCTCGACTTGAAGACCAAGGAAAAATGTGAGTTCTCCCATGGCACTCATCTGAAATTCGCCTTTCATTAGCTGTTCAAACTCATCGCACCATTCCTTCTTAGTAGAACCGAAGATAATATCATCCACATACACTTGAACTAGGATGATGTCCTTGGCATTCCTTTTAAGAAACAGTGTTTTGTCAATAGTGCCTCTTCTGTAGCCGTGTTTCAACAAGAAAGTGGGCAGACGCTCATACCAAGCTCTAGGAGCCTAATGAAGTCCATATAGAGCTTTGACCACCTTGTAAACTTTCTTGGGGTGAAGTGGATCCACAAAGACCTTAGGTTGAGTGACATAAACTTCCTCATCAATCTTGCCATAGAGAAATGCACTCTTGACATCCATCTAAAAAACCATAAAGCCAACATAAGAAGAAAAAGCCAAAAACAGACGAATGGCCTCAATCCTAGCAACAGGAGCAAAGACTTCAGTATAGTCAATTCCTTTAATTTGTGTGTGACCTTGCGCAACCAGCCTAGCCTTATTTCTCACCACAATACCCCTTGCATCTTTCTTGTTCTTGAGAATCCATTTGGTGCCAATTGCTGTCTTTCCATCTGGCAAGTCAACTAGGATCCAAACATTCTGAAACAAGAACTGCTGCATCTCCTCTTGCATAGCCTCCACCCAACTTTGATCCTCAAGAGCATTTGAGACTGACCTAGGTTCCACCTGTGAAAGAAAACAAGCAAACAAGTAGTGAAGAAAGTCTGTGTGATTATTACGCTTTTGGTCTTCAATGTAGCTCACAAGAGCATGATGATCAGACGTTGCTTTGTTATGCATGCGGCGAGTCTTGACAGTAGAACCAGGATCTCCAATTATTTGAGTAGTAGGATGGTCTTTATTGATCTGCTGAACAGGAATAAGAGCTACATCCACTTCCGGTGCCAAGTTATTAAGATCCCCAACAATGTCATCATCATATAAAGCAGAGTCGAAAATGCCATCTATTGGTTGCTTATGAATATCATCCAGCTTAGTAGAAGTATTCTTTTGATAGTTTCCCAAGTCAGAAGGACCAGAAAATCTAGTTGTGGAAGCAGGATCACTAACAGGACTACCAATAGGTGTTAAACTTGCACTAGGAGTAACATTCGGAGCACTAGGAGTAACTGGTACAGCAGGAGTACGCAAGGGAAACTCAAAGCCTCCTTGAGTAGCTGCTGCAGTGGCATCTTGTTGTTGCTTGATCAATGTGTCAAGAGCTCCTTGTGTGACAACCCTGGTTTTGAGGTTCGTCACATAGTTTTATTTTGTGCTAGTTACGTGTCTTTACGTGTTTATGTGCTTATTGGTGTGTATAGATTGTGGTTTGGATATCGTTTCCGGTACAGGGTACCTTGTGAGTGAAACGATGTGTGATGATTTCATGTTCATGAGCTCACATGGTAGTGACTATGAAGTGAAATGGTGTTATTAAGTGGTTTTACGTATACGTATATGTATTATAGAAAATCGTATTTTTACGATTTACGGTTTAGCATTTAGAGGTCTCGGATGAGGTAATTAGTCATATGGATATTTTTAGGGATGGTTTTAAGTCATTTAGGACTTAGTTATAAAGTTTATTTCAAAATTTGAGATTTTTTATAAAAGTGTATATTTTACGACTTTTACGGTAAAACGTGTAAATTTGACTAGTTTTACGGTTTTGAGGTTTTGGAAGCTTTAGGAGCTGAAATAAATTAAGGAAAATTAAGTTAATATTAATAAGATATTAATTAATAATAAAAATATAAAAAAACGAAATTGAAGGGGTTTAGGTCGGTTTTGGACGCAGAAAAGAAGGAAAAAAGGGAAAAAGAGGGAAAAAAAGAAAGTGGGCTTATTCTTGGACTAGGATTTTATGTACACCCTATATATTGTTTTAATCACAATCCCAATTCATTATTTTTCTCCTGGAGGTTAAGAAAATTCGTGATTTACATAAAAATTAGGGTTCTTCATAAGATTTTGGGGTTTTCATAAATCAAAGGTAAATCTTCTTAACCCTTTTTAATTTAATTGTTTTTATGTTTTGTTTAATCATCTTATGATGGAATTAGGTTAGGGTTAATTTAAAAACAGTAAATTAATGTTATAATAATGAGGTTATAATGATTACATAAGTTAGGGTTTGTAATTAGTGGGGTTAGGGTTAATTAATTAGTTTAATTTGATTAAACCCGCTTTTTAAAAAACTGGGCAGAATTTTGAGTCAATTGTTTTTATCATATTAGGAGTTCTATAAACTCTTATTTTACGATCCAAGTATCCCTGAGAAGGTAATTGAAGTGGCTTTCCAATGCAAGAAACTAGAACTAAATTGGAGGTCGGGAAGTGGGTTAAAAACAGGTTACAACAGTCGGAGGTCAAAACAATTTTATAATCAGCCTGCTTTCTTTTTAAGTTTTGGGTTGTTTGGGGTACTTAGGGTTGCATTGGGATCTTCTCACGAACATGAGAGATGGTTTATATATTGTAGTAAGTATCTGCACTTGGGCTAAGGTTGTGGTTTAGGGTAAGACCCCTTAATTGTAACAAACTTTTAGTATGTTAAAATCAGGAAATCTGGAATGACAAAAGTATATATATATATATATATATATATATATATATATATATATATATATATATATATATATATATATATATATATATATATATCGGGGCCTTAACAGTAGCTTTAAGGTTAGGTCAAGTGGGAGGTGTTAGCTAACATATGTAAGGGTATGAATATTCCTTTTACAGAAACCATGGGTATGTTTAAGTGGACGTTTGACTTAACGTTTGGAGACCTAAAATTGGGACTGTTTTGTGTAAAATATGAACAGGATAGTTATTAAACTTAACCAAGTTAAGGACTTGTTAGGGAAGGGTAATGGGGTGATTAGAGCTTATCAATGAGGTATTTATATGAGAATAGGCTAGATGTCCATCATAGGTTGATGAGCCATCTTAGTGATTGGTTCATGTATTGATTTCGTGTTTTTGGTTTGTTAGCTTGTTGCTAGTGCGAGGACTTGTGAAGAAGCAATCAGGTGAGTTTCATAATACCATGTTTACTATTGATTTTGACTTCCAGATGGGATGGAAGAGACATTGTGTTGAGTTATTTATAAATTGATGCTTTGAATGTTTTTAAGGTTTGAGATGGACTTGTGTGTACATTATGTGATTAACTGCTATGTGATTCTTGTTTGTGTATGATTTGGATCGGAAAGGTACATAGGTGTATGGGCGCCTATGGTACCATGGTTGTTGGTAAGGCGTGATGCCTTGGAAATTATGGTTGTTGGTAAGGCGTGATGCCTTGGAAATTATGGTTGTTGGTAAGGCGTGATGCCTTGGAAATTATGGTTGTTGGTAAGGCGTGATGCCTTGGAAATTGTTGTTGTTGGTAAGGCGTGATGCCTTGGTAAGGCGTAGCCTAGTCTATAGCTTAAGGGTCACTGCATATAGGCTCATAGGAGTATGTGTGCATTTTATAATAATTGATGTGTTTGGATGTTATTTATTGTGATGTTTTGACTAGTATGAATTGAACCATAGTAAGTTCATACTTAGTCACATGTTATTTTCTTTTCGGGTTTGTGACTAGTGCGGGTTGAACCATAATCGTCCACGCTAGTCATTGTTGTATTTTGCTTAAATTGTACATTATAGTACATAATTTGATACAAGGTAGTTTCTATCTTTTGTCGAGTTATTTTACATACCTGAGGTATGTTATTTTTCTTTTGATGTTTAAGTCATGTTCCCTAAGAATCGTGTGGTGGTTCGAGTTACTAGGAGTACATGGGTAGGAAGGATTTTAAGTTGTTTCCACTCTTATGGGCGACATGACTTATGACTTATTATGTTTTCGTTTTGGATTTAGTCTATGTTGTTTTAGCTAGACTATGGATTTTGGTATTCCAAGAGTTTTACTATGTTATTTTAATAGATGGGGTTTTGGATCTATTTGGTTATGTGGTTATGAGCTTATGTGAGTAGATGGATTTATGTGTTATATGTCGTATTGATTCTTATAAGTGTCATCATAAGAGGGAGTACATTGGGGAAAGGGTAATTGTATAAGTATGGTGGCCAACATAGTTATACAAGTACCACAACTTCAATGGGTTCTCAAGTATGATTGCATGAAAGAGGGTTAGTACATGCTTGTATATGATGAGATGTAGAATTTGGGTATACGTATAATATATGGGTTTATGTAATGGCTGCCTATGATATGGCTATTGTTCTTTTTGTGTTATATGTTTTGGATTATAGTTGTGTTGTGTGATTATGGGGTCACACGATATGGTTTGGTTTTGGAGGTGGGCTTTATGCCTTGTTGTGGCACGGTGATATGGTGATTACTCGTATGGAAAAAAAACGAGCGTATAAAGAGATTGATTGACTTGACATGTATGATAACGAGTATGTTTGGGAGATTCAATAGGTATACATATGCGGATGTATATATACTAGTAGATGTTATGATATGATTTACGGTCGTTCAGTATTTATTATAACTTGAACGTACCTAGTGCTCTCTTGTGTTTAAACAATTTATTAGTGCTCGAGTTTGGTGGAGTTTCAACGACGTTATGAATCTTTTGAAGTGTGTCTTGTAGCGTATTCTTTGAGTTTCGTATTTCACGTGTACGTTTAAAATGGTGTTCTTGGTTTTAAGTCTATTGAAATAACTTGGGATTTCTTTTTGAGATAATGAAATCTTTTGTGTTGGGTCTTACATTTCTTTTGGTCGGTATATATTGAGAAAAAGGGGGACTTGGAAATCTATTATAGGGTTAGATAGTTGGTTGTATTCGGTAAAATAAGGGTAAGGTGTTGGAGTCGTGTTTGAAACAAGATGTAACATAAGATTTGTTTTTAATCAACACTTATTTATTTCAAATTCTAAAAGACTTTCTTTAAAATAAAGCGAAGTAAAATTTCTTTCTACTTAGATAGTTTATATAATAGGTTTTAACCGACTCACGTCATTTATAATTATTAATAAAAGGTTAAATTGAGTTTATGAAGATTTCACATAAAAAATTTTCTTTCATTAATATAAAACTGTTTTGGTCATAACTTGTTCGTTTTTAAAGCTTTTTGGATGATTCAAAAGCCTAAAGTTATGTACTCGGAACGTACTTTTCAAATATTCAGAAT
This sequence comes from Glebionis coronaria, assembly GCA_025667525.1. Taxonomy (NCBI): domain Eukaryota; kingdom Viridiplantae; phylum Streptophyta; class Magnoliopsida; order Asterales; family Asteraceae; genus Glebionis; species Glebionis coronaria. The sequence goes on along the minus strand of CM046882.1, from coordinate 100,225,388 downwards.
GTATAGTCATGGGAGGTCAGTATCTAGGCCGAAATTATTGTATAAGTGTCGGGTTAAAGGTCTAGTTTGAATAGTAGTTTATTTTTATAATTTGTGATGCACGGGATACCTAGTTTTTGAGTTGAGTTTTGAGTTCGTCAAGAGGGTTGTTTGTAGATTGTTTGAGTCACATAGATGTGGGAGGTAATAATAAAAAATATAATAAAAAAAAGATATATATTCTTTTGGAAAAGTCGATCTTTTGCACGGTATAAATAATATGTCGCAGGGCGTAATATGTTTTGGTTGCTATTGGGTGTTTCTTTTATTATTTTTCTTTGTCATGGGTCATTTTGAATTGATACATGTTCTGGGTTTGAGTTTTCTTTTGAGTCTCGTGGTTTTTGACTTGTTTTAATTGGTGCACGTGAAACGTCGTTAGTTATCCGTGGGTTTGATTCGTTATCGTATCTGATGGATTCAGGATGTAGTTTTGGTTTCGTATTGTTCGGGAGCGTTGAGGTAGTCATATGAAAGACTTGGTCGCGCCTACATGATTAAGTAGGTGACCATGAGAGAACGGTCGGAATGCCCTTAGTGGGGAGGAAAGAAGTTCGTAGACGAACTAATGTGGTCATGAGGTCTCTTAGGAGTACCAAGGAGATGAATAGAGATTTGTGGGATACTAGCACAAGTAATGCGCCATAGAGAGTGTTGGAAGGGGATACAATACCTCAAAGGTATATGATTGTGCGTAAGGCATGTAAGTTTTCTGAAAATTTCCTGAAATTTAGTAGGTTTGCCTATTACTGTGAGGTAGAACCATAAATAGAGCAAGTAGGAGAAGTGAGAGGTGTTGGAGTTAGCGCCTTTCCTAGGAAATTGTTGATGGAATGATTTCAAGAACAAGAGTTGATGGAAAATGCAACGGATGCAAGGTAAAAGTTAAGTTGCTTAGTAGTAGATTGGATGTGGAAAGCGGTTGAGTGGGCTGATGAGAGGAAGCATTGGTCTTTTAAAATGCGTGTAGAATTTTGCAAGTAGAACGAGGTAGGAATTTATTCGTATTACCGCTAAGAGAGGGTGCAAGGAGGAGATAGTTGAAACTGCTAAGGATGTTGTATGAACGCTTTGGGTTTACGGTTATGCATTTGGCTTCGCCAAAGCGCTAGCGGTTTTCATGGTGTCAATGAACCAAGTGTGCATGAACGTGTATAAACGAGTTGTCATCGGGAGCATCGACGACATCTTGATCTACTCAAATCTGAGAAGGAGAGTGAGGCGAATTATGTGTTGGTTTTGGAGTGGAGTTATACGTGAGATTTTCGAGTGTGAGATTTAGTATTAAGTTTACCATGATGAGTAGTAAGAGATGATGGCATATCATGGAACCAGCAAGGGGCGAAGTGAAGAAGGATGAGGAAGCGTTTTGGAGGCTGAAGAGGTGGATTGGATAATGAGCCGATCTTGGCATTATCGGAAGGACTGGTTGAATTCGCGAAGCATGACGATACGTGGAGTAAGGATTTGGATGTGTACGAGAACGACAAGAAAGGCGATTGCTTATACGTTGCAGGAACTGAAGATTTGGAAGAACTGGATAGACTTAGTTAGTGGAGCTGGATTGTTATATCTACCTAGAATGCTAGAGGCATTTGGGGTACGAGACGTAGCGAATGATCTATACGGATCATGAACGTCTCCAACACATATTCAATCATCTTGATTGAACATTTGGCAAAGGTGATGGGTGGAGTTGATTGATGAAAGAAAATTGCAAGGCCAAGTACCATCTAGGAAAGGCAAGCATAGTTGATGAGACATGGAATAAGAAGAATGAAGTGAAGCTGAGACGAACTTGAACTATATGGATGACGTATTAGAGTAGTTTGGATGAAGGATGTAGGTTGAACGAGTTGAGTTGTCTAAAGCAGTGAACGCGTCAACATTTATGTTGCGTGGCTTGGACAATCGTAGGGAGGAAAGGGACGTAGACTATACTTCCTACATGGATAGGAGTAGTTTAGAAAGGGCGATGTAAGGACGAAGTTGGTGGAAGGGATACATAATGCGGTGGAGGATTAAGTACGATGAGAGTTGGGTGATAGTCGATAGACTGACTAATTCATCACCTATTTCAAGAGGAATGAGAAGTCACGTAGTTGGGAAGTTGGAAGAATTGCGTACGGATGTGATGGAATCAAGGGTTTTGCGTAAAGGTTAGCCTAATATGTATGGAGTGCCTTATGAAGGATTATGGCAAGCGAAGAAACGAGGGGAAGCATCACATCGTGATGTATGGTAGGAGTTGAGGAAGAATTAATGGATATGTGAAAGACCGTCATAGGTCACTTTGTAAGGAAATTGGAATTTTTAAGTAGTTTGGGATACGGACTGAAGGGAGTTGATGAACATAATTGGACATGGGTGATTGATTTAGAGGTAGTTCGGAAACTCGTTAGCGATGGCTGAGTTTTCATATAATGATAGTTATCGTACTAGAAGTCGATAAATGCCATTTGAGGCACTGTATGAAAGGATAGGGTGAGTTGTCCCCATTGTGGACTAGAATTGGTAAAAGAGGCTACTAATGTGGTAATGGTGTTTGTGGACAGAATGAGAGCAACAAGGGGTGCTATGTAGAAAAGGAGGAAACCACTAGATTTAGTGACAAAGTTATGTAGGGAGTTTCACCCATAGTAACGGGTGGTATGATTTGGATAGATGGAAGTGTTGATGTAGAGTTTTGTAGGTCCATTTATGATCTTTGGAAAGATCGGACCATTAGCTTATGAGCATAGAATTACCTGGGGGAAATGAGTTGTATACATGATACATTTCATGTATTGATATTGGTAAAGGTTGTTTGAGAATGCATTTTGCATGTACGGTTATTCGGGACATGTGCTAATAAGAGTCTTTGTTTTATCAAAGAGTCATTTGTGAGATTTATTGACTGTGAGGTCAAGAGTTTGGAAATGAATTTAAATATTGTTGGTTAGTATATGTGGTAATTTGAGATTTGAACTAAAGTTCACATGGAAATGAGAGGAGTTCGTTTAGAACAAGTATCCTCGTGTGATTTGTTGTTTGTGTGTTTAATCCTAAGGAGTAAATCTCGGGACGAGATTTCTATTAAGAGGGAGTGATGTGACAACCCTGGTTTTGAGGTTCGTCACTAATTTTTATTTTGTGCTAGTTACGTGTCTTTACGTGTTTATGTGCTTATTGGTGTGTATAGATTGTGGTTTGGATATCGTTTCCGGTACGGGGTACCTTGTGAGTGAAACGATGTGTGATGATCTCATGTTCATGAGCTCACATGGTAGTGACTATGAAGTGAAATGGTGTTATTTAGTGGTTTTACGTATACGTATATGTATTATAGAAAATCGTATTTTTCCGATTTACGGTTTAGCATTTAGAGGTCTCGGATGAGGTAATTAGTCATATGGATATTTTTCGGGATGGTTTTAAGTCATTTAGGACTTAGTTATAAAGTTTATTTCAGAATTTGAGATTTTTTTTAAAAGTGTATATTTTACGACTTTTACGGTAAAATGCGTAAATTTGACTAGTTTTAGGGTTTTGAGGTTTTGGAGGCTTTAGGAGCTGAAATAAATTAAGGGAAAGTAAGGTAATATTAATAAGATATTAATTAATAATAAAAATAAAAAAAACGAAATTGAAGGGGTTTTGCTCGGTTTTGGACGCAGAAAAGAAGGAAAAAGGGGAAAAAGAGGGAAAAAAAGGAAAGTGGGCTTATTCTTGGACTAGGATTTTATGTACACCCTATATATTGTTTTAATCACAATCCCAATTCATTATTTTTCTCCTGGAGGTTAAGAAAATTCATAAGCTATATAAAAATTAGGGTTCTTCATAAGATCTTGGGGTTTTCATAAATCAAAGGTAAATCTTCTTAACCCTTTTTAGTTTAATTGTTTTTATGTTTTGTTTAATCATCTTATGATGGAATTAGGTTAGGGTTTAATTTAAAACAGTAAATTAATGTTATAATAATGAGGTTATAATGATTACATAAGTTAGGGTTTGTAATTAGTGGGGTTAGGGTTAATTAATTAGTTTAATTTGATTAAACCCGTTTTTTTTAAAACTGGGCAGAATTTTGAGTCAATTTTTTTGATCATATTGGGAGTTCTATAAACTCTTATTTTACGATCAAAGTATCCCTGAAAAGGTAACTGAAGTGGCTTTCCAATGCAAGAAACTAGAACTAAATAGGAGTTAGGGAAGTGGGTTAAAAACAGGTTACAACAGTCGGAGGTCAAAACAGTTTTGTAATCAGCATGTTTTCTTTATAAGTTTTGGGTTGTTTGGGGTACTTAGGTTTGCATTGGGATCTTCTCACGAACATGAGAGATGGTTTATATATTTTACTAAGTATCTGCACTTGGGATAAGGTTGTGGTTTAGGGTAAGACCCCTTAATTGTAACAAACTTTTAGTATGTTTAAAATCAGGAAATCTGGAATGACAAAAGTATATATATATATATATCGGGGCCTTAGCAGTAGCTTTTAGGTTAGGGAAAGTGGAAGGTGTTAGCTAACATATGTAAGGGTATGAATATTTCTTTTACAGAAACCATGAGTATGTTTAAGTGGACGTTTTACTTAAAGTTTGGAGACCTAAAATTGGGACTGTTTTGTGTAAAATATGAACGGGATAGTTATTAAACTTAACCAAGTTAAGGACTTGTTAGGGAAGGGTAATAGGGTGATTAGAGCTTATCAATGAGGTATTTATATGGGAATAGGCTAGATGTCCATCATAGGTTGACGAGCCATCTTAGTGATTGGTTCATGTATTGATTTCGTGTTTTTTGTTTGTTAGCTTGTTGCTAGTGCGAGGACTTGTGAAGAAGCAATCAGGTGAGTTTCATAGTCCCATGTTTACTATTGATTTTGACTTCCAGATGGCATGGAAGAGACACTGTGATGAGTTATCTATAAATTGATGCTGTGAATGTTTTTAAGGTTTGAGATTGACTTGTGTATACATTATGTGATTAACTGCTATGTGATTCTTTTTTGTGTATGACTTGGATCGGAAAGGTACATAGGTGTATGGGCGCCTATGGTACCATGGTTGTTGGTAAGGCGTGATGCCTTGGAAATTATGGTTGTTGGTAAGGCGTGATGCCTTGGAAATTATGGTTGTTGGTAAGGCGTGATGCCTTGGAAATTATGGTTGTTGGTAAGGCGTGATGCCTTGGAAATTATGGTTGTTGGTAAGGCGTGATGCCTTGGAAATTGTGGTTGTTGGTAAGGCGTGATGCCTTGGTATTGTGATGATTGATTGAACATGAATGCTAGTTGTTAATACATAATTGTAGCACATTGTCCATATGTTATTGTGTTGATGGTTGTTATTCACAGCTTATAACTGATTTGGCGTTGGAGTCTAAACCTATGACTCTCACCAACTTTATGTTGACGTGTTTTAGTGTCTCTTTCAGGTGTGAATGTGTTTAAGCTTGAGGATAGAAGTGGCTAGACTTGGATGCCTTAGGATTGCATATAGAAGGAGATCCCCGTTCCTTCTTAGTTTACCTTTATGTTTTTTGATAAGTGATACATGTTGGCACCTATATGTTTGTTTCGTTTATGTTTATTGTTTGTCTTGGGTAAGTGGTAGGACTGTTACCTACTTACCTAGACTCCTGCATGTTGAGATATTGTCATGACATTTGTGTCGCCATTTATGACATTTCTTATATCATTTAGTTATCTCTATAGACACGCTATTGTTGTGATGATATCCATACGTCGTGCCCCATATTCCGTCATGGTGGGGTGTGACACCTTGTGAGTCCACAATGTCTGATGGAGAGGCATCAATAGGAGTAGCATTGGTGTTAGGAGTAGGGCTGAGCAGGCCCGACCGAAACCGAGAAGGCCCGACCGAACCGGCTCAACCGAATTAACCGAAACCAAAACCGAGTCATTCGGTTCGGTATTCGGTTTGGGATATGAGTGTTTCTCGGTCTCGGGTCGGTTCGGTATAAAACCGACAAAATCCCGACATTACCCGAACAAGCCCGAAATTAGATTAGGTCTTACATTTTAATACAGTCGCTTTGTTTATCCTTTCATTCTAAAAAAACGGGAAGAACACAATGGAGGACGAACAAAATCAACAAACATCTATTCCAAAATACAAACCCGAATCAATCTCATCATCTATGCCCGTATTTGGATCTAATTCATCTCAACAAAACACCATTAATCTTGAAGTAAGTTTTTTTTAATTAGTAATTTTTTTATTGTTAATCCACGAATTAGTTTTATTTTTAATTTTAATTGGTTATAATTTATTTGGTGATGAATTAGTTTCTTTTTAATTAGTAATTTTTTAATTTTAATTGGTTATAATTTAATCCACGAATTAGTTTTTTTGAATTAGTTGTAAACTTGTAATGAAACCCACGAATTAGTTTTGTTTTTATTTTTAATTTTAGTATGAATTATGTTTATGAAACTCACTGAAACTCATTCATACTAAAAATAAAAAATAATATTAGGAAACAAAAAAAACTCACTGTTACAAACTCACTGAAACTAATTCATACTATTTCATTTTTATTTTTAGTATGAGTTTGTTAACCCACTGTTAAAACTCACTGTTTTTTAACCAAGGCAAAATAAAATAATAAACTCACTGTTTTAATGAAACTCACTGACTTACAGGATGAGACCGTAGATGTGGAGACTGTTCGCAATGAAAATAATAAACGCAAAAGAAAAGCCCCATCACAACCAAGGCAATTGAAAGCCGAATGCTGGAAATACTTTACTCAAAAGTTTGAACCCGATGAAGATGGGATAATTATTAAAATGGCATATTGCAAATGGTGTACATCGATCTTCAAATCCGACTCTATTAAACATGGTACGCGACACTTGAATAACCATTATGTTAACTGTGAGGAAAACACCGATGTTGAGAATATTAGGAAACAAAAAAACTAGCATTTAAGAAAAAGATTAGTGAGAACGATGAGGGTGGCACTAGTAGTGGGATTTTAGAGACGTGGAAGTATAATGAAAAAGTAATCAAAGAATCGTTGATTCAGATGTTTATTCTTGTCGAGCTTCCTTTTAAGTTTGTAGAACACCCGGCATTCGTTAAGTTTGTTTCAGACTTGCAACCTAGATATCATGTGCCCTCCCGTTTTACTATTGCTAGGGATATTGCTAAGTTTTATCTAGAAGAGAGGAAGAGCCTATTGAAATACTTAAGCAATGATTCCACCACTGTGCATTTAACCATCGATACTTGGACTTATAGTTGTAAAAGGATGAACTTTATGGTTTTAACCACACACTTTATAGACGATGATTGGGTTATGCACAAAAGGATAATCAATTTTAGACCAATTCATAGTCATAGAGGGGTGGATATTGGTAGGGCTCTTTTGGAATGTATAAATGGATGGGGTTTAAAGAATGTTATGACGGTGACGGTTGATAACATTTCTTCAAATGACAAAGCGATTGAATATTTGGTAGAGAATTTACCAAGTAAGTATGATAATGGTAAACATTTTCACATAAGGTGTATGGCTCATATTTCAAACCTAGTTGTCAAAGATGGTTTAAAACGTACAAAAAAGAAGTTGATACCATAGCCTTAGCCGTGAAATACATTAAACATTCGAGTCAAATAGTTTCTAACTTTAAAAAAAAGTGTTGAAATCTCTACCGATTCAAAAAAGTTTTTGACTTCCGAATGCCCTACACGATGGAACTCAACACATGATATGTTGAAAACCGTCATCGAGTTAAAAGATGCTTTTTTATTATGATTTTAGAAACTCTTGTTTTGCACGAGACCTAGAGGAAATACCAAAGCCGGCTGATTTTGATGTTTGTAAGAGGGTAGTTCAATTTTTGGAGAAATTTAAGGAAACAACTGAACTTGTGTCAAACGTATCAAATCCCGTTGCTCATTTGTGGTTTGGAGAGGTACTTGATATTGATAAGCATCTTCGTGAGTGCCACACAAATCCTCCTTTTAAGAACATGGTAGGAGATATGATAAAAAAGTATGACAAATATTAGGGTGATTACAAAAAAATCAACCATTATATGTACTTTGCCGTTATTTTAGATCCCACGATGAAGTCGGAAATAGTATGATATGGTTTAAAGCGTTTGTTAGATAATGGTTGTATGCCAATGGAGGAAAATGATTAAGATAGTAATGAGACGCCATTTTTTTGTTCAACTAATGACGAGTTAGCTAAAAATTTTGTTGACAAAGTTGAGAAGGATATGGGAGAGTTGTTTGCCATATACAAAGAAAAATATGACACAACCACATCAAACGAGTCATTAAGAACAATGGAAACTAAAAGTAGTACCTCTAGAAATCGTCGCGGCAATGCTTTTTTAATGGAGTATAAAGATATAAAGGGAAACAAGTCGAGTGGGGGTGAAGATGAGTTGAGGAAATATCTTAAAGAACCGCCCCTAGAGCTAGAGGATGACGAAGAGTTTGACATTCTTAATTGGTGGAAGTTAAATAGTCCACGTTTTCCAATCGTATCAAAGATGGCGAAAGGTAAATTCTCATTTTTTTATTTTTTTATTTTTCTGATTTAGATATATTTTTTATGATTTTTAAATAATTTTTCTAATTTTTAAATAATTTTTCTGATTTATAGATAATTTTTCTGATTTTTAGATAATTTTTCAGATTTTTAGATAATTTTTCTGAACTTTAAATAATTTTTCTGATTTTTTTATATTTTTTATATTTTTTTATATTTTTCTGATTTTTATATGTTTTTCTGATTTTTAAATAATTTTTGTGATTTTTTTATTCTTTAGATATCTTATGCATCCAAATATCCACCGTTGCTTCCGAATCCACCTTTAGTGCGAGCGGTCGAGTTTTGGACCCATATAGAAACTGTTTGGCGCCAAACATTGTGGAAGCTTTGGTGTGCACGTAAGATTGGCTTCGTACTTCAAGTAAAAACATCACTATGGATACATTTGAAGACTTGATGAAAGACGACGAGCTTGCTAGAGGTATGTTTGTTGTTATGTTTGAACTTTGTAACAATCAAATTTGTAGTGTTGTAGACTTGTAGTGTACTAGTGTTCAATGTTGTAACAAACAAGTAATATGCCCATTTTAACTCGTTTGTTATATTTTTGTAGACATTCAAGACGGATTGGAGAAACATTTGGGGGATGAAGAAATGTCGCATAATTGAGAGTATTGACCCGTTCAATCAAGTTTCTTGTTATGTTCGTTGGATTTGAACTTTTGTATTTCGTTACTTCAATTTGAACTTGTTATGTTTGTTGAATTTGAACTTTGTATGTCGTTACTTGAATTAGAACTTTTTCTTTTGTAATGTTGTTAACCTACTATAAATGGTGCCTACTGTTTTTTTTTTTTTGCATTCTGCTGATAAGGGGGTGTTTGGGAGAAAATCCTGCAGATTTTTGTGTTTGTCTGATAAGGGGGTGTTTGGGGTTAAACTCGGTCTCGGTTTAACCCGAGTTTAACCCGGTTTAACCCGACACTATACCGAACCGAACCGAATATTTTGGTATCGGTTTCGGTTTTGTTTTTTTGCTTATCTCGGTTTCGGTTTTTCGGGACGTGTCGGGTCGGGACCGGCCCGAAGCTCAGCCCTAGTTATAAGAGACTGTGGTGGAATAGGATGGAACAACAAAAATGTCATCATCCTCATCTGAGTCCGAAAAGCTAGAATGAGCACCTGCACTAGAAGTTGCAAACACTTATGGACCTGCATCTTGGTTAGTTTTGAAACGAAAATATCCTAATGAGCCACTAAGATAATCAAGATCAAAATACCATTCAGGACCTTTGCCTTGGATGTTTGTCTTCTCCTCAAAGTACCTGAGATTTATAGTTTCAATGACACGCTTGGCATGGAGATTATAGACACGATAAGCTCGAGAGTGAGCTAAATATCCCACAATGTAGCCTTCATCTGCCTTGCCATCAAATTTCCCCAAATAGTCATTAGTATTCAAAATGGTGACAGGACAACCAAATGGCTTCAAATGAGCAATGGTGGGTACTTTGGCTGTGAGTAGCTCATAGGGAGTCTTCTTTTGGGGATTGGTAATTGAAACCCTATTCAACACATAACTTGCTGTGTTGATAATAAGTGTGAAAACACTTATCCTTTTACCACTTAATTACAATAATAACCAAGCCAAAATGTGTATTTTATGTCGTAAATGTCGGAATTATGCGTGGTTTGAGTTTTTGTTGTGATTTAGGATCAAAATGTGAAAAGGGAAGAAAACACGGGCTTTCACGGGCTTTTATCGAAGAAAAAGACAAAAGACGAAGTCAAGAGATCAAGAGTGCAAAAAGAACGGAAGTCCAAGACCTATTCTAAAGATTTATCGAAGAAAAAGTCTTATGACGGAAGTTTAATAAAAGCTGAAGAACTCAATTCCAATTTATGAAAAAATTACAAGACGAGTTTAATTAATCTCGAGACAAAGTCGAGAAAGTCGAAGAACTTAAAAGACGAAAGACGAGAAAGAAAGAAAGGAATAAGCAACACATGATTAACCTCCATAATCACTATAAATACCCTTCATTTTCACCACATTTAGTTTTGTTGGCTATTTTGACAAACTAGTCTTCCATTTTTTATTACTTGCACTTTTCTTAATTGCACATTTAATTACTTGTCTTGCACCTTAAATTTGTAAGCTTTTAATTCTTGTCTTTATTTTTAATTGTTGAATTTTAATCTTAATCAAGTTTTATTTTAATCTCTCAGTCTACCTTTCTTGTCTTGATTTAATCTCTATGTTTGTGTGCTTATTGTCATGCTTAGTTGATTAATGGTTATGTTTTTATGTTATTGATTTTGTTAGCTTATTGATTTATACCTTATTGTGTTTTTCTTAAATTTAATTAAGTGCTTATTAGTTAATTTTTATGAAAAGTTGTTTTTAAATATTTTTATTATTTAGTGTTTTTAAAAGTTTTTAAATTTTGGTTTAATAGCTTTTTCTTAAGTTTGATTTGGTTAAAGATTTAGTTAAGTGCTTATTTTTTTCTAGCTTAATTTAGTTTTAGCTTATTTGATTCCTACTGTTATCCGGGTTATGTGAAAACCCTCATATTCCGAACAGAGCCTCAAACCCCTTTATTCCGGATATAAGCCAAAAGATTATTCCGAATAGCCATCAGGAAATTATTCCGGATAACTACAATCTAGTTATTCCGGATAAGGACTCATTTGAAAACATTCCGGATAAGGCTTTATTGGGAATTCCGGATAGTGGACTGGAGAACAATCCGGATAAGGCATCGAAATTTATTCTGGATAAGGATTCAGGGAAGATTCCGGATAAACTGCAGTGTTTATTCCGGATAAGCTGACCAAAAGGGTATTCCGGATAGTTTGATTTTGTGGATTCCGGATAAGGAGAAGTTCCTTATTCCGGATAAGCTTCATATTCAAGTATTCCGGATAAGGGCTAAGTTGGGTATTCCGGATAAGAAGAAGGATGCAGATTCCGGATAACAAGCTGAAACATTATTCCGGATAAGAGTGACAGTTTTATTCCGGATAAGCAGCAGGTTTGTTATTCAGGATAAGAGTAAGATTGGATTCCGAATAGTGACAGTATTTTGGATCACGGCTCAGGTTTTGTTTATCCTTCTTTTTATTTTTCAAGCATTTATTTTTCTCGCCATTTTTCTTTAAGTCATTTTAATTTCTTTGTCTTAGTTTAATTTTAAAGTTCACATTTTTATTACATTGTCAAATTAAGTTTTCGTCACGCTTTAATTTTAAGTCATTTAATTAATTTACTTTTAACAGTTTTAATATTGCACCATTTAAGTTTTTATTAGTTCTAGATTTAATTAACCGTCATTTACGCTAAAGTCTTGTACATTTATTTTACAACAACCAAAACTATTGTTTTCCACCAAAAGAAGACTGAGTCGCACATTTTTCCCTTTCTCAATTCGAAAAGATCGGACGATAATATAACTTTTTACATACAAAATCTCTTGTATCAAATGGCGCCGCTGCCGGCTCTTTTCGTAAAGATTAACGGTTTTTTGTGAGAGACGCGTTGAATTTTGGGATCCGTTCACTTGTGAACGTTATTTTTCTTGTTTAAAAATTGTTAAAAATCCATAAAAATTAAAAAATTTCAAAAATCCAAAAAGATTTTATTTTTATTTTTATAGTGTATATATATTGTCTATTTCTTTGGTATTGTTTTCTTTTGCTTTTGCAGGTGTATACGTACTAGATCTTCAACTTATTAAGAGCCCGAGACTCGTGAAGATTTAGATATGGCTGGTGTGCACAACAACAATAACCCACCACACCTCAATAATAATAACAACAACAATGTCCTTCCACCACCCGATCTTCGGACGATGGAGGAGCTTTGTCAACCTACGATGAATGGACGAGGAGGACCGATTGCGCCAATGCAAATCACGGCTCCGGAGTTTTTGTTGAAGCATCACATGATCCAACAAGTGCAGAACACTTGCCCATTTCGCGGATTACCGAATGATGATGCCAACAAACACCTCGACAAGTTCATTATCGTTACTCAAAGCATGAAGTTGCCCGGTGTTACTATGGATTTTCTTCGCCTTCACCTATTTCCACACACCTTATCCCACCATGCCGAAAAATGGTTTGATCGTCTTCTGAAGAATTCAATTCATACTTGGGACGAGATGACTCAACGATTTTTGTCGCACTACTTTCCACCATCCATGGTCACGAACCTTCGGAATCAAATTAGTGGATTTACACAAGAACTTGATGAATCAATTTTTGATGCTTGGGAACGATATAATGTCTTGATTGATCGATGTCCAAACCACAACATGCTCCCCGTCACGTTAATTGATACTTTCTACAACGGTTTAACTTTTTGTGATGGTGATACGATTAATGCAGCCGCCGGTGGCACATTTATGAAAAGAAGACCCGAGGAGTGTAGAGAGCTTATTGAGAACATGACTACTCACCACAAAAATTGGGATTCATCCGCTTCTTCAAGGAATAACCCGAGAGTCAATGTTTCTTCTACTTCTTCAAACCCTGATATCACCGAATTGACCCGCGTAATGGTCGAAATGAGCAAGAATATGCAACTTTTGGCTACAAATCACCAACAACAAGTTAAATCTGTAGCAATTTCTTGTGAGACTTGCGGCGGTCCTCATTCATACACTGATTGTCCTTCTACACAAGGCAATCCGGAAAACGTGTATGTGGCTTATGGTAACTATTCAACGGAAAATTACCAAGCCCGACCTCAAGGTGATCATAACTTGCTAAGTAACCGTTCTAACAAATTTCTTTCACCCGGTTTTTCTCCTCAAAACCACAACCCCAACAACTACAATCGAAGCAACCAAATTCCACCTCGAGCTTCTAATCCTTATCACCCACCCGCTCAACAAGCCCCACCCATTAATCAAGATGTTGAAACCTTAATGAGGGCCCAAGGAGAGCAAATTAAGAATCTGCAAAGCCAAATTATCAATTTGAAAGGGGATATCACTAAGCAAGGTAATGACATTAGATCCGAGCTTTGACATGATATACAAACCTCCTTCAGCACTCAAACAAATGATTTGAAGAATATACTGGCTAGTTTCTTATCAACTACTCAACCCTCTACTCCGGGCTCTCTACCTTCCAACACCGTCACCAACCCAAGAGAGAATGTGAGTGCTATTACTACACGCAGTGGAGCAACCTTAGTAGGACAATCTATCCCTCCCCCAGTTACTCCATCTACACCTCCTCCACCACCATTTATCCTTCCTACTCCCACGCCTAGTATTAGTTCTCCATTACCGTCTCCACCTCTTACTGAAGTACCCAAGAAGAACCCTTCACCAACCCCACCTTCCACCTATAAACCCAATATTCCTTATCCATCTCGCTTAGAAAAGGCCAAACTGCAAACCAAGGATGACATTCAAGTGTCAAACTATTTGAAGAAAGTTTCAGAAATGACCATCACTTTTAGCCTTGTTGAAGCTCTAGCACAAATGCCTAAATTTGTTAAGATGTTTAAGGAATTGCTTAGCAAGAAGGAGAAGATAGCCGAGTTTGTTAATACTCGATTGAATGAAAATTGTTCTGCCGTCCATCTTAAAGAACTTCCGGAGAAAGTTGGAGATCCTGGTCGTTTTGTGCTACCATGTACTTTTCACCAAACCGAAGAATTTACTGCCTTAGCCGATCTCGGGGCAAGTATAAATCTGATGCCTTTAAGTGTTTGGAAAAAGTTATCATTACCCGATCTTACTCCAACAAAGATGACTCTTGAGCTTGCAAATCACACTCTCGCTTACCCTCTTGGTATTGCCGAAGATGTGTTCATTAAAGTTGGCACCTTCACTTTTCCGGTCGACTTTGTTGTTGTTGATAATGAAATGGACCCTCGTATTCCGTTAATACTTGGTCGGCTATTCTTGAGAACCGGAAAAGCCTTAGTTGATGTTGCCGAAGGTGAACTTATTCTAAGGGTCGGGAATGATGCACAAGTGTTCAAAATGGGGAAGATCACAACCAAATCTAATGGAAGAGAATCAGCGAATATGATTAATGTGCTTGATGATTTTGTCGTCTACAACAATCCTCTATTCGATTCTTGCTATGATAATCCACTGTTCCAAGATGATGTGGATGATTCTCTATCCAATTCTGATCCTCCACCAATTTATGATTCTCCACCGATCTTTGATGCTTATGATGACGATTCTAGTTCCAATGGAGATGATTATGATAATTTTACTTCTGAGTATCCAGACATGCCCACTTATGATGATTTTGATGAGGCTGATACTCTCTCGAGTAATTCTTCACATGATGAAGATCCTCCGCCAACAACACTTGATACTACTTTGGATGACTACTCATTTGAGGAAGACTTTGCTACTTTTCTCAACACTTATTTCCCAAATGAGCGTGATGCTCCTCCTTTAGAATTTGATGATTATAGTCTTTATCCTACTTTGGATATGAAGAAACCCGCTTTAAAGGAGAAAAAGCCGGCCTACACCGATATCCGCAGCACTTATGTCTTGACACCTCTATATCCACCTTCTGAGGATGAGATTGCGAGATTTATGATCGGATCTTTTTCAAGATCTGCTGAGCCTGAGTGTTATTTTCCCCTAAAGGAAAAGGTGTTCGACCCCGGTATTGCACTTTTCAAGCCATCTCAGTATCCATCTGATGAAATAAAAGGAAAGATTCTTGGAACTTATGGAGATATACTTGCACCTCTTCATAATTGCTACCACCGTGCTCCATCTTTGCTTAAGAGAACCTTGCCTACTCTTCTTTGGCTTGCCTTGTTCGCCTTAAGCATGTGCTATTTGATGGATGAGAACCATGTATTTGATCCCGGTGGATGTGTTTCAAGTTTTTTCCTATGCTAATCAAGGTCGAGTCAGGCTCACGACTCGGTTATAAAAAAACAAGCGCTTCTCGGGAGGCAACCCGCAGTATCTATCCTTTTTCCTTGTTTTATAATAAGTGTAGGGGGAGACCCTAGTATGTGTTTGTTGTTTTTCTTCCTTATCATGTGCAGGGATTCAAGCTTTCAAAGATACATTCTTAATGACTTTTGACAACCCGTGATTCCGTGTACCCGTCTTCCCGGTTCTATCCTAAACTCTTTTGATTCATTATTTTATCATTTATGATTGAAATAGGAATCACTTTAGTTGTCCTTTCCTTAGAAAGATTTAAACAACGGGCACAATGTCCTAAGTGTAGGGGAGGTTACTTCC
The DNA here is from genome assembly GCA_025667525.1 of Glebionis coronaria. Lineage (NCBI taxonomy): Eukaryota > Viridiplantae > Streptophyta > Magnoliopsida > Asterales > Asteraceae > Glebionis > Glebionis coronaria. Next base: position 100,209,579 of record CM046882.1, on the reverse strand, counting down.
ACATGCTTAAATATTGAGGACAATGTTTATATTAAGTGTTGGGGGGGACTTCTATCGAAGTTAAGTGGGCTTTTCCTTGTATTTGTCCTCATTTTAACCGAAAAATTGATTTTTCGACATTTTTCAAAATTTATAATCTATTTTGGCCTATTAGTATTTACCTTGGTATAGTTATTTTATTTCTTTGCTAGAATAAATTTTAAATAAAGTGGTTTTAATTTTTAAACGTTGTGAATCTTTTGACTCAACCCCAGTTTACTTATCTAAGTTTACTTTAGCTAGTATCATTAACGTGTTTAAGTCAAATTTTGCTAGTCTTTTATATAGGTAGCTTTAAAACTCGAAAGTCTTAACTTTTACGGGTTAAGAACAAGAACTTTTCGCAAGTTCCTATAATTGATCCGAGGAGTCGTTTATCAAGGGAACTTTAAAATGGGAATTCTAAACTTGAAAAAGTCTAAGAGTTTGCAAGATCCTATAGATGACTCGAAAACCCAAAACTTTGATTTAATAGGCTAAGCATCCACGAGTTTCATTCCTTGAGATTTTAAATTATGGAGAACGAGAGATGATAGAGTCAATTATAAGTTTGGTATTCTTTCATGAATTTATGTGAGTTAATTATGAGCTTTTTCTCCCATCGCTTGCTAATAAATTTATCTGCAATAAATAAGATTGTACGATTTGAAAAGTTACTTAGCTTCTAGCACAAGATCGTTTAAAAGTTGCTCGGTATTAATTAGAGTTCATAGCCAAGGCATAACTTATTGAAGCGGGATGCGAAGATTGGCGAGTCCGAAAAGGCCCTAACAAGGCATGAGGGCTACATTTCGTTGCTAAAGATCCCAAGTGATGTGAAGAATCATTTATCAAAAATCAATATGAAGGATCAAGACACACGACGAAAAGCAAATACTCCCGTAAAGATCATGGAGAAGTCTATCCAAAAAGGCCCTAACAAGGTATGAGGATAAATAGATCCAAGTCCTAAAAGGAGGCGGATCGTTGTATATCAAAATCCCAAATAAAGATTAGAGAAAAATGAAGAAGTCGTGGTCCAAATATGAAGAATCTCTCAAAAATTTCAAGTGAAGAAATTCCTATTATGAAGAGAAGACCATTATTTCATGAACGTCTCTCAAGATTTAAAGTATGAAGTCACTGCCAAATATCGGTCCGAGAAAGGTCTCAAATTGTGTAACGAGTTATGCCAAGATATGAACTTTATGAGGTCCCGAGAAGCAGTTTTAAAAGATTTTGTCCTTTAGCTAACTATTGATTAAATCGTTCTACTTTATTTTCAGCCTAATAACTATCAAAATAAGTCAACAATGCATCTTCGTGATCATTTAAGACAACAATAAAATATAAGAGATACACCTAGGAATAAGGGAGTCTAAGTAAATAATTGGCCCACATGAGTTTGTGTTAGTTTGCTAACTTATAATAAAAATGATCTCGTTTTTAAGCTTGGTATGGGGAACGCGAAACTTGAGGGTGATAAACATTCATGACATTCCAAAACCCCAAGGTAAGTAATACAAGGCTTTTTCCCAGTAAGAAAATTTTATCGTCCGATCTTTTCGAATTGAAAAAGGGATTAACGTGCGACTCAGTCGTCTTTTGGTGGAAACAATATTTTTGGTCGTTGTAGAATTAAAATTTGCAAGACTTAAAAAGTAAATGACATTTAATTAAAACTAAAACTAATTAAAACTTAAATGGTGCAAAATTAAAACTTTTAAAAGAAATTAATTAAATGACTTAGAACTAAAGCGTGACGAAAGATAAAATTGACAATGTAATTAAAATGTAAACTTGAAAATTACAATAAAGAAAAACAATGATTAAAATGACTTAAAGAAAATTGGCGAGAAAATTAAATGCTTGAGAATGAAACAGAGGATAAACAAAACCTGAGTCGGAGCCCAATTACTGTCACTATTCGGCGTACCCAACAAAGAACTGCTTACCCGGAATAAAGCTGTCACCTTTATCCGCAATCTGAATCTGCTCCTTATCCGGAATAAATATCTACTGCTTATCCGGAATCCACCAAGTGACGCTTATCCAGAATAACCTTCTAGCGTTATCCGGAATAACCAAATGAAGCCCTTATTCGGAATAATCTTCTGAGAGTTATCCGGAATACACGAATTCGATGCCTTATCCGGAATCCTTCTCTCCGACAGCTTATCCGGAATAATGACAAGAACACTATCCGGAATGTTGCTTCTTCGGCTTATCCGGAATAACCTTCGGCTTGTTATCCGGAATCAAGAAACTCACCTTGTCCGGAATAACGAACTTCTCTTTATCTGGAATAAACAATTGAAACTATCCGGAATAACTACTCTGGAGCTTTATCCGGAATACCCAATCTCTGCCTTATCCGGAATACTGGTTTGATCTTTATCCGGAATACCACCAATAGAGCTTATCCGGAATAAGGTGATAACCCTTATCCGGAATAAGAGGGTTTATAGAAATCCGAATAGCAGATAGATATAAATAAGCTAAAGACTAAATTTAAGCTAAACACAAATAAGCACTTATCTAAAAACTTAACCAAATTAAATTTAAGAAAAGGAAAATAAGCCAAAATTTTAAAACTTTTAAGAAAACTAAATGATAAAAATATTAAAAAATCAACTTTTTATAAAAATTAACTAATAAGCACTTAATCAATTTTAAGAAAAACACAATAAGCTATAAAATTAATAAGCTAACTCAATCATAATCATAAAAACATAACCAATAATCAAACAAGCATAACCATAAGCACAAAAACATAAAGATTAAATAAAACAAGAAAGGTAGAATGAGAGATTAATAAAAACTTGATTAAAGAAAAGATTAAACAACAAAATTAAAAAACACTTACTTGGAATTAAAGGAATTAAAGTGCAAGACAAGTATTTAAAATGACAATTAATTAAAATGACATGAAATTAAGGTGGAAAGACTAATGTGTCAAATTAGCTAACTCCTAATGACACATTAGGAGTCTATTTATAGTGATTAGGAAAACTAAGCATGTGTTGGTTCATTCTTCTTTCTTTCTCGACTTCTCGTCTTCTAATTTCTTCGACTTTTTCGACTTTGTCTCGGGATTAATAAACTCGTCTTGTAATTTATTCATTAATTTAGACTTGAGTTCTTTGGCATTTATTAAACTTCCGTCTTTAGACTTTTTCTTCGATAAATCTTCAGAATTGGCCTTGGACTTCCGTTCTTTTGGCACCCTTGATCTTTCAACTTTGTCGTTTGTCTTTTTCTTCGATAAAAGCCCGTGAAAGCCCGTGTTTTCTTCCCTTTTCACATTTTCGTCCTAAATCACAACAAAAACACAAACCACGCATAATTCCGACATTTAAGACATAAAATACACGTTTTGGCCTGGTTATTATTGTAACTAAGTGGTAAAAGGATAAGTGTTTTCACACTTATTAAATCCCCTACACTTGACCATTGCAATGTCCTCATGTAATGCATTAATTACAAAGCAAGTATTTACATTTTCCATCATAATCAATCCACATTGGCCTTTATTTAAAAAGATAGAAAATTTTAAAACATTCAAAGGAAGAAAAATAAGTAAAGAAATCAAAGACATACCTTAGGGTTTTCGAAATGTCATGAATGATTATCATCCTCAAGTTTTCACGTTCCCCATACCAAGCTTAAAAACGAGATTATTGTTATTATAAGTTAGCAAACTAACACAAACTCGTGTGGGCCAATTATTCACTTAGACTCCCTTATTCCTAGGTGTATCTCTTATATTTTATTCTTGTCTTGAATGATCACAAGGATGCATTGTTGACTTATTTCGATAGTTTATTTAGGCTGAAAATAAAGTAGGACGATTTAATCAATAGTTAGCTAAAGGACAAAATCTTTTAAAACTGCTTCTCAGGACCTCATAAATTTTATATCTTGGCATAACTCGCTTCACGATTTGAGACCTTTCTCGGACCGATATTTGGCAGCGACTTCATACTTCAAATCTTGAGAGACGTTCATGAAATAATGGTCTTCTCTTCATAATAGGAATTTCTTCACTTGAAGTTTTGAGAGATTCTTCATATTTGGACCACGACTTCTTCATTTTTCTCCAATCTTTATTTTGGACTTTGATATACAACGATCCGCCTCCTTTTAGGACTTGGATATATTTATCCTCATACCTTGTTAGGGCCTTTTTGGATAGACTTCTCCATGATCTTTTGGGGAGTTTTTGCTTTTCGTCGTGTGTCTCGATCCTTCATATTGATTTTTGATAAATGATTCTTCACATCACTTTTGGATCTTTAGCAACAAAATGTAGCCCTCATGCCTTGTTAGGGCCTTTTGGGACTCTCCAATCTTCGCATCCCGCTTCAATAAGTTATGCCTTGGCTATGAACTCTAATCAATACCGAGAAACTTTTAAACGATCCTGGGCTAGAAGCTAAGTAACTTTTCAAATCGTACAACCTTATTTATTGTAGATAAATTTATTAGCAAGCGATGGGAGAAAAAGCTTATAAGCAACTCACATAATTTCATGAAAGAATACCAAACTTATAATTGACTCTATCATCTCTCGTTCTCCACAATTTAAAATCTCAAGGAATGAGACTCGTGGATGCTTAGCCAATTAAATCAAAGTTTTGGGTTTTCGAGTCATCTATAGGACCTTGCAAATTCTTAGACTTTTTCAAGTTTAGAAATTGCATTCAAAAGTTCCCTTGATAAACAACTCTCTAGGATCAATTATAGGAACTTGCGAAAAGTTCTTGTTCTTAACCCGTGAGAGTTAAGACTTTCGCGTTTTAAAGCTCCCTATATAAAAGCCTAGCAAAACTTGACTTAAACAAGTTAAGGATACTAGCTAGAGTAAACTTAGATAAGTAAACTCGGGTTGAGTCAAAAGATTCACAACGTTTAAAAATTAAAACCACTTTATTAAAATTTATTCTAGCAACGAAATAAAAATAACTAAAACAAGGGAAAAACTAATAGGCCAAAATAGATCAAAAATTTTGAAAAATGTCGAAAAATTGATTTTCCGGTTAAAATGAGGACAAATACATGGAAAAGGACACTTAACTTCGGTAGAAGTCCCCCCTACACTTAATATAAACATTGTCCTCAATGTTTAAGCATGTGGAAGTAAACTCCCCTACACTTAGGACATTGTGCACGTTGTTAAAATCTTGCTAAGGAAGAGACAACTAAAGTGATTCCTATTTCAATCATAAATGACAAAATAATGAATCAAAAGAGTTTAGGATAGAACCGAGAAGACGGGTACACGGGATCACGATTCGTCAAAAGTCATCAAGAATGGATCTTTGAAAGCTCAAATCCCTGTACATGATTAGAAAGAAGACAACAAACAACATACTAGGGTCTCTCCTACACATATTATAAAAACAAGAAAAAAAGGATAGATACTGCGGGTTGCCTCCCGAGAAGTGCTTGTTTTTATTAACCGAGTCGTGAGCCTGACTCGACCTTGATTAGCATCGGAAGAAGCTCGAAACACATCCACCGGGATCAAAGACATGGTTTTCATCCATCAAGTAGCACAAGCATAAGGCGAACAAGGCAAGCCAGAGAAGAGTAGGCAAGGTTCCCTTAAGCAAAGATGGAGCACGGTGGTAGTAAGGGTAAAGAGGTGCAAGCATATCTCCTTGGTTTCTAAAAATCGTTCCTTTTATTTCATCAGATGGATACTGAGATGGCTTAACAATTGCAATACCGGGATCGAACACCTTTTCCTTTAGGGGAAAATAACACTCAGGCTCAGCAGATCTTGAAGAAGATCTGATCATAAATCTCGCAATCTCATCCTCAGAAGGTGGATAAAGAGGTGTCAAGACATAAGTGCTGCGAATATCGGTGTCAGCCGGCTTTTTCTCCTTTGAAGCGGGTTTCTTCATATCCAAAGTAGGATAAAGACCATAATCATCAAAGTCCAAAGGAGGATCATCACTCTCATTTGGGAAGTATGTGTTGAGAAAAGTAGCAAAGTCTTCCTCAAATGAGTAATCATCCAAAGTAGGATCAAGTGTTGATGGCGGAGGATCTTCATCATGTGAAGAATCACTCGAGAGAGTATCAGCCTCATCAAAATCATCATAAGTGGGCATGTCTGCATACTCAGAAGTAAAATCATCATAATCATCTCTATTGGAACTAGAATCGTCATCATAAGCATCAAAAATCGGTGGAGAATCATAAATTGGTGGAGGATCAGAATTGGATAGAGAATCATCCACATCATCTTAGAACAGTGGATTATCATAGCAAGAATCGAATAGAGGATTGTTTTAGACCATAAAATCATCAAGCACATTAATCATATTCGATGATTCTCTTCCATAGGATTTGTTTGTGATCTTCCCCATTTTGAACACTTGTTGTTCATTCCCGACCCTTATTAACTCACCTTCGGCAACATCGACTAGAGCTTTTCCGGTTCTCAAGAATGGCCGACCAAGTATTAAAGGAATACGAGGGTCCATTTCATAATCAACAACAACAAAGTCGACCGGAAAAGTGAAGGTTCCAACTTTAATGAACACATCTTCGGCAATACCAACGGGGTAAGCGAGAGTGCGATTTGCAAGCTCAAGAGTCATCTTCGTTGGTGTAAGGTTGGGTAATGATAGTGCTGTCAAAACACTTAAAGGCATCAAATTAATACTTGCCTCGAGATCAGCTAGGGCAGTAAATTCTTCAGTTTTGTTAAAAATGCAAGGCAACACAAAACGACCGGGATCTCCAAGTTTTTCCGGAAGTTCTTTAAGAATGACTGCCAAAACAGTTTTCATTTAAGCGTGTGTTGACAAGCTCAACCAGCGTTTCCTTCTTATTAAGCAATTCCTTGAATGCTTTGACAAATTTCGTCATGTGGACAAGTGCTTCAACAAGGCTAATGTTGAAATTCATTTGAGAGATCATCTTCAAATAGTTCGACACTTGAATGTCATCCTTAGTTAGCAAGTTAGGCTTGTCCAAGCGAGAAGGATATGGGATGTTGGGTTTATAGGTGGAAGGTGGGGTTGGTGAAGGGTTCTTCGTGGGTACATCAGTAAGAGATGGAGACGGTAATAGAGAACTAATACTAGGCGTGGGAGTAGGAGGGATAAATGGTGGTGGAGGAGGTGTAGATGGAGTAACTGGGGGAGGGATAGATGGTCCTACTACGGTTGCTCCACTGCGTGTAGTAATAGCACTCACATTCGCTCTTGGGTTGGTGATGGTGTTTGAAGGTAGAGAGCCCGAAGTAGAGGGTTGAGTGGTTGGTAAGAAACTAGCCAGCATATTCTTCAAATCATTTGTTTGAGTGCTGAAAGAGGTTTGTATATCATGTCGAAGCTCGGATCTAATGTCATTACCTTGCTTAGTGATATCCCCTTTCAAATTGATAATTTGGCTTTGCAGATTTTTAATTTGCTCTCGTTGGGTTCTCATTAAAGTTTCAACATCTTGATTCATGGGTGGGGCTTGTTGAGCGGGTGGGTGATAAGGATTAGAAGCTCTAGGTGTGATTTGGTTACTTCTATTGTAGTTGTTGTTGGGGTTGTGGTTTTGAGGAGACAAACCGGGTGAAAGATAGTTGTTAGAACGGTAACTTAACAAATTCTGATCACCTTGAGGTCGGGCTTGGTAATTTTCCGGTGAATAGTTACCATAAGCCGCATACACGTTTTCGGGATTGCCTTGAGTAGAAGGACAATCAGTGTATGAATGAGTACCACCGCAAGTCTTACAAGAAATTGCTACAGCTTTAACTTGTTGTTGTTGGTTTGTAGCGATGAGCAAGATATTTTTGTTCATTTCGGCCATCATGCGGGTGAATTCAGTCATGTCGGGGTTTGCTGAAGTAGAAGAAACATTGACTCTCGGGTTATTCCTTGAAGATGCGGAGGAATCCCAATTTTTGTGATGAGTAGTCATGTTCTCAATAAGCTCTCTACACTCCTCGGGTCTTCTTTTTATAAATGTGCCACCGGCGGCTGCATTAATAGTATCACGATCACGAAAACTTAAACCATTGTAGAAAGTATCAATCAACGTAACGGGGAGCATGTTGTGGTTTGGACATCGATCGATCAAAACATTATATCTTTCCCAAGCATCAAAGAGAGATTCATCGGGTTCTTGCATGAAACCGCTGATTTGATTTCGAAGGCTCGTGACCATGGATGGTGGAAAGTAGCGCGACAAAAATCGTTGAGTCATGCCATCCCAAGTATTGAGAACAATGTTTATATTAAGTGTTGGGGGGACTTCTATCGAAGTTAAGTGGGCTTTTCCTTGTATTTGTCCTCATTTTAACCGAAAATTTGATTTTTTGACATTTTTCAAAATTTTTAATCTATTTTGGCCTATTAGTATTTACCATTGTATAGTTATTTTATTTCTTTGCTAGAATAAATTTTAAATAAAATGGTTTTAATTTTTAAACGTTGTGAATCTTTTGACTCAACCCGAGTTTACTTATCTAAGTTTACTTTAGCTAGTATCATTAACGTGTTTAAGTCAAGTTTTGCTAGGCTTTTATATAGGGAGCTTTAAAACGCGAAAGTCTTAACTTTTACGGGTTAAGAACAAGAACTTTTCGCAAGTTCCTATAATTGATCCTAGGAGTCGTTTATCAAGGGAACTTTAAAATGCGAATTCTAAACTTGAAAAAGTCTAAGAGTTTGCAAGATCCTATAGATGACTCGAAAACGCAAAACTTTGATTTAATAGGCTAAGAATCCACGAGTTTCATTCCTTGAGATTTTAAATTGCGGAGAACGAGAGATGAAAGAGTCAATTATAAGTTTGGTATTCTTTCATGAATTTATGTGAGTTAATTATGAGCTTTTTCTCCCATCGCTTGCTAATAAATTTATCTGCAATAAATAAGATTGTACGATTTGAAAAGTTACTTAGCTTCTAGCACAAGATCGTTTAAAAGTTGCTCGGTATTAATTAGAGTTCATAGCCAAGGCATAACTTATTGAAGCGGGATGCGAAGATTGGCGAGTCCGAAAAGGCCCTAACAAGGCATGAGGGCTACATTTCGTTGCTAAAGATCCCAAGTGATGTGAAGAATCATTTATCAAAAATCAATATGAAGGATCGAGACACGCGACGAAAAGCAAATACTCCTGTAATGATCATGGAGAAGTCTATCCAAAAAGGCCCTAACAAGGTATGAGGATAAATAGATCCAAGTCCTAAAAGGAGGCGGATCGTTGTATATCAAAATCCCAAATAAAGATTGGAGAAAAATGAAGAAGTCGTGGTCCAAATATGAAGAATCTCTTAAAAAGTTCAAGTGAAGAAATTCCTATTATGAAGAGAAAACCATTATTTCATGAACGTCTCTCAAGATTTGAAGTATGAAGTCACTGCCAAATATCGGTCCGAGAAAGGTCTCAAATCGTGTAACGAGTTATGCCAAGATATGAACTTTATGAGGTCCCGAGAAGCAGTTTTAAAAGATCTTGTCCTTTAGCTAACTATTGATTAAATCGTCCTACTTTATTTTCAGCCTAGTAACTATCGAAATAAGTCAACAATGCATCTTCGTGATCATTTAAGACAACAATAAAATATAAGATATACACCTAGGAATATGGGAGTCTAAGTAAATAATTGGCCCACATAAGTTTGTGTTACTTTGCTAACTTATAATAACAATGATCTCGTTTTTAAGCTTGGTATGGGGAACGCGAAACTTGAGGGTGATAAACATTCATGACATTCCAAAACCCCAAGGTAAGTAATACAAGGCTTTTCCCAGTAAGAAAATTTTATCGTCCGATCTCTTCGAATTGAAAAAGGGATTAACGTGCGACTCAGTCGTCTTTTGGTGGAAAAAATATTTTTGGTCGTTGTAGAATTAAAATTTGCAAGACTTAAAAAGTAAATGACGTTTAATTAGAACTATAACTAATTAAAACTTAAATGGTGCAAAATTAAAACTTTTAAAAGAAATTAATTAAATGACTTAGAATTAAAGCGTGACGAAAGATTAAATTGACAATGTAATTAAAATGTAAACTTGAAAATTACAATAAAGAAAAACAATGATTAAAATGACTTAAAGAAAATTGGCGAGAAAATTAAATGCTTGAGAATGAAACAGAGGATAAACAAAACCTGAGTCGGAGCCCAATTACTGTCACTATTCGGCATACCCAACAAAGAACTGCTTACCCGGAATAAAGTTGTCACCTTTATCCACAATCTGAATCTGCTCCTTATCCGGAATAAATATCTACTGCTTATCTAGAATCCACCAAGTGACGCTTATCTGGAATAACCTTCTAGCGTTATCCGGAATAACCAAATGGAGCCCTTATTCGGAATAATCTTCTGAGATTTATCCGGAATACACGAATTCGATGCCTTATCCGAAATCCTTCTCTCCAGCAGCTTATCCGGAATAATGACAAGAACACTATCCGGAATGTTGCTTCTTCGGCTTATCCGGAATAACCTTCGGCTTGTTATCCGAAATCAAGAAACTCACCTTGTCCAGAATAACGAACTTCTCTTTATCCGGAATAAACAATTGAAACTATCCGGAATAATTACTCCGGAGCTTTATCCGGAATACCCAATCTCTGCCTTATCCGGAATACTGGTTTGATCTTTATCCGGAATACCACCAATAGAGCTTATCCGGAATAAGGTGATAACCCTTATCCGGAATAAGAGGGTTTATAGAAATCCGAATAGCAGATAGATATAAATAAGCTAAAGACTAAATTTAAGCTAAACACAAATAAGCACTTATCTAAAAACTTAACCAAATTAAATTTAAGAAAAGGCAAATAAGCCAAAATTTTAAAACTTTTAAGAAAACTAAATGATAAAAATATTAAAAAATCAACTTTTTATAAAAATTAACTAATAAGCACTTAATCAATTTTAAGAAAAACACAATAAGCTATAAAATTAATAAGCTAACTCAATCATAATCATAAAAACATAACCAATAATCAAACAAGCATAACCATAAGCACAAAAACATAAAGATTAAATAAAACAAGAAAGGTAGAATGAGAGATTAATAAAAACTTGATTAAAGAAAAGATTAAACAACAAAATTAAAAAACACTTACTTGGAATTAAAGGAATTAAAGTGCAAGACAAGTATTTAAAATGACAATTAATTAAAATGACATAAAATTAAGGTGGAAAGACTAATGTGTCAAATTAGCTAACAACTCCTAATGACACATTAGGAGTCTATTTATAGTGATTAGGAAAACTAAGCATGTGTTGGTTCATTCTTCTTTCTTTCTCGACTTCTCGTCTTCTAAATTCTTCGACTTTTTCGACTTTGTCTCGGGATTAATAAACTTGTCTTGTAATTTCTTCATTAATTTAGACTTGAGTTCTTCGGCTTTTATTAAACTTCCGTCTTTAGACTTTTTCTTCGATAAATCTTCAGAATTGGCCTTGGACTTCCTTTCTTTTGGCACCCTTGATCTTTCGACTTCGTCTTTTGTTTTTTTCTTCGATAAAAGCCCGTGAAAGCCCATGTTTTCTTCCCTTTTCACATTTTCATCCTAAATCACAACAAAAACACAAACCACGCATAATTCCGACATTTAAGACATAAAATACACGTTTTGGCCTGGTTATTATTGTAATTAAGTGGTAAAAGGATAAGTGTTTTCACACTTATTAGTAAGTCTTTGATCTTTTTACTAGTTTTCTTCCTTTAAATATTTTTCTATCTCTTTAATAAAGGCCAAGGTGGATTGATTATGATGGAGAATCTAAAACTTGCTTTGTAATTAATGCATTGCATGAGGACATTGCAATGGTCAAGTGTAGGGGATTTAATAAGTGTGAAAACACTTATCCTTTTAACACTTATCCTTTTACCACTTAATTACAATAATAACCAAGCCAAAACGTGTATTTTATGTCGTAAATGTCGGAATTATGCGTGGTTTGTGTTTTTGTTGTGATTTAGGATCAAAATGTGAAAAGGGAAGAAAACACGGGCTTTCACGGGCTTTTATCGAAGAAAAAGACAAAAGACGAAGTCAAGAGATCAAGAGTGCAAAAAGAACGGAAGTCCAAGACCTATTCTAAAGATTTATCGAAGAAAAAGTCTAATGACGGAAGTTTAATAAAAGCCGAAGAACTCAAGTCTAATTTATGAAGAAATTACAAGACGAGTTTAATTAATCCCGAGACAAAGTCGAGAAAGTCGAAGAACTTAAAAGACGAAAGACGAGAAAGAAAGAAAGGAAGAAACAACACATGCTTAACTCCCTAATCACTATAAATACCCTTCATTTTCACCACATTTAGTTTTGTTGGCTATTTTGAAAAACTAGTCTTCCATTTTTTATTACTTGCACTTTTCTTAATTGCACCTTTAATTACTTGTCTTTCACCTTAAATTGGTAAGCTTTTAATTCTTGTCTTGATTTTTAATTGTTGAATTTTAATCTTAATCAAGTTTTATTTTAATCTCTCATTCTACCTTTCTTGTCTTGATTTAATCTTTATGTTTATGTGCTTATTGTCATGCTTAGTTGATTAATGGTTATGTTTTTATGTTATTGATTTTGTTAGCTTATTGATTTTATAGCTTATTGTGTTTTTCTTAAATTTAATTCAGTGCTTATTAGTTAATTTTTATAAAAAGTTATTTTTAAATATTTTTATTATTTAGTGTTTTTAAAAGTTTTTAAATTTTGGTTTAATAGCTTTTTCTTAAGTTTGATTTGGTTAAAGATTTAGTTAAGTGCTTATTTGTTTCTAGCTTAATTTAGTTTTAGCTTATTTGATTCCTACTGTTATCCGGGTTATGTGAAAACCCTCATATTCCGAACAGAGCCTCAAACCCCTTTATTCCGGATATAAGCCAAAAGATTAATCCGAAAAGCCATCAGGAAATTATTCCGGATAACTACAATCTAGTTATTCTGGATAAGGACTCGTTTGAGAACATTCCGGATAAGGCTTTATTGGGAATTCCGGATAGTGGACTGGAGAACAATCCGGATAAGGCATCGAAATTTATTCCGGATAAGGATTTAGGTAAGATTCCGGATAAACTGTAGTGTTTATTCCGGATAAGCTGACCAAATGGGTATTCCAGATAGTTTGATTTTGTGGATTCCGGATAAGGAGAAGTTCCTTATTCCGGATAAGCTTCATATTCAAGTATTCCGGATAAGGGCTAAGTTGGGTATTCCGGATAAGAAGAAGGAGGCAGATTCCGGATAACAAGTTGAAACATTATTCCGGATAAGAGTAACAGTTTTATTCCGGATAAGCAGCAGGTTTGTTATTCAGGATAAGAGTAAGATTGGATTCCGAATAGTGACAGTATTTTGGATCACGGCTTAGGTTTTGTTTATCCTTCTTTTTATTTTTCAAGCATTTATTTTTCTTTAAGTCATTCTAATTGCTTTGTCTTAGTTTAATTTTAAAGTTCACATTTTTATTACATTGTCAATTTAATTTTTCGTCACGCTTTAATTTTAAGTCATTTAATTAATTTACTTTTAAAAGTTTTAATATTGCACCATTTAAGTTTTAATTAGTTCTAGATTTAATTAACCGTTATTTACGTTAAAGTCTTGTACATTTATTTTACAACAACCAAAACTATTGTTTTCCACCAAAACAAGACTGAGTCGCACATTTTTCCCTTTCTCAATTCGAAAAGAACGGATGATAATATAACTTTTTACATACAAAATCTCTTGTATCAGTTGACAGCTTCTGTCCAAAACATAGTTGGAAGCTTGGAATCTGCAAGCATGGTTCTTGCAGCTTCTATAAGAGTCTTGTTCTTCCTTTCTGCAACACCATTCTTTTGAGGAGTCCTGGCAGCACTATTATCTCTTTTGATACCTTTGGAATTGCAAAGTGCTATGAGGTCTGCATTTTTGAATTTTGTTCCATTGTCACATCGGATACCTTTCACCTTCTTGGATAGCTGATTCTCAATGAGTGTAATGAAGTCCTTGAGAATTGAGTAGGTCTCACTTTTGGCAGCCAGAAAGAAAACCTACGTGAACCTGCTATACCCATCGGTTACCACAAGACAGTATTGTTTATGGTCAATGCCCCGAATGGAGGTAGGACCAAATAAATCCATGTGTAGTAGCTGCAATGGTTCAGCTATGAGGCTGAGAGCAGTAATGGCCTTGAAGGATGCTTTGTGTTGTTTTCCTTTGCTGCACGCAAGGCAATTGATGTCATTTCTGAAAGTTTTGGGAGGTAAACCAGAGACCAAGTTCATATTTGCTAGTTTGTGAATGGTCTTGAAGTTTACAAGTCCCATCCTTCTATGCCATTTAGTGGCTTCATCTTCTGATGCTTTAGCAACCAAACAAGCTAGTTGACCAGTAGGATTAACTTCATTCAGCTTGATACTATAGAGATTGTGTTTTCTAAAGATTCTGAGTAGAACTTGAGAGTCATATGGTAGCTTAAAGTCTTTGGATAACACCAGTGCTTCAGTATCCGTAAAGAGGACAAAGTGTTGCTTGTCAAAAATCTGAGAGACAGAGATCAAGTTGAAGTGTTGAAGTGCTTCCACATAGTATACCTGCTCAAAATTAAGGTTAGGTGTTTGTATAATTCCTTTGCCAAAGATCCTTCCTTCACCACCTTTGAAATAGACCTTTCCGCCTTGAAATGGTACAAAGTTAGATAAAAGTCATTTATTCCCTGTCATGCTCCTAGAGCATCCACTATCAGTTATTCCAAGTGAAGGACCTTGGTATGGATTAATCTACAACAACAGAAAAGTTATATGCAAAAGTTAGTGTCTTAAGGGGACCCAGACCTTTTCAAGTTTGAGTCTGCCTTGTGGATCTTTAGTAGATAGCCAAAAAGATTGATGAGATCCACTGTTGTTCTTAGGTTGCCTGTTCATCATATGGGTGTTATTGTGTGACCAAGAACAACATGCTGAGGGCTTAACAGCAGTACCCAAATTTCTTAACCCAAAATACATTTGGTCTGAATTAAAAGCATAATTCTGATTAAAGTTCTGAAAATAGTTGCTGGTTGGTCTATTGTAGGTGCAACCATTGCTTCTCCAAAGATTAGAAGCTGAAGGAGAGGTCCTTCTAGAAGAAGAATAGGATTGGGCACATGGTTTTAGTCTTCTAGAAGAAAAAGGAACAACTCCATGTGGACCAGGAGCAGGATAAGCGTGATAACCAGAAGGAGTTTGATCATAAAAATCACAATCCTTAATCAAATGGAATTTACTTCCACAAACAAAGCATGTTTTAAAAGACCTTTTATTCAAATGACATTGTTTCACACTGCTAAATTTATTACAAACAATTCTAGGAGAATCAATATTCCTAGGACTCAATAAACTAGAACTAGAAACAGTTGAAGTAGAAGCAACTCTCTCATCACTCATCCTAGCACTAGTAGCAGCAGGGTCATTTGTCTTGGAACTTGAAGGTCTTGACTCTTCACTTGAACCACAGGATGCATAGTCACTGGCCTTGTCACTGAAAGTACAAGAGACAAAGTCATTAGTATTAGTAGAGCTTTTTGGAGACTCATGCATCTGTGATCCATCCAAGTCGATATGCCTAGATATGGGCATAAAAGTTCCTGTAAGAGGTGGAGGAACAGCATGCATTGCTGCAGCTGGTTGAAACCTATTGTAACTAGGTTTCCCCCCCCCCCCCCCCCCCCCTCCTCCTTGTCAGGATCAAAGACACTTGAAAAAGATAAATCAAACACATCTTCTGAATCAATATATTTATCAAAGCCTAAACCTCTCTTTGTTCTACCAGACATGCTACTATCAATTAACTTTGAAAGATTCTTGGGTGCTTTTTGCCATTTTTCAAATCGTAAAAGTGTAGCATCCAATTTTTCTTACATGTCTTGCTTATCCTTAATACTGTCATTGTTTAGTTTTCCAGTATATTTAAGCATGTTAGTGGTGTTTTCTAAATCAATGCTTAGAAATCTGATTTATCCTCATATTCACTTTGAGTATCTTGAAGCCACCTCTTTTGTTGTTCCAATGTTTTTAAAGAACTCTTATATACTTGAACTTCTAGAAAATATTTGTCATTTTGCTCATTAAGTTCATTGTATTGAGTCAATAGTTCTGAGTATTTATCATGACAACCAAGAGGGCAATTTTGTACCTGAGGCGAGATTCCCATAAGAGCAAATTCTTCTGCTTCCTCAACATCAGATAGATTCCCCGCAATCATAGCAAATACATCAGTAGAAGCTTCAGATGTTTCCAAGGTAGCAGTATGATGATCATTACAGTTAACCATAGAGTCAACAGACACCAAAGCTTTCTTTTCATCCTTGAGCTCTTGAACCTTGAAGGTTGAATACCTGTTCTTCTCCTGGTCATTTTTGTTAGGGCATTCCCTAGCAAAATGTCCTTGTTGCTGGCAGTTATAGCATCTGACCTTGCTTCTATCAAACCTGGCTGGCTCACTTGGGTTGTAGTTGAATTTTCGACCGGCTTTCTTTTCAAACTTATGAACCTGGAGAGTGAGCATAGCCATCTGCCATTTTAGATCCATTTCATCCAAGTCAAGTTTATCAACCTGTTTGAAATCATCAAAAGCAAGCTGTTGTTGTGGATCAACATCAGCAACAAAATAGTGAAGAACAGCTTCTACCATGCTACCAATCTTGGCTTTTGGTTTAGGAGTAGTAGTATGTTGAGATGACAAAGTATAGTTTGGGCTACTAGCATAAGACATTGGACTAGATCCCATGGAACTCACAAAAGCAGAGTTAGCAAGAGTAGGAAAGGAATCACTTGAGTATCCTCTCACATGAGGCTCAAAGATTTTGAGTTTATAAAACAAGTCATCAAAATTAAGATAGTCAAGGACACCTTTTGCTTTTAGAGAGATGACTACTTGATTCCATGAGTGAGGTAGGGCTCTAAGAAACCTGGCATTGATGTCTCTATTGTTAGGTTTGGACCTGAGTTGATTCAACTGGCTAAGAATCTTTTGGAACCTGTCATACCCTTGATGAATACCTTCAGATTCAGAGATCTTGAATTCTATACATTCATCTCTCAGCATGGATCGGCGCATCTTCTTTGATTCCTCATTCCCTCTAAACCTTGCCTTACCCCATTCCAAATTTCCCTATCATCATCCAAGTGATAAAAGTCACCCATGTGATCATCAGGAAGGCACTGAAGCAAAATAGTTTTTGCTTTGATTTCCTTCTAAACAGCTATGATTTCTTCATGAGTTTTAGGATCTAGAAGGATGACATTACCATTCTTGTCTCTTCCGGTAAGCATCTTACTATTGTCATTCTGAACAATTTTCCAAAGGTCTAGATCAATATTGGTGATCCAGCATTCCATCTTCATAGCCCAGCTATCATACTCATCCTTCTTCAAGAGTGGGAATTTTACATTTGTATTGGAAACAGTAGCAACGATTTGCTGAGGTTGATGTGTTTTAGAGGTGCTTGCTTCTCCTATTTCAGTAGAACTAGATTCAGACATGATTAACAAAGATGTTAGTAAAAAGAAAAATTGATTCTTCTTGAGCAGAGACTCTCCCAGGCTCTGATACCAGTTGTTGGGTCCACTAGATATGGATCTTGCAGCCTGTTAAGAATGGTGAACGACTTCTGTAATCACAAGTCTATTCACAGAGAGACTCTAGATGAAACACACAGTGTAAGTGCGAAATACAAATACTATGAACAAGAAGAAGCAGAATAACTAAATAACTTGATCCTTACTAAGGATTTCTACTATTAATATGAACTAAATAATGTTTGATGAAGGTGTGTCTAACCCTTCTGCCAATGGTTCCTTTTATACTACAAGGAAACCCTAATACAACATTAAACCAAAACATGTAACTTCTGATATGCATATCCTTTCCTAACATATCTCATGCATATCCTAACAAACTACTCAAAATAATAATGTTTGACTTTCTACTAGACCAGGAGCACGTGTTGCTCCTACTACTACTAGGACCAGGAGGAACTACATACCTCCTAGCATACCTATTACAAATGTCTATTACAGAGGTCCTAACAAAAACTTACATTAAAACTTCTCCAACTCGCAAAAATATTTAGGGAACGAGTAGGATACGTCTTAGGAAATAAGAATATGATTAGTTGACGTTTTTTTTGTTTTTTTATCATGACTCAAAAATTTTACTACTGGCAAAAATTTCCGGGAAACAAATAGTATAAGTTTCGAGCAATGGTTTTCATAAATTTTTTTTCTTTTTTTTATTAAACACAACCAATAAAATGTACACAAACTATCAACACCAACATATTTCTCAAATCTAAAAATAAAACCTATTTAATTTTTTTTAACTAAATGAAACAAAAACATATAATAGAGGTTTAGTACCAAATCTATTAAACCAAATGGTTTTCTAGACTTCGGGTTCTATCCACGGGGTTTGGGAATTAACCGGGGCGAATAGAAATACGAACAAGGCACAAAATGACTAAAACAGGGTGGTTGGGCGGGATATAAGCTTTATTAAGACTTGGTTTAAAACTCGAAAAAACGTATGTTAAACAAGTTAAAACACAATTAGGAATGGTTTTGAGGAAAGCCTAATTTAATTAAAAGAAAATGAAAAGGAAAAAAAATTCGACTTGCCGCCCGGCAGGGCTTTTTGCCGCCGGCAAGGGGGTAACAGTGGCTAAAATGCCGGCTGGCAAAGCAATTTTTTTTATTTTTTTTTACAAACTTCCTTATAACTTAAAAACAAATTTTTTTTTGTAAAGACACTTTTATAGAAATCATTAAAACATATAAGATATAGCTTAATCCAAACACACCCTTAAAAACAATAAGACACCTTATACATGAAAATGTGAAATAAGCTCAAAAACTAAAAGGGAATTACTAATAAGCTACAAAGATATGTAAAACCACTTAGCACATCATATTATAAAAACAAAATAACACACAACACAATACACATCTAACACATAACATGAAACAAATGACAAAAACTAGATTTCTAACTTTTTTTTCATGTATTTTCCATTTATTTTCAAAACAATTTTTTTGATTTTTTATTTTAATACATATGACTAAAGGTATCAAATACCATTCATTTTTACTAAAGGAGAATTTTTGTAATGATCAAAATCGTTAGAAAATGATGAATCCAAACGCCCCTCTTAAACTAGGAAAAACACAAAAATGCATACAATGAGAAATGCAACAAGCAAGCACACAAGCATACAAGCACACAAGAACATAAACACACAAAAACACTTATGCACATGACACATAACAATTCACAAACTCACAAAACAAGAAAACAAACAAACAAACACAATTCATGTGGTCAAGTAGTTCTAGTCATCGACTAGAGTGATTCGGGACATGGTTTTGGGTTTTTGAAACAAGCACTTTGGGACACATTTAGCAAACAATCATTAAAACAAGCAATTTGAGAACACGAGAGAGGAAATCCCAACACCAAATATGTGATTTTGGCGCCAAGACTATGTAAGCAATTTTTGAGAATTATGAGATTTTTAAGAAAAGGGTGCTCTAACCTTTGTCAAGGGTTAGAGCAATCAATCAAGAGCGACAGAATTTAGAGCAATTCAAAGCCTCCAATTGAGTAGTCAACCAACAACCAAATTCCCCCTATGTGAAATTTGTCCCCCTATGCGGATAAATGAGGTATGACAACTCTTTCGGGTTAAGTATTAATTGGTAACACAAATGATTCAAGTAACAAGCAAGCAAACAAACAAACAAACAAACACAAGAGTACAAACTAGCAAGTCCCCGGCTGCAGCGCCAAAAACTTGGCGGTGACGATGCCGGATTATGAGAATGAAACAAGCAATCAACAAGATAACGATTCCAACTAAAAAAGAAACAAACAAACAAACACAAGAGCAGAAACTTTCAAGTCCCTGGCAGCAGCGCCAAAAACTTGATGCGTTCTCTTGCGATTACACGAGTTTTAAATTTATAACACGGATTTCCAAATAAGCTAAGAACACATGGGCAAATATGACCCTTTTGTTTGTCGCTAGCTTGTTGTGGTAAGCCGAGGTCGTTCACTAGGATTTGGGTGTTTTAGGTTGTAAAGGATCTTTGTAACAATGTAACGTTAGTGGTAAAAATGGTTGTCACTACCACAATTACCATATAAGTAACAAATAAGCAAATAAGCAACAAGTAAAAAGTAAATGATGATTAAGCTAATAAGATGAGATGATAACAATAATATTAAAGACAACACTTGCTTGGATTAGTTCATAACATTTGGATTGATCATAAGAGGACGATTTTGATAAATCGGTTACAAGTAAAGAAGATGATGGTCTCAAATTCCAATCTTTAATTTTAAAGCACACAAACTCCACGAAAGATCATACATCCATAAAATCAAGCATTAAGACAAATAAACTCATTCAAGACTATGTTTAGTTTAACGAGTTTGATTCTCGGTCGTTTCACAAAATCATTAACAATCACGCTTAGGTTCCTATGCATAATCATACCACTAAAGAAATGGTAAATACAATAGATAATCATCCATAGACAAAACGATTATAACTAGTTGGTGAATGATAACCCTTTCGACCTATGAAATCATCAATAACTAATCAAGTATGATAAGCAAATGGAATGGAACTTAAGCACAATTGGATTTCAAGCATAACATGAAATTGATCAAAACAATGATAAAATATAAACAATCCTCATGTTACAACTTCATCCAAACAAGTGTATATGAAACTACTCCATAATTATTTCAACGAAATTCATACGAACAATATTCATAACATTCATAATCATTCTTGAAATATAAATAGAGTTTACCAAAGTGATATTAAAATAAGTAAATGGAAGGAATTAGAGCAATCCTTAGGGCCTCCAATTGACTACAAGTTTTGTTGTCTTTCGGGTTATGCAAATGAAATTCGTATTTGAGATTTGAGGCAGGTTTTGGAGAGGTTTGGTGAAGGTTGGTGGTGATTTAGGTATCAAGAAACACTACCAATGATAAGGGTAATGATCCCTTAGAGTTTGGCAATGTTATTTTGATGATTGGAGCTCCAAAAATGTCACTTTTTGTCACACCAATATTAAATCCGGGAATGGGGACTTTCACCAAGGTTGGGAGAGTTCCCTTGGTGAATAATGAGGTTGGTTATCAGATTGATATGTTAAAATGACCCCAGTGGTCTTATTTATAGATGAATTCAAGGCCATGTCTTCAATGCAAGAACTTGGAGCCAAAGAAAATAACTTGGAGCCAAAGTAGTTCTAGAATGCTAAAAGAAGCTTCATGAAGGCTTGGAGAAGTTGCATGTATGTAGACAAATTCTTCCAACACAAAATTAGGTGGCAACTTTGATTCCACCAGTGGCAACTTCAGAAATATTGGTGGCAACTTCCACGCTGATTGACTTGTACTTGTCTTGAAACACTTGTTCTTGCATCCGGAATTGATCTTCAAAGGCTTGTACTTGTTGGGATTCCTTCGTACATGCATGAATCGTCATTTATTCTTTCTTTCTTTGTCTTTTCTTGTTCTTGGCTAACTAACAACACAAAACACAACTATAAACATATATGAGCTATAAAGCCCGTTAGTATAACCAAAAACCATGCAAAATATACGGATAACGCTCAAGAAAACATGTTGTATTTGGGCGTTATCAATTCCCAAATCATTGGTCCCATCAATTTACCAGTTCAAACAAGAAGAAAGAAGAATCCTAGAGGAGGATTCATTGCCAACATTCACAAAAAGGATGATACCCTTTTAGTTCAAGAATGTTTATTCGCCTGTTTTCTATCACGGAATGAGCCCAAGAAGACTTTTGATGCTCTTCAAGAACCAACTTGGGTTGAATCAATGCAGGATGAGCTTCACCATTTTGCCATCTAGGATGTTTGGGAGCTTGTTGATTGTCCTAAACATATGAGACCAATTGGAGCACGATGGGTAATACAAGGCTTTTGCCTAGTATAAAAATTATCGTTCTAGTGTTCTAATCGAATTGAAAAACTTGTGTTTAATGTGTGACTCAGTTTTATTTTGGTGGAACAAAAAGGTTGTCGTTGTAGTATATGAAATTGTGCAAAACAATTAAAGTAAAAGTGCGTTAAAATAAAAGTGCGTGAAAATTAAAAGGCGTGAAAATAAATCTAAATCTAATTAAAAGAAAGGTGCGATATTTAAAAACGTGACGGAAAGTAAATTAATTAAATGAATTAAAATTAAAGCGTGACGGAAATTAAAATTAGACAAGTGTTAAAACATAAACTAAAAATTAAACAAGTCAAATTAGTAAAATAAATCCAATCGGAATGTATTCAACCCTGATCGGAATAATAGATGGTCTGATCAGAATAACTGTCACCTTCCCAATCGGAATATCCAACTTACCCTAAATCGGAATGAAACTTACCTTTGGTCGGAATGTGAGTTGACCCTGGTCGGAATGCTGATCGGAACCCAATGATCGGGATAACTGTCACTTACCTGATCGGAAAACCAAACGAGCACCTCAATCGGAATGTTTAATAGACCACCAATCGGAATCTTGTCACTAGTACCAATTGGAATGTCCAGGAATCAAATTGATCGGAATACCAAAGCCCCCTCAATCGGAATGTGTAGTGAGGTCCAGATCGGAATGATAACCAAAAGCCCAGATCGGAATACCACAAACACCCCCAATCGGAATGTTTAACCCTTTTCCGACCAAGCCAAGAAGCTATGGTTGGAATATATAAACCCTTTTCCGATTTACCCCAATCGGAATACGGCAGAAAAAGTACAAAATAAGCTAGAAATATAAGCTATGATTCTAATAAGCACAAGTCTAATTTTCTAAGGTAAAACGTCTGGAAATAAGCTACTAAACAGAAATTTAACAACTTTTAAGACGTGAAATGAATAAGCTTTACGAAAAACAACTTTTTATATAAAATAACTTTTATAAAAACTGTATAAACTTGAAAATAAATAAAATAAGCTATGAAAATAAATGATTTAAAACAAATGAAAACATGAAAATGTAATCCTTAAACAAGTAAACAAGATAAAAAGCATATAAATCAAAGATTAAAGAAAGGTAGAAGGAGATCAACAAGATAAAGTAAAGGTGCGAGAAATTAAAGAAACACTTACTTGAAATTAAAGGTATTAAAGGTGCAAGACAAGTAATTAAATGTGCAAGTAAATAAAGGTGCATAAAAGTAAAGGTGGAAGAACTAATTGTCACGATTAGTCAACAAGAACAAATGAATGAAAATGGGAAGTATTTATAGGTGATTAGGGGGATGGTTAGAGGAAGCTTCCTTCCCTCCTTCCTTTCTTCTTAATTGAGCCCTTAAGTCCTTCCTTCTTAATCTTTTAGTTAATCTTGGAATTTGATGACTTTTGGCTCGGGATTTCTTTGGACTCGTCTTTTAATTCTTCGACAAATAAGACTTGAGTTCCCCGGCTTTAAGTAAACTTCCGTCTTTTGACTTTTTCTTCGATAAATCTTCAGAATTGGTCTTGGACTTCCGTTCTTTTTGCACTCTTGACTTCTTGACTTCGTCTTTCATCTTTTTCTCCAATAAAAGTCCGTAAATGCCCGTGAATTCCCGTGTTTTCTCCATTTTTCACCTTTTCGTCCTAAATCACAACAAAAACACAAACCAAGCATAATTCCGACATAAAAGACATAAAATACACGTTTTGGTCCGGTTATTATTGTAATTAAGTGGTAGAAAAGATGTGTGTTTACACACATATCAAATCCCCTACACTTGACCATTGCAATGTCCTCATGCAATGCATTAGTTACAAAGCACGTTTATATTTTTCATCATAATTAATCCATGTTGCCCTTTATTAAAGAGATAGAAAATATAAACATTCAAAGCAAAGAAAATCAAAAAGCATACCTTGGGTTTTGGAAATGTCATGAATAATCATCATCCTCAAGTTTTCACTTTCTCCAAACCAAGCTTAAAAACGAGATCATTGTTATTATAAGTTAGTAAACTATCATGAACTCATGTGGGCCAATTACTCACTTAGACTCCCTTATTCCTAGGTGTATCTCTTATTTTTTATTATTGTCTTGAATGATCACGAGGATGCATTTTTGACTTATTTCGATAGTTATTAAGTCGGAAAATAAAGTGAACAATTTAATCAATAGTTAGCTAAAGGACAAAATCTTTTAAAACTGCTTCTCGGGACCTCATAAAGTTCATATCTTGGCATAACTCGTTTCGCGATTTGAGACCTTTCTCGGACCGATATTTGGCAACGACTTCATACTTCAAACCATGAGAGACGTTCATGAAATAATGGTCTTCTCTTCATATAGGAATTTCTTCTCTTGAAGTTTTGAGAGATTCATACTTGGACCACGACTTCTTCAATTTTCTCCAAGCTTTATTTTGGACTTTGATATACAACGATCCGCCTCCTTTTATGACTTGGATCTATTTATCCTCATACCTTGTTAGGGTCTTTTCAGATACACTTCTCCATGACTTTTGGGGAGTATTTGCTTTTCGTCGTGTGTCTCGATCCTTCATATTCATTTTCGATAAATGATTCTTCACATCACTTTGGATCTTTAGCAACAAAATAAAGCCCTCATGCCTTGTTAGGGCCTTTTCGGACTCGCCAATCTTCGCATCCCGCTTCAATAAGTTATGCCTTGGCTATGAACTCTAATCCATACCGAGCAACTTTTAAACGATCTTGGGCTAGAAGCTACGTAACTTTTCAAATCGTACAACCTTATTTATTAGCAGATAAATTATTTCGCAAGCGATGGGAGAATAGGCTTATAATTAACTCACATAAATTCACGAAAGAATACCGGACTTATAATTGGCTCTATCATCTCTCGTTCTCTACAGTTTAAAATCTCAAAGAATGAGACTCGTGGATGCTTAGCCTATTAAATCAAAGTTTTAGGTTTTCGAGTCGCCTATAGGATCTTGCAAATTCTTAGACTTTTTCAAGTTTAGAAATCGCGTTTTAAAGTTCCTTTGATAAACGACTCTCTAGGATCAATTATAGGAACTTGCGAAAAGTTCTTGTTCTTAACCCGTGAGAGTTAAGACTTTCGCGTTTTATAACTCCCTATATAAAAGCCTAGCAAAACTTGACTTAAACACGTTAAGGATACTAGCTAGAGTAACTTAGACAAGTAAACTCGGGTTGAGTCAAAAGATTCACAATGTTTGAAAATTAAAACCACTTATTTAAAGATTTATTCTAATAAGGAAAGAAAATTAACTAAACAAAGATAAAAACTAATAGGCCAAAATAGATCAAAAATTTTGAAAAATGTCGAAAAATTAATTTTCCGGTTAAAATGAGGACAAATACAAGGAAAAGGCCACTTAACTTCGATAGAAGTTCCCCCTACACTTAATAGAAACATTGTCCTCAATGTTTAAGCATGGGGGAGTAAACTCCCCTACACTTAGGATATTGTGTACGTTGTTTAAATCTCGCTAAGGAAAGGACAACTAAAGAGATTCCTATTTTAATATTGAGAAAATATAAGATAGTGAATCGAAAAGAGTTTAGGATAGAACCGGGAAGAAGTGAACACGGAATCACGGGTTGTCAAGAATCATCAAGAGTGGATCATTGAAGCTCGAATCCCTGATTTGTAGAAGAGAGGAGAGAGCAAACACCAACGGGTCTCCCCTACACTTATGATAAAGAAAGCGTAAAGATAGATGCATGGGTTGCCTCCTAAGAAGAGCTTGATTTTTGTTAACCGAGTCATTAGCCTGACTCGACCTTGATCATCAACGGAAGAAGCATGAAACATATCCACCAGGATCAAAGACATAGTTTTCGTCCACTAAATAGCACGAGCTTAAGGCGAACAAGGCAAGCCAAAGAAGAGTAGGCAAGGTTCCCTTAAGCAGTGATGGAGCACGGTGGAAGCAAGGTTGAAGTGTTTCAAGCAGATTTCCATAAGTTCCAAAGATATTTCCTTTTATTTCATCAGGTGGATACTGAGATGGCTGCAGAATGTCAATACCGGGGTCGAACACCTTTTCCTTTAAGGGAAAATAGCACTCAGGCTCAGCAGAATGGGAAGAAGATCCGCGAAGAAGCACAACCTCGTCCTCAGAAGGGGGACAAAGAGGTGTTAACTCATACGTGCTACGGATATTGGTGTCGATCGGTTTCTTCTCCTTTGAAAGAATGTGCTTTAAATCCAAAGTAGGATCAAGACGATAATCTTCAAAATCATAAGGAGGAGCATCACTCTCATGAGGGAAGTAAGTGTTGAGAAACGTAGATAAATCTTCCTCAAATGAGTAATCGTCCAAAGTAGGATCGAGTGATGGCGGAGGATCTTCATCATGTGAAGAATCGCTCGAAAGAGTATCAGCCTCATCGAAATCATCATACGTGGGCAGATCGGGATACTCAGAAGTAAGGTCATCATAATCATCCGAATCTGAGCTAGAATCATCATCATAAGCATCAAAGACCGGTGGCGAATCATAAATGGGAGAAACGTCCAAAGTAGGGAGAGAATCATCCACATCATCATGAAAAAGTGGATTATCGATGCAAGAGTCGAATAGCGGATTGTTGTAGACAACGAAGTCATCATGCACATTAATCATATTCACTGATTCTCGGCCTCCAAAGGTTGTACTGGTAAGCTTCCCCATTTTGAAAACTTGTGCATCATCCCCGACTCTTAAGATTAACTCACCTTCGGCCACATCCACTAAAGCTCGTCCGGTTCTCAAGAATGGCCGACCAAGTATTAAAGGAATACGAGGGTCCATTTCATAATCAACTACGACAAAATCGACCGGGAAAGTAAATGTGCCAACTTTAATAAACACGTCTTCGGCTATACCAACGGGGTAAGCGAGAGTGCGATTTGCAAGTTCAAGAGTCATCTTTGTTGGAGTGAGGTCGGGTAATGATAGTGTTTTCCAAACACTCAATGGCATCAAATTAATACTAGCCCCGAGATCAGCAAGGGTAGTAAATTCTTCAATTTTGTTGAACACGCAAGGCAACACGAAACGACTGGGATCTCCAAGCTTTTCCGGAAGTTCTTTAAGAATAACTGCAGAGCAGTTTTCATTTAAGCGTGTGTTGGCGAGTTCAATCAGCTTCTCCTTCTTGTTAAGCAATTCCCTAAATGTTTTAACAAATTTGGGCATGTGGACAAGTGCTTCAATAAAGCTAATGTTGAAGTTCATTTGAGAAATCATCTTCACATAGCGTGACACTTCGGAGTCTTCCTTGGTTAGCATTTTGGACTTGCCTAAACGAGAGGGATAAGGGATATTGGGTGTGGGTGGTGAAGGTGCAGGTGTAGGTAAAGGTTGAGATGTTGAAGGGTCATTCGTGGGAACTTCATCACGTCGAGGCGGAGACGGTAATGGTGCACTAATACTAGGTGTAGGAGGAGTAGGGACAAATGGTGGTGGAGGAGGTGTAGATGATGGGGGTGGGGTTGGTGGTCCTACGATGGTGACTCCACTACGGGTAGTAATAGCACTCACATTAGCTCGCGGATTAGTGACGTTGTTTGAAGGTAGAGAACTCGAAGAAGAAGGTTGAGCGGCGGGCAAGAAACTAGCAAGCATATTCTTCAAATCATTGGTTTGATTGCTGAAGGAGGATTGAATATTATCTCGAAGCTCGGATCTTATCTCATTTCCTTGCTTGGTAATATCTCCTTTAAGATTGATAATTTGGCTCTGCAGATTCTTGATTTTCTCACCTTGGGTTCTCATGATGGCCTCAACATCCGGATTACTGGGTGGGGTTTGTTGGGCGGGTGGGTGATAAGGATTAGAAGTTCTTGGTGGGATTTGGTTGCTTCTATTGTAGTTGTTGGCGGGGTTTTGGTTTTGAGGAGAAAAATCGGGTGAAAGGTAGTTGTTTGATCGGTAACTCAGCAGATTTCTATCCCCTTGAGGTCGAGCTTGGTAATTTTCCGATGAATAATTACCATAAGCTGCATATACATTTTCCGGATTTCCTTGTGTCGAAGGACAATCGGTGTATGGGTGTGGACCGCCGCATGTTTCACAAGGAGTAGCAACAGCTTTAACTTGTTGTTGTTGTTGGTTTGAAGCCAAGAGTTGCATACTTCTGCTCATTTCAGTCAGCACACGGGTGAGTTCGGTCATATCAGGGTTTGCTGATGTGGAAGAAACATTGAGTCTCGGATTGTTCCTTGAAGAAGCAGAGGAATCCCAGTTTTTGTGGTGAGTAGTCATGTTCTCAATTAACTCTCTACACTCCTCGGGTCTCCTTTTCATGAATGTGCCACCGGCGGCTGCATTAATCGTATCACGATCTCGAAAAGTCAATCCGTTGTAGAAAGTATCAATTAGGGTCACAGGGAGCATGTTGTGGTTTGGACATCTATCGATCAAGACATTATATCTCTCCCAAGCATCAAAAAGAGATTCATCGGGATCTTGCATGAAACCGCTGATCTGATTGCGAAGGCTCGTGACCATGGATGGTGGAAAGTAGCGCGACAAAAAGCATTGAGTCATGTCATCCCAAGTGTGAATAGAATTCTTCGGGAGACGATCAAACCATTTCTCGGCATGATGTAATAAAGTATGTGGAAAGAGTTGTTGGCGAAGTTCATCCATTGTGGCACCAGCCAACTTCATGCTTTCGGTGATTGTAATGAACTTGTCGAGGTGTTTGTTGGCATCATCATCAGGCAATCCACGGAATGGGTTTGTTTGCACTTGCTGAATCATGTGGTGCTTCAACGAAAACTCAGGAGCGTTGATTTGCATCAGCACAATCGGTCCTCCTCGTCCAAACATTGTTGGTTGACAAAGCTCCTCCATGGTCCGAAGATCGGGCTGTGGAAGAACATTGTTGTTATTGTTGAGGTGCGGTGGAATATTATTGTTTTTAACACCTGACATAGCTAAATCTTCTTGAGTCTCGGGCTCTTGATAATTAGAAGATCTAGTACGCATACACCTGAAAATGCAAAAGAAAAAGAAACCAAACACAAAGACAATATATATACAGAATAAAAATAAAATCTTTTTGGATTTTTGAAATTTTTAATTTTTATGGATTTTTATCAATTTTTAATTTTTTTATGATTTTTTTTTGAATTTTTTTTGAATTTTTTATGCAAGAAAAATAACGCTCAGTAGTGAACGGATCCCAAAAAGCAACGCGTCTCTCACATAAAACCGTTAATCCTTACGAAAAGAGCCGGCAGCGGCGCCATTTAATAACTGGAATTTACTCAGGTTAAGAATTATCGTTGTACCAATCTCTTCGAATTGAAAAACTTGTGTTGAATGTGTGACTCAGTTTTATTTTGGTGGAAACAAAAAGGTTGTCGTTGTAGTATATTTAAAGTGCAAAACAATTAAGGTAAATGTACGTTAAAATAAAGTGGCGTTTAAAATTAAAAGGCGTGAAAATTAATCTAAGTCTAATTAAACGAAAAGTGCGATATTTAAAAACGTGACGGAAAATAAGATAATTAAATGACTTAAAATTAAAGCGTGGCGGAAATTAAAATTAGACAAGTATTAAAATGTAAACTTAGAAAAATAAACAAGATGAAACATCAAAAATACCCCAATCGGAATATATTCCGACCTTACCAATCGGAATATTAGCTTACCCCCAAATCAGAATATAGATCGGAACCCAATCGGAATACTATCACTAGTCCCTATCGGAATACCAACTTACTTGATCGGAATGAGGGATGAGCTACCTGATCGGAATGCTGGAGTGAACTTTGGTCGGAATGTTAATAGGAAAACCTAATCGGAATAGTTGTCACCTATTTGATCGGAATAACCCAATGTACACCTCGATCGGAATATGGAATACCTTCAGATCGGAATGCTGTCACACTTACCTGATCGGAATATCCAAAAAACCACACAGATCGGAATACCAAAGCTACTCCAATCGGAATATGTAAACCCTTTTCCGACCAAGCAATGTAGCTATGGTCGGAATGTAAAACCCCTTTTCGATCTACCCAATCGGAATACGATGAAATGGATGAAAAATAAGCTAGGAAAATAAGCTATGATTCTAATAAGCACAAGTCTAAATCCCTAAGACAAACCGTGTAAAAATAAGCTACGAAACTGAAATTTAACAACTTTTAGAACACGAAATGGAAAAACTTTACGAAAAACAAACTTTCATATAAAAACAACTTTTATAAAAACTTTATAAACTTGAAAATAAACAAAATAACCTATGAAAATAAATGATTTAAAACAATCAAAAGCATAAAAATGAAATCTTTAACCAAATAAACAAGATCAAAAGCGTATAAATCAAAGATTAAAGAAAGGTAGAATGAGATCAATAAGATAAAGTAAAGGTGCAAGAATTAAAAGAAACACTTACTTGAAATTAAATGGTAAATAAGGTGCAAGACATATAAGTAAAGGTGGAAGAACTAATTGTCACGATTAGTCAACAACAACAAATGAATGAGAATGGGAAGTATTTATAGGTGATTAGGAGGATGGTTAGAGGAAGCTTCCTCCCCTCCTTCCTTTCTTCTTAATTGCGCCCTTAAGTCCTTCCTTCTTAATCTTTTTGTTAATCTTGGAATTTGATGACTTTTGGCTCGGGATTTCTTTGGACTCGTCTTTTAATTCTTAGACAAATAAGACTTGAGTTCCTCGGCTTTAAGTAAACTTCCGTCTTTTGACTTTTTCTTCGATAAATCTTCAGAATTGGTCTTGGACTTCCGTTCTTTTTGCACTCTTGACTTCTTGACTTCGTCTTTCATCTTTTTCTCCAATAAAAGTCCGTAAATGCCCGTGAATTCCCGTGTTTTCTCCATTTTTCACCTTTTCGTCCTAAATCACAACAAAAACACAAACCACGCATAATTCTGACATAAAAGACATAAAATACACGTTTTGGTCCGGTTATTATTGTAATTAAGTGGTAGAAAAGATGTGTGTTTACACAATCGGAATTAATTTTTCATTTAATTATTTTAATGTTTAATCAATGTGGAATCTAATTATGATTTTGCCCATTTGATACTAGGTTTTTGCTATGTGGGTTCTAAATTCTCTCGATATCCTCTCGAATTGATCTCGGCTCTAAGTGGAATGATTTGTTCTTGGTTAATAAAAAGGGGTTGGTTTGTTTATCTATTTTAAACTAATAACAAGTAATTAAGTATCGAAGAGTAAACTTAAAGCTTTAAATGATTAAAGTGAAAAACGAGTTTAAAAATAAATGTTTGAAAACTTTTAAAATTATACTAGAAAAATAAATGGACACTCAATAAAAACTAACTCTTGGAAAACTTTGTAAAAATATGAACTTAGTTGAAAAGTACTAAAAGAAAGTAAGATCAGAGTATAGCAAAATAAGCTAAATCGGAATAAGGAAAAAATGCACCAATCGGAATATATTCCGATCACTTTGATCGGAATGTTGAGGAGTTGGCAAATCAGAATAATGTACTAAGAGGATCAATCGGAATAATTGTGAATCATGCCAATCGGAATAATGACAATGGGCCTCAATCGGAATGCGAGGAAACTTACCAATCGGAATAATCAAAAACAAAGACAATCGGAATGATGACAATGGGTACTAATCGGAAAAACTGAAACCCTTTTCCGATCGGGTGATCGGAAAGAAGGGCGTACCTGGTCGGAATGTGCACGTCGGAAAAGGGCTTTGCCCTTTCCGAAAATAATGTTAATCCGAAACTTGGGCTAGGGAATAAGCTATTGAATAAGCTCCTCCAAAACTAGCTCGAATCCAACAATAAGCTGATCAAATAAGCACTAGGAACAACTTTTCTAACTTTAAACAAGCAAACTTATGAATCAAATAATAAAAAGATTAACTTTTTAAGAAAACTTATAAAAGGTAAATAAGCAAAACTAACAAATAAGCCAATAAGCACAAGGATCTCAAAGCTTATTTGTGTAGAAACTTAGGAAACATCAAAAGATTAACTTTTTAAGCACAAAATCATTGATGAACAACACGAATCATACGAGATTTGTACCAAAATCAATCAAATCAAAGAAAGGAAGGATGAGATTAAAGATTAAAAGCTAAAAACTTGAACTTGATTAATGAAAAATAATACAAAGTTTTGATCTTGAAATAGAAAAAAGATGAAATCTAGTGAGAGAAAGTTTTAGAACTTTCTCTCTCTAAACTAGAGAGAAATGAAGAAAACTACAAACTACCTAAAAAACTAAGTGTTCATTTTTTGTGAAGTAAGGTCCTATTTATAGGCAAGTCTTGTGGTGGTGGGCTTGTGATTGGGCTTTGGTTTGGGCTTCTTTTTCTTCCTTCTTCTTTAGTCTTCACGCTTCTTTAAATAAACGTTTCCGACTTGGATTTGAGAAGTGTCGGTGAATAATTCCAACTCGTCTTATAATCTTTTGTTTAATAGACTCGAGTTCTTCGACATATATGAATCTTCCATCTTTGGCTCTATTCTTCGATAAATC
The DNA here is from genome assembly GCA_025667525.1 of Glebionis coronaria. NCBI lineage: Eukaryota > Viridiplantae > Streptophyta > Magnoliopsida > Asterales > Asteraceae > Glebionis > Glebionis coronaria. Next base: position 100,177,067 of record CM046882.1, on the reverse strand, counting down.
TTCAAATAGGCACAATGACTTCAAATCTTTTGCATATCTTGGACAATAGACTTCGTCTTGAGTCTTTTTCTTCGATAAAACCCGTGTAATCCCATGTTTTCTTCAATATTCATCTGGTTGACTCTGAAAACACAATAAACACAAAAACCACGCATAATTCCAAACAAATGATATTAAATACGTGTTTTGGTCTTGTTTTAGCCAGAATTAAGTGGTAAAAGGATGGGTGTTTTCACACCTATCAAATCCCCTACACTTAACCATTTCCATGCCCTCATGCAATGCTTAGCGACGAAGCACATTTACACTTTTCTCATAATCAATCAACCTTGGCCTTATTAATATACTACTAAACAAAAATGAAAGTACTAAGAGAAATAAAAACTTTTAAAGTAAACAAAAGGATGGAAATAACTTGCAAAGAGATCAAGGACTTACATTAGGGCTTTGGTGCTGCGAAGATTTATCACCCTCAAGTTTCACGTTCCCCAAACTAAGCTTAAAAACGAGATCATTGTTATTATAAGTTAGCAATTCAAGCACTTACACACATGGCTTAATTAAATGCTTAAACTCCCTTATTCCTAGGTGTATCTCTTATATTTTATTTTTGTCTTAGAATGATCATGAAGATGCATTTTTGGACTTATTTCGATAGTTTATTTAGGCTGAAAGCAAAGTAGGACGATTTGATCAATAGTTAGCTAAAGGACAAAATCTCTTAAAACTGCTTCTCGGGATATCAAAAAGTTCATATCTTGGCATAACTTGGTTCACGATTTGAGACCTTTCTCGGGCCGATATTTGGCATGTACTTCATACTTCATATCTTGAGAGACGTTCTTGAGATAATGGTCTTCTCATCGTAATAGAGTTTCTTCACTTGGAGACTTTTGAGGGGTACTCCAACTTTGTTGACCACGACTTCATGATTATTCTTCAATCTCTAATTGGGATTTTGAGATACAACGATCCGCCTCCTTTTCGGACTTGGATCTATTTATCCTCATACCTTGTTAGGGTCTTTTTGGATAGACTTCTCCATGATCTTTATGGGAGTTGATTGCTTTTCGTCGTGATTCTTGATCCTTCATATTGATTTTGGGAATAATGCTTTTCACATCACTTTGGATCTTCAGCAATAAAATTGAATCCTCATGCCTTGTTAGGGCCTTTTCGGATTCGCCAATCTTCGCGCCCCGCTTCATAAGTTATGCCTTGGCTATGAACTCTTATCATTACCGAGCAACTTTTAAACGATCTTGGGCTAGAAGCTAAGTAACTTTTCAAATCGTACGACCTTACTTATTGCAGATAATTTATTAGCAAGTGATGGGAGAATAGGCAAATAATTACATCAAGTGAGCTTGCGCAAGAATACCGACTTATAATTGACTATATCATTTCTCGTTCTCCACAATTTAAAATCTCAAGTAATGAGACTCGTGGATACTTAGCCTAATAAACCAATTAAGGTCTACATGGTTAAGGATACTAGCTAGAATAAACTTAATTAAGTCTATTCGGGTTGAGTCAAACTAATCGCAACGGGCCTAATATGTCAAAGACTTCTAAACTAGCTACACCACTTTATTAATATTTTTGACTTTATTGCGGAATATATACATATGAAAGCAACGATAAAAATTTAAAAATTACGACTAAATGGCCAAAGTTAATTAAAAATTTGCAAAATGTTGAAAAAGATGATTTTCCGGTTAAATGAAGGCATTTTCATGGAAAAGTCCACTTAAAACTTCGATAGAAGTCCCCCTACACTTAAGATAAACATTGTCCTCAGTGTTTAAGCATGTGGGAAAAGTCTCCCCTACACTTATGACATTGTGCACGTTGGTTATCTCAAGTTAAGGAAGAGACGACTAAAGTGATCACATTCAAATGTGAGTATGAAGAAAATTGAATCACGATAGTTGAGAGATAGAACCGGATTTCGGATAACACGGGAGCACGGTTCTTCAAAGGTTCCAAGAGTGCATTCATCCCTGTAATCACATCACCACACAAATACAAACACCTATACAGGTCCCCCTACACTTAGGAGGTTAAAACATAAAAGGATAGATACTCGGGCTGCCTCCCGAGGAGCGCTTGTTTTTTATAACCGAGTGACGAGCCTGACTCGACCCAAAATTAGTTCATGGGGAACGTGGTGAGGGATGGAATCATATCGTGAGAGATGTCCTCACCAAAGTACAGCTTCAACGCTGGCCATTCACCTTGAAATTGGGCCCATTTGGCTGAGAAAGCTCAATGGTCCCATATGGAAAGACGTTGGCGACGGTGAATGGACCAGACCAGCGGCTCTTCAACTTGCTAGAGAAGATCTTCAACCGAGAGTTAAAAAGTAAGACTTGATCACCAACGTGGAACTCTCGGTTCTTGATTTTTGCGTCATGAAGGATCTTCGTCTTCTCTTTGTAGATCAGCGAGTTCTCATAAGCTTCATTCCTCAGTTCGTTGAGCTCGTTGAGTTGAATCTTGCGATGATCACCGGCTTTGTTGATATCGAAGTTAGCCCACTTCAAGGCCCAGTGTTCCTTATGTTCCAGCTCGATGGGAAGGTGGCACGCTTTCCCGTACACAAGACGATAAGGTGTGCAACCGATCGGAGTCTTATAAGCAGTACGGAAAGCCCACAGAGCATCATCTAACTTATCGGCCCACGCGGCACGATGCTCTCCCACAGTACGGTCCAAAATTCGCTTCAATCCACGGTTGGATATCTCGGCTTGCCCATTGGTTTGGGGATGATAGGCGGTGGAAAGACGGTGATTGACACCATACTTAGCCATGACTCTTGCAAATTGATCGTTGCAAAAATGAGTCACGCGGTCACTGATAATAGCACGAGGAACGCCGCATCTAGCGAACAGTGATTTCAAAAAGTTACAAACCACCCTTGCATCATTAGTAGGTAAAGCTTTGGCTTCAACCCACTTTGAAACGTAGTCAACGGCTACAAGGATGTATTTGTTTCCTTTAGATGAAGGGAATTGCCCCATAAAGTCGATACCCCAAAGGTCAAAGATTTCACATTCTTGTATGAAATTTTGAGGCATCTCATCTTTATGTGTGATCTTGCCTTGTTTTTGGCAAGCATCACATCGTTTAACCATCTCGTGAGCATCACGGTAGATGGTGGGCCAATAAAATCCCGAGTCAAACACTTTTTTGGCGGTGTAGTTGGGACCAAAGTGACCACCGGTGGGTCCTTTGTGGCAAGCGTCAAGGATTTATAAAGCTGCCAGTCCATCCACACATCGACGAATAATCAAGTCAGCACATTGTTTGAATAGATACGGGTCATCCCAAATGTAAGTCTTAATGTCGTTAAAGAACTTCTTCTTTTTCTGGGATGTTAACCCGTCAACGAGAATTCCACCCGCCAAGTAGTTTGCAATGTCCGCAAACCACGGGGTTTCATCAGCAGTCGAGTTGATAGACATTAAGGTCTCCAAGGGAAAAGAATCATTGATTTCTTTGTTCGGATGATCCCCTTGGTAAGGATCCTCAAGTCTACTGAGATGATCCGCGGCTAGGTTTTCAGCTCCCTTTTTATCACGAATTTCGATTTTAAATTCTTGGAGTAGCAAAACCCAGCGAAGAAGTCTTGGTTTGGAATCTTGCTTTGTCAACAAGTACTTCAGCGCGGAATGATCGGTGTAAACGATTGTTGTGGAAAGGACAAGATAGGGGCAGAACTTTTCAAAGGCATAGACAAAAGCTAAAAGCTCTTTTTCGGTTGTCGTATAATGCAATTGGGCCCCGTGTCATTGTCTTGCTAGCATAGTGGATTGGTTGGAAATGTTTATTCACTCTTTGGCCCAAAACCGCTCCAATAGCATAGTCACTAGCATCGCACATCAACTCGAAAGGCAGCTCCCAATTAGGGGTGACCAAGACGGGTGCCTTAGTTAGCTTATCCTTAAGCGAGTTGAAGGCTTCAAGACACTCTTTGGAAAAGATAAAAGGTGTATCTTTTTCCAAGAGGTGGGTCATCGGGCGAGCGATTTGAGAAAAATCTTTGATGAATCGACGGTAGAAGCCCGCATGACCCAGGAAACTTCTCACACCCTTCACAGTTGAAGGTGGAGGCAACTTAGCGATAACATCGACTTTAGCACGGTCTACTTCAAGACCGGCTTTGGAAATTTTGTGTCCTAGCACGATGCCCTCTTTTACCATGAAATGGCATTTTTCCCAATTAAGAACAAGGCGAGTGTCTTCACACCGCTTCAGCATACGTTCTAAATTGGCAAGGCAAGCAGAGAAAGAATCGCCATAAACCGAGAAATCATCCATGAATACTTCCATAGTGTCTTCCACCATGTCATGGAATATAGCCATCATACACCTTTGGAATGTCCCAGGAGCATTACATAGACCAAAAGGCATGCGTTTGTAAGCAAATGTTCCATAGGGACAAGTGAATGTGGTCTTTTCTTGGTCCTTGGGATCGATGGGAATTTGAAAATACCCGGAGAAACCGTCTAAAAAGCAGTAATAGTCATTACCAGCTAGACGCTCGAGCATTTGATCCATGAAGGGAAGAGGAAAGTGGTCTTTTCTCGTGACATCATTGAGCTTGCGATAATCAATACAAACTCTCCACCCAGTAACGAGACGAGTGGGAATCAACTCGTCATGTTCATTGGAAACAACGGTTATTCCGCCCTTCTTGGGCACACAATGGACGGGACTTACCCACGGCGAATCCAAAATAGGGTAAATCAAGCCGGCATCAAGAAGTTTGATAACCTCTTGTTTGATGACGTCATGAATTTTAGGATTAACCCTTCTTTGGCTCTGGATTGCGGGTTTAAAGGCATCTTCCATGAGAATTTTGTGAGTACAAAAGTTCGGATCAATTCCGCGGATATCGGAAATTTTCCAAGCAATTGCCTTCTTATGATCTTTAAGCACGGCGATGAGGCGAGATTTTTCTTCTTCTTTCAAGTCCTTCGTGATGATGACAGGCGACTTCTTGTTTTCTTCAAGGACTCGAGAAGGGGCGACAACTCCTTAAGTTCTAAATCCGGAGGATTTTCGATGGGAGGCGTTTTCAAAGTCGGAGCATCGATAGCAATAATCGTGGGAGATGGTGGAGAAGGATTGTCTTCGTTGAGAAGGTTGTCGAAGAAACTCATGTCGTCAGTCAAATCAGTGGGAGACTCGTCATTAGTTAAGTTCACATCTCCCATGGTGGCTTCAAGATCTTTCCAAAAGAAATCACTTTCTCCAAATAGAGACAGTGATGAATCAATAGAGGAAACGGTCTCAACATTGGGAAGAGAAGTAGGAATAATTTTGCAAGCATTTTGGAAGTGTTCTTCACAAGCCTCATCAAGAACGTCAATACAATTAACACTCTCGTTGGAATAAGGTTGTTTAGACAATTTTCCCATGTTGAAGACAATTTTATCGTCACCCACTCTCATGATAAGCTCACCGGCTTCAACATCGATGAGAGTGCGACCGGTCCTCAAGAATGGACGACCAACAGTTAATGGAACACGAGGGTCCATCTCGTAGTCGACGACGACGAAATCAGCAGGAAAAATGAATTTGTCGACTCCTACAAAGACGTCTTCAGCTATCCCCACTGGATAAGCAACCGTACGGTTAGCTAATTCTAAAGTCATTTTGGTGGGGACTAGCTCAGGGAGAGATAATTGCTTCCAAACGCTTAGAGGCATTAAATTAATACTGGCACCTAGATCGGCTAGGGCCATGCAATTCTCTACTCTCGGGAAGTTACAAGGGATTAAGAAACGACCCAGGTCACCAAGCTTGGTTGGCAATTTCCTTAAGAGCACTGCAGAGCAATTCTCATTAAGTTGGGTGTTAGCAATATCAAGAAGCTTCTCCTTGTCGCTAAGAAGATCTTTGAACATTTTTGCATACTTTGGCATGTGAGCGAGAGCCTCAGCGAAGGAGATGTTAAAATTCAATTGTTTGAACATTTTAAGAAAGTTCAAAACCTGAATATCATCCTTGCTTTTGAGCTTCTCTTTCCTCAACCTTGAGGGATAAGGTATATCGGAAGAAGAGGAAGGCTTTGGAATCGAAGGATCACTCACATCCTTGGGTGGAGGAGGGGTAGAAGTAAGAGGTGGAGAAATTGGGGAAGTAGAAGGATGAGGAATAGGAGCAGGTGACTCGTTCTCCTTAGTCACAACCACCGGTGGAGGTATAGGAAACTAGGGTTCCTTGGTACCTTTGCCACTGCGAGTGGTGATTGCTTTCATCTCCCCTCTTGGATTCGCAACGGTGTTACTCGGAAGAGTACCCGAAGAAGAGGGTTGATTACCGTGGAAGAAACTAGCCATCATGTTTCTTAAGTCATTCGTTTGACTATCCATAGTGTTTCTCATATCAGCTCTCAGATCGTTCCCTTGTTTCATCAGGTCTGCTTTCAAGTTGCGCACTTCCTGTTGAAGATTTTCCACGATCACATCGTTAGTCCTCATGTAGGTCTCCACTTCTTGGTGTAAAGCGGTGGGTTGGTTGGGAGGAGCATTGTATGCGGGTGGTTGATAAGCAGGCTGCTGGTAAACTTGGTTGTTTCTTTGAGGTGGATGTTGTTGTTTGTGAGGGGGTATGTATGGTCCACGAGATTGTTGTTGTTGTTGAGGAGGGCGGTTGAGGTTTTGTTGTTGGTTTGGGTTGTTAGGAGTAGAACCAGGTGGTGAGAGATAGTTGTTGGAGCGGTAGCTAAGCAGGTTGTGGTCACCTTGAGGACGAGCTTGATAAGCAGGTTAAGGATAGGTAACGTATGCTGCATTCACGTTCTCAGAAGGGTAGTTTTGGGTGGCAGTACAAGTGGTGTAAGAATGAGGACCCCCGCATATCTCACATGGTTGGCTAACAGCATTGACTTGAGCGTCTTTAGCGTGTCTAGCGTTGATGCTGTTGGTGTTGCTGGCGGTTTGGGTAGCAAGCGATTCAAGAAGCGCAGTGATTTTGTCAATTCGCTTGTCGCTGTCACTAGTACTAGCACTAGCGACATTGGTCCGCACACTCTTGGTTTGCACACGAGACTTATTCTCAATGATATCCCAAGCAGCATTGGAAGTCTTAGCCAAAAGATTACCCCCCCGAGGCACTGTTTAGTGAATCTTGGTCATTCATGTTTAAACCATTATAAAAAGTATTGATTTGATGCACTTTGGTAAAACCATGTTGTGGGCATTTTCTTAAAAGATCTTTAAAACGGTCCCAAGATTCACTAAACGATTCATCGTACTTTTGTTCAAAATTGATAATTTCATTCCGCAAAGCGGTAGTACGAGAGGGTGGGAAAAAGTAATTGATAAACTTGGTCTCCAAATCCGTCCACGAAAGAATACTTTGTGGCGGTTCCTTAGCAAGCCAATGCCGGGCTTGTCCCTCTAAAGAAAAGGGAAAAAGTTGTAAACGGATTACCTCTTGTGGAACACCATTGAATTTGACCGTATTGGTGAGTTGCAAGAATCTCTTGATGTGGTCATGTGGATCATCAATGGTACGCCCCAAGAATGGTTGAGCAGAGACCATTTGGATAAAGCCGGATTTGAGCTCAAAATTGTTGGCGGCAATCGCGGGTATAACAATTGGATCAGTGTTGCCATCTACATGGGCTTGCAGAAGTTCAATCATCGGGCGATTATCCGGTAGAGGCTCATTGTTGTTGTTATTATTCATGTTGTTGAGCGGTGGATTGTTATTGTTATTATTGTTTTGAGGTGGTATATTGTTGTTGTTTTGTACACCGGTCATGTCTAAGTTATCGAGAGGCTCGGGCTCTTGATAAGACGTTGATCGAGTGCGCATACACCTGCAAAAGAACTAACAAGACAAAAATAAAGCAAAAATATTTTTTGGTTTTTATGGTTTTTCTTTTTTTTTGTATTTTTGAAAATTTTATATTTTTTTGGGTTTTTGAAAATTTTTATGAAAAAGTAACGTTCACGGTGAACGGATCCCAAAATACAAGTTCTCACAAAAAACTGTTGATCTTAACGAGAAGAGCCGGCAGCGGCGCCATTTAATACAATGATTCCAAGTAATTATTTGATACATAGGGATGGAAAGACGAATCTAGAACCCACAAGCAAAATCATAGTATCAAATGGCGCCGCTGCCGGCTCTTCTCGTTAAGATCGACAGTTTTTTGTGAGAACTTGGATTTTGGGATCCGTTCACCGTAAACGTTACTTTTTCATAAAAAATTTCAAAAACACAAAAAAAAATATAAATTTTTCAAAAATCCTAAAAATTAAAAAAAAACATAAAAAACCAAAAATATTTCTTTGTTTTTGCCTTGTTAGTTCTTTTGCAGGTGCATGCGTACACGATCAACGTCTTATCAAGAGCCCGAGCCTCTCGAAGACTTAGACATGGCCGGTGTACAAAACAACAACAACATACCACCTCAAAACAATAATAATAACAACAACAACCCACCTTTCAACAACAACAATAATAACAACAACAATGAGCCTCTACCAGATAATCGCCCGATGATTGAACTTCTGCAAGCTCATGTAGATGGCAACACTAATCCAATTGTTATACCAGCGATTGCAGCCAACAATTTTGAGCTCAAATCCGGCTTTATCCAGATGGTCTCTGCTCAACCATTCTTGGGGCGTACCATTGATGATCCACATGACCACATCAAGAGATTCTTGCAACTCACCAATACGGTCAAATTCAATGGTGTTCCACAAGAGGTAATTCGGTTACAACTTTTTTCCTTTTCTTTAGAGGGACAAGCCCGGCATTGGCTTGCTAAGGAACCGCCACAGAGTATTCTTTCGTGGACGGATTTGGTGACAAAGTTTATCAGTTACTTTTTCCCACCCTCTCGTACTACCGCTTTGCGGAATGAAATTATCAATTTTGAACAAAAGTACGATGAGTCGTTTAGTGAATCTTGGGACCGTTTCAAAGACCTTTTGAGAAAATGCCCACAACATGGTTTTACCAAAGTGCACCAAATTAACACTTTTTACAATGGTTTAAGCATGAATGACCAAGATTCACTAAACAGTGCCTCGGGGGGTAATCTTTTGGCTAAGACTTCCAATGCTGCTTGGGATATCATTGAGAATAAGTCTCGTGTGCAAACCAAGAGTGTTCAGACTAATGTCGCTAGTGCTAGTACTAGTGACAGCGATAAGCGACTTGACAAAATCACTGCGCTTCTGGAATCGCTTGCTACCCAAACCACCATCAACACCAACAGCATCAACGCTAGAAACGCTAAAGACGCTCAAGTTAATGCTGTTAGCCAACCATGTGAGATATGCGGGGGTCCTCATTCTTACACCACTTGTACTGCCACCCAAAACTACCCTTCTGAGAACGTGAACGCAGCATACGGTACCTATCCTCAACCTGCTTATCAAGCTCGACCTCAAGGTGACCGCAACTTGCTTAGCTACCGCTGCAACAATTATCTCTCACCACCTGGTTCTACTCCTAACAACCCAAACCAACAACAAAACCTCAACCGCCCTCCTCAACAACAACAATCTCGTGGACCATACATACCACCTCACAAACAACAACATCCACCTCAAAGAAACAACCAAGTTTACCAGCAACCTGCTTATCAACCACCCGCATACAATGCTCCTCCCAACCAACCCACCGCTTTACACCAAGAAGTGGAGACCTACATGAGGACTAACGATGTGATCGTGGAAAATCTTCAACTGGAAGTGCGCAACTTGAAAGCAGACCTGGTGAAACAAGGGAACGATCTGAGAGCTGACATGAGACACACTTTGGATAGTCAAACGAATGACTTAAGAAACATGATGGCTAGTTTCTTCCACGGTAATCAACCCTCTTCTTCGGGTACTCTTCCAAGTAACACCGTTGCGAATCCAAGAGGGGAGATGAAAGCAATCACCACTCGCAGTGGCAAAGTTACCAAGGAACCCGAGCTTCCTATACCTCCACCGGTGGTTGTGACTAAGGAGAACGAGTCACCTGCTCCTATTCCCCAACCTTCGACTTCCCCAATTTCTCCACCTCTTACTTCTACCCCTCCTCCACCCAAGGATGTAAGTGATCCTTCGATCCCAAAGCCTTCCTCTTCTTCCGATATACCTTATCCCTCAAGGTTGAGGAAAGAGAAGCTCAAAAGCAAGGATGATATTCAGGTTTCAAACTTTCTTAAAATGTTCAAACATTTGAATTTTAACATCTCCTTCGCTGAGGCTCTCGCTCACATGCCAAAGTATGTGAAAATGTTCAAAGATCTTCTTAGCGACAAGGAGAAGCTTCTTGATATTGCTAACACCCAACTTAATGAGAATTGCTCTGCAGTGCTCTTAAGGAAATTGCCAACCAAGCTTGGTGATCCGGGTCGTTTCTTAATCCCTTGTAACTTCCCGGGAGTAGAGAATTGCATGGCCTTAGCCGATCTAGGTGCCAGTATTAATCTAATGCCTCTAAGCGTTTGGAAGCAATTATCTCTCCCTGAGCTTGTCCCCACCAAAATGACTTTGGAATTAGCTAACCGTACGGTTGCTTATCCAGTGGGGATAGCCAAAGACGTCTTTGTAGGAGTCGACAAATTCACTTTTCCTGCCGATTTCGTCGTCGTCGACTACGAGATGGACCCTCGTGTGCCATTAATTGTTGTTCGTCCATTCCTGAGGACCGGTCGCACTTTCATCGATGTTGAAGCCGGTGAGCTTATCATGAGAGTGGGTGACGATAAAATTGTTTTCAACATGGGAAAGTTGTCTAAACAACCTTATTCCAACGAGAGTGTTAATTGTATTGATGTTCTTGATGAGGCTTGTGAAGAACACTTCCAAAATGCTTGCAAAAGTATTCCTACTTCTCTTCCCAATGTTGAGACCGTTTCCTCTATTGATTCATCACTGTCTCTATTTGGAGAAAGGGATTTCTTTTGGAAAGATCTTGAAACCACCATGGGAGATGTGAACTTAACTCATAACGAGTCTCTCACCGATTTGGCTGACGACATGAGTTTCTTTGAAAATCTTCTCCAAGAAGACAATCTTTCTCCACCATCTCCCACGGTTATTGCTATCGATGCTCCGACTTTGAAAACGCCTCCCATCGAAAATCCTCCGGATTTAGAACTTAAGGAGTTGCCGCCCCATCTCGAGTACGTGTTCCTTGAAGAAGAGAAGAAGTCACCCGTCATCATCGCTAAGGACTTGAAAGAAGAAGAGAAAACTCGTCTCATCGTTGTGCTTAAAGATCATAAGAAGGCAATTGCTTGGAAAATTTCCGACATCCGCGGAATTGATCCGAACTTTTGTACTCACAAGATTCTCATGGAAGATGACTTTAAACCCGCAATCCAGAGCCAAAGAAGGGTTAATCATAAAATTCATGACGTCATCAAACAAGAAGTTATCAAACTTCTAGATGCCGGCTTGATTTACCCTATCTCGGATTCGCCTTGGGTAAGTCCCGTCCATTGTGTGCCCAAGAAGGGCGGAATAACCGTTGTTTCCAATGAACACAACGAGTTGATTCCCACTCGTGTCGTTACTGGGTGGAGAGTTTGTATTGATTATCTCAAGCTCAATGATGCCACGAGAAAATACCACTTTCCTCTTCCTTTCATGGATCAAATGCTCGAGCGTCTATCTGGTAATGACTATTACTGCTTTTTAGACGGTTTCTCCGGGTATTTTCAAATTCCCATCGATCCCAAGGACCAAGAGAAGACCACATTCACTTGTCCCTATGGAACATTTGCGTACAAACGCATGCCTTTTGGTTTATGTAATGCTCCTGGGACATTCCAATGGTGTATGATGGCTATCTTCCATGACATGGTGGAAGACACTATGGAAGTATTCATGGATGATTTCTCGGTTTATGGCGATTCTTTCTCTGCTTGCCTTGCCAATTTAGAACGTATGCTGAAGCGGTGTGAAGACACTCGCCTTGTTCTTAATTGGGAAAAATGCCATTTCATGGTAAAAGAGGGCATCGTGCTAGGACACAAAATTTACAAAGCCGGTCTCGAAGTAGACCGTGCTAAAGTCGATGTTATCGCTAAGTTGCCTCCACCTTCAACAGTGAAGGGTGTGAGAAGTTTCCTTGGTCATGCGGGCTTCTACCGTCGATTCATCAAAGATTTTTCTCAAATTGCTCGCCCGATGACCCACCTCTTGGAAAAAGATACTCCTTTTATCTTTTCCAAAGAGTGCCTTGACGCCTTCAACTTGCTTAAGGATAAGCTAACTAAGGCACCCGTCTTGGTTACCCCTAATTAGGAGCTGCCTTTCGAGTTGATGTGCGATGCTAGTGACTTTGCTATTGGAGCGGTTCTGGGACAAAGAGTGAACAAACACTTCCAACCAACCCATTACGCTAGCAAGACAATGACTGGGGCTCAATTGCATTACACGACAACCGAAAAAGAGCTTTTAGCTGTTGTCTATGCCTTTGAAAAGTTCCGCCCCTATCTTGTCCTTTCCACAACAATCGTTTACACCGATCATTCCGCGCTGAAGTACTTGTTGACAAAGCAGGATTCCAAACCAAGACTTCTTCGCTGGGTTTTGCTACTCCAAGAATTTAAAATCGAAATTCGCGATAAAAAAGGAGCTGAAAACCTAGTCGCGGATCATCTCAGTAGACTTGAGGATCCTAACCAGGGGGATCATCCGAACAACGAAATCAATGATTCTTTTCCCTTGGAGACCTTAATGTCTATCAACTTGACTTCTGATGAAACCCCGTAGTTTGCGGACATTGCAAACTACTTGGCGGGTGGAATTCTCGTTGACGGGTTAACATCCCAGAAAAAGAAGAAGTTCTTTAACGACATTAAGACTTACTTTTGGGATGACCCGTATCTATTCAAACAATGTGCTGACTTGATTATTCGTCGATGTGTTGATGGACCGGCAGCTTTAGAAATCCTTGACGCTTGCCACAAAGGACCCACCGGTGGTCACTTTGGTCCCAACAACACCGCCAAAAAAGTGTTTGATTCGGGATTTTATTGGCCCACCATATATCGTGACGCTCACAATATGGTTAAACATTGTGATGCTTGCCAAAAACAAGGCAATATCACTCATAAAGATGAGATGCCTCAGAATTTCATACAAGAATTTGAAATCTTTGATGTTTGGGGTATCGACTTTATGGGGCCATTCCCTTCATCTAAAGGAAACAAATACATCCTTGTAGCCGTTGACTACGTTTCAAAGTGGGTTGAAGCCAAAGCTTTACCTACTAATGATGCAAGGGTGGTTTGTAACTTTTTGAAATCGCTGTTCGCTAGATTCGGCGTTCCTCGTGCTATTATCAGTGACCGCGGGACTCATTTTTGCAACGATCAATTTGCAAGAGTCATGGCTAAGTATGGTGTCAATCACCGTCTTTCCACCGCCTATCATCCCCAAACCAATGGGCAAGCCGAGATATCCAACTGTGGATTGAAGTGAATTTTGGAGCGTACTGTGGGAGAGAATCGTGCCGCGTGGGCCGATAAGTTAGATGATGCTCTGTGGGCTTTCCGTACTGCTTATAAGACCCCGATTGGTTGTACACCGTATCGTCTTGTGTACGGGAAAGCATGCCACCTTCCCATCGAACTGGAACATAAGGCGCACTGGGCCTTGAAGTGGGCGAACCTCGACATCAACAAAGTCGGTTATCATCGCAAGAGTCAACTCAACAAGCTCAACGAACTGAGGAATGAAGCTTATGAGAACTCGCTGATCTACAAAGAGAAGACGAAGATACTTCATGACGCAAAAATCAAGAACCGAGAGTTCCACGTTGGTGATCAAGTCTTACTTTTTAACTCTCGGTTAAAGATCTTCTCTAGCAAGTTGAAGAGCCGCTGGTCTGGTCCATTCACCATCGCCAAAGTCTTTCCATATGGGACCATTGAGCTTTCTCAGCCAAATGGGCCCAATTTCAAGGTGAATGGCCAGCGTCTGAAGCTGTACTTTGGTGAGGACATCTCTCAAGAGATGATTCCATCCCTCACCACGTTCCCCATGAACTAATTTTGGGTCGAGTCAGGCTCGTGACTCGGTTATCAAAAACAAACGCTCCTCGGGAGGCAGCCCGAGTATCTATCCTTTTATGTTTTAACCTCCTAAGTGTAGGGGGACCTGTATAGGTGTTTGTATTTGTGTGGTGATGTGATTACAGGGATAAATGCACTCTTGGAACCTTTGAAGAACCGTGCTCTCGTGTTATTCGAAATCCGGTTCTATCTCTCCACTATCGTGATTCAATTTTCTTCATACTCACATTTGAAATTGATCACTTTAGTCGTCTCTTCCTTAGCTTGATTTAAACAACGTGCACAATGTCATAAGTGTAGGGGAAACTTTTTCCACATGCTTAAACATTGAGGACAATGTTTATCTTAAGTGTAGGGGGGACTTCTATCGAAGTTTTAAGTGGACTTTTCCATGAAAATGCCTTCATTTAACCGGAAAATCAACTTTTTCAACATTTTTCAAATTTTTAATTAACTTTGGCCATATAGTCGTAAATTTTTAAATTTTTCTCGTTGCTTTCATATGTATATATCCCGCAATAAAGTCAAAAATATTAATAAAGTGGTTTAGCTAGTTTAGAAGTCTTTGACATATTAGGCACGTTGCGATTATTTTGACTCAACCCGAATAGACTTATCTAAGTTTATTCTAGCTAGTATCCTTAACCATGTAGACCTTAATTGGTTTATTAGGCTAAGTATCCACGAGTCTCATTACTTGAGATTTTAAATTGTGGAGAACGAGAAATGATAGAGTCAATTATAAGTCGGTATTCTTGCGCAAGCTCACTTGGTGTAATAATTTGCCTATTCTCCCATCACTTGCTAATAATTTATATGCAATAAGTAAGGTCGTGCGATTTGAAAAGTTACTTAGCTTCTAGCCCAAGATCGTTTAAAATTTGCTCGGTAATGATAAGAGTTCATAGCCAAGGCATAACTTATGAAGCGGGGCGCGAAGATTGGCGAGTCCGAAAAGGCCCTAACAAGGCATGAGGATTAAATTTTATTGCTGAAGATCCAAAGTGATGTGAAAAGCATTATTCCTAAAATCAATATGAAGGATCAAGACTCACGACTAAAAGCAATCAACTCCCATAAAGATCATGGAGAAGTCTATCCGAAAAGACCCTAACAAGGTATGAGGATAAATAGATCCAAGTCCGAAAAGGAGGCGGATCGTTGTATCTCAAAATCCCAATTAGAGATTGAATAAATAATCATGAAGTCGTGGTCAACAAAGTTGGAGTACCCCTCAAAAGTCTCCAAGTGAAGAAACTCTATTAACGATGAGAAGACCATTATCTCAAGAACGTCTCTCAAGATATGAAGTATGAAGTACATGCCAAATATCGGCCCGAGAAAGGTCTCAAATCGTGAACCAAGTTATGCCAAGATATGAACTTTTTGATATCCCGAGAAGCAGTTTTAAGAGATTTTGTCCTTTAGCTAACTATTGATCAAATCGTCCTACTTTGCTTTCAGCCTAAATAACTATCGAAATAAGTCCAAAAATGCATCTTCATGATCATTCTAAGACAAAAATAAAATAAAAGAGATACACCTAGGAATAAGGGAGTTTAAGCATATAATTAAGCCATGTGTGTAAGTGTTTGAATTGCTAACTTATAATAACAATGATCTCGTTTTTAAGCTTAGTTTTGGGAACGTGAAACTTGAGGGTGATGAATCGTCACAACACCGAAGCCCTAATGTAAGTCCTTGATCTCTTTGCAAGCTATTTCCACCCTTTTGTTTACTTTAAAGTTTTAATTTCTCTTAGTACTTCCATTTTTGTTTAGTAGTATATTAATAAGGCCAAGGTTGACTGATTATGAGATAAGTGTAAATGTGCTTTGTCACTAAGCATTGCATTAGGGCATGGCAATGGTTAAGTGTAGGGGATTTGATAGGTGTGAAAACACCCATCCTTTTACCACTTATTTCTTGCTAAAACAAGACCAAAACACGTATTTAATATCATTTGTTTGGAATTATGCGTGGTTTTTGTGTTTATCGTGTTTTCAGAGTCAACCGGATGAATATTGAAGAAAACATGGGATTACATGGGTTTTATCGAGGAAAAAGACTCAAGACGAAGTCTACTGTCCAAGAGATGCAAAAGATTTGAAGTCATTGTGCCTATTTGAAGATTTATCGAAGAATAGAGCCAAAGACGGAAGACTCATATATGTCGAAGAACTCGAGTCTATTTAACAAAAGATTATAAGAAGAGTTGGAATTATTCATCGACACTTCTCAAATCCAAGTCGGAAACGTTTATTTGAAGAAGCGTGAAGACTAAAAAAAGAAAGAAGAAAAAGAAGCCCACACCAAAGCCCAATCAAAAGCCCACCACCACAAGACTTGCCTATAAATAGGACTTTACTTCACAAATTTGCACACTTAGTTTTTTAGGTAGTTTGTAGTTTTATTCATTTCTCTCTAGTTTAGAGAGAGAAAGTTCTAAAACTTTCTCTCACTAGATTTCATCTTTTTTCTATTTCAAGATCAAAACTTTGTATTATTTTTCATTAATCAAGTTCAAGTTTTTAGCTTTTAATCTTTAATCTCATCCTTCCTTTCTTTGATTTGATTGATTTTGGTACAAATCTCGTATGATCTGTGTTGTTCATCAATGATTTTGTGCTTAAAAAGTTAATCTTTTGATGTTTCCTAAGTTTCTACACAAATAAGCTTTGAGATCCTTGTGCTTATTGGCTTATTTGTTAGTTTTGCTTATTTACCTTTTATAAGTTTTCTTAAAAAGTTAATCTTTTTATTATTTGATTCATAAGTTTGCTTGTTTAAAGTTAGAAAAGTTGTTCCTAGTGCTTATTTGATCAGCTTATTGTTGGATTCGAGCTAGTTTTGGAGGAGCTTATTCAATAGCTTATTCCCTAGCCCAAGTTTCGGATCAACATTATTTTCGGAAAGGGCAAAGCCCTTTTCCGACGTGCACATTCCGACCAGGTACCCCCTTCTTTCCGATCACCCGATCGGAAAAGGGTTTCAGTTTTTCCGATTAGTACCCATTGTCATCATTCCGATTGTCTTTGTTTTTTATTATTCCGATTGGTAAGTTTCCTCGCATTCCGATTGAGGCCCATTTTCATTATTCCGATTGGCATGATTCGCAAGTATTCCGATTGATCCTCTTAGTACATTATTCCGATTTGCCAACTCCTCAACATTCCGATCAAAGTGATCGGAATATATTCCGATTGGTGCATTTTTTCCTTATTCCGATTTAGCTTATTTTGCTATACTCCGATCTTACTTTCTTTTAGTACTTTTCAACTAAGTTCATATTTTTACAAAGTTTTCCAAGAGTTAGTTTTTATTGAGTGTCCATTTATTTTTCTAGTATAATTTTAAAAGTTTTCAAACATTTATTTTTAAACTCGTTTTTCACTTTAATCATTTAAAGCTTTAAGTTTACTCTTCGACACTTAATTACTTGTTATTAGTTTAAAATAGATAAACAAACCAACCCCTTTTTATTAACCAAGAACAAATCATTCCACTTAGAGCCGAGATCAATTCGAGAGGATATCGAGAGAATTTAGAACCCACATAGCAAAAACCTAGTATCAAATGGAGCCGCTGCCGGGGATCGAACCCGGGTCACCCGCGTGACAGGCGGGAATACTTACCACTATACTACAACAACAATAAAAAACCAAAAATCATAGTATCAAATGGCGAATCTAATTATTTTTTTTGGCTAAGTGGGTTCTAAATTCCACATTGATACTATGATTAATTACTTTGATACTATGATTAATTACTAGAACGATAATTACTTTTTCTTTTAATTAAACCTAGTATCAAATGGGCAAAATCATAATTAGGTTCTAAATAAAACCTATGGAATCATCTCCCCGGCAGCGGCGCCATTTTAATGTCTGTTTTTAGTAAATCGTTTTTCTCTCGAGTCGTGTCGAATTGATTTCCAATTTTATCGTTAAAACTTAATTGTTTTTGGTTAATAAAATGTTGATTGGTATGTATTTCTATTTGGAAAATAAAACACGTAAAAATGATAAAAATAATATTAAGAATACGTAAAGACTTACTAATCTAAAACAAATTGCAAATGCCGCAATTAAATGCACGAAATATAAAAATCTAAAAATACAAATTTATTCTACTAATATAAAATACAAATAACAAAATTTAAAACTAAATCTATTTTTTTTTTAAAAGCAAAAATACAATTTTTAAAACTAATAATGAAATTTAAAATGAAATCTAAAATGACTTATAAAACGTAAACTAATTTTATTCAAATACAATATCAAATGTCCCAAGAAGAATTACCAAGACCCAACATAAACAGTAGCTACTACGGTTTAAAAAAACAATAAAAAGGACTAAAACCACAACTGACTAACATCGTCAACCGACTAAAGTGATTGGACTGTAACTGTAACAAAGATACAGAATGAAGGGCTAAAACTGAACTTATGCTAAACTTAGATTAAAAATAAACGCTTACTAACTGATATCTATTTCTAGTTCAAATTTGATATCATAGCTTTTACTCCTACTCAATTTTCTAATAAAGAATCTTTATCCTACTTTTAATCTTTTTTTAATACCACTATCCCAACTCAGTTTTAATCTTTTTAATTCTACTATCTATTCCACTAACTGATACTATATACTTTTTTTAGAAATGTTCTACAGCTTGGTATACTTCAAATCCTACTAAATGGAGCTTGTTCTATATCTTTTTACTAATGATTTAATAAGCCCTATTGAGAGTTACTTATAAATAACTAAAGCTTATAGTGCAAGCTTTATAAAACACCCAAATACTTGATATAAACGCTATTGTGCAAAGAGAAATCTGCCTACTAGCCTAGCCTATCAGTACCATAAAATGAACCACATCATTTATGTGCTATTTATCCCTTCGACCCTTACTGCTAACAAGTTGACTTGACACTTGTTTTTAAAAGTCACTAAACAAAAACATATAAAAGTCCACGAATCACAGCTATGAGAATTATACTAAATCGGCTTATACCAAAAACTCATTAACAGGTAGTATGCAAAAGCTAAGAAGGAAAATTACATGAATCTAAACTTGAACTGAAAACAGTTATTAAACACAATGCAAGTAGGCAATTCAAGCAGGTAGTAATCGAAAGTTACACTACAAACATTAGACAAGTAGATTACACTAATTATGCAGAAAGTTAAAGAGGAAACTATCCTGCACCCGAAGCCAGCCGCTGTCGTCGAGAGCTATCTACTGAACCGCAGCAAACTAATCTCGAACTGAACCACTACTCGAACTGCCTTTTCCCTAAGCTAAACTGACTCCAGGCCAGTCCGCTGACGTAGAAAGCTAACTGCTATTGCTGAACTGAATCGAGCTAAAACTACAAGCTATCGAAATGCGACTACAATCCGTTCGAACCAAACCACTTACCAAGAACTCACGAACAGCAGCGACTTAAAATTAACGGAAACGAAATCGATATCGAAACTAAAAAACCGAAACATCGAAAGGACAGAACATGTATGTAACAAATTCAACATCTACAGTAATCAGATAATGACAGAAACAAATAGAAATTTATTCAACAATACTGAGACCACTAACCAACTGCTATCGGAATCATAATTCAAAAAACTATATCAAAATCTCTAATCAATGATATTCTCGAATTAAAAATCTTAACAATACTTTCAACAAATCTCTTAACCGATTACTTGCATTAATCAAAAGATGTCGTGAACAGTAACCACTAACCAAAAATTAGCGTGAACAGTAAACTTCATCAAACAACTATAAAGCATGAACAGTTAATCACTACGATGGGACAGAAAGCGAACAAAAGCTTGTTGAACTTTAACCGAAACTAACCGAAACTGATTTCTAAGCTGCTGAATTATAAGCTAATACGATTAATGTAAACTATTCGAGTGAACTGTAATATCCCTAAGCTAAAATCTGATACGAATAGAAAGTAGCAGAAATCGAAACAACCGTAAGTTAAAATCTACAACCGAATCAAGAATCAAATTTAACTTTCTACTACTATCTTCGAATCAACAAATAACCATCAACTACAATCTCAAATCGCAAACATCAATAACCAAAGTAACCGAATAACCAGTTACGAATCAAATCATCATACCTGCTATAACCGAAATCAGTAGCTATCACTAAATTATAAAACCAAGCATAAATCAAATGAAACACAAATCCATAAAGAAACCGAGGAACACGAGTTCATTAAGAATAACCAAATTCAAAGTTTTAAACAATAAGAAGCTGTGAATTTTAATTAAATTTGAGAATTAAACTAATCTACTATTACTCCTCAAACCTAAGAAAGAAAAAGAGAAAACTGATATATGAAAAAGGTTAAAAATAAGATGCGTATATTGTAAGCTACATTTTTTTTTCTCCCAGATCCGATCTATATATTTGTTTTTGTCTTCAAAATCGGGCTTTCTTTCTTTTCCATTTGGGCCAGCAGACTTTTAATAACAAGCCCATCAGATTCGGGCTGTGGTGATAAAAAGGGCCAGCAGCTTATAAAGGGCTAGTGACATATTATTGAGTCGGTCCGACCCATATAAATGTAGTCGGGTCGGCTCAATAAAATATGAAGGCACCATTGGACTCGATTTTCTGTGCTCTTTCCATTTCTCGTGTCCGTTTTGACTCTTTGGCTTCGATTCTTGTGATTTCTTTGATATATGTACCTGCACACGCACAAACAACAAAACAAGCATATATGTGGCAATATTGATGATTATTTATCTGTTTTTAGCACATTTTACGAGGAAATATGATGTGTAATTAGAGTCACATCACACCCCCCTACTAAACCATTGCCGTGTCCTCACGCAATGCTAGAATAAAGTATAAAGCAACTCCGTTTTTCATTTATTAAAAGCATTTATTCATTTTATTAATATTATATGTGTAAATGACATAATGTATCGCTTTCATTATTCCAAAATAACTTTTAGGATCACAAAATTCAAATAGATTCATCGTCCTCGACTTTTCACTCTTTCCATGCCAAGCTCAAAAACAAGATCATTGCTAACAATAAGTTCTAGTGTTAAGACTACTTATATAAGACATTTGTGTAGAACTCCTTCTCCATTATTCCTAAGTTGTATCTCTAGATTTTAAGGATTGTCATTCACCCGTAGGCTTATTTGACTTATTTAATAATTATTAGTCCAAAAATGAAGGCAAAACGGTGTAAACCCGACACTTAGAACCTAACCTCATCCTCAAAAACCGTTGTCACTAAAGAAAGCCCACATCAAGGATAATTTAACACGATTTAGGGAATCTCTTGTATTGACGACCTCGACATCTCAACTACGAGACCAGAAGCGGAAGTCTAAGATCATCCCGGACCCAAAATTTGGCTTATTTATAACAAAAACTTTATTTATATACATACATAAAAAATGATAATCCTTGGTCTTTTATTAGTCCTTAGAATCTAGAACCCCCCCACCGTCAAGTAGCCGTCGGAGTAGGCAACCTTCGGACTTTTTATTACGACCTTGGATAATATTCCTCCACCTTAGGATCTAGAACCCCCTCGCTGTCAAGTCGGCATCGAAGTAGGCGACCTTTATCGGTTTTGGATTGTATACTTATACTTTTGGCATTTTTTTTGCCTTATTCACAATACTTTAGCACATTTGTGCTTTATTTATTTTTTTATACATATAGTATGCCAAATTTCGAAATCCCGTGGTCTGAATACCTCCTACTTAGTGGTTATGAGCCACCTTAGTCGGAAGTCCACGACGCTGACACCCTCAATGTGGAATGATTTTAGAACCTACTTAATCATACTATGATTAATTACTTTGGTGAGGACATCTCTCAGGAGATGATTCCATCCCTCACCACGTTCCCCATGAACTAATTTTGGGTCGAGTCAGGCTCGTGACTCGGTTATCAAAAACAAGCGCTCCTCGGGAGGCAACCCGAGTATCTATCCTTTTATGTTTTTACCTCCTAAGTGTAGGGGGACCTGTATAGGTGTTTGTTTTTGTGTGGTGATGTGATTACAGGGATGAATGCACTCTTTTAACCTTTGAAGAATCGTGCTCCCGTGTTATGCGAAATCCGGTTCTATCTCTCCACTATCGTGATTCAATTTTCTTCATACTCACATTTGAAATTGATCACTTTAGTCGTCTCTTCCTTAGCGTGATTTAAACAACGTGCACAATGTCATAAGTGTAGGGGAAACTTTTTCCACATGCTTAAACATTGAGGACAATGTTTATCTTAAGTGTAGGGGGGACTTCTATCGAAGTTTTAAGTGGACTTTTCCATGAAAATGCCTTCATTTAACCGGAAAATCAACTTTTTCAACATTTTTCAAATTTTTAATTAACTTTGGCCATATAGTCGTAAATTTTTAAATTTTTCTCGTTGCTTTCATATGTATATATCCCGCAATAAAGTCAAAAATATTAATAAAGTGGTGTAGCTAGTTTAGAAATCTTTGACATATTAGGCCTGCGATTATTTTGACTCAACCCGAATAGACTTATCCAAGTTTATTCTAGCTAGTATCCTTAACCATGTAGACCTTAATTGGTTTGTTAGGCTAAGTATCCACGAGTCTCATTACTTGAGATTTTAAATTGTGGAGAACGAGAAATGATAGAGTCAATTATAAGTCGGTATTCTTGCGCAAGCTCACTTGGTGTAATTATTTGCCTATTCTCCCATCACTTGCTAATAATTTATCTGCAATAAGTAAGGTCGTACGATTTGAAAAGTTACTTAGCTTCTAGCCCAAGATCGTTTAAAAGTTGCTCGGTAATGATAAGAGTTCATAGCCAAGGCATAACTTATGAAGCGGGGCGCAAAGATTGGTGAGTCCGAAAAGGCCCTAACAAGGCATGAGGATTCAATTTTATTGCTGAAGATCAAAAGTGATGTGAAAAGCATTATTCCCTAAATCAATATGAAGGATCAAGACTCACGACGAAAAGCAATCAACTCCCATAAAGATCATGGACAAGTCTATCCGAAAAGACCCTAACAAGGTATGAGGATAAATAGATCCAAGTCCGAAAAGGAGGCGGATCGTTGTATCTCAAAATCCCAATTAGAGATTGAAGAAATAATCATGAAGTCGTGGTCAACAAAGTTGGAGTACCCCTCAAAAGTCTCCAAAGTGAAGAAACTCTATTAACGATGAGAAGACCATTATCTCAAGAACGTCTCTCAAGATATGAAGTATGAAGTACATGCCAAATATCGGCCCGAGAAAGGTCTCAAATCGTGAACCGAGTTATGCCAAGATATGAACTTTTTGATATCCCGAGAAGCAGTTTTAAGAGATTTTGTCCTTTAGCTAACTATTGATCAAATCGTCCTACTTTGCTTTCAGCCTAAATAAACTATCGAAATAAGTCCAAAAAGGCATCTTCATGATCATTCTAAGACAAAAATAAAATATAAGAGATACACCTAGGAATAAGGGCGTTTAAGCATTTAATTAAGCCATGTGTGTAAGTGTTTGATTTGCTAACTTATAATAACAATGATCTCGTTTTTGAGCTTAGTTTGGGGAACGTGAAACTTGAGGGTGATAAATCTTCGCAGCACCGAAGCCCTAATGTAAGTCCTTGATCTCTTTGCAAGTTATTTCCATTCTTTTGTTTACTTTAAAGTTTTAATTTCTCTTAGTACTTTCATTTTTGTTTAGTAGTATATTAATAAGGCCAAGGTTGATTGATTATGAGAAAAGTGTAAATGTGCTTTGTCGCTAAGCATTGCATGAGGGCATGGCAATGGTTAAGTGTAGGGGATTTGATAGGTGTGAAAACACCCATCCTTTTACCACTTATTTTTGGCTAAAACAAGACCAAAACGCGTATTTAATATCATTTGTTTGGAAATATGCGTGGTTTTTGTGTTTATTGTGTTTTCAGAGTCAAGCGGATGAATATTGAAGAAAACATGGGATTGCACGGGTTTTATCGAGGAAAAAGACTCAAGAAGAAGTCTACTGTCCAGGAGATGCAAAAGATTTGAAGTCATTGTGCCTATTTGAAGATTTATCGAAGAATAGAGCCAAAGATGGAAGATTCATATATGTCGAAGAACTCGAGTCTATTAAACAAAAGATTATAAGACGAGTTGGAATTATTCACCGACACTTCTCAAATCCAAGTCGGAAACGTTTATTTAAAGAAGCGTGAAGACTAAAGAAGAAAGAAGAAAAAGAAGCCCAAACCAAAGCCCAATCACAAGCCCACCACCACAAGACTTGCCTATATATATGGTTCTACTTCACAAAAATGGGACACTTAGTCTTTTTAGGTAGTTTTTAGTTTTTTCATTCTCTCTAGTTTTAGAGAGAGAAAGTTCTAAACTTTATCTCACTAGATTTCATCTTTTTCTATTTCAAGATCAAAAACTTTGTATTATTTTTCATTAATCAAGTTCAAGTTTTTAGCTTTTAATCTTTAATCTCATCCTTCCTTTCTTTGATTTTGATTGATTTTGGTACAAATCTCGTATGATCCGTGTTGTTCATCAATGATTTGTGCTTAAAAAGTTTATTTCTTTTTATGTTTCCTTAAGTTTATATACGAATAAGCTTTTAGATCCTTGTTCTTATTGGCTTATTTGTTGATTTAGCTTATTTACTTTTTAAAGTTTTTATAAAAAGTTCATCTTTTTATCCTTTGATTTAAGTTTTTGCTTATTTGAAGCTTAGATAAAGTGTTCTTAGTGCTTATTTGATCAGCTTATTGTTGGATCCGAGCTAGTTTGGTGATTGGCTTATTCATAGCTTATTCACTTTGCTTAAATTTAGGATCAAAGGGATTTCGGAAAGGGCAAAACCCCTTTCCGATCGGGTATTCCGACCAGGCACCATCCCTTCTTTCCGATCGTATGATCGGAAAAGGGTTTAGTAGATTCCGATTGTTGCATTGTTTTAACATATTCCGATTGCAGCAAGCTTTTCAGTTTTTCCGATTTGCCCTATTTAGCAAATTCCGATTGTCTTTGTTTTTTATTATTCCGATTGGTAAGTTTCCCCATATTCCGATTGCACCTCTTTTTAAACATTCTGATTGAGACTAATTGTCAGTATTCCGATTACCATTCTCCTTCACATTCCGATCACTTGATCGGAATACATTTCGATTTCCCTATTTTGTGATATTTCGATCTAAGCTATTTTGCTTTGTTCCGTTCTTACTTTCTTTTAGTACTTTCCGACTAAGTTCTTTTTTTTACTAAGTTTTCGAAGTGTTAGTTTTCTTTGAATGCTCATTTATTTTTCTAATAAAATCTTTAAGTTTCCAAGCATTTACTTCAAACTCGTCTTTTTAGTTTAATCATTTAAGGTTTTAATTTTACTCTTTGACACTTAATTTCTTGTCATTAGTTTAAAATAGATAAACAAACCATCACCTTTTTATTAACCAAGAACAAATCATTCCACTTAGAACCGAGATCAATTCGAGGAGATACCGAGAAACGAACTTTCAACTAGAAAAATCATGTATTAATCGGAATCATAGTATCAAAAATCATAGTATCAAAAATCATAGTATCAAATGTGGAAAGACAATCGGAATGATGACAATGGGTACTAATCGGAAAAACTGAAACCCTTTTCCGATCGGGTGATCGGAAAGAAGGGGGTACCTGGGCGGAATGTGCACGTCGGAAAAGGGCTTTGCCCTTTCCGAAAATAATGTTGATCCGAAACTTGGGCTAGGGAATAAGCTATTGAATAAGCTCCTCCAAAACTAGCTCGAATCCAACAATAAGCTGATCAAATAAGCACTAGGAACAACTTTTCTAACTTTAAACAAGCAAACTTATGAATCAAATAATAAAAAGATTAACTTTTTAAGAAAACTTATAAAAGGTAAATAAGCAAAACTAAAAAATAAGCCAATAAGCACAAGGATCTCAAAGCTTATTTGTGTAGAAACTTAGGAAACATCAAAAGATTAACTTTTTAAGCACAAAATCATTGATGAACAACACAGATCATACGAGATTTGTACCAAAATCAATCAAATCAAAGAAAGGAAGGATGAGATTAAAGATTAAAAGCTAAAAACTTGAACTTGATTAATGAAAAATAATACAAAGTTTTGATCTTGAAATAGAAAAAAGATGAAATATAGTGAGAGAAAGTTTTAGAACTTTCTCTCTCTAAACTAGAGAGAAATGAAGAAAAGTACAAACTACCTAAAAAACTAAGTGTGCAAATTTGTGAAGTAAAGTCCTATTTATAGGCAAGTCTTGTGGTGGTGGGCTTTTGATTGGTCTTTGGTGTGGGCTTCTTTTTCTTCTTTCTTTTTTTTTTAGTCTTCACGCTTCTTCAAATAAACGTTTCCGACTGGGATTTGAGAAGTGTCGGTGAATAATTCCAACTCGTCTTATAATCTTTTGTTAAATAGACTCGAGTTCTTCGACATATATGAATCTTCCGTCTTTGGCTCTATTCTTCGATAAATCTTCAAATAGGCACAATGACTTCAAATCTTTTGCATCTCTTGGACAGTAGACTTCGTCTTGAGTCTTTTTCCTCAATAAAACCCATGTAATCCCATGTTTTCTTCAATATTCATCCGGTTGACTCTGAAAACACAATAAACACAAAAACCACGCATAATCCAAACAAATGATATTAAATACGTGTTTTGGTCTTGTTTTAGCCAGAAATAAGTGGTAAAAGGATGGGTGTTTTCACACCTATCAAATCCCCTACACTTAACCATTGCCATGCCCTCATGCAATGCTTAGTGACAAAGCACATTTACACTTATCTCATAATCAATCAACCTTGGCCTTATTAATATACTACTAAACAAAAATGAAAGTACTAAGAGAAATTAAAACTTTAAAGTAAACAAAAGGGTAGAAATAGCTTGCAAAGAGATCAAGGACTTACATTAGGGCTTCGGTGTTGCGACGATTCATCATCCTCAAGTTTCACGTTCCCCAAACTAAGCTTAAAAACGAGATCATTGTTATTATAAGTTAGCAATTCAAACACTTACACACATGGCTTAAATATATGCTTAAACTCCCTTATTCCTAGGTGTATTTCTTATATTTTATTTTTGTCTTAGAATGATCATGAAGATGCATTTTTGGACTTATTTCGATAGTTATTTAGGCTGAAAGCAAAGTAGGACGATTTGATCAATAGTTAGCTAAAGGACAAAATCTCTTAAAACTGCTTCTCGGGATATCAAAAAGTTCATATCTTGGCATAACTTGGTTCACGATTTGAGACCTTTCTCGGGCCGATATTTGGCATGTACTTCATACTTCATATCTTGAGAGACGTTCTTGAGATAATGGTCTTCTCATCGTTAATAGAGTTTCTTCACTTGGAGACTTTTGAGGGGTACTCCAACTTTGTTGACCACGACTTCATGATTATTTCTTCAATCTCTAATTGGGATTTTGAGATACAACGATCCGCCTCCTTTTCGGACTTGGATCTATTTATCCTCATACCTTGTTAGGGTCTTTTCGGATAGACTTCTCCATGATCTTTATGGGAGTTGATTGCTTTTCGTCGTGAGTCTTGATCCTTCATATTGATTTTGGGAATAATGCTTTTCACATCACTTTGGATCTTCAGCAATAAAATTGAATCCTCATGCCTTGTTAGGGCCTTTTCGGACTCGCCAATCTTCGCGCCCCGCTTCATAAGTTATGCCTTGGCTATGAACTCTTATCATTACCGAGCAACTTTTAAACGATCTTGGGCTAGAAGCTAAGTAACTTTTCAAATCGTACGACCTTACTTATTACAGATAAATTATTAGCAAGTGATGGGAGAATAGGCAAATTATTACACCAAGTGAGCTTGCGCAAGAATACCGACTTATAATTGACTCTATCATTTCTCGTTCTCCACAATTTAAAATCTCAAGTAATGAGACTCGTGGATACTTAGCCTAATAAACCAATTAAGGTCTACATGGTTAAGGATACTAGCTAGAATAAACTTAGATAAGTCTATTCGGGTTGAGTCAAAATAATCGCAACGGGCCTAATATGTCAAAGACTTCTAAACTAGCTAAACCACTTTATTAATATTTTTGACTTTATTGCGGGATATATACATATGAAAGCAAAGATAAAAATTTAAAATTTACGACTAAATGGCCAAGGTTTAAAAATCTGAAAAATGTTGAAAAAGATGATTTTCCGGTTAAATGAAGGCATTTTCATGGAAAAGTCCACTTAAAACTTCGATAGAAGTCCCCCCTACACTTAAGATAAACATTGTCCTCAATGTTTAAGCATGTGGGAAAAGTCTCCCCTACACTTATGACATTGTGCACGTTGGTTAAATCAATTTAAGGAAGAGATGACTAAAGTGATCAATTTCAAATGTGAGTATGAAGAAAATTGAATCACGATAGTTGAGAGATAGAACCGGATTTCGGATAACACGGGAGCACGGTTCTTCAAAGGTTCCAAAAGTGCACTTATCCCTGTAATCACATCACCACACAAATACAAACACCTATACAGGTCCCCTACACTTAGGAGGTTAAAACATAAAAGGATAGATACTCGGGCTGCCTCCCGAGGAGCGCTTGTTTTTTATAACCGAGTCACGAGCCTGACTCGACCCAAAATTAGTTCATGGGGAACGTGGTGAGGGATGGAATCATCTCCTGAGAGATGTCCTCACCAAAGTACAGCTTCAGACGCTGGCCATTCACCTTGAAATTGGGCCCATTTGGCTGAGAAAGCTCAATGGTCCCATATGGAAAGACTTTGGCGACGGTGAATGGACCAGACCAGCGGCTCTTCAACTTGCCAGAGAAGATCTTCAACCGAGATTTAAAAAGTAAGACTTGATCACCAAAATGGAACTCTCGGTTCTTGATTTTTGCGTCATGAAGGATCTTCGTCTTCTCCTTGTAGATCAGCGAGTTCTCATAAGCTTCATTCCTCAGTTCGTTGAGCTTGTTGAGTTGACTCTTGCGATGATCACTGGCTTTGTTGATGTCGAGGTTCGCCCACTTCAAGGCCCAGTGCGCCTTATGTTCCAGTTCGATGAGAAGGTGGCATGCTTTCCCGTACACAAGACGATACGGTGTACAACCGATCGGGGTCTTATAAGCAGTACGGAAAGCCCACAGAGCATCATCTAACTTATCGGCCCACGCGGCATGATGCTCTCCCACAGTACGCTCCAAAATTCGCTTCAATCCACGGTTGGATATCTCGGCTTGCCCATTGGTTTGGGGATGGTAGGCGGTGGAAAGACGGTGATTGACACCATACTTAGCCACAATCGGAATTACTTTTTCATTTAGAACTTAGTTATGATTAATTACTTTTTCATTTATTTTTCACGGTTGGATAACATTTAATACAAGGCTTTTGCCTAGTATAAAAATTATCGTTCTAGTGTTCTAATCGAATTGAAAAACTTGTGTTTAATGTGTGACTCAGTTTTATTTTGGTGGAACAAAAAGGTTGTCGTTGTAGTATATGAAATTGTGCAAAACAATTAAAGTAAAAGTGCGTTAAAATAAAAGTGCGTGAAAATTAAAAGGCGTGAAAATAAATCTAAATCTAATTAAAAGAAATGTGCGATATTTAAAAACGTGACGGAAAGTAAATTAATTAAATGACTTAAAATTAAAGCGTGACGGAAATTAAAATTAGACAAGTGTTAAAACATAAACTAAAAATTAAACAAGTCAAATTAGTAAAATAAATCCAATCGGAATGTATTCAACCCTGATCGGAATAATAGATGGTCTGGTCGGAGTAACTGTCACCTTCCCAATCGGAATATCCAACTTACCCTAAATCGGAATGAAACTTACCTTTGGTCGGAATGTGAGTTGACCCTGGTCGGAATGCTGATCGGAACCCAATGATCGGGATAACTGTCACTTACCTGATCGGAAAACCAAACTAGCACCTCAATCGGAATGTTTAATAGACCACCAATCGGAATCTTGTCACTAGTACCAATCGGAATGTCCAGGAATCAAACTGATCGGAATACCAAAGCCCCCTCAATCGGAATGTGTAGTGAGGTCCAGATCGGAATGATAACCAAAAGCCCAGATCGGAATACCACAAACACCCCCAATCGGAATGTTTAACCCTTTTCCGACCAAGCCAAGAAGCTATGGTCGGAATATATAAACCCTTTTCCGATTTACCCCAATCGGAATACGGCAGAAAATTCGAAGTTGCGATCGGATCTATTCATTAAAAAGAATCGATTCAATACATTTATTATGTACCTATGGGTGTTATGTTGGATTTGAATCAGATTTTGGATCCCTCTATTCTCTTGCCATATTCCAAAATGAAATCAAAATATCAAACGAATCCAAGACAAAAAAATTCGGAGGACTCTTCTGACCAAACAAAAAATATGTAATTGTCAGCAAAATTGTTTACTTTTTTAATCCAAGAAGTTTTTCTTACTTTATACACAATACATAGGTCATCGATTCAGCATTGGCTAAAAAAAGTACAAAATAAGCTAGAAATATAAGCTATGATTCTAATAAGCACAAGTCTAATTTTCTAAGGTAAAACGTATGGAAATAAGCTACTAAACAGAAATTTAACAACTTTTAAGACGTGAAATGAATAAGCTTTACGTAAAACAACTTTTTATATAAAAATAACTTTTATAAAAACTGTATAAACTTGAAAATAAACAAAATAAGCTATGAAAATAAATGATTTAAAACAAATGAAAACATAAAAATGTAATCCTTAAACAAGTAAACAAGATAAAAAGCATATAAATCAAAGATTAAAGAAAGGTAGAAGGAGATCAACAAGATAAAGTAAAGGTGCGAGAAATTAAAGAAACACTTACTTGAAATTAAAGGTATTAAAGGTGCAAGACAAGTAATTAAATGTGCAAGTAAATAAAGGTGCATAAAAGTAAAGGTGGAAGAAATAATTGTCACGATTAGTCAACAAGAACAAATGAATGAAAATGGGAAGTATTTATAGGTGATTAGGGGGATGGTTAGAGGAAGCTTCCTCCCCTCCTTCCTTTCTTCTTAATTGCGCCCTTAAGTCCTTCCTTCTTAATCTTTTTGTTAATCTTGGAATTTGATGACTTGTGGCTCGGGATTTCTTTGGACTCATCTTTTAATTCTTCGACAAATAAGACTTGAGTTCCTCGGCTTTAAGTAAACTTCCGTCTTTTGACTTTTTCTTCGATAAATCTTCAGAATTGGTCTTGGACTTCCGTTCTTTTTGCACTCTTGACTTCTTGACTTCGTCTTTCATCTTTTTCTCCAATAAAAGTCCGTAAATGCCCGTGAATTCCCGTGTTTTCTCCATTTTTCACCTTTTCGTCCTAAATCACAACAAAAACACAAACCACGCATAATTCTGACATAAAAGACATAAAATACACGTTTTAGTCCGGTTATTATAGTAATTAAGTGGTAGAAAAGATGTGTGTTTACACACATATCAATGGGTTCTAAGAAATAAAAGAAATGAGAGAGGAATTATGATTAGAAACAAGGCAAGACTGGTTGCTCAAGGCTATACACAAGAAGAAGACATTGACTATGAAGAGGTTTTTGCACCTGTTGCTAGGATAGAAGCAATAAGGATTTTCCTAGCCTATGCTTCTAGTATGGGTTTCATAGTCTACCAGATGAATGTCAAAAGTGTTTTCTTGTATGGAACAATTCAAGAAGAGGTATATGTTATACAGCCTCCTGGTTTTGAAGATTCAGAGCATCCAGACAAGGTTTATAGAGTTAAAAAGGCAATGTATGGCCTTCATCAGACCCCTAGAGCTTGGTATGGTACTCTTTCCACATACTTGTGGAAAATGCTTTCAAAAGGGGCACCATAGATCAAAATTTGTTCACAAAATAGGAAGGGGAAGGATTTTCTTCTTGTACAGGTCTATGTTGATGATATCATCTTTGGTTCTTCTAACCAAAGGATGAGTGACGATTTATTTAAACTGATGACATACGAGTTTCAAATGAGTGATATGGGAGAGATGAACTTCTTTTTTGGGTTACAAGTTCAACAGAAAGAAGTTGGTATCTTTATCTCTCAAGACAAATATGTAGCAACAAATTTGAACATTTTTTGCTTTTCACCTCATGAGAAACGGGCTAGCACACCAATGGATAGAGAACATCCATGGGGAAAGATTGGAGATGGAAAAGATGAAGATGTCAGGCATTATAGGTCAATGATTGGTTCATTGATGTATCTTACTGCCTCTAGACCTGACATCATGTTTGTTGCGTGTACAAGTGCACGTCATCAAGTGACTCCCAAAGAATGTCATATTCATGCTATCAAAAGGATCTTTAGATATCTTAGGTGTCATCCTACTTTAGGATTATGTTACCTTATCTCCATTGGAGCTTATGGGATACTCAGACAGTGATTATGGAGGTGATAACAATGATAGGAAATCCACAACTGGTGGATATCAATTTCTTGGGATCAGACTCATTTCTTGGCAATGCAAGAAACAAACAGTGGTGGCCAATTCAACAACTAAGGTTGAGTATGTAGCTGCTGCTGCATGTTGTGGGCAAGTGCTATGGATTCAAAATCAGCTTTTGGATTATAGGTACAATTTTATGCATACTAAGATTTTTGTGGATAATAACAGTACACTTTTCATAATTAAAAATCATGTACATCATTCTAAAACTAAACACATAGAAATTAGGCATCATTTTATACGGGATTATTTTGAAAAAGGTTTAATACATCTAGATAGAATAGACATAGAAGATAATGTGGCTGATCTTTTGACTCAACCTTTTGATGTTGGGAGGTTCCAGTACTTGGTAACAAGTATTGGAATGAAATCCATAAAATATGTGTTTTTGAGTTTATTGTATATATGTAAAGGATATGCATTGTTATTATTTCATGTAAATGTGTTAGATTTTCCACTATATTTTCTAACCGCTAACAAAGGCATTCTATCCGCTGACAAGTGGAAAGTAGCCGCTGACAGCCTATGTTAGTTTTTGTGGTTTTTCATCTAATCATGCAGGCAGGTTGAGCGTTATGCAATAGGATACAGAGTTGCTTATGGACTTCAAAGCTTTGACAAATATTTATTTATGATGGTTGGAATGTTTACATTCCTATCTTGAAATAAAAATTTGTCATATATATCTCTTTTGCAACCTGTGTAAGTTTAAGGGGAGGTTTTGGAAACCTTTAGGTCTTTGGGTACTCTTAGAGTGCTCATATCACAATTTCTAGATTGTGTCCACTGGTGAGTAAAGGTTAGGAATAATGAAGACTTTTCTTTTTAAGAATTGTCGGAATTTCTAAACCTTGAGGCACTATAGCATGCAAAATTGATATAACTGTGCATGTTGCCAAGACTGTTTTACCTAGAATTGGGATTGGTCGGTTGGGAGACTTAGTGTAAATAAAAATGGGCTTACCTGGGAGTTACAAAGTGTTTATATGAGATAACTTCACTCCAAAAGACTTACTTTAGCAAGGTTCACTTGAGTACAATTATGTCTATCTTGCTTATACAAGTGTGTATAATTGGAAAGAGAATGCTAATTTCAGTCTGTGTCAGAGGAAGAGTTATCTTCATTAGGGTAAACCTCTTTGTTAAGGTCTTTTTATTTTATTACTTTTAATTTTTGGCCGTTGACACATAAGTGGTTTAGACGCTGACAAGCACATTTTCAAACCCTAACATGGCAAATTTTACACGCTGAGAAATATAGCCGTTACCCGCTGACACTCATATTTTGACCGTTGAAGAATGTTGGGTCCCACCTAGTTGTTTATTTTGCGATATTTTGGGCCGTAATTTTATGGGATTTGGTAATTTCTTTTAAAGCTAAGTGATAAGTTATTATTTTTCAAGTTTATAATCATTACTTTTTGAATAACTTACCTCTTTTTCAACCAACAGTAACCTAGCTTACCTCCAATATATATGGCTCATTTTGTTTAAACAGGGTAACTTGCTTGTTTGTCTAACTTTCTCCATAACCAAAATTCTCCATTTTCCTTCATCTTAAAGATTTTCACAATAGTTTTCATGGCTCCATTTTTTAAACCTGCTGGTGCTACATTGGGATTCAGGGATCAACACAATATGATTGCTTATCTTGAGGTTGATCCTGATCATCATCCCCAATATACTCGAATGATTGAGTATCTCTTGGCTTCCAACCTAAGGTATGCTTTGACTCATGCTCCACTCATTCCTATCACACACATCAAGCAGTTTAGAACACTTCAAGTTCTGAAATAGTTGATGGAGTGATTACATTATCTGGGACTGTTCATGGGACCAAATGGGTGGTCACTGAAGCACTTATTCATCAAGCTTTACAGCTTGATGATGTTGATGGTGTGAATACCCTTCCTAATGATCAGTTAGAGGAAGGACTTCGAGGGTTGGGGTATGATTTGCCCCCTGAAAGGAATATAAACAAGTATTCAAAACAAGAATTTCCCCCAGCCTGGAAGTTCTTAATACATGTCCTCCTACAATGTCTTAGTCCCAAGTGTACATCCTTCAATGAAATCAATCGATCATTCGGTTGTATTCTTGTTTGTATGGCCACTGGGCAAAAATATAATTTTTCTCATATGATTTTTGAGGGCATGTTGCAAAACAAGGGTACCAAGATGACTATTGCTTACCCTAGGTTTTTACAAATGGTTTTTGAGCAACAATGTTATTGTAGTAGGGATCATGACAATTTTTATAAGATCCCTACTCAAAAATCAAAGATTTTTTTGTCTATGAACACTCAACCTTTCAGACCCTTACCTTTGACCCCTCCCATTATAGCAGTCATTAAAGCACCTCAAAACCCTCAACCACATCCTGAACCTGAACCTGAACAACCACCACCTTTTCCCCGCCGTGTTAAACACATGAACATTGACCCCCAGCTGTCAGCCGCTGATACTCGTGTTTCAGCGGTTGACACAGCCATTTCACCCGCTGTCACCTCACCACCCTATACACATGTTCACCAATCCACCTCCTCTTCTGAACCCTTTGATTTTAGACTGGAGAAAAGACAAAGGACTATTGGAGCCTTCTCCTCTAGTGGTCCTAGCCATGGATCTGAGAGAACTTTGCCTGATGAGTCTATATTGAGGAGTCAAATCCCAATTATGGAGGAGGGCAGTCTGCAACCACTTACAACTTTGGAATTGACGGCTATCTGCATAGGCTTGCAAAAGTCTAATGCAGAACTTGTATAAATAGTCACTGCACAAGGCCTTGAACTCACTCAGTTGAGGGAGAGGTTGGTTATTTTGGAAGTTGCTGGTTCAAGGAAAAGGAAAGCTATGGTGTTTTCCTCTGAACATGATTCTTACAAAGGGGAGGATGCACCTACTGAACCATTTACTGTGAGTGATAAGGGATCCCATGAAGGTTCGTATGGGACAAAGGAGGTAGCTGAGGCACTTACAGGGTTGAAATAACAAGCTACTACTCTTTTGGTAACCCCTATGAAGCAGTCTTTCACAGAGATGATGTTGTAAGCAATTGGACTTTCAGCCGCTGACAAAGGTACTTTGTACACTGACACAACCATTTCAGCCGCTGACAGGATTCCTAGTTTGACTGGTGTATCCCAACCACCTTTCATGATCAAGGAGCCTTCCACACAGGTAACACCTACTTTTCCCATTATTGATCCATTGGATAAGGGCAAAGCAGTTTTGGTAGAAGAGGATATTCCCAAGGATGCAACCCAGCAACAGGTTAATGTTATGCTTGCTCAACAGATTCATGAGCAAGAAAAGAAAGGACTTGGGAAAGGAGGTATTAAAGCTCAGATTCTCTCATCTGAATTGGATGGTGATGAGATTAATGGATCTGATGATGATGGAAGTTCACACAGCTCAAATATTGATATGAGCAATTTGGTGGACTTAGAAAAGTTAGAGTATGGGGAGGATGAGCTAGCAAGGGAAAATCTCAGGGAGTTAAAGAAGTAGGTATATTTTGATATTCCCCATGTGTCTACTATGTATTTCAGATGGGAAGAGGTCTGCACAAAAAATCCAGACATGACATTGGCAGAGCAGATTTGGGTTCTAGAGATTTTATTGAGAGTTCAAAGTGATTTCAAAGTCATATTGGAGCACAGGGCAAACAAAGTACTGTCCAAGAACAAGACAGCCAGGAGAGAGCTTTATTACATGCTCCTTAGGTTCCATCAAACAGGGTGGACTTACATAAAATTAAGGAAGCTTTCTTTTGAACAATTGGAGTATTATGCTTATCCTATTTGGGAGTATGTCTGTGAAGAAAATACATATAGAATGCTTTCTATGGAGAGACAGGAAGAACTAGAGGAAGAGCTAAAGATAAAAAAAAGGCATTGATTGTGCCTAAACTAGTGAAGAAAGGATTCAAGTTGAGATTTCCAGTACTTGATCAAGTGCATCCATCTGAAGCTACTTTGAAGAAGAATATGGTGCTTTCTTCATTGGTGGCCTCTGATTTAGCTGTTGTTGTACCTTTGGACTTCAAGAATCCAATTTTCAAATATGAAGAAGATTCTGTTGGATTTTGGGTGATCACTAGGGCTGGTGATAAGGTACACACTTTTACTTCCTTGGTTTTATTGTTTGCCAGCTTGGATAGAGAGGATGTAGAAACTCTTTGGAGTTTGATGAAGGAGACGTATGAGGCAGAAGCTCCTACATCTTTGAATGGAATAAAGATCTGGACAACATTTAAAAGGATGTTTGTTCATGATGCTGTTGATCCAATATGGTTGGATCTGGTTGATTTGAGTAGTTTGAAGTGGCATTTGTATTCAGCTACTGGTGTGTTTCATCTTAGTACTACAAAGTTTGTAGAGTACTTGTTGATAGATGAGAAGTATCCACTGTCACAAGAATTATTGAAGAAGTTGATCAGCATCAGGCTTGAAGTTGATTACACCAGTGATGTTAGCATGGACTTTATGAGGTTTATATATTCTCATATTAAGGAGTAGGTTTTATTTGTAAGAATCCTCTTTGTATTTTGTTTTTATTAAGAAACTTGAATCTTAGTATAAGTATCAAGTTTAGGGGAGGATTGTTGGGAATAAAATTAGCTAAGTCACTATGCCGCTGACAAAGGGATTTTGGACGCTGACAAGAGTAATCAGGGCGCTGACAGAATGAGCACTGACAAGACAAATCAAGGCGTTGACCAAGGAAATCCCAAGCACAAGATAACTGCTTACTCAACACGTTTTGTATATTTAGGAAAGATATGTTTTACATTGTATTCTCTATGTTTATCTTTTCCTAGAATAGTCGATAGGTTGATTATTGTTCAAGATTCCTTGTGTTATAAAAGGAGGTCTTAGGTTTCATTGTTTATACATGTTCTTAATACTTTCATTGTACCTCATTGATTATCAACTCAAGTGAAAGTTTGGTATATATTGTGTTTTGCTTTGTTCTTTGGTTTAAGTGTTAATTCCGCATAACACTTGGATTGTTATAAACACAAAGTTTCTCTACGTGTTATACTTGATTCAGTCTCGATAACACAAAGCTAAATCGATCTAAGTTTGAGATCAACAAATAATTCAAAAATAAAATTAAAATTAATTAAAACCCTTAGTGGGCCCTA
This sequence comes from Glebionis coronaria, assembly GCA_025667525.1. Taxonomy (NCBI): domain Eukaryota; kingdom Viridiplantae; phylum Streptophyta; class Magnoliopsida; order Asterales; family Asteraceae; genus Glebionis; species Glebionis coronaria. Next base: position 100,139,381 of record CM046882.1, on the reverse strand, counting down.
AAGCAACCCAATAACAAAAACAACCTAGTTAATGGGCTAAATTAGACCCAATAAGAAAAAGTTTAGAAAATAAGTTTGAAAAAGTCTTATCTGATGTAAAGTTTAATTCTAAACATAATTTTCCAAATGCCCAAAAGTTGAAATTGAGCTTATCATACCTTAATAAGCAATAAGTTGTCTTATTGGGCCTTGATAAGCCCAATAAGCAAAATACTTATTGCCATAACCTGTAATAAGCACACACTCCTATTTTGGCCTAACTAAGACACAACAAAAAGAAATTTTGAAAAAGACATAATGAATAAGCTGAAATAATCAAAAAACCAAATCTATAAAAAGACAAAATAGTCGATTTGGAGATTTAAGCCACTACAAAAGCTGAAAATTTACAAAAAGGTTAAAAATAAGTTAACTAAGACTAATCAATGAAGAAAATACAAATAAGATAACTTGAATAAGAGTTATAAGCTAGTAAGCATTTTTGAAAAAAAAAGTTAATTTCCTAATAAGAACTTAATGAAATGAACTTAAAACTTGGAAAACTGAAAATAAGCTAAGAAAATAAGATTGATTACAAAAGGAAAGTTGTTGCTCAATTAGATAAGCCATAATAAGAAAATAAGCTAAATGGACTTATTTGACCCAAAGTCAACAAAAGTCAATGCAAAGAAAAATGAAATAAATCAAACAAGGAATGAAAATAATCTGCAATAAGTGATAAGAGAGTTATTTGATGTGCTCTTGAGGTCAAGATCCTTGGTAAATTACTTAGGCAGTTAGGCCTTTATTGCTTTGTTTTTATACAATAAACTCAATAAGCTAAATTGAGCTTATTAAGTGATAATGGCAGTTCACAAACAACAAGCACACTCAACAATCACCACAAAATCACAAAGTAAGGTATATTAAACTACAAAACAAGGAAATAAAGAGCTAAAATCCAATAGTGCTAAGCAAAACGAGTTTGTTCTACCCTAGGTGCAATTTCCTAAATTTGAACTGAGAGATAAGCAAAGAAAAAGATGAAAAATGCCAGGTTAACCTAAAACAGATGTAGTTCTATGTCTAAACTATCAGCAAACCAAAAATCAAGACCTAAATTTATTTATAAGTGCTAAAATTCTAAGCAGGTGTATATGGCAGTCTATAAGCTAATATATTGCAAACACAAATGTTCAATTCCACTTCTAAGTGCAAGCAAGTAACACACACCTATCAGATATGTCAATATACATCAGACAACATACAAACATGCATTATCAGATATAAAAACACATACATCATACAAGTATGCATATTTTAACCTAAACATGCAAAATCAAAATGTAACACCCCTATTTTTACCTTGACGTAGCGAAATAATATTTTTAGGGGTATTACTTCATGATATGAAAGCAAAGTGATAGAAAACAGCTCAAAGCGTGTTTAAATAAACTTCATTTATTCTTTATAAATTTAGCATTCAAAATCAGAGATTTTCAATAAAACAACTGTACATACATTGTACATGACAGGTTCTCGAGATCTAGAAAATAGGTTTGAATGACAAAATCTTCCAAGATTATATCTCTCCACGTCATTAGTATGCTGCTCCATGATATCAATTTCAATACCTGAAATATATGCTTAAAGTCAACACAAAGGTTGAGTGAATTCATATGTTTTTAAAATCAGTTTGAATACAAGATTCTTTTTCCTGAGCTACGTTGTTATTTGCTCGTAAATTTGAATAAAATGATGATTCAGTTGCACTAAGCTCATGATACCGCGACTAGACATAGGAACCAACAGTTTGCCCTTTGTGAGGAAGTCTGCCATACTATCCTTATTAGCAAAATAAAGTATGCATGTTTGACCACTAAGTTGCTAGCAAGTGCGACTTACCCAGACAGGAGATGTCAGTCTCCAATAGTACTATTTACGATATTAGCGCTCATTCTGAGAAATGATTAGCAGTTCACAATTAAAAAAGGGACTTTCATAGGTAGTAGTAAACATAGTGTCAATGAATCATATCTGGAAAGCATACATAAAACACTTTTATTCCATTTTTAGCATATATCCCCCTCACGGGTTTTGAAATCATTTGAAAGTAGTATCCTTTAGTGAGGCTATGAACTCACCTTATGTCCAGTAATCTTGTTGGGTTTATGTCACACATATCAACTTGAGCTAACGAACACGAACTTGGTCTCACACCAACCTGTTTTAGCATACTTGGTATGGTATTAAGTTTTTAATCTTTTGATCAATCTCTTTAAGCATTTGGTTATATTTTCTCTAATTATTATTTGGTTGTAATTCTAGCACCATTGTTCGGGCCATCATACTCAGAAGCCATTCTATAAACGTTTGAGGAGCGAGGGCACTTTAAATCGTAAACCCAACCACTCAGTCAGAACGTAATATCGAGATGGAACATCTTTGTACAAATCTCTCTACTATCATGATACTTTCATTACCTCCACATATTCATGATTAATCTTCTTTAGTTTTAAAGTTGGCAAAAATAGTCCTTTTGGTTACACTTTGGCATAATTACACTTTTAACCCCTAAAGTATATAGTTTTATAAATTGCAATTTAAACCTTCATTATTTAACCTTAGGGCCTCAAACTTTACAACATTTATTCTTATAGATTTTACTTTTATAAAATGACACTTTTGGCCCAAAATGATTTACAGTTTCATAATTGACAGTTTTAGTCCCTGAACTTGTAAAAATCACATAACAAGCTTAAAAATGATCCAAATGATCTAGGATTTGAAAACAAAGTTTATGAACACATTTATATTCACTAGACGATTACCCGCGCATAGCGGCGTAAATGCCTAGCAGATTATTAACTATATGCGATATTAGAGGGCGGTTTACATTATGCCAAACATTTCAATTAACATCAAACACTTAGACTGTGGATCCATTATAGTATTCTTAGCCATATTCGTACACTCCATATGGTGGAATACTATAAAAGTGTTGGATCAAATTTTCTTGAGCAAAAATATTAAACAAAAATAAGTTGTTTAAATATATTTGTTGTTTCGACAAATCAGTGAATAATGATAGTAATCATTGCAAAATAATGCACAATAAAGACCAAGTAAAAGAAACACACATTTGAAGGCAAAATAGTTAACACTAATTCTATGTATACAGTAAAAATGATATCTCAGCTTAAGTATACAACAGCTTCACAAAAACTAAGTACAACTTGTAGTAAACATAAAAATTGAATAGGTTCTTAACTATTTAAAACATTTTACATATAATCACAAATTACATGCCTGGTGACCCTTAAAATACACAACAAATACAACAAATTTAAATCATGTTAAACATTAGCTATAAACTTATGATGATCTTGGTAAGAGATACCTGCAAGAACCACTATTCACATCCTTGTTGTAACCTTAACCCACTACACACAAAGCATACATCATTCGAGAACGTCATCTTGATATAGCAACAACTAAATCTAGTTTTATGATTTATCTATCAAACATTTATGGGATCGTTGCTTTCTTAAGTATGGTATAAGCATAGCAACTTTCTTTAGCATAAAAAAATTCTCCCAGACATACTAAAACAGCTTATTAGCATGCTTAAATCACCAAACCATTAATAAGAACATTATATGCATAATGAGTGTTGTTATAACCAACTTTACACAACAATAAAAAAATCCAAAAATTTAGTACAGCCAATAAAACCCAGTTCATGTGTACTCAACCTTCATTCGAACAAACCATTTTTCATATGTAAATTTAAGCAATTAAAAATAAACCATAGATATTATACCGAACTGATTCAAATAGCAAGTGTCAACAATAAATAATCAAAGATACTACAACAATACGACATTTTTTGAAAGACCTAGCCTAGTTCAGTCACTCTTATTGACCATTTAGTTGAACCTTTTTTGTGGGGACTGGGGAGTGATACCACTTGGAAAATAGAATGCCTTAATTATCGTTAGCATGTACACAAAATACTCAATTTACCTTTCCTATAACATTTAACACATTATGTGATCCAAGCTCTACCGTTAGAGGATATCGATTTTTTTCGAAAGCCATCTTCGCGTTTTTTCCTTTATCTAGACGATGAAGCTTACCTTAATGATACAAACCTAGGACGAGAAGATAAAAACACCCAAGGATCTATTTCATATATGGTTATCAACAAATTTTTTTAATAAAACCCAAAAATTTCTTTTTTCTCATATACAAGGTTTTGACATGGTACATTACTTATGGATTGACACATGAATGGTCTATTTAAAAAACAAATTGTATAAGAAACACACCCGCCTACCAGTTTTGTTTAAAGCCCTGGATGGTCCTTAGATTTCTTTGCTCTAGACCAAAGTTGATATTTAATTTCTTCAGTCCTTAGCTTTCGGTCAAAAAAGTTGACATGTCGGCAGATTCCGATGGCCATATGCAGTTTCCGCGGCAACAACACAAGTTCTTTAATCTATAAAAAACGTAGTTTTATAAAAAGAAGAACACACAATCTATAAAAAAACAAAAAACACATAATCCTACAAAAACATACAAAACTAAAAAATAACAAACAAACCTCGAATCTCGACGACGGCTAAGCAAATTCAGACGGGATCTTCACAGATTTTGGCAGGATCTAGAAAACTCTTAAACTTATAACAGGAGGACAAACACACATACGCCATTTACATGGCTAGATCTGAACCCAAAGTACTAACATACACAAACCAACAACAGAACCACCTACCAAAACCACCTAGCCGACCATAACAACCAAGAGAGATGTCAGTTATGGTGGTGGCAATTTTAGTGGCAATAATGAAGGGCCATGTGTGTGTTTTCTTAGAGAGACTCGAAAGATGTAGGGTGTTTTTTTATTGTTTTGGTATGTGATATAGAAGGTTCAAAATGTATGAAGTTTGATAGCTCACGTATGATTATGATTTGTTATACGATTTCCACATTCCTTTTTAACGTGATTTTCCACATTCCCTCATTATGATTTGATCTTGTTTCCCTTAAATATCTATACATAACGTAACTCCTACACGTATTTTACTTATTAGTCAACATTGCTTTATATTCAGTAGATAACCACAGGATAATTAGAACTTGATTTTTTCAACCACATCTTTCAATTAAGGTTTTGTTTAAGTTGCCTAATTTGTTGGTTTTTTGTTAAAGTTTCCTAATTTGTTGGATTTTCAACTTTCAACTTTCAAGTTTTCAACAAATGGGATAAACCCTTTATAGGGTATATAGATAATAACAACATTTCTTCAGAATTATAGCTTTTGAAAAGGGTTTTTGCTTACTATTTCATGTAAATTACAAAAATAGGGTTTTAAGACATCTTTAACTTATAACTTTCATTTAAAATGATGAAATGACATAGTTTCTTTTAGATTATCTTTCTAACATAATTTTGGCATTATAACAACTCTAAATAAGCATTATAACAAGATCAAAGCTTAGTTAACATAGATTTTACCTAGGTAGCTCCAAAATGGCTTCTTATGAACACAACTTGCTATCAAAGCTTCGAGATCTTTAATGGCTACCTTCTAGACCTGGTTTTTGGTCTTCTGGGATGTCCTAAGACGTATATAGAGGTGGAAATGGAGAATGGGTAGGAGATTATAAGGAAACAGGGTGCAAGTTCTAACAATGGGAGTTTGCCCCTATTTATAGTGTTTTCAACCCTTAGGCTCCAAGTTAAGGCTTAGGACGTGTAAGATAGATAGATTACTGACTAAGGGAAGCTAGTGAAGGTCTACACAAGTTCTTAGACTCTAGGTTTGATCTAATCCTTCCTTGTGGCTCAAAATGACTCACGACATATATATGATAAGAATGGTGATGTGTAGCAAGAAAGGAGGTGATGAACCTACTTGTCACACTCCTAAAATATCTTAGGATTCTTAAATATCAGGTTTTCAAACTTGGAATGGAGGGAAATGGTTTGAAAAATATGTTTTGGAGGTAAATTATAAAATCGGTTTTAAAACTAGGGCTTGTAATTTGTGGTTTGTGTTTTTAGTGATTAAGGACTTGGAAAAGTGATTAGTGAATGATTAGGGCTTAATTAGGGTTTATACATTCTATTAAAGAGATTTAGGTCCTTAGTTTGAAGTTTAACAAAGGTTTGATGTGAAAATGGGAAGTATACTTATGTAGATTAGGGTTTTCTAATGATCTAGGGCTAAATCTTAGTAAAGGATTTATCCTTCAATTGGTTACTGATGTAAACTTAATTTAGGTCCTAGACATTTAGTTTTAATGTCCAATGAGTTCTCACACTTGGTTTAATGGTTTAGTTTAGGTAAACATGTCTAAAGAGTGAAAATACCTATTTTGACCTAATTTACAAGTCATGCATTGAAATCTTGTACCTTGTGTATTAGGGTACTTGTACATTGTCTTAATATAATCTTATAATCTTAATGAAGTCCTATAAATATTTATATACTTGTCCAAAAGGACTAGGTAGTGATTCCATGTAGATTTCTTAATATTAGGGTTTTTAGGTCATTAATCCTAATGATTTTCTAACTTAGGAAGTTAGGTTTATATTATTATGTATGCTTATTATAGGGCTTATATGATATGTTTATGACTTCTATGGTTTTTACATTCTTGGTTTAAGGGTTTATATAGGTTGATCATATTCTAGGGTTGATTAAGGGAGTTTAAGATCCTATGCTTTGATAACTTGTACCTTATGCTTTACCAACTTGGAACTTGACTTGAAATGAATTTATATTCTAAATATGATATGTAGTTGAGTTTTATAATTTGTGGTAAAAGATTAGACTCTAATTCAATGTATAATGGATTTTATATGCTAATCTTGGTTACTACGTTTTAACTTGTAATTAGCCTTGGATTAGTGAATATTAGTAATTTGGGATCAACTAACTTTCCTTTATATGATAGATTGTAATTAGTACATTGTTTTTGATAATAGTACATGGATTTTATGTAGTTACATTGTTTGAAATATTATTTATCAAGGTTTCTAGGTGGTGATCTAGACTATTATGTACAATTACTTGTACTTAGCTTTGTATTGTTTGTTCTTGCCATTCTTAGGTATTATTATGTCCTTAGAGTATACTTTATAACTTGTTTATGTTCCATAATGACTTATTCATAAGTGTTCTCCTTTCATGGTTTACCATTCTTGAGTTTACATTTCATTTATAGGAATTCTATGGTTTCTAAGGGAATTTAGGGCATCATGGTTATATTTGAGATGTTCTTATTAATATTGAACTTATTAGATCTATTTTATAGTTTAGACTTGTGTCTTTCATCATTATAGGAATGTGTGGTTATAATAGTTTATGGTGTGAGAAATAGTTCATTCTACCATGTAATACACAAAAAGCAAAAATTTCTAGTGGCTTTTCCACTCCTATTCAAACATAGCATATATTACACTTGCAAATATAGGTTGTCATACAAAATTTTGTAAATAAATACTGAATTAAAGGGAAAATATAAGCTAATCTAAGACCATATAAAATGAGCAAGCAGTAGTGATAGTTGTAAAATTACCCCTTTAGGAAAAGGAAGGTAAATGTGGCAAGTATTAAGTGTCGGTTTAGGAAAACCAAGCACTAGTGACCAATTAAGTTCGTTCTCAAGGAGGCTAGTGTGTTATGTGTGTAATGATATGGATTAATTTGTGATTATATTTGAGAAAGAAAAATAGAAAAGGGATTAGAAGAGAATGACGGTTATCAAGACGGATTAAAATAATTCTAAAAAGGCGTACACGTAAAGTCGTAAAAACCACCAAAATTAAAATTTTAACCTAAAAATTTCTAAAAATTACCAAAAATCCCTAATAATATTCTAAGAGTTTACAAAAGAATCAAAACTTGCAAAAACCTTTTAATTAATTAGATAATGACTTTTTAATGCTAATTAAAGTCCTAAAAATCAAAATTAATTATTAAAAAGCCCTAAACAAGATTTTAAAGTTTGTAAACCTCAAAAATACTCTAATTAAGCTAAAAACTATTTTCAAAATTTTAAAACCAATTAAAACTATTTTTAAACAATTAAAAACTCCTAAAATCAATTAAATCTTAAATTAATTATAAAAAATAATTAAAAGACCTAAAAAATATTTGGAAAGTTTCAAAAATCCTAATTAAGTGTTTAGAACCTAGGAAAAATAATAAAACCTAGAAAATCAGACTTTTAATTTTTAATAATAAAATAATATTAAAATAATATTAAAAATCCAAAAATTATAAAAAATTCTAAAAACTTGCAAACTAGCTTAATTTAACCTAAATAACTCAGAAATGAAAGTGAAATTACCTAAATACCCCTATTGGGCCTAGAAAATGGGCCAAACCCAAAACAGTCCCTTATTGGGCTTAAGTAAGGCCCAATAAGAAAAAGTGTTCAAAATAAGCCCAAAAAGCACAGGTTGACTCAAAATTTGATTTTAAACAACTTTTTCCAAAGACCCAAAAGCTGAAAATGTGAAATAAGCTAACTTATAATAAGCAGCTTATTCTTAATGGGCTTTTAAGCCCATTAAGCTATAAGCTGATGCCATAAGCTAAAATTTAACACGCAAGCTTCTTTTGACCTAACAAAGACTTCTGCAAAAAGAATTTTCAAATAAGCCCACTTAATAAGCCAGAAACAGTTCACAAACTTATTCACAAAACGACAAAATAGTCGTTTTATGATCTAGACCACCTCAGAAGCTGATTCAAGTTGCAAAATGTTTCTTATGACAAAACTAAGCTTAATAATCAAAAACCTACTCAATAAGCACACTCTATAAGCTGGAAAGTCAAATAAGCACTTATGTTAAAAGTCAAATAAGTTGGTTTTCTAGTAAAAAGTCAAAGTCAAAGTCCAATAAGCTCCAGTCTACTTAAATGGGTCAAATAATGAAGATCTATCACAAAAAATAAGTTGTTGCAAGTCAGAATAAGCTAGAATAGCTTATTGATAAGCTGATGACAAAATTGCACTAGCAGGGGCTAGTTTTGGATGTTGAGCAGTGGAAACTTTTTCCACTGCTTGACTATTTTGACTTTTTGTCTTTAGTGACTTTTTTGGAGCTTCAGATTTCACAAAGGCACCCAAATGATCTTTGTATTAAAAGGAGTCAATCACAATCAAAATAACACAATCACTAACACCCAATTGATACAGTTTAATCAATTAATCATCAGACATGATACAGACATGAACAATAAGCAGTTAAGCACTTATGAGCAGTTTAAGCACAAATCAGCCAGCCAAATTCAACCAAATGCACACACAAGCTATAATAAACTCCAATAAGCAAGTCTAAACAGGTTTCATGCACTGGTTCAAAGAATTAAGCAAGATTCAAGCAATGAAAGTTACTGATGAACACTAACACATGCAGTTTTTACTTTTGCTGATGTATTTGACACACAAGCCAATTTCAACACTTCAAATCTTTCAAACAGGTTATATTGATGATGTTTAAACAGATTTTATCCCTAAACATGCATAAACTCTAGGTTTTCCCAAAATTTTAGGTCAAAAATCAGTCAACTCAACAAGATATAGCAATTTGTTTGATTCAAGGTTTCAAACTCAGAAACTTGCAGCAAAACACTCTCAAACAAAGGTATAGCAGATACAAAGCATAAACAACACAAACTAACAACACAATAACAAGATGCAAGCACAAACCAGTAGACCCAAACACCCCTTTAACTTTTCCAAATCACAATTTTCAAAGGCAAAGTGAGATTTCAGGCTAACCAAGCATTAATTAACACTAAAACAAGTATGATAAACAGATTCAAGCAAGAACAAGCCACAAAATTCACAAGAACACAAGTTTCATACAAATATCACCAAAAATCACAATTTAAGCATATTTTGAGATTAAGTATGCAAACCTCATGGATGTACATCCACACCCACGAATTTTGAGCTTATGTGCTAGCAAGAACAAGCACAAGCTTCCATAATAAGCCTGCTAAGATTGAACAAGGGTTAAGCACAATATCATAAAAATCAGAAACTTTGAAAAACTTGATTGATGCAAACTTGTTACCCCACACTTGATTATCCCCAAGTTATAAGCCTCACCACACCTTAACCAACTCAGTTAGGATGCTATGATCAGCCCTATAGCCCAAGAATTCCAAGATTGGAACAAGACTTAGCAAAATATCAAGAAAATGAGGAAATATGCAAACTTTTGCACACTCCTCTTTTGAAAACAGGTTTTGAACTTCAAGAACTAACAAGCATATAACAAATGAAAGCAGTAAATAAGATTGGCCAATGACTTTTCTTCAAGATTTCAAACTCAATTTCATTAACTTTGAAAATGGGATTTACAGAAACCTGAACAAGGAAAAATCAAAAGCAAACTGAAATGTGAAGGCCTAAATGGCTTTATATAGCCTTACAAGTGACTAAGGAACAGCTAAGAACTAAAAACCCTAATGGTTGAAGTCCCAAAAATGCCCTCTTGAATTTGAACTCATATGCTTTATGTGACTGATTCTTGGACGTTTGTGAAGTAGATAGCTGTTGGAATTTGATCTAAGGGCTCAAACAAAGCTTAAAATGTAAGCTTGTATCTGGATGGTTGATTCTCTGGCTGGTTTTGGCAGTATCCCCTTTTGTGTGTAGCAGGGGAATCATGTGTGGCCCTTGGTGGTGATGTGGCAAGTGATTTAAGAGTTGGGTTATGATTAGAAGACTACTAATCATAATTCTGGAGGTGATGGAAGCTTAATTGTTGCTTAATCAATTTTCCCCAATTTGTGTTCTTGAGTAAATAGTAGCACGTTTGATCTGATTTGGGTTTTAAAAATGGTGTTAAGCGCCAAAGGATTAAACTAATCCGAGATTAGTTATAACAGGTTTTTAGTGGAGGATGACATGGAGAAATGGTGGATCTTCATTGGTGGAGAGAGTGAGTGGGGCACGTGTCACCCCACCACTGGTCTAGGTTACTTCTTTGTCTGCCAGCTTAACACCCCCATCTTTCATGAACTTGTAAAATTTATTCCAAACTTCTATCAACGCCATAATCAGCTTTGTCAACTTTTGCCTTTTTACATTTTTGGCCCAAAAACTTTTACAAAGTGAAATCAGGGGTAATTCTTGCCATTTTTGAATTCTTCAAGGGCTGGTTTGGTATTTTCTTCAATGATAATGGTCTAGACTTGCATAATTGATATTTTGGAGGACTGAAATTGCCAAGTCTTGATGATTGAGGGACCATTTTTGCCAAATGTTGAAAGTTGAGGGTCCTTTGTGTAATTTTGGAATTTTCAAAGGACCAAACTTGTCATTTCTTGTACTTTAAAGGACTTCATGATGTATTTGACTTTGTGGATGATATTGGTTGACAATTTAGCTTTGATAAGGGGCTAAACTTGCCAATTCTTCAAAGTTGAGGGACCAAACTTGTAATTATGAGGATACAAGGGTATAAAGTGTCATTTCTTCTATATTGGAGGACCCTTCTTCATATTTCTTCAAATCGTCAAGGGTTGATTTTGGGAAAGTCTTCATTAGGGCTTGGTTCATTGTGCGGCTTCGTTTCCCGTGTTCGTTTTTTATTGATTCTTGTGATCTTTTGTCATTTTCTCAATATCCGTACCTAAAATACACAAGTAGCAAACACAAGCATATATATGGGTATTTTAATGATATTTAATGCATTTTAAGCCCTATTTGGAAGATGAGACTATGTATAAAAGCAGTCTCATCACTCCCCCATACTAAACCATTGGCGTGCCCTCACGCAATGCTAGATTAAAGTATCAAAGCATCTCCAAAATTCATTTTATTCACTTTGTTGAACGATAAACTAGCTATACTACTACTATTTGCTACTACTACTTGCGTTTTAGACATAATGTATGATTTTCATCGCAAAATGGGACGTTTAGGTTCATAGAATAAGAACACGTGAATGCTTCGTTTAGAAATAGTTTCATCGTCCTCGATTTTCACCCCAATTCCATGCCAAGCGTGCAACGATATCATTGTCATTATAAGTTAGTAATGGTAACACTACTCATATGCCCTAATCACGTACTTATCCTCCCATTATTCCTAAGTTGTATCTCTTATATTTTATATTGTCTTGAATGTTTCCCGAGGATACATTGTTTGACTTATGCGATAATAGAGATTTAGTTCTAAAAATAGAGTCCTAACGGTGTAACAAAGACCATCAAATCAATAACCCCTCCTAATAGACAACGATGTCAAATAATTAAGTCAACAAGAAGGATCGATAAACACGGTTTTATAACGGTTTTGAACATGAGACTTATTACCAAGACTTTTATACGCCCCCTAACGGAAGGGCCTTATTATCTTTGGTTTACCTCCATCATTTATTCAACTTCGCCATGAAGCTTTTATTATGACTTCGGTCTTGCCTTGCCTTTTATTATCCGCCTCATCGGTGGTTTTATTAGCCAAAGACGTATATCCTCACGCTAAGGCGAATTTTGGATCTTTAAAGCTTCGAAGATTAAGGCTTGATTCACTTTCAATTTTGCATAGATTTTAGGTCTTGTGGGGCTTCAAATTGTTTGCTAGATTTTGGTGAGCACTTGAAATCTTATTATTGGGTGAAGCTTTCGATTATTAGGGTGTCAATACTTCAAAACCGTGACGCTGGCGATACCTTAATGTCTTCCCAATTTAATCACACGGAAGCTACTAGAAAAGACTAGAAACCCAACAATCCTAACTAAACCGCTAAGTCAATATTTATTAAGCAAAAAATATTTACAAGCGAAGGGAGAATAAGCAAACAACGAGAACACATGAGTTTTTGAAAGAATACGAGTACTCTACGTTTAGCATAGTAACTTATAATTAACTCTATCATTTCTCGTCCTCATTTAAGAGACTTAGCCTAATGTGTAGTTAAGGAATCAAAGCTAAGTGCTCAACACGCATGGTCGAGTCAAAAATTACTCTTATTCTCGCCATCGGAAAACCTACATTCGTGTCTTCAAACACTTATAAAACATGAGAAAAATTTAAAATTTGGCCATTTTTAGCCTTATTTTGCAACAAAACGATAAACTTTGGAAAGCGTGAAGGTTTGGCAAGGCAAGTATCTATTCACCCCCCCCCCCCCCCATACTAAAGTTAAACATTGTCCTCAATGTTTCGAGTCTAGGGGTGCAAACACCCCCATACTAGAGACGTAGTCGAATGCCTAATCTAGCATGGAAAGGGTGTAACCAATAAATTAATAGCCGTTTATGAAGTGTGTTAAAAACCTAAGGTTAGAACATCAAAAGGATATATCATGGATATTGAGAAAGTCTTCAAAGCAAACGATCGAGTGCTCCCATAAAACGAACACGAGAGGCTCCAATCGTGAAGATCATGATCATCTAAAGTTCACAATTCACAAACAACCACGGAACAAAGGTTGGAAGGGCACAAATCCCCACACGTTAACTACATTAGAAAGTGATAATATGTACATAGGATAAGCATGGGACTCCCCCACGAGGCTCCTCATTTTTTATTACCGAGTCATGAGCTTGACTCGATCCCCTCAATACTAATTATCATTGGGGAAGGTGACTTGGTCGAGGTAATTCAAGGATGGAACTTCCCCGCCAAAGTAGTGCTTCAACCTATGTCCATTCACCTTGAAGTTAGGACCATCATCTTGAGCTAGCTCGATGGTCCCATACGGAAACACTTGAGTCACGGTGAATGGACCGGACCAACGGGATTTCAACTTACCGGAAAAGATTTTTAATCTTGAATTAAAAAGCAAAACTTGATCCCCAATGTTAAAAACCCGGTTTTTAATTTTAGAATCATGCAACTTTTTAGTCTTTTCTTTGTAAATCAATGAATTTTCATAAGCAATGTCTCTCAATTCATCTAATTCATTCAATTGCATTTTCCGGTGTTTTCCCGCGGTCTCCATATCATCATTACAATGCTTTAGGGCCCAATAAGCCTTGTGTTCTAACTCGATAGGCAAATGACAATTTTTTCCATATACAAGCTTATAGGGAGTGCACCCAATGGGCGTCTTATGAGCGGTCCTAAAGGCCCATAAAGCATCGTCCAACTTATCCGACCATAATTGCCGGTTTTCCCCAACGGATCTCTCCAAGATCCTCTTCAACGCTCGGTTTGAAACCTCGACTTGCCCACTCGTTTGTGGGTGATAAGCCGTAGAAAGACGATGTGTAACCCCATATTTCCTTAAAACCCTTTCAAATTGGTCGTTACATAAATGGGTTCCACGATCACTTATGATAGCACGAGGGGTTCCAAACCGAGAAAACAATTGCTTCAAAAACTTGACTACCACGCGAGCATCATTGGTGGGCAAGGCCTTGGCCTCCACCCACTTAGAAAGGTAGTCAACGGCAACAAGGATGTACTTATTACCACGAGATGATGGGAACGGCCCCATAAAGTCTATACCCCAAACGTCAAAGATCTCACACACTTGGATGATATTTTGTGGCATTTCATCTTTTTGTGAGGCTTTTCCTTGTCGTTGGCATGCATCACACGACTTCACAAGATCTTGTGCATCTCGGGGTAAATAGTAGGCCAAAAGAAGCCAGCATCAAACACCTTTTTAGCCGTGAGATTAGCACCGTGGTGACCACCCGTGGGTTCCTCATGACAAGCTCTAAGGATGTTAGAAGCCTCGGTGCCAAAAACACAACGTCGGATGATTTGATCCGCACAAGTTCGAAACAAGTAAGGGTCGTTCCAAAAGTAGAACTTGACGTCACGAAAGAATTTTCGTTTTTCTTGAGTCGTCATACCCTTAACGATGAAGTTACCCGCATGGTAATTTGCAAAATCCGCAAACCATGGGGTGGAAGGATCAAGCTTAGAATTCACTACACCAAGTGTTTCGAGCGGGAATGTTTCGGTGATTTCCTTGGGCTCGTAAACACTTTGGTGAGGATCTTCCAAACGAGAAAGATGATCGGCCGCTAGATTCTCGGCTCCTTTTTTGTCAACGATTTTGTGATCAAATTCTTGAAGGAGGAGAATCCAACGAAGTAATCTAGGCTTAGCATCTTGCTTTGCCATGAGATACTTAATAGCCGAATGGTCCGTATACACTAAGCATTTCGTCAAGACGAGGTAAGGTCGGAACTTCTCAAATGCATACACCACGGCAAGGAACTCCTTTTCTGTTGTAGTGTATTTTAGTTGAGCCTCGGTCATCGTCTTGCTAGCATAGTGAATAGGCAAGAAGTGCTTATCATGACGTTGCCCCAAAACGACCCCTATAGCGTAATCACTAGCATCACACATGAGCTCAAAGGGGAGGTTCCAATTGGGAGCAACAAGAATGGGAGCTTCGGTAAGTTTCCTCTTAAGGATCTCAAAGGCTCGTACACAATCTTCGTCAAAGACAAAACGTGCCTCTTTTTCAAGAAGATGTGTAATGGGTCGAGAAATCTTTGAAAAGTCCTTGATGAATCGACGATAAAAGCCCGCGTGGCCTAGGAAACTCCTAACTCCCTTGACGGTTTTGGGATGAGGTAATTTGGCGATGACGTCTACCTTAGCTTGATCTACCTCAATCCCCGCTTTCGAGACCTTGTGCCCTAAGACGATTCTACTCTTAACCATAAAATGACACTTTTCCCAATTGAGCACAAGGTTGGTTTCCTCACAACGTTTTAACATTCTCTCAAGGTTCGACAAACACGAAGTGAAAGAATCACCAAACACGGAAAAGTCATCCATGAAGACTTCCATCGTCTTCTCGATCATATCATGAAAAATAGCCATCATGCACCTTTGAAAGGTTCCCGGTGCATTGCAAAGTCCGAATGGCATTCTACGATAGGCAAACGTTCCATATGGACACGTAAACGTAGTTTTTTCTTGATCACGAGGATCGATGGGAATTTGGAAGTAACCGGAAAAACCATCTAAAAAGAAATAGAAATCGTTTCCAGCAAGACGCTCCAACATTTGGTCCATGAAGAGCAAGGGAAAATGGTCTTTTCGAGTGGCTTCATTTAACTTTCGATAGTCAATGCACACTCTCCATCCGGTCACGAGTCTAGTGGGAATCAACTCGTTGGCATCGTTTGGCACAACGGTCATCCCTCCCTTTTTAGGGACACAATGAATAGGACTCACCCAAGGGCTATCAGAAATAGGGTAAATCATTCCCGCGTCAAGGAGTTTAAGGACCTCTTTTTTGATGGCGTCGTGAATTTTAGGGTTCACCCTCCTTTGACTTTGAATTGTGGGCTTGAAATCCTCCTCCATTAAGATTTTGTGGGTACAAAACTTGGGATCGATCCCCTTAATGTCGGATAACTTCCACGCAATCGCCCTTTTGTGGTCCTTTAGAACATCGACAAGTGCGGTTTTTCATCATTCGAAAGATCCTTCGCAATAATAACCGGAAACTTGTCGTCCTCCTCCAAATAGACATATTCGAGGTGAGGAGGTAAATCTTTCAACTCAAGGATAGGTGGTTCCTCGAGTGAAGATTTAGGCTCGATACTCATAACCTCCTCGGGTGGAGGAAATGGGAAATCGTTAAGAAAATCCTTGATAATCGAGAAGTCCTCATCGTTGTCGAGGTCTTCGTCACAAGTACGTGGAACATTGCATTCTTCCAACGTAAAACCATCACCTTCAAAAGGAGTGAAGGTTGGTGTCGAATTATCAAGAATTGGATCTAACATAGTGGGATTGCCACTAGTTTCTTCATCACCAAAACCTAGAACTTCTTGTGAAAATTCCTCGCAAACCACGTCGATCATATCAACGAGGTTTATGGTTGCAACGGAATAAACATGAGAAATTTGAGAGTTTTGAGTTGCGTTTATAACAAGTTCCTCGTCGTTGAAACGTAAGGTGATCTTTCTAGCATGCACATCAATCAAAGCCATAGACGTATCTAAAAACGAACGACCTAAAATGAGAGGAACTTGAGGATCCGTGGGGATATCAACAACGATAAAGTCTACGGGATAGTAGAACTTCCCCACTTTCACAAAAACGTCTTCCGCCAAACCACATGCGGGAATTGTGGAATGGTCGGCCAACTCGATAGACATTAGTGAAGGAGTAAGATTAGGAAGATTGAGCGACTTGAAGATTGCAAGTGGCATCAAGTTAATGCTAGCACCAAGATCGGCCAAGGCGAAGCATTCTTCCATATCTTGGATTGCACAAGGGATCAAAAATTTACCGGGATCACCGACTTTTTGAGGTATGCGATTAAGATAAACCGATGAACAACTAGACAATTGGTGCAATTATCCTTGTTGTTCAAAATACTCTTAAAGTTAGCGGCAAATCGAGGCATCATGACCAAAGCATCGGCGAAACTCACATTAAGGTGCAAATCACGAAACATTTTCATAAAAAGCTCAAATTGGTAATTGTCGCGCTCTTGACGTTTCTCCTTCCTAAGTCTCGATGGATAGGGCAAAGGTGGTGTGGGTTGAGGCATAGTAGGCATAGCCTTTGGAATCTCGGGTTCCAATGATGGTAATGGGTCAACCGTAGGTGTGGCATGAGCGGTACTTCGTGGGATTGGGACATGCTCCTTTTGGACCACCACCTCGGGTTCTTCCTCAATTGCTTCCTCCGTAGGAGCAATTGGTTGAGGAGTCGGTTCCTTAAGTGTCTTACCACTACGTGTGGTAATCACTTTCATCTCACCCTTAGGGTTGGATATGGTGTTGCTAGGAAGACCACTTGACGATGGTTTACACATTATTGCCTCAAACATAGACGAGATTTTATCTTCAAAATTAGATTGCCTCAATACGGCTTCGGTTTGCCTTTTCTCGGCCTTAATCATCTCTTGTTTAATCTCATGTTGCCCTTGTTCCATCTTTTGTTGGTTTTGTTGCAACCTAGTGACATTTCCTTCCATCTTGTTGGTGTGGATTTTAAGTTCATTAGCTAACTCATTTTTCAACTCTTTCTTCAAGTCATTCTTAAACTCGGATCTTAGGCTAATGATTTCTCTTTGAATGTTGTCAAACCTAGCATCATTCCCACTAGCATATTCAACAAACTCACTTGGAAGATCTTTCAATGTTTGCAAACTTTTGTTGTTATTTTGAAAATCATTTTTGTTTGAAACTTGATTATTAGCCCCTTGATTCCCATAGTTTCCTTTGTTGTAATTGTTTTTAAAACCAACTTGATTGTTGCGATAGTTGTTGTTAGCATTTTGATTTGGACCAAAACCCGGTGGAGTCATTTGATTAGAGCAGGAAACTTGACCGTTTTGGTTGTAATTTCCCGTGGCCGCGAAGGCACTCGAAGTGTTACCACCGTTGGTAATGCACTCGGAGAAATCATGACCTCCACCACAATACATGCAAGAAACCTCAACCGCTTTAGCTGTAGCGGGAGCACTTTGTTCACCAACTTTAAACTCAATCAAAAGTCCTTTCAACTTATCAAAAATCTTGTTTTCCAAGTTCGCCTCAATTTGGCAAGCATCGATGGTAGTAGACAAAGAAGGTGAAGCCGAAGACGAAGCCTTACGAACACTAGACGTGCTACGAGGACTATACACCTTAGATCTATTTTCAATTATCACCAAAGCTTCCTCAACCGTTTTACACAAAAAATTACCACCCGCGGCGGCATTCAAATAATCCCTTTCATGATCATTAAGTCCATTGTAAAACGTGTCAATTTGATGCAAATCGGAAAAACCGTGATGAGGACATTCATGTAACATTTCCTTAAACCTATTCCAAGCCGTTGAAAAACTTTCATTAAATTCTTGTGAAAACTTTGAAATCTCGTTTTTCAAGTGCGTAGTCTTAGAGGGCGGAAAAAATTGGTTCACAAACTTAGACACGAGATCCTTCCACGTCAATATAGAATTGGGTGGCTCTTTCTCTAACCAAAGTTTTGCGGGCCCCGCTAAGGAATACGGAAAAAGCATCATCTTAATCGAGTCGTTAGAGACATCCTTAAACTTGCAAGTAGCGGTAAGACGATTGAATTGGCGGATATGGTTGTGGGGATTGTCCTTCTCATCACCACGGAATTTGTTGTTTTGGATCATCGACAACAAACCCGTTTTCACCTCAAAATTCTCCGCAAGGATAGCGGGAATCACAATAGCCTCTCCATAACCCTCGGTGGGTGCTTGAAGTAACTCCATCATAGTTCGATTCGCCATGCTTGGTGCTTCTCTTACAATGGGTTCGTCAATAGGAGACTCCTCACTAGAATTGTTGGGAGTGGGAGTTTTGTTCTTTCGTTTACGTGCACGTCTTGCTTGATTTCGAGTTAGCATAAACGTCACGTACAACGAGGGGACGAGCAAAGAAGATTCTTTTTGGTGTTTTGTATTTTTCAATTTTTTTTTTTTGTGATTTTTGATTGTATTAACCTTTTGGAATTTGGTGAAATGTATTAAGTAGACACAAATCTACAAATCTCCTCCTTAATCAAATCTCTTGATTAAAGAAGCCTCAAGGAATGAAAACGATCACGTGAAGTGAACGCCTTCGATGGCTTTAGAACGTTGGTGGAACACCAAAACGTTCAAGAGGGTTTAATCAATGGAAACCAAGAAAATATATATGATACTTAGTAATACTTTGGGCGGAAAAACCCTCGATTAGCCCTCACAATCAAATACTCACAAGCAAACGGGGAAACGAGGCGGCGCGAAGCACTTAAGAGCCTTTTTCCTTAGGATATATTTTATAATATCCGCCTTATACCCACCTTATAGTTTATATTTTCAAGATTAAGCTTCACGAAAGTATTTATCTATTTTTGCCTTTTTCTTTGGTTTGAGATTCGAATACAATGATTGGGTAATGACCTCCCAAGTCAAGGTTGTGATTTCTCACGTATTTGGAGTACTTGTGAGTTTATTGTTCTACGTATACAATATATTAATAATATTCACACAAAAACCGAAAACCGATAATACGTATTAGTAGAGTGCTACTAATACAAATACTAATTATGGTTAGTATAAAAACAACAATGCCAAATCAAAACACAACACGCCTCCCCGGCAGCGGCGCCAAAATGATAGTTGTAAAATTACCCCTTTAGGAAAAGGAAGGTAAATGTGGCAAGTATTAAGTGTCGGTTTAGGAAAACCAAGCACTAATGACCAATTAAGTTCGTTCTCAAGGAGGCTAGTGTGTTATGTGTGTAATGATATGGTTTAATTTGTGATTATATTTGAGAAAGAAAAATAGAAAAGGGATTAGAAGAGAATGACGGTTATCAAGACGGATTAAAATAATTCTAAAAAGGCGTACACGTAAAGTCGTAAAAACCACAAAAATTAAAATTTTAACCTAAAAATTTCTAAAAATTACCAAAAATCCCTAATAATATTCTAAGAGTTTACAAAAAATCAAAACTTGCAAAAACCTTTTAATTAATTAGATAATGACTTTTTAATGCTAATTAAAGTCCTAAAAATCAAAATTAATTATTAAAAAGCCCTAAACAAGATTTTAAAGTTTGTAACCTCAAAAATACTCTAATTAAGCTAAAAACTATTTTTAAAAATTTTAAAACCAATTAAAACTATTTTTAAACAATTAAAAACTCCTAAAATCAATTAAATCTTAAATTAATTATAAAAAATAATTAAAAGACCTAAAAAATATTTGGAAAGTTGCAAAAATCCTAATTAAGTGTTTAGAACCTAGGAAAAATAATAAAACCTAGAAAATCATACTTTTAATTTTTAATAATAAAATAATATTAAAATAATATTAAAAATCCAAAAATTATAAAAAATTCTAAAAACTTCCAAACTAGCTTAATTTAACCTAAATAACTCAGAAATGAAAGTGAAATTACCTAAATACCCCTTTTGGGTCTAGAAAATGGGCCAAACCCAAAACAGTCCCTTATTAGGCTTAATTAAGGCCCAATAAGAAAAAGTGTTCAAAATAAGCCCAAAAAGCACAGGTTGACTCAAAATTTGATTTTAAACAACTTTTTCTAAAGGCCTAAAAGCTGAAAATATGAAATAAGCTAACTTATAATAAGCAGCTTATTCTTAATGGGCTTTTAAGCCCATTAAGCTATAAGCTGATGCCATAAGCTAAAATTTAACACACAAGCTTCTTTTGACCTAACAAAGACTTCTACAAAAAGAATTTTCAAATAAGCCCACTTAATAAGCCAGAAACAGTTCACAAACTTATTCACAAAACGACAAAATAGTCGTTTTTATGATCTAGACCACCTCAGAAGCTGATTCAAGTTGCAAAATGTTTCTTATGACAAAACTAAGCTTAATAATCAAAAACCTACTCAATAAGCACACTCTATAAGATGGAAAGTCAAATAAACACTTATGTTAAAAGTCAAATAAGTTGGTTTTCTAGTAAAAAGTCAAAGTCAAAGTCCAATAAGCTCCAGTCTACTTAAATGGGTCAAATAATGAAGATCTATCACAAAAAATAAGTTGTTGCAAGTCAGAATAAGCTAGAATAGCTTATTGATAAGTTGATGACAAAATTGCACTAGCATGGGCTAGTTTTGGATGTTGAGCAGTGGAAAATTTTTCCACTGCTTGACTATTTTGACTTTTTGTCTTTAGTGACTTTTCTGGAGATTCAGATTTCATAAAGGCACCCAAATGATCTTTGGATCAAAAGGAGTCAATCACAATAAAAATAACACAATCACTAACACCCAATTGATACAGTTTAATCAATTAATCATCAGACATGATACAGACATGAACAATAAGCAGTTAAGCACTTATGAGCAGTTTAAGCACAAATCAGTCAGCCAAATTCAACCAAATGCACACACAAGCTATAATAAACTCCAATAAGCAAGTCTAAACAGGTTTCATGCACTGGTTCAAAGAATTAAGCAAGATTCAAGCAATGAAAGTTACTGATGAACACTAACACATGCAGTTTTTACTTTTGCTGATGTATTTGACACACAAGCGAATTTCAACACTTCAAATCTTTCAAACAGGTTATATTGATGATGTTTAAACAGCTTTTATCCCTAAACATGCATAAACTCTAGGTTTTCCCAAAATTTTAGGTCAAAAATCAGTCAACTCAACAAGATATAGCAATTTGTTTGATTCAAGGTTTCAAACTCAGAAACTTGCAGCAAAACACTCTCAAACAAAGGTATAGCAGATACAAAGCATAAACAACACAAACTAACAACACAATAACAAGATGCAAGCACAAACCAGTAGACCCAAACACCCCTTTAACTTTTCCAAATCACAATTTTCAAAGGCAAAGTGAGATTTCAGGCCAACCAAGCATTAATTAACACTAAAACAAGTATGATAAACAGATTCAAGCAAGAACAAGCCACAAAATTCACAAGAACACAAGTTTCATACAAATATCACCAAAAATCACAATTTAAGCAGATTTTGAGATTAAGTATGCAAACCTCATGGATGTACATCCACACCCACGAATTTTGAGCTTATGTGCTAGCAAGAACAAGCACAAGCTTCCATAATAAGCCTGCTAAGATTGAACAAGGGTTAAGCACAATATCATAAAAATCAGAAACTTTGAAAAACTTGATTGATGCAAACTTGTTACCCCACACTTGATTATCCCCAAGTTATAAGCCTCACCACACCTTAACCAACTCAGTTAGGATGCTATGAGCCCTATAGCCCAAGAATTCCAAGATTGGAACAAGACTTAGCAAAATATCAAGAAAATGAGGAAATATGCAAACTTTTGCACACTCCTCTTTTGAAAACAGGTTTTGAACTTCAAGAACTAACAAGCATATAACAAATGAAAGCAGTAAATAAGATTGGCCAATGACTTTTCTTCAAGATTTCAAACTCAATTTCATTAACTTTGAAAATGGGATTTACAGAAACTTGAACAAGGAAAAATCAAAAGCAAACTGAAATGTGAAGGCCTAAATGGCTTTATATAGCCTTACAAGTGACTAAGGAACAGCTAAGAACTAAAAACCCTAATGGTTGAAGTCCCAAAAATGCCCTCTTGAATTTGAACTCATATGCTTCATATGACTGATTCTTGGACGTTTGTGAAGTAGATAGCTGTTGGAATTTGATCTAAGGGCTCAAACAAAGCTTAAAATGTAAGCTTGTATCTGGATGGTTGATTCTCTGGCTGGTTTTGGCAGTATCCCCTTTTGTGTGTAGCAGGGGAATCATGTGTGGCCCTTGGTGGTGATGTGGCAAGTGATTTAAGAGTTGGGTTATGATTAGAAGACTACTAATCATAATTCTGGAGGTGATGGAAGCTTAATTGTTGCTTAATCAATTTTCCCCAATTTGTGTTCTTGAGTAAATAGTAGCACGTTTGATCTGATTTGGGTTTTAAAAATGGTGTTAAGCGCCAAAGGATTAAACTAATCCAAGATTAGTTATAACAGGTTTTTAGTGGAGGATGACATGGAGAAATGGTGGATCTTCATTGGTGGAGAGAGTGAGTGGGGCACGTGTCACCCCACCACTGGTCTAGGTTACTTCTTTGTCTGCCAGCTTAACACCCCCATCTTTCATGAACTTGTAAAATGTATTCCAAACTTCTATCAACGCCATAATCAGCTTTGTCAACTTTTGCCTTTTTACATTTTTTGCCCAAAAACTTTTACAAAGTGAAATCAGGGGTAATTCTTGCCATTTTTGAATTCTTCAAGGGCTGGTTTGGTATTTTCTTCAATGATAATGGTCTAGACTTGCATAATTGATATTTTGGAGGACTGAAATTGCCAAGTCTTGATGATTGAGGGACCATTTTTGCCAAATGTTGAAAGTTGAGGGTCCTTTGTGTAATTTTGGAATTTTCAAAGGACCAAACTTGTCATTTCTTGTACTTTGAAGGACTTCATGATGTATTTGACTTTGTGGATGATATTGGTTGACAATTTAGCTTTGTTAAGGGGCTAAACTTGCCAATTCTTCAAAGTTGAGGGTCCTTTTTGTAATTTTGACAAACTTTAGGGACCAAACTTGTAATTATGAGGATACAAGGGTATAAAGTGTCATTTCTTCTATATTGGAGGACACTTCTTCATATTTCTTCAAATCTTCAAGGGTTGATTTTGGGAAAGTCTTCATTAGGGCTTGGTTCATTGTGCGGCTTCGTTTCCCGTGTTCGTTTTTTATTGATTCTTGTGATCTTTTGTCATTTTCTCAATATCCGTACCTAAAATACACAAGTAGCAAACACAAGCATATATATGGGTATTTTGATGATATTTAATGCATTTTAATCCCTATTTGGAAGACGAGACTATGTATAAAAGCAGTCTCATCAAGTAGACAAGCTTAAAACTTATATCACCTAAGCAAACCAGCTGATACCAAACACACTTTAAAATAGGCAGATTACAAAATAACAAAGACTTTTAAAAATTAAACTAGCAATAAGATGAAACAAGAACTTAGATAATCTAAATAAACTATAATAAGCATCAAGCAACTGAACATTAAGCAAACAAATACATAGCATACAAATTCACCAAAGCACCAAAGTTTAAGTAGAAAAAGTGTAAAACTTGAGTTCAAAGCTTTACATGGTAGTACCCACATCCAGGCCCCACCAAAAGCTGATGCAAAAGCTTTTAAGCTTTTTTGATCTTACGGGCTTTATGGAGATAAGCTGGCTTGTGCAAACAAGTAGGACTACAACAGTCCACTTGCACAAAGAGTGATGGAAATTTCTTTTAAGCTGCACACAACACAAGAAATTAAACTACAAGTCCAATAAGCTAATCAATAAGCTCATTTGTCAAATGAGCTTATTGAGAGCTTATTATACAGTAAGTGAACAATTACAAAAAAGGACTGATTTTCAAAAATCCTTAGAAAGAACTAACTTGCAAAGGAAAGTAAAGGGGTAACCAACAGAATTAAACAAGGTTATATAACCTTAACATGTATTTAAGTGTCAGTCAAATAGATGCCATAGTTATATACACTTGGGTCCCAAAAATCTATTAGCCAAAAACAAGAGAAATTTTTTTTTTGTTAAACTTAAAATTTAGAAGGAACAAGTAGTATAAAGAGCTATAATTTAAAGATTAAACTAAATTGGAACACAAAATATGCAAGGCTCAATAATTCCTTTAATTAGTCAAAAATTAAGGTTTAGAAAATTTTAGAACAAGAAAGATACAATCTGCTAGCTAGGTATTTATACAACTACATGGACTATTCTAGATACAAGGAAACTTGAAAACCCTAGCTATAAACTTCCACAATTTCCCTTGTAATATTCCTTGAAGATGT
Source organism: Glebionis coronaria (assembly GCA_025667525.1). Classification (NCBI taxonomy): domain Eukaryota; kingdom Viridiplantae; phylum Streptophyta; class Magnoliopsida; order Asterales; family Asteraceae; genus Glebionis; species Glebionis coronaria. Next base: position 100,114,108 of record CM046882.1, on the reverse strand, counting down.
TCATGATCCGTTTTTGAATTTGATCAAAAGGAAGTCCTGTGATCTTTCTACAATGAACAAGTTATATGCCAGGTGTAAATCTTGATCTTAGCCGTTGAAATGTGAGTAGGGAGCAAGCAAAACCATCCAGCCATCCAATCTCTGCCAAGGTTTTTATCTTCGAGCTTGTTTTGTGCAGAGGACCCTTGGTGTGGGGTTTGTGGCGATGTGGTGGACGAAATGAACACATGGGTAGGATGTGGTAATGTGTAATTTATTATCTGACAAGTATTGTAGAAAAAGCCCTTTTGATCTAAATGAGGTAAAGATTGGGGTAGAATATGGTTTATGAGTTGCTATAGACTTTGATCTGTTTCGGGTAAAAGAGTGTGTTTGGCGCGTGTTAATCTCATTCAAACTAAGGGTTAATGGTAAAAATAGTCCTTGCGTATTTTGATAACTTTGTCCGTTTTTCCTTTGTAATGAAATTCGGATAATGGCAAATTCGACCCTCCATATTTCCTTGACCATGAGTTGACTTGCAATATTGGTACTTTAGGAATTGGCAGATTTAGTCCCTCTCCATTTATCTTTCATCCTTTGCAGCCTTTGTAGTGTTAGTCCTTGTGGCTTTGCATGTTAAGTCCTTGTTAATTAAAAGGACTTATTTTGGACTTCCACAAACTTTGAGGGGTTGAACCTGTACAAACTTCAAACTTTAGGGACCCCATGGTACTTTTTGATATTTGAGGGGTATAAAGTGTCATTCTTTAATTCTTAGAGGACCATTCTTGTAATATCTTTAATCTTTAAGGATATTTTTAGAAATTTACATCCTGCTTCGATTCTTTTATTCAACTTTGTCCCCGTGTTCGTTTTTGCTTGGTTTTGTGATCTTTAAGTGAATTCACGATATCCGAGCCTGCAATCACACAAATAACAAATACAAGGGTATTTGCTAAAAGTAAAATCTTTAACACTATGTTCTTGAGATTTATTTTGGAGAGAAAGGAAAGGATTCAGAAAGAAAACTGAAGTTAGTTGTATTCTCAAAAAATTTTACAAGAGAAAAGAAAAGAAGAGAAAGGAAGATACAAGCCATTTTGGCTATAAAATCTTCTTCCCACCTTTGGAATGATTCTTTTTCCTTTCTCTTCTCTTCTTTTCTTTTGTCTTTAATTCTTTTCTTTTTTCTTTAATTCTTTTCTTTTCATCCTAATAATAACTCGAGAACATAACGTAAAAATCATCAAGAACATCCATTTTGTCATCTTCCCCACAAATATCATGACTTACAAATCAAACTCATTTTATAAACTAATAAACCCAATATCAACAACTTTCTGATCAAAAAACATAAATGTGAAAATTCAATCCAATCTTATCATTATTCTCTTGACTAAGATTTATCACCCATAAATTCATTCAAACACTTACTCGTCTATCATAGTTCACTTATTATCAAATCCATCTTTTCTTCAATTGTTTAAACAACTTATTGTTAAGAACCCACATACTTAAAAACCTAAAACTGTTATAAACCCATCTAAATCACATAACATGGAAAACCTACAAACAGACGGACATTGGCGGTAATTGGATGACGGATCAAGTTGTTGGTGGCGTTTGTTCGATGGGTTCTTGTTGTGGAGGTGGTCATTAGATGTGGCTTTTTGGTGGTGACGGGTGCCAGATGTTGATGGTTCTTCTTATAGATGTATTAATAAGTAATGATCGTCGAGGTGGTGATAAGTAGTGGTTGTGAGGATCAACCGATGGGCAACGGTGGTCGGTCGACTACTGTGTTGACTATAAATAATTTAGTGAGATGATATGTATTTTAGAGTTAAAAAAATTTAAAATATGTATGAGAAATGGAGTAAAAAAGGGCAATTGGGGTTGTGAAATTTCTTTTTAATAACACGTATAAAAAGATACCTAGCATGTGTTTGACTTAACATTCAAATTCATAAAAATATTGGTCACAAGTTAAAACCACAAGAAGAGAATCCGTTAAAATAACTTTTTAAAGACCATTTTCGTTAAATTCGCAAATCGTAAGAACGATTTAAGCAATGGACTCTGAATTATATTATCAAACCAAAGAACATGAAAAAGTCATACTCGATCCAAAAACCCGTTTAACCTGTGTTACAATTCAACTTTTGTATATAAAAAAGGTTAAATGGTCAACCTGAAACCGTTTAATTTATTCAACATGTATAACCTATCTAACCCGTCAATACAAGTATATATACGAGTTAAATGAGTCACATCGAATTTCATATAAACATGTTAGATTAACATAAATGAACTCATTATTGAAATGTGTCAGGTTCATGTTGTTTTCTAACAGTCCAACGTGTCAACTTAAACCTGACCGGACCCCAAAATTTCCTGAACTCGTTATAATGTTATATAGTTTTACTAAAAAAAAGGAATGCTAGAACCACAAAGCAATATTCACAAAGACATTTACAAAATGAGTTGTCATTTTATTTGTGGACTAGCAGGGTACCCGCGCGATGCGGCGGCGGGTACCCTGTGACTAAATTCTTCGGTGTTATAATTCGTCTTTTTTAATTATAATTTTTAATCAATTATTTTCATCTAAAAGCATGTTCTAAAAACGTAATTTCAATCGAAGGATATTATTACTGGTCCATATGTTATACCATAGATATAGATATAGTCATATATATATATACTGGTCCATATGGTTATACCATCACTACAATTCAACCACTTAATAAAAGCTTAATAACCAAATCTGATAAACAAATTTTGACCCATTAGCTATTGGATATACCCGATCTAATGTTGGGATATAAAATTTGCCAATTCCTAATATTACTCATACTTAACAACCCTAAACCTAATTTTAAGATCACAGCCGTTCCCATCTTCCATCTCATCAGCCGAAAAAAAATTGATTCATCTCCCATCAAATTATTTCATATAATCAACCAATCGATCTCCTCCATGGATCTTCAATCATATAGCAACGCCACATGCGCTTTTGTTAATTCATTGAGACCTTCGAACATATAATCAAATCCCACGAAGATGGTCAACCGATTTATGATTCAAGAGTTATTCGATAGATCGCGGGTAAGGTTGTGTGTTATGAGTTTTAATCGAAACTAAAAAAGATCATAACCCTCTTGTTGCAGATCTTTCTTAATATGTTTCGTATATCAAACATTGGAAATCCAGCACATTGGATCTATGATGATTCGTGTTTCTTGGTAGATCTATAACGATCTCGGCTTGCATGTCTAAACACGAATTGGATTTGAGATCTTTTACTTTTTCGAGTCTGGTCTGATGATGGGTTATAAAGTCGAGTCATTTCGTCTTGCCTTTTCTGTATTTAACTCGGTTGAGTTAAGCAGGTCCTTACATTTTGTATTACCGGCATATTAATTTTAGCATATTATTGGCACTCAAAAAATTGACATTATAGTTTGCATTAGTATAGTAGATGTTTTTTAATGTTTGTACAATACTACAATGTGTGCATATGATATTGTATATTTGTAATGGGGTCTCTTATTAAGAGTATTAATTACACTTTCATATTAATTCTACCATATTGTACATTTGGCTTATAAAGTTGTATTACTTAAACCTTGTTTTAATTTGTGTATTAAAAAGAGGTACATCATGTTGATATAGTGGTACCTCTTAATTTTTTTTTGCATTTAATATGAGAGAAGGTGTAAAATGCTTAATAAGGATTATAGATTATAGATTACTAGCCGGGTACCCGCGCAATGCGGCGCCAGGTACCCGGTCACTAATTTCATGACGAGCAACTATTTTAGGCCCATTATTTTCATGACTTTATTATAATATCAGGGCATCCACACAATGCGCTTGTAGGCACCTTAATCATAAACGGGTGATATTTTCAGTTACATTTTCCTTTGTGATAATGTCTTTACGCGTGATAAAAATTACGCAATAATTTTATCGCAAGCCATTTTATTATTTTGGATTTCAATAATATAAAGTTTAATTATTTTTAAAAATGCTTTTATTAAATTAATAATAAAGATAATTACAATAATAACATATATAGTATGGATACAAGACTAATAAATACATGCACACCACATTAAGCATATCAATGCATATAAAGAATTGAAATTTAGTTCGTTAATAAATTGTGAGTTAAAATGTGTATTACTACTACAACAACAACCTAATTTATTTACATATTCTCCTATAAAGTCTAAAAGGGAAAAGCCCAAATGCAATAAACTTATCCTTAAACGATTACATATATCCAGTACCTTAAAAGTTAGTGTCATATACTCCAAATCATCCTAACCATACAAAGTCGGCAGCCACAAACACACATAACCAAACTAACAGTTTGTGTACACAAATCAAACGCAACAAACACAAATTTTTTTCCTCTTTTTTTTAATTGAAACGCGTGTAACAATTACATATATCCCACACAAATATTAGGCAGCCACAATAAAAGAATATATCTCCTTTTCTTTTTTTCTTAATCAAAAAGCAGCAAAAACAAAGTCTTTGTATACACAAATCCAAGTCGTGTTTTCTTTAGATCCAAATCGAAGAACAAACAATAAACCCTATCTTCTTCTATATTAGAATCCGAACAACGATAGCCCTCTATTGCGTTGTTACCTTGTTATATGAAGGAAAAAGACTACAATGTTTTGGTTTCTAGATCTTGAAAGAAAACCCACGTTGCTTTTCTTGTTTTATTTTTCGTTTTTGTGGGCGTAGAGGTGTGGTGGTGGTGGTGGCGGTGGCGATGAAGTAGGTTGAGGAGATATGAGTGAATATATATATATATATATATATATATATATATATATATATATATATATATATATATATATATATATATATATATATATATATATATATATATATATATATATATATATATATATATATATATATATATATATATATATATATATATATATATATATATATATATATATATATATATATATATATATATATATATATATATATATATATATATATATATATATATATGTATGTATATATATATATATATATATATATATATATATATATATATATATATATATATATATATATATATATATATATATATATATATATATATATATATATATATAAATATATGATATTTGTTCTGGTGGTTACAACTTCATACTTAATTTTTTTAATGTTGAATTGGTTGTTACTTTGACTATGCAGTTGCGGTTTTTTTTATCTTATGATTCATTAGTTTCATATTTAAATGTTTTAATGTTGAATTGGTTGTTACTTTGACTATGAGGTTACGTTTTTTTTACCTTATGACTCATTAGTATTGTCATTTACTTTATATAAATGTGAAGTTAATAACAGTCAATAGTGTTTGAGGAAACATATGCATTAAAATCTGATCAGAATTCGAAAATGGTCTTGTATAAAATGTAAATTTTAAGAATTCTTAATATAGAAATGTTTGAGGCTGAATATTTTAAGACTTCTAAATATAGAAAAAGTGTTAAATCTTTTATAAAGTAGTAAGATTATATATTAATTAGTTTTAATATAAGCATTAACTTATGTTTGTATTAATGAGGTGTTAAAGTTTGCTATTTTAATTTTTAGGCTTATTTTGGTTGTGCACAATGCATTAGAATATTTAAGTTGAAATTTAAAATATTCTAAAAATAACATGTCAATATTCTTTATAAGAGAGTATGATAATCGTCAAACATGAAAAGAATTGTATCATAACCAACACGGTACTCACGCGTTGCGGTGACGGGTACCTGTAACATAATTTTTGACAAAGAATATTGTTAATTTTATGCTTTCGTTACGATAGCATCTCGAATAACGAAAATTTAAAGTTTGGGTAACCTTATGACTGGCTATGTTTGATATAGGTTTCAATTGGTTGCGGCTTGTTTAGATTGTATAACGTGAACATATTGTTGTACTTTTGAGTAATGGAGTATTTTAAACATAATACTGTATTAATTATGTGTTTTAATGTATCTGTGCATTAAAAGGTTGTAAATATAGCTTTCTATCTCGTATATACTTAAATGATATTTAATTGTGATAAAATGTTGCATTAATTGTGTTTCATAACTTGTATTACTTATTATTTTTTGCATTAAGGGTTATACATTGTGCTAAAACATTTATACTACTTATTTTTTGTAATCAATGAAGAAAGAGATTACAATTTCTATTATATGTAGTATAGATATAAATACATGTAATGAAAGAGAATTCAAATGTAAATATAAATGTGTCAATAATTACTAAAAAAAAAGTCCAAGATTGTGGTAGCATATAAGGGAAGGATGAGAAAGTAAAAGGACTGCAATTGTAATTAGGTATCGTTAAAGAAAGAGCATAACTAACTAAAACACACAGCACAGATTAAAGGCTGGGCGGTCATATCATCATCATCGAATAGGTTTGTTTTCATTCAATTCAACCATCTTTTCCTTTATCTCTCTTCCTATTATTATTCTATGTTTAAAGCTTTATAATCACATATATTTTTATTTATCATAATTGTTTTTTTTTTTTAAATCTATTTTGAATTAATCTTGCTTAGTAGTTGTAAATCTGTTAGCTTTCAAGTTTTGGACCAAATTTTGATTGTGGAATCTTTCTTCTTTAAATTTTATCTAAGTTGTTGTTATCGATTTATAGGTGGCATATCACTTGTACTATTTGAAACACCCTTTTAAACTAGTAGTAATTTTTAGCTAGTTATTCCTAATTAAACGATATCAATAATGTCATTATTGGAGGCACTATGGTTTAGTATGAATTCTGTGCAGACGAGTTTCTTCATGTGTGTTTTCACCTTTTTTACTACATTTATGCTCTTTGGTTATTTTATTATTCTATCATAAAAAATGTGTTTCCTCATTCTCGGTGTCTTGTGGTTTTGATGTTAGCTAATTATCTTTCCTTAGGTGTTACAGATGAGGCAGCCTGGGCAGTATGGTGATTCTGGTGGCAATGCTGCATATGCTTCTACCCAAATGCAACGCATGTCGGGTCAACACAAATCCAATAATTACCAAGCGAGAGGAGATAATATGAGCTCTGAGAATGATAAGTCCTATGGTGCTATAAAAGGGGACGGACAATGGAGATATGAGAGAGATGGCTCATCCCACTTGTTTAATGAAGGCATGCACTACTCTATACCTTTCTCGTTCTAAATGTCCGTTATGTCTTTAACATAGGCCATGCTTGATTTCGTCTACATATTTCTAAACATGCGGTCCATTATATCTAGTAATTGTATTTAGGAACTTTAGGCATACCACAATTGTTAGTGCCTATGATGAAGACGACACACCTATGTTGGTGTCGACATCTTGTGTTTCTACTCTGAGTTTGTTGCTAGATTATTTTCTTGACAATATTAACTCTTGATAATCTTTGAAATTCGGGGTTTTCCGTAATATTTCAATTTCACAGTGTGTAATGACGTACATAAGTTCGTCACTACTACCTTTCTTGCACTACATATGATTGAGTGTTTCATGTTTTCTACTTATCTAAATTTATTTCACTACCGCCTGTATGACAATTTTGTTATTTATGTTGGAAGATAGAATAGAAGTGGAAACTGGACCTCAATAGCTGCTATACAACTACAGAATAACTATTTTTTCTCCCTTTGTTATATAGCATGAAAGATAGTTGAATTGAAACCGAGTTACAATACAATTACAGTCAATATCTACCTAGAACCTCCTTATCATTGTTTAGTACTATAAATAACAAGTTTGGAGCAATATCTACTGTACTGCCATATATATTGAAATTAAATCTGGAAATGACTTAGAATTCAAGTACCTAACCATTTTAACAGAAAAAAGTTTGAACATAGCTTCCATAAGAGTGTAAGCCTTACGTGGACAAGAAAGAGAGGACAACACATAATGTGTAGTTTTCCATTTAGTCGTCTTATATACAAAAGCAGCAGTTTAGCTTGTTCTTCCGTCACTATTTTATCGAGCTGAAACTGTAACCTATCTTAATGACAGTCACTTGCATGTAATACATGGTCTGTCACAGAAGCTGCCTTGGCTTACAGTTTCTTAAATTGAAGTTCTTTTTGCAAAAGTGATGATTTTTAACCTATCAGAATACACAATTTAAGACGGTGTCTGTTGTTCTTATTGTGGCTAATATGTATGATTCAGATGATATTTGTTATTGATGCCTTGAGTACTCATTGGTATTTTTACCAAGTTTGTCTACTTTTTTTTTCCTAAGTTTATGGAACTCAGTCAGGTCTTTTTGTTATTAAGTCTTTTGCTTCTTATACTTGGTCATATTGTCTTGTGTGTAGGCCAAGGGGCTGATGCCTCTAGATCTTATTACCAGGGTCAGGGGCAAAGGTCGGACCCAAGAGTAGCCTCTGAGAAACAAGGTAATGATCTCAGATCTCAGCCTCGCGACGACGATATGGAGATAGGTTTTGACGATAAGACCGTAAATCAGACTTTTGAAGGCCTTGAGCAAAGATTTTATGATGACATATTGAAATTGACTGAAGAGCAAAATGATGCAGAGGATGCAGAGAATGCACGTCATCGAGAGGTTGGCGAACTTACTTTTATGTAATTCCTCTTGTGTTTCATTAATTTCTTAGCTCTATTGCTTCATTAGTCCAAACCCTAATTGGAACTGAACCCTCGCTGTCATACCATGTAAACAGAGCTCGGGAGACAAGCTAATCAACAAAAGATTACATTGATAAAAGGAGATTACATGAGAATATACAGAAAGCATAGAAAACATAGAAAACGTACTATCTAAACGGGCCAAAACTAAATTATTCTGATACAGGCCTTATAAAACATACTATTAATTCTAACATTCTTGTAGCCACAACACATATATGTCCCCGGAGAAGTGAAAACGTTTCTTCAATTGGGGTACGTCGATCCTTATCTAGGAACCGTTTGCGGAAACGTTTCTGGTCCAAAAAGTCGCGTTTCCTACAGATTTTGGAAAAAAAAACCTTGAAATTGTGGATCTAGGGTTTTTGATGGAGAAGACTAACTTTTTTCAAATACATCAAACTTTTTGCTAATATGTTTAAAAAAATTCAGCATTTGTGTAAACTATGATATACACGAGTATACTTTTAAGTGGAAGTGATTTTTGTTTATAGATAAGTTTATTAATCAATAATATTACAAACACATGTTAATTATCTTTATTGTATTGAGTTAAAATTGAAAAGATATAGTAGTACTAAAATATTATAAAACACATAGACGTTTCTCTGCCGTACCCGTTTCTTGAATTTTAGGAGGTTGGCATTTCTCGGTATCCATACCCGTCTCCGTCCGCGTGCAACTTAGGTTGTCCCAAAATGGTCAAATAGATTGGAAGTCACCGAAATTTATTTGATTGCAGACAACCTTATAAGATGCTTCTATACAAAGTGTTCTATTAATGTAACTATATTGTTTTTCGAATTATATTTATTAGTAGATATCTGTACAAATACGAGAAATGGACAGGAATGGTTTTTTCGGATCAATCCAACCTGGTCCGTCACGTTGTGATCCATGCCAACCTCCCATTACACATTCCGACTACATTAATTACTTTAGTTAGTTTACTTGGTTTGCTTGAGTGGTGTATACAAACAATTAACGTGAATGTTTGGCACACTTGAAATCTGCAAACTTAACTTAAAATATCATTGAGCTAGTAAGTTATGTATTCACATGCTGTGCAGAATTGATACTTAAACATTACAAAGTCTGAAAGTCATAAATTATACATATGTTTGCCAATTCAAGGTTGTCTGGCGTATTGGGTTTTTAATTCAATGAACATGCAGAGAATCAATGCAATCAATTTGCAATATGAGGAGCAACTTGCTGCACTGAGAGCCCGACACACCAATCGTAGAGACGAGATCCTCAGAAGAGAATCACATGCCCGACAGCAGCAGTACCAACAGACTACAATGGAACATCAATATACCAACAATCCCATAGGGTTCGGTGAGCTCCATGGCTATAATGCTGGAGAGCCGCAAAGAGCCTATAATAATACCCCTCATGCTGATTCTTACAGAGAAAGACCTCGTTTTACAGGAGGCAATAGGGATTCTAGGGATCCTGGGTTTGAGCCTAGAGGACAGTACCCTGGTGGACGTGTTTATGGTAGTTCTGGCTCACGGCATTATTAATAATTGCTGGTTTATTTTATTTTCGCAATTTATCAAGTGTTTCTTGATATTTGTACTTTTATTTGTTCTGATGGAAGATTTCAGAGTCTAGAATGAGGTTATTGGTCTGTTTCGGAGAGAATGTGTTTTAAATCCAGTGTATTTTCCCACTTCGTTAGTTACATTTACTTAATATTTGAATAAATATGAAATATAACCTGAATCGGATTGTATGGAATTATCCTACTTCATACTATATTACAAAGCATTTAGGACTATTTTTAAAGGCAAAAGTTATTTTACAAACTGGTTTTTTCTAACAAACCAAGGGACTCATCTTAGCCCTTCATTGATTTTTCATCCAATGGCCAGAATTAATCTAAGATTTAATCAAGAAAACATACTTTTAGAGTATTTGCAATTTAATCCTTTTCAAAAATACACACAGTTACAACTGTGTAACCATTTTTCTCTCATCTGTTCTATCAGTTACACACTACAATCGATCCACCATCATCCACCATAATCGATCCACCATAATCGATCCACCATAATCGATCTAATTACAATCGATTATAATCCTTATTATAATTGATCAAATTACACACACAGTTACACACAGTAATGGTTATTGATTTGAATGAACCTGCGGTTTTAGATGGGGAAGATGATAATAGTTCGTTAGGTGATTGTAATTTGTTTGTAGATGGATCTCAAGGTGTTTGTAATTCGTTTGATGATGGATCTCGTGGTGATTGCAGTTCGTTTGATGTTGGATCTGATGATCGTGATCACAGTTGTGAATGTAAGTTGTTTATTCTTTATCCTTTTGCTTATTAAGCTTTTTTTTATGTTAAGCTGAATATATTATACATACTGGATAAGCGGAATATTATTTATAGTTATTTGATATGATAAGCTTTTTTAAGCTTTTTGATGTTAAGCTGAATAGTATATCCAGATGTACAACAAGTGACAGTTTAAAGTTTAATTCGTTTATTAATGATATTTTCGAGAAGTTGGCTGCTGAGAGTTCGAAGCTGGTGAGGTACAATAAGAAGAACACTCTTTCTTCAAGGGAGATTCAGACTGCTGTCACACCCCACCATGGCGGAATATGGGGCACGACGTATGGATATCATCACAACAATAGCGTATCTATAGAGTTAACTAAATGATATAAGAAATGTCATAAAAATGGTGACACAAATGTCATGACAATATCTCAACAATGCAGGAGTCTAAGTAAGTAGGTAACAGTCCTACCTCTTACCCAAGACAAACAAATAACACAAACAAAACAAACATATAGGTGCCAACATGTATCACTTATAAAAAAAAACATAAAGGTAAACTAAGAAGGAACAGGGATCTCCTTCTATATGCAATCCTAAAGCATCCAAGTATAGCCACTTCTATCCTCAAGCTTAAACACATTCACACCTGAAAGAGACACTAAAACACATCAACATAAAGTTGGTGAGAGTCATAGGTTTAGACTCCAACGCTAAATCAGTTACAAGCTGTGAATAACAACCATCAACACAATAACATATGGATAATGTGTTACAAGTATGCATTAACAACTAGCACTCAAGATAAATCAATCATCACATTTCCAAGGCATCACGCCTTACCAACAACCACAATTACCAAGGCATCACGCCTTACCAACAACCATGGTACCATAGGCGCCCATACACCTATGTACCTATCCCAAGGCCACTACCTTGTCATTTTCCATTGGTCCCATAGACGATCACGCTATGTACCTATCCCAAGGCCCCTACCTCGTCAAACCATAATAACTGAGACGGCACGTGTCCCCTGATCCAAATCATACACAATCAAGAATCACATAGCAGTTAATCACATAAGTGTACACACAAGTCCATCACAAACCATAAAAACATTCACAGCATCAGTTTATAAATAACTTAACACAGTGTCTCTTCCATCCCATCTGGAAGTCAAAATCAATAGTAAACATGGGACTATGAAACTCACCTGATTGCTTCTTCACAAGTCCTCGCACTAGCAACAAGCTAACAAACCAAAAACACGCAATCAATACATGAACCAATCACTAAGATGGCTCATCAACCTATTATGGACATCTAGCCTATTCTCATATAAATACCTCATTGATAAGCTCTAGTCACCCCATTACCCTTCCTTAACAAGTCCTTAACTTGGTTACGTTTAATAACTATCCCGTTCATATTTTACACAAAACAGTCCCAGTTTTTACGTCTCAAAACTTTAAGTCAAACGTCCACTTAAACATACCCATGGTTTCTGTAAAAGGAATATTCATACTTTTACATATGTTAGCTAAAACCCCCCACTTGCCCTAACCTTAAAGCTACTGTTAAGGCCCCGATAAATGTATATATATTGCTACCTATCCAGAATTCACTGATTTTAAACGTATGAAAAGTTTGTTACAATTAGGGGGTCTTACCCTAAACCATAACCTTAGCCCAAGTGCAGATACTTACTATAATATATAAACCATCTCTCATGTTCGTGAGAAGATCCCAATACAACCCCAAGTACCCCAAACAATCCAAAACTTAAAAAGAAAACAGGCTGACTTCAAAACTGTTTTGACCTCCGACTGTTGTAACCTGCTTTTGACCCACTTCCCGACCTCCAATTTAGTTCTAGTTTATTGCATTGGAAAGCCACTTCAATTAGCTTTCCAGGGATATGTGGATCGCAAAATAAGAGTTTGTAGAACTCCCTATATGATCAAAACAATGACCCAAAATTCTGCCCAGTTTTTAAAAACGGGTTTAATTAATTTAACCTAATTAATTACCCATAACCCCATTAATTACAAACCCTAAACCATCTAATCATTATAATATCATTAAAATACAGATTCTTATTTAAACCCTAACCTAAATTCATCATAAGATGATTGAGAAAGAATTAAAACACTTTAATTAAAAAGAGTATTAAAGATTTCACCTTAGAATTTTTGAAAGAAGAAAAATTAATGAAGAACCCTAAAACCACCATTGATGCCGACTTGAAGGTGATCTTCAGGGGTTTTATGAAGTGTTTTGGTTAATAAAAAGTATTTATATAGTTTCCTAACAAGTCCTTGCCCCATTACAAAAGCCCGGTTCCCTTTTTCCTTTTTTTCCCTTTTCTTTTCTTTTGATTCGTCCCAAACCGCCTCATATATATATTTTTTTATTTTTTTTCTTTTTATTGTTAATTAATATCTTATTAATATTACCTTAAATTACATTAATTTATTTCAGCTCCTAAAGCCTCCAAAACCTCAAAACCGTAAAACTAGTCAAATTTACGCGTTTTACCGAAAAAGACGTAAAATATACACTTTTATAAAAAATCTCAAATTTTGAAATAAACTTTATAACTAAGTCCTAAATGACTTAAAACCATCCCGAAAAATATCCATATGATTAAATACCTCTTCCGAGACCTCTAAATGCTAAACCATAAATCGTAAAAATACGATTTTCTATAATACATATACGTATACGTAAAACCACTAAATAACACCATCTCACTTCATAGTCACTACCATGTGAACTCATGAACATGAAATCATCACACATCGTTTCACTCACAAGGTACCCCATACCGGAAACGATATCCAAACCACAATCTATACACACCAATTAGCACATAAACACGTAAAGACACGTAACTAGCACAAAATAAAACTAAGTGACGAACCTCAAAACCAGGGTTGTCACATCACTCCCTCCTAATAGAAATCTCGTCCCGAGATTTACTCCTTAGGATCAACACACAACCAACAAATCACATGATGATACTTGTTCTAAACGAACTCCTCTCATTCCCACGTGAACTTTAGTTCAAGTTTCAAAATACTACATATACAAACCAAAAAATAATTAAACTCATAGCCAAACTCTTGACCTCACAGTCAATAAATCTCACCGATGATTCTTTGATATAAACGAAGACTCTTATTAATACAAGTCCCGACTAACCGTACATGCAAAATGCATTCTCAAACAACCTTTACCAATCTCAAAACTCAACCCAAAGACTAGGTATCCCGTGCACCCCAAATAAAATAAAATACTATTCACAACTCAATCTCTAACCCGACACTTGTACAATAATTTCGGCCAAGATACTGACCTCCCATGACTATACATTCTGAATATTTGAAAAGTACGTTCCGATTACATAATTTTTGGCTATTTAATCACTCAAAAAGCTCTAAAAACGAACAAGTTATGACCAAATCAGTTTTATACTAGTTGTTTTAAAAAAAACTAAAGAATAAACTTAGTGATCAATGTAATCCTTTTAAATGACAGATATAATTGTATGTGAAATCTTCATAAACTCAATTTAACCTTGTATAAATAATTAAAAATGACATATATCGGTCAAACTCAATTATATAAACTATGTAGGTAGAAAGAAATTTTTACTTCGCTTTATTTCAAAGAAAGTCTTTTAGAATTTGAAATATATAAGTGTTGATTAAAAAGAAATCTTATGTAACATCTTGTTTCAAACATGACTCCAACACCTTACCCTTATTTTACCGAATACAACCAACCATCTAACTCAATATATACCGACCAAAAGAAATGCAAGACCCAACACAAAAGATTTCATTATCTCAAAAGAAATCCCAAGTTATTTCAATAGACTTGAAACCAAAAACACCATTTTAAAACGTACACGTGAAATACGAAACTCAAAGAATATGCTACAAGACACAGTTCAAAAGATTCAAAACGTCGTTGAAACTCCATCAAACTCCAGCACCATAAAACACAAACAAACACAAGGTACGTTCAAGTTATAATAACTAGTGAACGACCATAAATCATAACATAACATCTATCAGTATATATACATCCGCATATGTATACCTATTGAATCCCCCAAACATACTCGTTATCATACACGTAAGTCAATCAATCGCTTTATACGCTCGTTTTTCCATACGAGTAATCACCGTCTCACCGTACCACAACAAGGCATAATGCCCACCTCCAAAACCAAACCATATCGTGTGACCCCAAAATCACACAACACAACTATAACCCAAAACATATAACACAAAAAGAACAGTAGCCATATCATAGGCAACAATTACATAAACCCATATATATTCTATGTATACCTAACTTCTACATCTCATCATATACAAGCATGTACTAACCCTCTTTCATGCAATCATACTTGAGAACCCATTGAAGTTGTGGTACTTGTATAACTATGTTGGCCACCATACTTATACAATTACCCTTTCTCCAATGTACTCCCTCCTATGATGACAGTTATAAGAATAAATACAACATATAACACATAAATCCATCTACTCACATAAGCTCATAACCACATAACCAAATAGATCCAAAACCCCATCTATTAAAATAACATAGTAAAACTGTCGGAATACAGAAATCCATAGTCTAGCTAAAACAGCCTAGACTAAATCCAAAACGAAAACATAATCAGTTATAAGTCATGTCGCCCGTAAGAGTGGAAACAACTTAAAACCGTTCCTATCCACCTACTGCTAGTAACTCGAACCACCACACGATTCTTAGGGAACATGACTTAAACATCAAAAGAAAAATAACATACCTCAGGTATGTAAAATAACTCGACAAAAGATAGAAACTACCTTGTACCAAATTATGTACTATAATGTACAATCTAAGCAAAATACAACAATAACTAGCGTGGACGATTATGGTTCAACCCGCACTAGTCACAAACCCGAAAAGAAAATAACATGTGACTAAGTATGAACATACTACGGTTCAATTCATACTAGTCAAAACATCGCAATAAATAACATCCAAACACATCAATTATTATAAATGCACACATACTCCTACGACGCCTATATGCAGGGACCCTTAAGCTATAGACTAGGCTACGCGACTAGGCAACCTAATTCTCTATAACCATTGGCTCTGATACCATTCTGTCACACCCCACCATGGCGGAATATGGGGCACGACGTATGAATATCATCACAACAATAGCGTGTCTATAGAGTTCACTAAATGATATAAGAAATGTCATAAAATTGGTGACACAAATGTCATGACAATATCTCAACAATGCAGGAGTCTAAGTAAGTAGGTAACAGTCCTACCTCTTACCCAAGATAAACAAATAACACAAACAAAACAAACATATAGGTGCCAACATGTATGACTTATCAAAAAAAAACATAAAGGTAAACTAAGAAGGAACAGTGATCTCCTTCTATATGCAATCCTAAGGAATCCAAGTCTAGCCACTACTATCCTCAAGCTTAAACACATTCACACCTGAAAGAGACACTAAAACACGTCAACATAAAGTTGGTGAGAGTCATAGGTTTAGACTCCAACGCTAAATCAGTTACAAGTTGTGAATAACAACCATTAACACAATAACATATGGACAATGTGTTACAAGTATGCATTAACAACTAGCATTCAAGAAAAATCAATCATCACATTTCCAAGGCATCACGCCTTACCAACAACCACAATTACCAAGGCATCACGCCTTACCAACAACCATGGTACCATAGGCGCCCATACACCTATGTACCTATCCCAAGGCCACTACCTTGTCATTTTCCATTGGTCCCATAGACGATCACGCTATGTACCTATCCCAAGGCCCCTACCTTGTCAAACCACAATAACTGAGACGGCACGTGTCCCCCGATCCAAATCATACACAATCAAGAATCACATAGCAGTTAATCAAATAAGTGTACACACAAGTCCATCACAAACCATAAAAACATTCACAACATCAATTTATAAATAACTCAACACAGTATCTCTTCCATCCCATCTGGAAGTCAAAATCAATAGTAAACATGGGACTATGAAACTCACCTGATTGCTTCTTCACAAGTCCTCGCACTAGCAACAAGCTAACAAACCAAAAACACGCAATCAATACATGAACCAATCACTAAGATGGCTCATCAACCTATGATGGACATCTAGCCTATTCTCATATAAATACCTCATTGATAAGCTCTAATCACCCCATTACCCTTCCTTAACAAGTCCTTAACTTGGTTAAGTTTAATAACTATCCTGTTTATAT
Organism: Glebionis coronaria; assembly: GCA_025667525.1. Taxonomy (NCBI): domain Eukaryota; kingdom Viridiplantae; phylum Streptophyta; class Magnoliopsida; order Asterales; family Asteraceae; genus Glebionis; species Glebionis coronaria. Next base: position 100,096,818 of record CM046882.1, on the reverse strand, counting down.
TTTACACAAAAAAGTCCCAGTTTTTAGGTCTCAAAACTTTAAGTCAAACGTCCACTTAAACATACCCATGGTTTCTGTAAAAGGAATATTCATACTTTTACATATGTTAGCTAAAACCCCCCACTTGACCTAACCTTAAAGCTACTGTTAAGGCCCCGATATATGTATATATATTGCTACCTATCCAGAATTCACTAATTTTAAACGTATGAAAAGTTTGTTACAATTAGGGGGTCTTACCCTAAACCACAACCTTAGCCCAAGTGCAGATACTTACTATAATATATAAACCATCTCTCATGTTCGTGAGAAGATCCCAATACAACCCTAAGTACCCCAAATAATCCAAAACTTAAAAAGAAAACAGGCTGACTTCAAAACTGTTTTGACCTCCGACTGTTGTAACCTGCTTTTGACCCACTTCCCTACCTCCGATTTAGTTCTAGTTTATTGCATTGGAAAGCCACTTCAATTAGCTTTCCAGGGATATGTGGATCGCAAAATAAGAGTTTGTAGAACTCCCTATATGATCAAAACAATGACCCAAAATTCTGCCCAGTTTTTAAAAACGGGTTTAATTAATTTAACCTAATTAATTACCCATAACCCCATTAATTACAAACCCTAAACCATCTAATCATTATAATATCATTAAAATACAGATTCTTATTTAAACCATAACCTAAATCCATCATAAGATGATTGAGAAAGAATTAAAACACTTTAATTAAAAAGAGTATTAAAGATTTTACCCTAGAATTTTTGAAAGAAAAAAAATTAATGAAGAACCCTAAAACCACCATTGATGCCGACTTGAAGGTGATCTCCCGGGGTTTTATGAAGTGTTTTGGTTAATAAAAAGTATTTATATAGTTTCCTAACAAGTCCTTGGCCCATTACAAAAGCCCGGTTCCCTTTTTCCTTTTTTCCCTTTTCTTTTCTTTTGATTCGTCCCAAACCGCCTCACACATATATATATATATATATATATATATATATATATATATATATATATATATATATATATATATATATATATATATATATATATATATATATATATATATATATATATATATATATATATATATATATTTTCTTTTATTGTTAATTAATATCTTATTAATATTACCTTATTTACCTTAATTTATTTCAGCTCCTAAAGCCTCCAAAACCTCAAAACCGTAAAACTAGTCAAATTTACGCGTTTTACCGAAAAAGACGTAAAATATACACTTTTATAAAAAATCTCAAATTTTCAAATAAACTTTATAACTAAGTCCTAAATGACTTAAAACCATCCCAAAAAATATCCATATGATTAAATACCTCTTCCAAGACCTCTAAATGCTAAACCGTAAATCGTAAAAATATGATTTTCTATAATACATATACGTATACGTAAAACCACTAAATAACACCATCTCATTTCATCGTCACTACCATGTGAACTCATGAACATGAAATCATCACACATCGTTTCACTCACAAGGTACCCCGTACCGGAAACGATATCCAAACCACAATCTATACACACCAATTAGCACATAAACACGTAAAGACACGTAACTAGCACAAAATAAAACTAAGTGACGAACCTCAAAACCAGGGTTGTCACAACTGCTGTCCGTCTTGTTCTTCCTGTGGAGTTGGCTAAGCATGCTTTTAGTGAGGGTACTAAGGCAGTTACTAAGTTTACTAGCGGTTAAGATTTCATTGGTTGGTTAGATCTGTGGTGTTTGGGCTAAGACTTATAATCTCATAGGTTTATGTTTAATTGTGTTAGTAAGTAGTGGATGTTGGAATTTATGTAAATCAGAACTGATGAAACTTAAGCCGAAAATCACATAAGCCATAAGCCCTATATAAGCGAAAACAAACACCCCCTAAATAAGCCACAAAATCGTGATAATAATTAATAAGTCTTATATCAGTTGAGCTTGTGAGGTTTTGCAAAATTACACAAGCTTGTATTTTGTAAGCCTGGTTCATTATGAGATTGGGCCGCTGATATGTTTTGATTCTAGCATAGCTTATTTGTTGAAGCATTCTCACATTTTGTTCATTTGTTTAGGGCAATCTAGTATTCCTGCTATTAGTTTGAACTAAGTTGTGTTTATGTATACTTTGTATAAATACGTAAGGTTTATGTGTCTGTAATATGTCTCTGACATAAATAAGCTGTAAGATATTGGTATGTAGGTTCAGTTATGTATTTTAAATAAAATGTTGCAGAATTGCAGTCTTTTAATGTACTGTTATTGCGTACCTCATCATGTGTATAGATACTGGGGTGTTTGGATGTTTCTTAACTAAATAGTAAATAGACAAAGTATTTGGATTCACTGTTTTTGATTTTGGCTTGGGGAATTATCAGAACTTTTGGATTTCCTCCAGAATTAGTGTACAGGTTTTAAACCTAGTTTTCCATCGACTTTAAAAACGTATGCTCTTGAAAGATGTCATGAAAATTTTAGCAACAAGCCCGTCTAGCTCAGTTGGTAGAGCACAAAGCTCTTAACCCTGTGGTCGTGGGTTCGAGCCCCATGGTGGGCGTTCTAGTTTTTAAGTCAAAGGTTTGTTTTTGTAGTAGAATTTTCCTAGGTAAACAAATTGCCCGGGGATGGGCGTTACAATTTTTAAGTCAATGATGTTGTTGCATGAGAATTTTCATAGGTAAACAAATTGTCTAGAGAAATGCGTAAATTTAAATGAGAATGCTTTTAATTAGTATCATAAACTACGGTTGGGTTTTTTTGTCAAAATCTGCTTATTAAGCTTTTAATTAGTATCATAAACTACGGTTGGGTTATTTTTATTATTATTAGGTGTTGTAAAGTTGGAAGTAAGTTACAGTTTAGGTTAATATAAGTTTACGTTTGCTGGTTATAAGTCTCGGTGGTGCTTTGGAAGTTATTTATATAGTAGACATATAATTGATCTCAATATCTGTAATGTATATCTAGATATATATAAAGTATATCTGGATATATATAAAGTATATCTGGATATATAAAGTATATCTGGATATAATTGACATATAAATGACCTCAATATTTGTAATCTATATCTGGATATATTATAAGCCAGATTTTGACTTTGTCATTTTTATCTAGTTCTGATTGTTTTATTTTTTTGCAGATTCTAATCATGTGAAAACATCTAAATAGGTTGATCATCATGAGTTGATTAAAGGTCCGGATGAATCATTTTATTGGGTTCCTCGTGTTTCGAAGAGTGTGTTTCCAGATGTAAATGCCAAATATGATTCTGTTGAGGAATGCATAAGTGTTTATAAAAGGTATGCTGCAGCTGGAGGTTTTGGGGTTAGAAAATCTAATCAGAAACGTTTAAGGAGCGGATTTGTGAAGTCGAAGACTTTGGTTTGTAATAGGGAAGGTTTTCCGAAGGGTGTTTATTTGAATACTTTAGATGGCAAGAAGGGTGATAGACGAATAAGGACTTCCAAGTGTGATTTTGTTTTTTTGTGCAACTTAATTCTGATGATTATATATTCAAACTGGATTAACACTCATGTATTGCGAAATTTTTTTTATATATGTACTTATATTCATATTGAACGTTTTTTTAATATATCTTTTGGTTTATAAAACATTGTTATACTGTTACAGTGTTACAATGTTATTTATATCTAGGTGTTCTTATTTTATATCTAGATATACTTTTTATATCTTGATATATGTGTCTTGTATCTGGACATACTTGTTTTATATCTAGATATATTTGTTTTATATCTTGATATAAACATCTTCTTATATCTAGTCACAAACATCCTGGTTATATCTAGATATAAAACACTGTTACACTGTTATTTATATCCAGATATACCTTTTATATCTTGATATACGTGTCTTTATCTGGATATACTTATTTTATATCTAGATATATTTGTTTTATATCTTTATATAAACATCTTCTTATATCTAGTTATAAACATCCTGTTTATATCTAGATATAAAACACTGTTACACTGTTTTTTATATCTAGATATACCTTTTTATATGTTGATATATCTTTTTATATCTTGATATATAATGTTTAGATTTTGCTAGGTTCAATTATTGTTCTCGGTATCTCTTCGAATTGATCTCTGGTTAATTGTGCGACTCAGTTGTTCTTGGTGAATCAAATAAAAGAGTTGTCGTTGTCTAAAACTAATTAAAATAAAGACTTGAAACAATAAAAAAAAAAGACGGTAAAAAGAAACAACAAAAGATAAAAACTTGGCGAAAAGTAAATTGCGAGAAAATTAAAAGGTAAATAAAGTAAATGGCGCGAAAGAAAACTTTAAATAAAAGGAAAGCAAGTAAAAGTGCAAGTAAGGAAAAAGACGAGAAAAATAAAGTTTGAAAATAAAAGACAGAAACTTAAAAAGAAAACCAAAAAGAACCTGACAAAAATCCTTGATTCGGAAGTTTACTCGGAACTTTCATTCGGAAGTTGGTTCGGAAGTTTCGTCCGGAACTTCGTTCGGAAGTTTCGTTCGGAACTTCATTCGGAAGTTTCGTCCGGAACTTCGTTCGGAAGTTTCGTCCGGAACTTCGTTCGGAAGTTCGTTCGGAACTTCGTTCGGAAGTTCGTTCGGAAGTTTCGTTCGGAAGTTTCGTCCGGAACTTCGTTCGGAACTTTGAATGTTCCGAATGAGCAAAGCTTGAGTCGGAACTTTTGTGTTGATCCGGAACTCTTCCGGATGAAGCCCACTGGTTCGGAACTTACCTGGGAATACAGTAACAGAAACAAACAAACCGAAGAACAAGGGATCACAGTAACCACGAATCTATCCACAAATTTAACCAAAATCAAACACAAGATTAAACTAAACTAATAACAAAACATTCAATAATCATAAACAAACAATCCAAATCAACAAAACTAACAAATTTTACCACAATAATCAAAAACCCACTTGATCAAAATAAGAAAATGAACATGAACACAAACATAAACATAAAAATCAAATATCAAGAAAGGTAGATAGGAGATTGAAAAGAAAAAGTAAAGATTGACAAGAATTAAATGGAAACTTACTTGAAATTAAATGGTAATTAAGATGCAAGACAATTAATGTAAATTGGACAAGAGAGTAAATGTGCATAAATGAAAATGGAAGAAATGGTTTGTCAAACCACCCAACAAAGAAAATAATTAACTAGCCTAATCTATATATAGGGGAGGATTAGGAAGCTTCCTCCCCTCCTTCCTTTCTTCTTAATTGCGTCATTAGGTCCTTAAGCATTTTATCTTCATTAATTGCACCATTAGTCCTTTTCTACTAAGTTTCTTTAAACTTGGACTCTAATGACTTGTGGCTCGGGATTTCTTTTGAACTCGTCTTTTAATTCTTCAATAAAATAGACTTGAGTTTCTCGGCTTTTAGAAAACTTCCGTCTTTTGACTTTTTCTTCGATAAATCTTCAGAATTGGTCTTGGACTTCCGTTCTTTTTACACTCTTGACTTCTTGACTTCGTCTTTTCATCTTTTTCTTCAATCAAAGCCCGTAAATGCCGTGTTTACTCCACTTTTCACAATTTCGTCCTAAATCACAACAAAAACACAAACCACGCATAATTCCGACATAAAAGACATAAAATACACGTTTTGGTCCGGTTATTATTGTAATTAAGTGGTAAAAAGGATGGGTGTTTACACACCTATCAAATCCCCTACACTTGACCATTGCAATGTCCCCATGCAATGCATTAGTCACACAACACGTTTACATTTTTCATCACAATCAATCCATAATGGCCTTTATTAAAGAGATAGAAAATTAAAAACATACAAAGTAAAGAAATCAAAAACATACCTTGGGTTTTGGAAATGTTATGAATAATCATCATCCTCAAGTTTTCACTTTCTCCAAACTAAGCTTAAAAACGAGATCATTGTTATTATAAGTTAGCAGACTAACACGAACTCATGTGGGTCAATTATTCACTTAGACTCCCTTATTCCTAGGTGTATCTCTTATATTTTATTGTTGTCTTGAATGATCACGAGGATGCATTGTTGACTTATTTCGATAGTTTATTAGGCCGAAAATAAAGTGAACGATTTAATCAATAGTTAGCTAAAGGATAAAATCTTTTAAAACTGCTTCTCGGGACCTCATAATGTTCATATCTTGGCATAACTCGCTTCGCGATTTGAGACCTTTCTCGGACCGATATTTGGCAGCGACTTCATACTTCAAACCTTGAGAGACGTTCATGAAATAATGGTCTTCTCTTCATATAGGAATTTCTTCACTTGAAGTTTTGAGAGATTCATACTTGGACCACGACTTCTTCATTTTTCTCCAATCTTTACTTTGGACTTTGATATACAACGATCCGCCTCCTTTTATGACTTGGATCTATTTATCCTCATACCTTGTTAGGGTCTTTTCAGATACACTTCTCCATGACTTATGGGAGTTTTTGCTTTTCGTCGTGTGTCTCGATCCTTCATATTGATTTTCGATAAATGATTCTTCACATCACTTTAGATCTTTAGCAACAAAATATAGCCCTCATGCCTTGTTAGGGCCTTTTCGGACTCGCCAATCTTCGCATCCCGCTTCAATAAGTTATGCCTTGGCTATGAACTCTAATCCATACCGAGCAACTTTTAAACGATCTTGGGCTAGAAGTTAAGTAACTTTTCAAATCGTATAACCTTATTTGTTGCAGATAAATTTATTAGCAAGCGATGGGAGAATAGGCTTATAATTAACTCACATAAATTCACGAAAGAATACCAAACTTATAATTGGCTCTATCATCTCTCGTTCTCGACAGTTTAAAATCTCAAGAAATGAGACTCGTGGATGCTTAGCCTATTAAATCAAAGTTTTGGGTTTTCGAGTCGCCTATAGGATCTTGCAAATTCTTAGACTTTTTCAAGTTTAGAAATTGCGTTTTAAAGTTCCCTTGATAAACGACTCTCTAGGATCAATTATAGGAACTTGCGAAAAGTTCTTGTTCTTAACCCGTGAGAGTAAAGACTTTCGCGTTTTATAGCTCCCTATATAAAAGCCTAGCAAAACTTGACTTAAACACGTTAAGGATACTAGCTAGAGTAACTTAGATAAGTAACTCGGGTTGAGTCAAAAATTCACAACGTTTGAAAATTAAAACCACTTTATTTTATTCTAATAAGGAAAGAAAATAACTATATAAAGGGAAAAACTAATAGGCCAAAATAGGTCAAAAATTTTGAAAAATATCGAAAAATCAATTTTCTGGTTAAAATGAGGACAAATACAAGGAAAAGACCACTTAACTTCGATAGAAGTCCCCCTTACACTTAACATAAACATTGACCTCAATGTTTAAGCATGTGGGAGTAAACTCCCCTACACTTAGGACATTGTGCACTTTGTTTAAATCTTGCTAAGGAAAAGACAACTAAAGAGATTTCTATTTTAATATTGAAAAATATAAAATAGTAAATCGAAAAGAGTTTAGGATAGAACCGGGAAGAAGGGAACACGGAGTCACGGTTCGTCAAAAGTCATCAAGAGTGTGTCTTTGAAGCTCTAATCCCTGCACATGATAAGAAAGAAAGCAAGAAAAACCACGGGGCTCCCCCCACACTTATGGTGAAAATAGATAGATAAATGGGTTGCCTCCCAAAAAGCGCTTGTTTATATTAACCGAGTCACGAGCCTGACTCGTCCCCGAATTAAATGGTCCATGGGGAAGCCTCGAATGTGATACCGGGATCAAAGACCTTGTCCTCGTTCCCGGTTGACATCAACAAAGGAGAGGTGGGGGGATAAGTCTTGAATGGGAGAAAGGTCCTTTCAACATACGAGAAGTATGTGAATTCAAGATCCACGGGAGGTGGGGTGGGTAAAGTAAGCACATTGTTCTCCCCCAAAGACAATAGATGCTGAGCAAGCGGCAAAGCCGTAATGTTATCAATCATAGCATAATCAATGTCACCTCCCAGGTCAAAGCACCTATCCTCCGAAATAGTGGCTAAAGGGGAGGATGAAAGGTGCTCGGGAGGGGGACTTGGGACAATATCTTCCTGCAGCAAATTATCAAAAATAATGTCCCCCTCCGTGTCATAATCATCAATACCTGGAGGGATGGAGTGGATGTCGATTTCTTCCAGCAATGGGTCATTATCTTCAACGGGAGGAATAGATGGAGGTAAAGACTTGGAAAGAGAAGGAGAAGTCAACTCTTCGATTTGAGCAATAAGAAGATGAACTTTCCGTAATCTATCGCGAAGAAGCACGTCTTCCACCTTATCCACAAGATCATGTTCATCGGTGAACTTTTCGTAAGCCGGAGAGAATAAATCGTCATCACCCGCATCTCCCGGTGGAGATTGAGGAACTTCAAAAGTGAAATTCTCATAGCAAAGAGAAGAATCGTCATCACTAGGATCGAATTCTTCCGTAAGAGTAGCGTCGTCCTCAGGCTCCATAGCAGGTAAGTCACAAACCTCATCATCCAATACTTTGTCGAGAACAACATCACTAAGCTCATTCAACGAATCTAGATCCTTAGATGCTGTAGGAACATCGACAGTAGGAGCAGCAACTTCAGAAGATTGCTTGAAAGTGTAGACATCATCGTCGTCGTCATCATCATAATAGATGGGACGAGTCCAATTAGGAGTGACGTAGTCGGCTAACTCTTCCTTGATAACCTCCACATCTTTAAGAAGCTCATGCAGCAACTTTTGTTGTTCATCGCCCCGAGTGTGTTCAATTTCACCAATTCTATCCCACGCTGTAAGTAAACATTTTGGTGTAGAAAAGAAGGGAAAACGACTAAATTGGCTCAAAAAGGTGTCGGTGGTTTTCAAGGTTTCGTCCACATCAAGCAACGGTTGCCTTTCCTAATGTAAGTCAGCTCGAAGTTGAGCTATACTTTCTAGAATGTCATTCAAAGAAGTTAGTTGTTGATCAAGACTAATTTGCTGAGAGGATTGATGATTGAGGGTGTGATGTGGGGGCTCAAAGTTATAGACACTAGGATGATAGCATGGTACTTTCTCAAAGACTTGCGACGGATCACAAAAAGAAGCATCGTGAGGGCCCCCACAAATATAGCACCATGGGTGTGGAGAGAAACTGGGTGCTTCTTGTGGATAACTATTACCATTGTCATAATTGTACCCCGGTTCTTTCCCGTGTCCATACGGGTATCGAACCGGGCACGAAACATGCCAATGAGAATCGCTTCCACAATAGATGCACGGGGGAACAGGAGGAGGTGGGTTCAAAAAGGACGAATTAGTCGAGTTGCACAAAGGACAAAATCCGAATAGGAATTGTGTATTGTCGAGATCGTTTCCACACCGCTCACATGTACACCATTGACAAGAGTTGTTCCCAGATAATTATTTCCCACACCGGACGCAATGGACATAAAAATCCATAAAGAAAGATATATAAGCAAGAAGAATATTTTTGGTGCAAAACTTTGAAAAAGAAATGCTTTTTATGATTTTTCAAATGTTTTTGGATTTTTGAAAATTTTTGAATACGAAAAATAACGTTCACGAGTGAACGGATCCCAAAAGCCAACGCGTCTTTCACAAAAAAACCGTTAATCTTCACGAAAAGAGCCGGCAGCGGCGCCATTTTAATGTTTAGATTTTGCTAGGTTCAATTATTGTTCTCGGTATCTCTTCGAATTGATCTCTGATTAATTGTGCGACTCAGTTGTTCTTGGTGAATCAAATAAAAGAGTTGTCGTTGTCTAAAACTAATTAAAATAAAGACTTGAAACAATAAAAAATAAAATAAAGACGGTAAAAAGAAACAACAAAAGATAAAAACTTGGCGAAAAGTAAATTGCGAGAAAATTAAAAGGTAAATAAAGTAAATGACGCGAAAGAAAACTTTAAATAAAAGGAAAGCAAGTAAAAGTGCAAGTAAGGAAAAAGGCGAGAAAAATAAAGCTTGAAAATAAAAGACAGAAACTTAAAAAGAAAACTAAAAAGAACCTGACAAAAATCCTTGATTCGGAAGTTTACTCGGAACTTTCATTCGGAATTTGGTTCGGAAGTTTCGTCCGGAACTTCGTTCGGAACTTCGTTCGGAAGTTTCATTCGGAACTTCGTTCGGAAGTTTCGTCCGGAACTTCGTTCGGAACTTCGTCCGGAAGTTTCGTCCGGAACTTCGTTCGGAAGTTCGTTCGGAAGTTCGTTCGGAAGTTTCGTTCGGAACTTCGTTCGGAAGTTTCGTCCGGAACTTCGTTCGGAACTTTGAATGTTCCGAATGAGCAAAGCTTGAGTCGGAACTTTTGTGTTGATCCGGAACTCTTCCGGATGAAGCCCACTGGTTCGGAACTTACCTGGGAATACAGTAACAGAAACAAACAAACCGAAGAACAAGGGATCACAGTAACCACGAATCTATCCACAAATTTAACCAAAATCAAACACAAGATTAAACTAAACTAATAACAAAACATTCAATAATCATAAACAAACAAACCAAATCAACAAAACTAACAAATTTTACCACAATAATCAAAAACCCACTTGATCAAAATAAGAACATGAACATGAACACAAACATAAACATAAAAATCAAAGATCAAGAAAGGTAGATAGGAGATTGACAAGAAAAAGTAAAGATTGACAAGAATTAAATGGAAACTTACTTGAAATTAAATGGTAATTAAGGTGCAAGACAATTAATGTAAATTGGACAAGAGAGTAAATGTGCATAAATGAAAATGGAAGAAATGGTTTGTCAAACCACCCAACAAAGAAAATAATTAACTAGCCTAATCTATATATAGGGGAGGATTAGGAAGCTTCCTCCCCTCCTTCCTTTCTTTTTAATTGCGTCATTAGGTCCTTAAGCCTTTTATCTTCATTAATTGCACCATTAGTCCTTTTCTTCTAATTTCCTTTAAACTTTGACTCTAATGACTTGTGGCTCGGGATTTCTTTTGAACTCGTCTTTTAATTCTTCAATAAAATAGACTTGAGCTTCTCGGCTTTTAGAAAACTTCCGTCTTTTGACTTTTTCTTCGATAAATATTCAGAATTGGTCTTGGACTTCCGTTCTTTTTACACTCTTGACTTCTTGACTTCGTCTTTTCATCTTTTTCTTCAATCAAAGCCCGTAAATGCCGTGTTTACTCCACTTTTCACAATTTCGTCCTAAATCACAACAAAAACACAAACCACGCATAATTCCGACATAAAAGACATAAAATACACGTTTTGGTCCGGTTATTATTGTAATTAAGTGGTAAAAAGGATGGGTGTTTACATACCTATCAATATACGTGTCTTATATCTGGATATACTTGTTTTAATCTAGATATATTTGTTTTACATCTTGATATAAACATCTTCTTATATCTAGTTATAAACATCTTGGTTATATCTAGATATAAAACACTGTTACACTGTTATTTATATCTAGATATACCTTTTTATATGTTGATATACCTTTTTATATCTTGATATACCTGTCGTATATCTGGATATACTTGTTTTATATCTAGATATATTTGTTTTATATCTTGATATAAACATCTTCTTATATCTAGTTATAAACATCTTGGTTATATCTAGATATAAAACACTGTTACACTGTTATTTATATCTAGATATACCTTTTTTTATGTTGATATACCTTTTTATATCTTGATATACCTGTCTTATATATGGATATACTTGTTTTATATCTAGATATATTTGTTTTACATCTTGATATAAATAAGTAAACTTGTTCTTCTCTAATCTCTAAATCTCCTAATTTATATGTAGATATATTTAAAGTATATTTAGATAAAATATATATAGTTTATATTTCAAGTATATCTAGATATATTCGATGTATATCTAGATATATTTCATGTATATCCAGATATAATTCAAGTATATTTCAAGTATAACACTATTATACTGTTATTTATATCTAGATATACGTTTACATTTATATCCAGATATATTTCATGTATATCAATATATTTCAAGTATGAGTACTTGGTTTATATCTAGATATAAAACACTGTTATTTATATCCAAGAATATTTGTTTTATCTCTATATATATTTCAGAATAGCCAGATATAATTGATATATCTAGATATACTTTAAATATAAAATATATATACTTTATCTGGATATACTTTAAGTATATGCAGATATATTATGGTATATCTAGATAAAAAATATATATAGTTTATATTTCAAGTATATCCAGATATACATGATTTATATCTGCATATAAACAGACTATTTTTTATATCAAGATATAAAACACCTATTTGTTTTATTTTTGGATATAAACATGTAAGGTGTTCTTTCTTTATATCAAGATATATACAGAATAATTGTTTTATATCTACATTTATTATTGTTTTAAAAAAAACAGAGCTAAGTAAATCAGTGATCATTAAATGAATACATACGAGTTTATGGTATTGTAAACAAATTATCATATGAAAATGGTAAATCGAAAGTATTAATTCGTCAGTTGATGTTACTTTCTTGTTTGTCAGCTTACTCTTCGGTCATCTTTCTTGCATATTCAGACATTTTATTCTTTAGGTTGTTTATATCATGTGGTGATATTTTTGTTGCTATTCTAGCCCTCAAATTATCCATCTGCTCTCGATGATTTATGTGATTTTCAAGGTAGAGTCCTGTGATCCATTTTGACGTCTGTTGTCCTTTATAGAGCTCCATGTGCAACAACATATATAAACCACAGTCTATCTTTTCATCTTTTGTCATCCACTACAATTTCAAGACAGTTGCTTCTTCAAGGTTATAATGTACTTTTTGCGCGTTTGGATGATTGCAATGATACATGTGTTTTGCAAGCAGGTAGCTCTGAAAAATAATTAAAGTTAGATATCATTAGATAAATGTATATTGATATTTTTTATTTTTGTTATATATATCTGGATATAACTGTATATTATATCCAGATATAACCAATATCATTTTTTAAAATGTATCTGGATATAATTGTATATAACTGTATATTATATCTGGATATATCTTGATATATCTAGATATACTGGATCAAAATTTTTTATATCAAGCAAACTGTTTATTTGTACCACTTTAGTATATAAAATTAGTTAAAAATATAATAGAGTATAATGAAGTATGTATTTCTTACCACAAAGTCGACGTTTTCTTTGTATTTGTCATCATATGGTGCATCTGAGTCGCTGTTGTCTATTACAACACCTTTTCTGTTATGTAAGTTATAAATAATGAGATAGTAATGATCTTGAGCTATGATGGGGAAGAACACCTGTTTTTTCATGAGAACATTAAAATATTAAAAAAAAATAATATTTTACTATAGTTTTCTTCTTCGTCAGTTTCTTCTTTATCATCTCTCTTCCTTTTTTTCATTTTTTTTCCTCAGCTTCTTTCCTTCTGCTTGTATTTGACTTCACTTTTCTTTGAGTAAGTACTGATTTCTTTCTTGGTTCCTCCTCATCAGTATCTTCTATGTCGTCATCAGTTTCTTCATCCTCTGTCACTTTTCTTTGTTTTATCTTTTTGGCCGGTGAGGGCTTTCTTTTCTTCAATTGATAGTTACTCTTTTCTGCATAAGTAAATGTTATAAAAACTGTTAGTTACTATATATTTTAAGTATCTTTACTTAAACAAAGAAAAGTGAAGCATCAGTATAAAAAGAAAAGTGAAGTAAATGTTTGTTTTATTAATATATTTTATATTTCAAGTATATCAATATATACTTAAAATATATCTGAATATATCTGAAAATATATCTTGATATACCTGAAAATATATCAAGATATATTTCAGGTATATCAAGATATATTTTCAGGTATATCAAGATATATTTTCAGGTATATTCAAGATATACTTCAAATATATCTGAATATATCTGAAAATATATCTTGATATACCTGAAATATATCAAGATATATTTTCAGGTATATCAAGATATATTTTCAGGTATATCAAGATATATTTTCAGGTATCTTGATCCAACACATACATCAACACAAACATCAAATCACCACAAAAATCACAAAATCATCACAGTCCATACCAACAACACAGAACAACACAGAATAAAAACATTACGCAACTACATACATCGATCGAGTACTTCAAATTTTAACATCCAACACAATGTAATTCAACAAATCAAAACATATTAACGACATAAACATCAAATTCACCACAAAAAAATCATCAATACTAAAAAACAATCACACAACAAATCTCTAAAATCACAACTACACACATCAATCTAATCCTGCAAACTTTAACATCAAACAACATAAATTCATAAACGTAATTCAGCAAATCAAAACATATTAACAAAACAAACATCAAAACGCCCTAGATAAGCTAAAAAAACACCCGCACGATTAGTTCCGTATAACTAAATAACTAATTGCTTATGACATTCTATTAATCAACTATTTTTAATGTTCTTGAACCGACCTTTAAACCAAGAAAAGTGAAACATCAGTATAAAAAGAAAAGTGAAGTAAATGTTTGTTTTATTAATATATTTTATGTATCAGTATATCCAGACATATTTCAAGTATATCAAGATATATTTCAAGTATATCAAGAAATATTTCAAGCATATCAAGATATATTTTCAGGTATATCAATATATATTTCAGGTATATCAAGATATATTTTCAGGTATATCAAGATATATTTTCAGGTATATTCAATATATACTTCAAATATATCTGAATATATATGAAAATATATCTTGATATACCAGAAAATATATCAAGATATATTTTCAGGTATATCAAGATATATTTTCAGTTATATCAAGATATATTTTCAGGTATCTTGATCCAACACAAACATCAAATCACCACAAAAATCACAAAATCATCACAGTCCATACCAACAACACAAAACATCATAAACGGCTAACATCACAAAATAAAAACGTTACGCAAGTACATACATCAATCGAGTACTTCAAACTTTAACATCCAACACAATGTAATTCAACAAATCAAAACATATTAACGACAGAAACATCAAGTTCACCACAAAAATCACCAATACTAAAAAACAATCACACAACAAATCTCTAAAATTACAACTACACACATCAATCTAATCCTTCAAACTTTAACATCAAACAACATAAATTTATAAACGTAATTCAGCAAATCAAAATATATTAACAACACAAACATCAAATCACCAGAAAAATCACAAAAAACATATTAACAACACAGAACATCAAAACGCCCTAGATAAGCTAAAAAAACACCCGCACGATTAGTTCCGTATAACTACATAACTAATTGCTTATGACATTCTAATAATCAACTATTTTTAATGTTATTGAACCGACCATTAAAACAATAAACTACAAATCTTTTTACCACTAGTATGGTTATATCAGAACATAAATCTTCACGTTTGAGGTGACCATTTCTACTTACCTACTAACCTACCTTCAATTTACGCCCAACTACAAAGCTACCTACCTACTAACCTGCCATCAATCTCAAGAACGAGTTGTGGGCGCTCATTATAACGACTATACTTAACGTTTAACATGTTAACGAAAAAAACAATATTCACACCAACATTTACGCCCAACTACGAAGCTACCTACCTACTAACCTACCTTCAATTTAACAAACAATATGTTTATAACCAATTGTAAAACTAAATCACAAGCAGAATCACAATCAGAATCACAAGAACGCAAATTTGTGGTTTAGATACATTCAGTTTTAGATGAGTTTACATTTTGATTTTATTTTTGGTGATGGGTTTAAAAACTCAGATGTTGAAACAAGTTTGTCAACCATTTCATCTGAACTTTGTGATTCTGATCAAGAATTCATAATTTCTTTGTTCTTTTTTTGATTTTTCTGAAATGTGTATAGTTGAAGTTCGTTTTTCTCAGTTCTTAACAAATTGAAAGTCCTAACAATATCGAGTTTTTAATTGTTTTTGGTTGGTAAAGTTTTTTGGATATTCTATTGCTAATTCAAACAAAGCCTTGCCAAAATGAAAAATACCGTCTACTTATATGTAAAACAAAGTGCACATACCAAGTTTTTATTCAATTAAAATGCTAAATGTAAATTCCACAAATTATAAGGACTGAAATTGTAAATTCTGTGAAATATAAATGCCAAAAATGTAAAGCTAAAAAGTCTAAGGACTAAATGTGTAAATTCACTAAACTAGATGGACTTAAAATGAAAACTTAACAAACAATGTAACCAAATTCCAACTAATTTGAAACAAACTAACTAAATTTGAACAAACTTGAAAAATGCAAGGACTGAAATGTAGTAAACCCTAAAAAGTTGGAAGATTAGCTAAGTTTTCAAACAGCTTAATTCATTAGGGACTAAATGGAAATTTTCAAAAGTTTTTCAACAAAAACGGGTTCAATACTTCAATAAGCTCGTTTGAGCTTATTTCTCAACCAAATTTGCTCAAACCAGTTGCAAACGACTTAAAATTGAAAATAACCTAGACCTATCCAAGGAATTAAGCTGAAAGTGACTAGAACTCTGATAAGCTGAATTCAATAAGCACAAAATAAGCTACCAATTAAGCTAGACTTGCACTATTTGATTTTAATGAAAGTTCTTGTTAAACAGCTCAAAAGAAAGACGGGAAATCAAGTCTCAACAAAAATGATCAAGAAATAAGCCCTGAATCTGACAATAAGCCAAAATTGAGATTATGTTGACTTTCGTTGACCACAATTTTCAAAAAGCTAAAAATCTTAAAATTTATCCAGGAACACTTTTGGAATGGAAATGTGAAAGAAAATCAACTATTTTATGAAGTAGAAAATGAGATATGAGAAATCAGTTTGCATTTAACTACAGGGAATTGCATTTGCTCTAGTGCTGATTCTTTGGCTTATTTCTAACTCAATTCTTGATACTGTACAAATTCCTTATACACGTTTAAAGTTCATATGTTGAGTGAAAATTGAGCACTGGTTTGAAAAGATTTCATCAAAGATTAAAGAAATGCCAATCAAATGAAAATCACAACTTTATGAAAATATGCTTGTTAAAAACTGACCCAAACCTTTTTAATGACCAATTGCCTTTTTGACTAGAACCTTGACTTAAAAGTGACTGAAAACTTGTTGTAATGACCTAATGACTAGAAATGAACCAAATATTACCAAGAACTAACACTTGAAACTCAATTACAAGCTATAACCAAACACTACTTTACTGATATTTTTCAAACTTTTATGAAGGATTTAAAAGCAAATGATTAGATTGAGTGACAAGCAATATCAAACTAAGTTTACTAGCTAGAAAGAAGTATATTAGAACTAGTTACAAGAAGTCTAACCAACAAGAACTATAAATGACTAGCAAAGCTAAACTGACTGATAAATGTGAAAACAGGACAAGTATTAAGGCTAATAAGCAAGTATAAGCTACAATTAAGCTACTAAATCACTGAATTCAGATCAAAGACAAGCTAAAACACATTTTATCATACAATCAAGTAGAATTAAACTAGGAATGAATCATGCATTCAACAATTGAGTGGAACTAGAAACTTAGAAAGTGAAACCTTTTGCTTAGGCCTCCTTTGGGGAGTAGAGGAGCGCTGAGCTCTCTAATCTAGTGCTAACCACCACCTTAGCACTAGAACACGTCAAACAACTACCAATCAACAACTATCAATCATCAAATTCGCCATTAATGGACTGGAATTATGCAAAATCTACTAGGACTGGAACTTGGATGAAAATAACAAGTACAACAGCTCCAAAAACTTCACAAGTAGCTAATCATGATCAAGTGATGATCATAACTAACTAATAGCAGCAACAGGATAACAATGATGCAAGAATGAACAATGATTAAGGGAATTGAAGTAAATTTTTATTGATTTGATTGATAAAGTAGTTACAGAACTGGTAAGTTTGTTACAACTAACTATAACAGACTCAAGAGTTTGTCAGACTCTTGAGTTGTTAAGGTACAACTAAGCTGAGAAGAGAGAGAAACTAAAAGTGTGTGTGATTTCACACTTTTCTACAACACAAAAAATGAGACTAATCCAAGGTATTTATAGACTGCAGATGTGAAGTGGTTGGGGTTGGTGACGTGTTAGAACCAATCAGAAACTTCCACGTGTAACATTCTGCTTAATTGAATTTTGCAGGTTATGAACACATTTGGGGATTTCTTTGTTGTTGATCTTGAGTGTAATTGATTGTGATCATTGAATTCGTCTCTCAAAACCGATCACTTTTCATGTTTATACCATCTTCTGAAATTGCCTCTAGCCAAATCCCGTTCCTGGTAAATTGTGTTGAAGAAGATGACACGTGGCAGGATTGTATTGGCTATAGGAGTGTCACACGGATTGTTACCCAAAGTGGATAATTCAGATTATTGCATGGCACGTTTTAATTGGATGAGAAGTGAAGTAGTGCGTATTACTGTTAGGATACTGGCCAATTAATGTTGGCGGCTGAGTGGGTAATTAATGAGCTGACTTGGTGATCCTTGTTAATTGATTCCTCACTTCCCATTGGCTAATATTGATTCACACGGATTAAGCTCAACATGACTTTCCAAAAATGGCAGAAACAGTCCCTTGACTTGGCAGAATGTAATTTTGAGCTAGTAACTTCATTCTTTTGGCAATATAAGTCCTTCCACTTGCAAACTTGATCAAGAAGCTCTTTTGACTTGGTTGACTTAAGAGTTGACCAGATTTGACTTTGATCTTGACTTTGTCATATTTACACTTTTGGTCCTTCATCTTTGGCAGATTGTCAAGATAGGTCCTTGCACTTCAAAGTCTTGTCACTTTTGATCCTTCTTTGTCTTTTTCATCAGATTAAGCTTGATTTTCCTTTGTTTGCTTGAAATTGTATCCTTCTTACCTATTTGAGCACAAACACAAAACATACCACATAATTCCGCTTTATAGCACCAAGTTTAGGTATTTTTCTTGTGTTTTAGGGTGATTTATTGATAAATTGATATGAGTTTTTGCTCATATCAAATCCCCTACACTTGAACATTGTCATGTCCTCATGCAATGCTATATATTAAAGCACAAATTTACATTCTCCTCATAATTAACCCACCTTGGCCATTATGGAATGCATCTACACTACTCTAAACTAGATGATGCATGATTTTGATTTTTAACAATGCAATAAACAAAATACAATTCTATCTAAATCTTTTTGGTTTTTCTTGAAATGGTTTTGATGGAAATAACTCATAAAGAATTCAATGACTTAGATTAGGGCTTGGGTACCATGGACATTTATCACCCTCAAGTTTCACTTTCCCCATACCAAGCTTAAAAATGGGATCATTGTATTCACAAGTAAAAAGTGCATCAACTTATTCATAACAATTAAATGTGGAACCGGTTATTATTTGAGCAAATTGCTTGTGGGAAAATTTGTCATTATTTCAAGTGTGAAATATAAGAAATGTAAAATCCAAAAATAAGGAAGCACGGTTTAAATCCTAAGTAATCCTCTCATCCATTACTTAAAAAACCGCTCACAATTAATATAAGTCCGTTTCAAGAGTAATAAGTCATTCGCCTTATGTGTAAATTCCTCATGTCATGCTTTCATAAGTAGCTACACACTCGCTAAGGAAAGAAAAATAAAACTCACGCAATAATTTACATCCGCCATCTTTTTGAGACTTTGGATCTTCAACCCCGCAACCCGTCAAGGTAATATTGGATTGGAGCAATCTATTGAATCCCCTCAACCCGTCAAGGTAATATTGGAACTCAATAGTCACTATAATTAACACCACACTGCCCCTCTTGGGAGTCTTGTATATATTTTTTTCTTCTTTTTCTTTTTTTCTTTTCTTTTTTTTCTAGCCACTCATTTTTTTATAAGCCGCTCTTATTTTTCTTTATTCCTCACTAAGAAAGTTGAAAAGAATAAAAGGAAAAACACCCGCTAAATATTAAGCATGACATAAGTCTAATACACATAAAACGTTCTAACTTAGAATCTTAAGACGTACTTATATCAACCGTGAATGATTAGACAAAAATGCATAAGAGATTACAAACCAATTAAAACCGTTCTTGATTATTTATTAACAATATATACATGCGAAGAAAATAGAGGTAAAGAAGAGAAGGGTTTAGCCACAAGTAATTATCATGAATTTTATCTTGCCCTTTTATACTTGCTTCAACTCTATCATTTCCCATTCTCCACAAATTTAAAATCTCAAATAATGAGAGTGGTGGATGATGCTTAGCCTAATAGACCAATGTAGGACTACATGGTTAAGGATACTAGCTAGAGAGTGCTTAATAAGCAAACTCGGGTTGAGTGAAAATATCCATGGCGGGCCTAATATGTCAAAGAAGTCTAAACTTGTTAAACCATGTTTTTATTATATTTTTTTCTTTTTTATAATATTTTTGATGAAAAATAAAAGAAGAAATATATACAATGCAAATGTGTTATGCAAATTAAAAATAATTGATGCACAAATTATGAATGCATATTTTTGGTGGCCAAAGTAGATCAAAAATTTGAAAAATGTTTGAAAAATTAATTTTCCAAGTTATCATGAAAGACAATGACAAGTTCTAGGTAAGGTCACTTCGATAGGAGACCCCCCTACACTTAAGCTAAACATTGTCCTCAATGTTTAAGAGCATGGAAGTATAAAAACTTCCCCTACACTTATGACAATGAATAGACTTTGCTTAACCCAAGTTAAGGAAAGGACAACTATTGGTGAGTTCATGTTTAAGCACAAGGTGTTAATGAAAGATCACAATAGTAACGAAGTGAACCGGATACAAGGGCCTCCTCCATAAGCTCCAAAGCATGAAATGAGTGAGCAACCCTACAAACAACATGAAGACAAAAGAAGGTCTCCCCTACACTTATCTCCAAGTCTATACCCTTATTGCTAACCTACAACACTCTAAACCTAGTTATACGATGCTTGAGTTAATGAGTCTCTAGCTCGACTCGTCCCTCAATGAATTAATTCATGGGGAAAAATGGGGATCTCTTGGACCATTTCAACGGAAATGTCCTCCCCAAAATAATGTTTCACACGGTGACCATTCACTTTAAAATTTGGATCATCGGGTTGTGACAACTCAATAGTTCCATATGGAAACACTTGAGCAATAGTGAATGGACCAGACCATCTCGACTTAAGCTTGCCCGCAAAAAGTTTCAACCTTGAGTTAAAGAGGAGAACCGGCTCTCCAACTTTGAACTCACGGTTCTTGATCTTAGCATCATGCAATTTCTTAGTCTTTTACTTGTAAAGCAAAGAATTTTCATAGGCATTGGTCTCAATTCATCCATCTCATTAAGTTGATCTTTCCTATGTGAACCGGCTTGGTTTAAATCAAAGTTAGCCCACTTGAGAGCCCAAGATGCCTTGTGTTCTAACTCGAATGGGAGGTGGCATGCTTTACCATAGACAAGCCTATAAGGAGTACAACCAATTGGTGTCTTAAAAGCTGTCCTAAAAGCCCACAAAGCATCATCAAGCTTATCCGACCAAGAAGCTCGATGCTCTCCCACCGTTTTCTCTAAAATTCTCTTTAAATCACGATTTGTGACCTCGGTTTGACCATTGGTTTGAGGGTGATACGCGGTTGAAAGTCTATGATTAACTCCATATTTCTTCTTAACTCTCGTGAAATGATCATTACAAAAGTGCGTACCACGATCACTTATGATGGCCCGAGGTACACCAAATCTAGCAAACAATTGCTTTAAGAACTTCACAACAACTCTAGCATCATTGGTAGGTAAGGCTTTAGCCTCCACCCATTTGGACACATAATCCACCGCCACAAGTATATACTTATTTCCCTTAGAAGATGGAAAAGGTCCCATGAAGTCTATGCCCCATACATAAAAAATCTCACACTCTTGAATAAAATTTTGTGGCATCTCATCACGTTGCGTAATTTTTCCTTGTCTTTGACACACATCACAAAATTTCACCATCTCATGGGCATCTTTGTAAATGGAAGGCCAATAGTAACCGGAATCAAAGACTTTCTTGGCGGTATAGTTGGGCCCAAAATGTCCACCCGTAGGTCCTTTATGACATGCTTCTAAGATCTTAAATGCCTAGGGCCCATCTACACACCGTCTAATGATTTGGTCCGCACATTGCCTAAAAAGATAAGGATCATCCCAAAAGTAATACTTAACTTCCTTAAGAAATTTTTTCTTTTGTTGGTAAGTAAGACCCTCAATAAGCACATTTCCCACAAGATAGTTTGCTATATCCGCAAAACAAGGGGTGGCATCCTCTTGGGAAGAGATAGACATGAGCTCCTCTAATGGAAAGGATTCATTGATTTCTTGATTTGGAAAATCTCCTTGAAAAGGATGCTCAAGTCTACTCAAGTGATCCGCCGCTAAATTCTCGGCCCCTTTCTTATCACGAATTTCTATCTTAAACTCTTGAAGCAACAAAACCCATCTCAAAAGCCTAGGCTTAGCATCTTGTTTTGTCATGAGATACTTGAGAGCGGAATGATCCGTATACACTATGGTTTTGGGTAGCACAAGGTATGGTCTAATTTTCTCAAAAGCATAGACTATAGCAAGCAACTCTTTTTCCGTGGTAGTGTAATGAAGTTGTGCACCGGTCATGGTTTTACTCGCATAGTGTATAGGTTGAAAATGCTTATTCACTCTTTGTCCTAAGACGGCCCCCACCGCATAATCACTAGCGTCACACATAAGCTCAAAAGGTAATTCCCAATTTGGAGAAACCAAAACGGGAGCCTTTGTCAATTTCTCCTTAAGAGTCTCAAAAGAGTCAAAACAATCTTGGTTAAAAATGAAAGGAGCCTCTTTTTCCAAGAGGTGAGTCATCGGTCTAGCTATCTTAGAAAATCTTGTATAAAGCACCTATAAAACTCGCATGACCTAAGAAACTCCTCACACCTTTAACCGAAGTGGGTGGGTGAAGTTTAGCAATCACATCAATTTCACTTCTAATCCCTTATTGGATATTTTGTGTCCTAAAACAATTCCCTCTTTCACCATAAAGTGACATTTCTCCCAATTAAGCACTAAACGTGTTTCCTCACAACGCTTAATCATTCTCTCTAGATTGGTGAGACATGAGGTAAATGAATTTCCAAAGACGGAAAAATCATCCATAAAAACCTCCATAGTTTGCTCTATCATGTCATGGAAAATCGCCATCATGCACCTTTGAAACGTCCCCGGTGCATTACATAAGATAAAAGGCATCCTCTTGTAAGCAAATGTACTGTAGGGACAAGTGAATGTGGTCTTTTCTTGATCCTTAGGGACAATGGGTATTTGGAAATAACCCGAAAAGCCATCAAGAAAGCAATAGTACTCATTTCCCGCTAAGCGTTCACGCATTTGATCCATAAAAGGTAATGGGAATGGTCTTTTCTAGTAGCCTCATTGAGTTTCCTATAGTCAATACAAACTCTCCAACCGGTAACAAGTCTCGTAGGAATAAGCTCATTGTTCTCATTAGGCACTACGGTGATTCCACCCTTCTTTGGAACACAATGTACCGGGCTAACCCATGGGGAATCAGAAATGGGGTAAATCATGCCCGCATCAAGGAGTTTAATCACTTCCTTCTTAATGACCTCATGGATTTTTGGGTTAACTCTTCGTTGACTTTGAATGGAGGGTTTGTAATCATCCTCCATAAGGATTTTGTGTGTACAAAAATGTGGATCAATTCCCCTTATGTCGGATATTTTCCATGCTAAGGCTTTCTTGTGTTTCTTAAGGACTTCAATAAGTTGCTCCTTCTCATCCTCTTTCAACTCTTTAGCAATGATCACGGGTAATTGGTCTTTGCCCTCTAAGAAAGCATACTCTAGGTGGGATGGAAGGTCCTTAAGTTCAAGTGGAGGTGGACTCTCTATGGAAGGTTTTACTATGGAAGGATCCTCATGGGTAACTTCTTGTGGAGTAGGAGAAGGAATAGGGTCCTCATTGAGCAACTTTTGGATAGTAAGAATATCTTCTTCCCAATTAATGGGAGAATCATCATCACCAAGAAAGTTTGACTCAAATTCCTCCAAGAGGAAATCACTCTCTCCAAAAGGTGTTAAAGAGGGAGCAATTGAGGCCACGGTTTCAACATGGGGCATTTCACCACTAGTACTCTTGCAAGCATCATGAAAGTGTTCATCACACACCTCATCTAACACATCAACTATGTTAATAGTCTCACACGGTCGAGACTCCTTAACCTCTTTCCTATCACAAACTTTCCCTAACTTAAACACCACTTTCTCATCCTCTACTCTCATAATTAATTCTCCTTCCGCCACATCTATCAAAGAACGACCCGTTCTCAAAAACGGTCTACCAACAATCAAAGGAACTCTAGGATCCATGTCATAATCCACCACTACAAAGTCGGCCGGAAATGTAAACTTATCCACACCTACAAACACATCCTCCACTATGCCTACGGGGTAAGCTATGGTTCAGTTGGCTAATTCAAGGGTCATCCTAGTGGGAGTAAGCTCGGGAAGAGAGAGTTTTTTCCAAACCGATAAAGGCATGAGGTTAATGCTTGCACCTAGATCCGCCAAAGCCATGCAATTTTCTACACCGGGAAAATTACAAGGTATCAAGAAGCGCCCCGGATCTCCAAGTTTTGTTGGTAAGGTTTTAAGTAGCACGACGGAACAATTTTCATTAAGGGATGTGTTGGGCAAATCAACCAATTTTTCTTTGTTTGAGAGTAAATCCTTGAACATCTTAGCAAACTTTGGCATATAAGCAAGAGCTTCCGCAAAGGATATGTTGATGTTAAGTTGCTTGAACATCCTTAAGAAATTTGAGACTTGGATGTCATCCTTGTTCTTTAATTTGTCCTTTTTCAACTTTGAAGGATATGGAAGAGTTGGTTTTGGTGTAGGTGGAATAGGTGTTGTAGTGGAAGATTTGTCTTTGTTAGCTTCTTCATTGGGAGATGTGGAAGGTAAAGGAGAAGTAGGAATAGGTTGAGAAGGTGTGTTTGATTGAATGGGAGCATTTTGAGGTGGTGAAGTAGAGGTAGAAGGCTTGTCACATGTAGGAACAAAAGTGGGTGGAACAATAGGAGGCTTAGGAGGTGAAGGATCCTTTGTTGTCTTTCCACTTCTTGTTGTAATAGCATTGACATTTGCCCTTGGATTTGTTTGTGTGTTAGAAGGTAAAGCCCCTTGTGGTCTTTGATTGAATGCCATTAAAAGCCTATTGGTTTGTTCCTCCATTTTACGTTTCATTTGGTCATTCATTCTTTTCTCACTTTCACGAATTCTCCTCTCAACATACTCATGAGTCTCTTGTAGCCCATATCCTTGATTTTGAATTTTAGGGTAACCTTGATTTGGGAAGGGTGGAAGTGGTTGATTAAATCCTTGATTTGGTAGATAAGAGTTATTTCCTTGAGGTTGAAAATTGTTGGGTGCCTTGTAGTTATTCCCTTGGTAAGGTGGTCTTTGACCTTGATTCCTTTGTAACACTTGAGGAGGATTTTGTTGAATTTGGGTGGGTGGTTGGGGTGGGAATCCCGGTGGAGTAAGGTAATTTTGGGACTTGTAAGAAAGGTTATTGGGATTGATATTTGGCTTGAAGTGTTCACGATGTTCCTCTTGGTAAGCATAACATTCCCCTTGATAACCTTGCACCTTATCACATTGTTCATAGGAATGGGGACCTCCACAAGTTACACAAGAAAGAGTAATGGCATTCACATCATTTGAAGAGTTGTTCAATGAAAGGCTCTTAATAGCTTGAATCATTTCTTGGTGTGCCTTAAGACTCATCTCATGATCCCTATGTATCTTTTGAATGATCTCTTGGTGACACTTAAGAAATTGGTTATCACAAGGTGTTTGAGAATTGTTTTGGATAACATAAACCCTTTCTTCAAATTGAGTGTTTGTTTGAACCATTGCTTTGGTCTCAATGATGTCCAAGGCCTCTTGAATGGATTTAAGAAGAATATTCCCTCCCGCAGAAGCATTGAGTGAATCTTGGTGATGAGGTTTAAGGCCATCATAGAAAGTATTGATTTAGTGAACTTCATCCAATCCATGGTTAGGGCATCTCCTCAATAACTCTCTAAACTCCTCCCAAGCATCACTAAAGGATTGACTAGGTTTTTGTTGAAAGCCTATAATTAAGTTCCTCAAAGCCGTGGTCTTAGATGGAGGAAAGAACTTGTTCAAAAACTTAGTGGTGAAACCATCCCATGTGGTGATACTATCGGGTGGTTGGGTGTCTAACCAATGCTTAGCGGGTCCCTCTAGGGAAAATTGCACTAATATCAACTTAATAGCATCATGTGGAACTCCATTGTACTTAATGGTATTGCAAAGAGCAAGGAATCTCTTAAGGTGATCATGAGGATTATCATTCTTGTGACCATAGAAAGGTGTGTTTGAAACCAAGGTAATCATAGCCGTTTTTAGCTCAAATGAATTTGCGGGAATGTCAGGAATCTTGATAGCATCGGCAATCCGTGAACATTGGATTGCAAACGTTCCATCAAAGAACGATTATCAACAGCCATGTCTTCTTGTTGTGGATGAATCAAAGCACGATTCTCGTGATCGGCTTGATGGACGGTGGTGTTCTTACTCTTTCTCTTTTTCTTCCTTTTCGGAGGAAGGGGTTGTACACCAATCGGTATTTGTGCACGCCCGCGAGTGAGCATGCAACTCAATACGAGGAATGAGAGAGAAGCTCTCGTGTGACTTTGAAGAGAAAAGGATTATCCTCTTCGAGTTTCAATATGAAATATCCACAAGAAAATAATAATATACGTATGTACTACTTGGGTGCAAGACCCCCAATGAAGCCTTCCTTCTTAGAATACTCACAAGTGAACGGGGGGTTAGGTGGCGCGAAGCACTTAAGTACCTATTGACCCTTAGATGGCATTTTATAGCACATCGCCTTTCTATTCACTTAATTGTTTGTATTCTTCGAAATGTTGCTTATTGGAAGTATTTATCTATTCTTGCTTTATTTTGTTTGATCGATACACGTGTCAAGGACCGGAACGCCCCTCAACACGGTGTATTGCCTTGGCAATAGTTATGGAGAATATGTGAATTGGTTGTTCTTATACGTATACGTATTTACTTATAATAATATATGGAAAATATTTTTGTATTTATGAGTTTTTAAGAGAAAATACTATATGTACATAAAAACCGAGAGAATCCAATAATATATATTTTTGGGTGCAATCTCTTAGGAAAAATATTGATTTTTGGATTTTTTAATTTGTTTGGTCAATTCTTTAGGAAAAGAATTGTTTTGTTAATTTTTTAGTTTTTATATATTTTTATATTTTTGATTTTTTATTTGTTTTTGATTTATGATACGTAAAAATAACGTTCACTAGGTGAACGGATCCCAAAAGCCAATGAAAACCGTCAATCGATAGTCTCTCGTAAAGTCAAAGAACCGGCAGCGGCGCCATTTGAAATGTGTATAGTTGAAGTTCGTTTTTCTCAGTTCTTAACAAATTGAAAGTCCTAACAATATCGAGTTTTTAATTGTTTTTGGTTGGTAAAGTTTTTTGGATATTCTATTGCTAATTCAAACAAAGCCTTGCCAAAATGAAAAATACCGTCTACTTATATGTAAAACAAAGTGCACATACCAAGTTTTTATTCAATTAAAATGCTAAATGTAAATTCCACAAATTATAAGGACTGAAATTGTAAATTCTATGAAATATAAATGCCAAAAATGTAAAGCTAAAAAGTCTAAGGACTAAATGTGTAAATTCAGTAAACTAGATGGACTTAAAATGAAAACTTAACAAACAATGTAACCAAATTCCAACTAATTTGAAACTAACTAAATTTGAACAAACTTGAAAAATGCAAGGACTGAAATGTAGCAAACACTAAAAAGTTGGAAGATTAGCTAAGTTTTCAAACAACTTAATTCATTACGGACTAAATGGCAATTTTCAAAATTTTTTCAACAAAAACGGGTTCAATACTTCAATAAGCTCGTTTGAGCTTATTTCTCAACCAAATTTGCTCAAACCAGTTGCAAAGGACTTAAAATTGAAAATAACCTAGACCTATCCAAGGAATTAAGCTGAAAGTGACTAGAACTCTGATAAGCTGAATTCAATAAGCACAAAATAAGCTACCAATTAAGCTAGACTTGCACTATTTGATTTTAATGATAATTCTTGTTAAACAGCTCAAAAGAAAGACGGGAAATCAAGTCTCAACAAAAATGATCAAGAAATAAGCCATGAATCTGAAAATAAGCCAAAATTGAGCTTATGTTGACTTTCGTTGACCAGAATTTTCAAAAAGCTAAAAATCTCAAAATTTATCCAGGAACACTTTTGGAATGGAAATGTGAAAGAAAATCAACTATTTTATGAAGTAGAAAATGAGATATGAGAAATCAGTTTGCATTTAACTACAGGGAATTGCATTTGCTCTAGTGCTGATTCTTTGGCTTATTTCTAACTCAATTCTTGATATTGTACAAATTCCTTATACACATTTAAAGTTCATATGTTGAGTGAAAATTGAGCACTGGTTTGAAAAGATTTCATCAAAGATTAAAGAAATGCCAATCAAATGAAAATCACAACTTTCTGAAAATATGCTTGTTAAAAACTGACCCAAACCTTTTTAATGACCAATTGCCTTTTTGACTAGAACCTTGACTTAAAAGTGACTGAAAACTTGTTGTAATGACCTAATGACTAGAAATGAACCAAATATTACCAAGAACTAACACTTGAAACTCAATTACAAGCTATAACCAAACACTACTTTACTGATATTTTTCAAACTTTTATGAAGGATCCAAAAGCAAATGATTAGATTGAGTGAGAAGGAATATCAAACTAAGTTTACTAGCTAGAAAGAAGTATATTAGAACTAGTTACAAGCAGTCTAACCAACAAGAACTCTAAATGATTAGCAAAGCTAAACTAACTGATAAATGTGAAAACAGGACAAGTATTAAGGCTAATAAGCAAGTATAAACTACAATTAAGCTACTAAATCACTGAATTCAGATCAAAGACAAGCTAAAACACATTTTATCATACAATCAAGTAGAATTAAACTAGGAATGAATCATGCATTCAACAATTGAGTGGAACTAGAAACTCAGAAAGTGAAACCTTTTGCTTAGGCCTCCTTTGGGGAGTAGAGGAGCGCTGAGCTCTCTAATCTAGTGCTAACCACCACCTTAGCACTAGAACACGTCAAACAACTACCAATCAACAACTATCAATCATCAAATTCGCCATTAATGGACTGGAATTATGCAAAATCTACTAGGACTAGAACTTGGATGAAAAGAACAGGTACAACAACTCCAAAAACTTCACAAGTAGCTAATCATGATCAAGTGATGATCATAACTAACTAATAGCAGCAACGCGATAACAATGATGCAAGAATGAACAGTGATTAAGGGAATTGAAGTAAATTTTTATTGATTTGATTGAGAAAGTAGTTACAGAACTGGTAAGTTTGTTACAACTAACTATAACAGACTCAAGAGTTTTTCAGACTCTTGAGTTGTTAAGCTACAACTAAGCTGAGAAGAGAGAGAAACTAAAAGTGTGTGTGATTTCACACTTTTCTACAACACAAGAAATGAGACTAATCCAAGGTATTTATAGACTGCAGATGTGAAGTGGTTGGGGTTGGTGACGTGTTAGAACCAATAAGAAACTTCCACGTGTAACATTCTGCTTAATTGAATTTTGCAGGTTATGAACACATTTGGGGATTTCTTTGTTGTTGATCTTGAGTGTAATTGATTGTGATCATTGAATTCGTCTCTCAAAACCGATCACTTTTCATGTTTATACCATCTTCTGAAATTGCCTCTAGCTAAATCCCGTTCCTGGTAAATTGTGTTGAAGAAGATGACACGTGGCAGGATTGTATTGGCTATGGGAGTGTCACACGGATTGTTATCCAAAGTGGATAATTCTGATTATTGCATGGCACGTTTTAATTGGATGAGAAGTGAAGTAGTGCGTATTACTGTTAGGATACTGGCCAATTAATGATGGCGGCTGAGTGGGTAATTAATGAGCTGACTTGGTGATCCTTGTCAATTGATTCCTCACTTCCCATTGGCTAATATTGATTCACACGGATTAAGCTCAACATGACTTTCCAAAAATGGTAGAAACAGTCCCTTGACTTGGCAGAATGTAATTTTGAGCTAGTAACTTCATTCTTTTGGCAATTTAAGTCCTTCCACTTGCAAACTTGATCAAGAAGCTCCTTTAACTTGGTTGACTTAAGAGTTGACCAGATTTGACTTTGATCTTGACTTTGTCATATTTACACTTTTGGTCCTTCATCTTTGGCAGATTGTCAAGATAGGTCCTTGCACTTCAAAGTCTTGTCACTTTTGATCCTTCTTTGTCTTTTTCATCAAATTAAGCTTGATTTTCCTTTGTTTGCTTGAAATTATATCCTTCTTACCTATTTGAGCACAAACACAAAACATACCACATAATTCCGCTTTATAGCACAAAGTTTAGGTATTTTTCTTGTGATTTAGGGTGATTTGTTGATAAATTGATATGAGTTTTTGCTCATATCATTTTCCCTGAAACAAAATTTGCATAATTAAATGTTACATTAGTCATGTATTAATAAGATAAGATAACTAAATCATATGACAAATAATAGTAGCCCATTTTTTGCATTTTCATGTTTTCTTTATATTAGATCCATATATATATTAACTGTATCTGGATATAAAATTATACATCCAGATATATTAACTATATCCAGATATATAAAATTATATATCCAGATATATTAACTATATCCAGATATATTAACTATATCCAGATATAAAGTTCAATTTGCTTAGTTTCCATACACTGCATCATTCCATTACTCAAAGTCTCAAACTTTTTTTTAAACTTTTGATATTTGTTCTATAAAAAAACACCTCATAACAAACTATTGATACTTCTTATATCTAATTATGGTAAATGTAGAGCTTGCATGGACCATAACAACATCAAACGCCTGCGTTGATGATGAAGCTCATAGAACAATTGAAGACCTACTTCTAACTTGATCTATACTCCATTACCATGAGCTACATTTAACCCGATTCATCAATTCATCATTGACCTCTGAACAACGGCTTCTTTCTGCTTCCAAATTGAACTTGTGCTACTCTTAAACCAAAGAATCAAACAACTTGAACCATTACACTATCATCCTAAAAAGAAGCCTGGTTTCTAACACTCTTGATCTTTAGACGGAAATTAATGCAGAATTCGTAACAGAGTAAAACAGAATTGAGAGAAGTAAAAGTGAATTTTATTGATAGAGGAAAAAGAGAGGTGAGGTGAGGTGAGTTATCTGAGGCAACATGAGCTCTGGTAAGAGAGACCCCATTATCTGAGGCAACATGAGCTGTGGTTTTGGGTATCTATTTATGGACGAGTTGCACCGCCCAGTCGCTCCTTTTATTAACTCAGCAGAAGGTGGGCTGCCCGGGGCGGAGCATTTAGCAATGCTAGCAGCCTGGTGAGGGCTGGCTGTCTAGGGACATTTTAAACAGGCTCATACCAGGCCTACTTCAACCCATATTGATAACAAGTAGGTAGCAGCAGTACTTAGACATATGAGGCAAAACTGGTATCATTAATAACATGACACTATGCAGCGGTATTATGAACACAACAACCTAATTCATCTGATTAACATCTGCAAGCTATCTTCAGGTCTTGCACCTTAATCCCTAGAACCTTTCGATAATTATCACCCAAATACTCTATCTGAATTAACTCCATGTATACTCTATGACGATACTTACTTTCAAAACAAGTTGGCCTCATACACTCAACCAGGCAATCTCTTATTTCGACTGACATAGTCTGGACACTCCAACAACGTATACTTTATCTCTATAAGCCCCAATCATCAACAATCAATGACAGACTGCAGCATAGCCTTTGTGATTGTATTACTCGGATTCGAATCAGCAATGTCAAATACTCAAAAGTCAAAACAGACTAACCATGTTCCTAAAACGAGACCATCACCGCTTAAAAACCATTCACATGAACAGTGTTGTCAAAGTCAGCCACTCTGCACGACAATCCTGGTGGCCTAATAGCATGTTTGTTGTTCCTCAAAATACTACTCGGTGTATTTCATTTACTTAAACAACATACAAATCTTTACTGATATAAAGATAAACCAAAACCAAGTAAACACAAACACAAGAATCAAACACAACAGACAGAGACAGGCCTGAATAGCCACGACCACAGCTAAACCTGTGTTGAACAATTTGCATAAGAATATAATAATTTTAAACTCTCGCTTATTGTATATCTAGATATAGATACCAATTTTAGACTATGTCCTATTGTATATCTAGATATAGATGGCAACTTAAATCTCTATCTTATTTTATATCTAGATATAAAATAACAATTTTAAACATTTGGCTTATTGTATATCTAGATATAATATTCAACTTAACATCAAAAGCTAGTTCTAAATTAGCACAAAATTGGTTCAAGCATTTCATCAAACAACTTATATACATTATAAAATTTATTCAATTTATGGCATTAATAATCCAAACAACTTATATACATCAAACAACTTATATACATCAAACATTTTATCAAACACTTTATATACATCAAACAACTTATATACATCAAACATCATATATACATCAAACAATCAAACAACTTATTTACATCCAACAACTTATATACACCAACAATAATAATCTCTATATCTATTAAATGCATATCAATCGCAGTAATAACTGATTATTAGTACAATTAGCTCAATTTTTTTTTTAAAATCGTGATAAATATATCATACCATCATTCCGATCTTCAATTGGATCAACATTGGGTGTTTTCGTTCGTGACAATTTTTTTGTTATAGTTTTAGGGTTTGATTTTAGTTTACAGAGATGAAGTATGTGTGTTTAGAGAGAGAGTTGTTTTGGAGAAATGACGACACATCTGTTTTTTTTAGTATATAATATTTGCAGTTTAGTCCTTGATAAGTTTTGTTTATTTGCAACATTAGTCCCTCCGTTTTTTATCCTAAGATCTGGTCTCATCTAATCAATGGCCAGGATCAGTCCCTTAGTTTCCACGAAAATGCAAGTATGTATAATAAACCGACTCATTTTTAAATTGAAGTTTGAATTTTTAGACACCCCTCAGTAGCTAGCTAAAATCTACTAAAATCATATTTGATATGTCAAATTTTATCTTATCTTACTATATTATAAAGCATTTGGGATAATTTTAAATTTAAAAAGCCTGAAAATTAAGACATTTAAAATTACTTGTTATGGAATGATACATTTGTGGAGATGTGTCATTCTTGATAATCATCTATTTTGTAACAAACTTTTGTAATAACTTATTAAAAACTTATTTTTATTTTTAAATTAAAATATCTTTTTATATATTTAGTTTTTTTATAATCTAATTTCACCATATTTTTTAAAATTTCGTGTAATTTAATCCAACATCCTTTTTTTATTACTTTTAGTTTTTTTTTTCATTTTTAGTGGGTTTATTTTGTTTCAACTTAATTTTTACATCTTCAACCACCTTAATCTATATGCAAAATTAAAATTGATGAGTAAAAAGTGTAACATTTGTTCGTCTTATAAATCGTCACCAGACACCGCCGCGGTGCCATGCTAGTACCCTCAAAATACACCAATTATCACCGCCATTAAACCATAGGGAACAACCCAACCTCCACCACGAAACCGCCGGGAACTGTCGCAGCCTTCACCATTCAATGACGATTGTGATGACGTCATCTGAAGAGGCTGATGTACGCCACTATGCAGATCCCAAAATTAATTATCGTCTTCTATTGTTATAACAAAATTAATCCAAGATTGTAAGTTATTGAATTTTAAATGCTTAATTTAGGATAATTAAGGGTTTTATTATATAAAATTTAGGATAATTGAGGGAAATTTTATGAAATTTGAAAATTTTTAATTGAAGTTGGGTTTTTTGTAGGCGAGATGAGCTGGGGGTTGATTGTGAGCTAGGGGTTGATTGAAATTGGGTTTTTGGCTGCTGTGAGAGAGGGAGAAAAAACAATTATGAGTTGTGTAGCATGAATGAAAAAGACTGGGATGAAAAAGCAAAATAAATCACCTTTCATATTTTTAATTTTAATACAAATTTATATTTTTAGTTTTTATAATAACTGTTTTTTATCATTTTTCTTTAGTTAACTTTTTTTATTTCGATTCAATATTGCGGGCCGATTTGCCTTTAGTCATTTGTATTAAGTATAAAAGTTATTTTATTTTGTAAAATAAAATAAAAACTGATTACGTAAAAAGTGTGATATCAAATAGCATAATCATGTAGAGTTAAAAAGAAAACAACACAACAAAGTCGGGCTGAGCAAATCTTATCAAAAATCGAACCGACAAATCGAGTCGAACCAAACCGATCATTTTCGATTCGGTTTTCGGCTTTACATATTTATTTCGGTTATCTTCGGTTTGGTTCGGTTTCGGGTGATAACTAAAAAATATGTCTAAACTATATATTCGGTTCTGGTTATCTCGGTTCGGTTCGATTTCTGTTTTGCTAAAATTTACTACTGTTTGATTTTCGGTTTAGGTTTTCCTCAAAATCGGTTTTCAAATCGATTCGGTTTTGACCCGGTGCTCAGCCTGACAACAAAGTCAGTGTGATACCCACTTTTTGCTCACTAATTTATAGATCTGAGCCTACCCAAACATAAATCTAGTAAATTGTTATAAAGTCATTTTCCCACTTTAACCACCAATATAATCACATGGATACTCGCCGTCATTTTGCGCGAGTATTCGACTAGTTGATAAAAAAATGCATTATTTTATAAACTTTTATTTAGTAACAAACTGAGGGACTCATTTGGGTCATTCAAAACCTAGGACCAGAACTTATAATTAAAAACACGGAAAGACTAAAATTGACAATATGCTAAAATAATGAAAGGACTAATAATAATGGAGATGTTAATTATGGATTACTTTGCAAGATTGTTTTAAGTTTTGTTATGTTTGGGTGCATTTAGATCTATAGATCAACGGAATTTTAATATTTTCAATTAGTAGTCCAAGTAGTAGTATTTCATATGTTCAGTTAAGTTAATGTATGTTTGACATCAATGTTGAAAATCAATTGAATCTTTTTTTTTTTTTTTGCAAAATTGAGATTATGATATTGATAAAGAGATTATAAAATCTCATGATGAAGATACAATGAAGAAACTGTCACTATTACAACACTTGAACCTACTAAAGCTTGAATGAATATTGACATTTTGATTCTCTATCAATACAATTCAATTCACTTTTTCTAAAAAAAAGTGGTTATATAACATTAAAAAATCACAAGTGGTTATTTAAACACTTAGAACTATAATGTAGTCATTAATTTCTTCACTTGACTGTTCTAATACATGCTTGATACTTGAGCGTACAATATATAGCAAGAATTTTTCTGGAAGGTTAATCTAAATTATTATTAATTTCATACCAATCATAGTTGGAATTGACAAAATCACATGGATTTTTAGTCTTATCTCATAACCTTCTATTTCTTGAACATTATCTGCTTCTATGTATGCATTTCTACACATCTCAGGTTATGCATCTTGATATGTTACATACAATGAGAGAATTAGAAGTTTTTCTTCCAAATTGAATCAGATAAATAACACAATTGTGCATGATGAAAAGAAAACTAAAAATCAGAAAGTAGAGAGAAAATTGAATGAGAAGGATAACACGTATGTTGGCATTGCAGCCTTGGCGCATGAATTAGAGAATCAAAGAGGAAAGTGCAATAGCTTGGGGATAAATCACGGTCAAAAAGTCAATAGTGAAACAATTAATTGATGTACTATTCTAAGTTACACCTTTTGGTATTAACGGGTGTTTGGCATTCTGTTTTTTACAATGATCGTTTGATTAATGTGATTTGAATTATAATAAATAGTGACTTCTAAGTGTTTACGTATAGTCAGTTCTAACAATGAGTAGATAGATAACTGTTACTTCAGCATAACTCCACATATAATAAAAATGTGTTAAACAATTATGAATAACGATATACATAACGCAAAAACCACAAACGGATTATGTGCTCTACAAGACTTATAACAAAAAATATAAGGTTCTACAAGACTTATAACAACAAATATAAAGTCGGGCACGATGGGTCGGTCGACCGACTATCCCACTCAGTCGATTCAATGCAGCGACATGATCAAGTGTCGTCCAGGAGGTAATTTGGTCGCTCTGGTGATCGAGCTTTACACTTTTGAAACAAGCAAAGTGTGTATTTTAATTAATTAAAAAATAATATTTTTGGGATATATTTTTGTAGCGTAAGTCATCTTGGTGTTGAAAAAAGTCGTTTATATAAGATAAAACTGAGATGATGGAGTTTTTTTTGTAGTTCAGACTAGATTACCAATATGACCCGCCTAACAAACTAACCCGTAAACATGTATTATCTACCTATATTATAACAATTTATTTCTAGATACAATGTAAAGAAGTTAGAAGTTGGAATTCATGATATTATTAAATAGATTGTTTATATCTAGATATAAAACAAGGAGAATTTGGTTCAACACAATGACGAGTTTACCTTATTTGTTTTTGGTTTATTTCAACACGAAGAGTTTACATCCCCGATAAACTCGTCATGTGAAAACAAACAAAAGCAAAGAAGGTAAACTTGTCTTGGTAAGACAACTGAACAAAATTTTTAAAATTTTGATGGCCATTTAATCTAGATATAATATAAAGAAGTTAGAAGTTGGAATTCATGATATTATTAAATAGGTTGTTTATATCTAGATATAAAATAAAGAGATTTAGATTTTAGACAACGACAAGTTTATCTTAATTTTTTTTATTTGTTTCAACACGACGAGTTTACATCCCTGATGAACTCGTCATGTGGAAACAAACAAAGGTAAATAAGGTAAACTTGTCTTGGTAAGACAAATGAAAAAAAAGTAAAAAAAATATTGATATCCATTTATATCTGGATATAATATAAAAAAGTTAAAAGTTGGAATTTATGATAGTATTAAATAGGCTATTTATATCCAGATATAAAATATTAATGATAATAGACACATTCCATACTTTTGTTTTTCAAACTAGTTATCGAGTCAACACATCCGACTTTGAGGCTTAAACAACAGATTAACAATTGAAATAGACACACTAGTTGTCAGGTAC
Source organism: Glebionis coronaria (assembly GCA_025667525.1). Lineage (NCBI taxonomy): Eukaryota > Viridiplantae > Streptophyta > Magnoliopsida > Asterales > Asteraceae > Glebionis > Glebionis coronaria. The sequence continues at coordinate 100,059,539 of CM046882.1, read as the reverse complement.
AACACATCCGTCTTTGGATCTTAAACAACCTGATTAAAAATAAACCTTATGAAATAGACATTCTTCACCTATGCAAGCTCCCCTTCATCTTTTCAATATAATTATGTTTCTCATGTGCCATCGTCATTATATCTCTAGCTTCACTCTTTATATTTGCAAGCCTTTGTTTGTCGAGCTCTTGAATCCTAGTTAGTAGATCAGCCAGCTTTTGTATAACCGTTATTCCATAAACTATTACCCCGTTAAAAAGATTAAGCTCTTGCATGAACAAATGCCTCTCTTGAATATCATTATTTAGCTCCTCGTAAATCTTTTCAATCCGCTCTGCAATCTTATTATCCCTATTTATCACCCTGTTATAATACAAAAGCGACGCTTTATCTCAGTCTGTGTCAGTTTTGTCTCGAAGCTCCCCAATCCTAGCATAATAAAACATTATTTTTGTCTTTGTGGTTTATAGACACATCATCGGCACCCCTTAAATAGGCAGAATCATACATATAAAGTTGTGTAAGATTCCCACTGTATCATGCTTTCCAGAAATGCTCACTCTATCATGCTTTACAAAAATGACCACTATAACATACAATTCATAAATGGTCACTAGATTGTCTTATCTTTAATTGTTTACTTTCATAGTAATGTCAACTACATAAATGTTCACATAAATTATATCTATTATATGTTAATCCTAAGCTTGCTTGATAGTAATGATAAATTATATTAATATGTGGATTATATTTATATCTAGCTATAAATAATAATTTAAAAACTATGATTTACTTTATATCTAGATATAAGTAAAAATTCAAAAACCCTGGCTTACTTTATATCTAGATATAAAATAAGATATTAAAAATATTGATAGGAAACATGACGAGTTTACCTTTTTTGTTCGTTTCACCAACCGTGTTCGCCTTGTTTGTTTTGTTTGATTCATCATAAACATGTCATAAAATGCTAAGTATGTGGCAAACTGTTTTTGATAAAATGTAATCTTATGACTTATGACTATTTATAGACTAATACAACATTTACTTATGCAGATTTGGATACAATGAAAGAAACAAGAAAAACACATTCGGGAAAACAAATAAAAAGATAAAGGTTGAGAAGAAGATGAAGAAAAACAGTCATAAGAGAAAGATATTTTTGGCGATCGGATAATGGTTATAGCTTTAAAAGGTAAGAATATAATAACAAAGCGTTTATAATGCCATAATTTCATACATCAAGTACTTATCAGATAAAACAATTGTTAATGCAGTTGTTGAAACATTCTAATTTTTAAACCCGAACACAAATATTGGAAAACTAAAGGTAAATTTTAAGATATAAGCATGTTTCATTTTAAAAATATCAAGGTTCTGAGAATTGCTGGTTATATTTAGATATATAATAACTTAATTTTTTTAAAATAAAGTCACTTTTTATATCTAGATATAAAGTAAGTTAGAATTTTTAAATTTGTTATTTATATCTAGATATAAAGTAAGTCAATTTTTAAATTATTATTTATACCTAGACATACAGTAAGTCAAAGTTTTTAAATTGTGATTTATATCTAGATATAAAGTAACTCAGAGTTTTTAAACTGTGATTTACATCTAGCCAGAAGTTTTAAAATGTTATGTATGCATCATACTGTTTTTGATAAAATGTTATCTTATGACTATTTATTGACTAATATAACATTTACTTATGCATATTTTGATATAGTGAAATAAAAAAGAAAAAAAACACATTCGGGAGAAAACAAAAACAACAAAAAGATAAAATGAGAGAAGAAGAGGAAGAAAAATAATCAAAAGAGGTAGAAAAACACTCAAAAGAAGATGATGAAGAAACGAATAATGAGGATGAGGAAGAAACCCATGAGGAAGAAATAGAAAAGGAATAAGAATCAACTATTAATTACAAAGATTACGTGAAAACATACAAAAGTAAAGTTTAGCATATTAGTTGTTTGTTTGATTCAACATGACAAGTTTACCTTCCTGCCAAAGTTGTCATGCAGGAACAAGTAAAGGCACAAGATGGTAAACTTTTCGTGGCAAGAGAACAGAAAACAAAGCTAAAAATATGTCGTTGGGCCAATGAAAGTTTTAACTATGGCCCAGTCTAGATTTGTTTAAATTAGACTAAGTGTTACTGGTCTCTGAGAGGACCAGCGACAGAGACCAGACCAGCATAAGGCAAAGCCTCAGCTGGCACACCAGGAACATTCAAGTCAAAGACAACGTCAGAGAAGTCGAAGACAATATGAAGTCATACTCACCAGCGATTATGAATAGCCGCGATGTAAAAGGAATGTACTGGTGTTTAAGGATCTCTAAGTAGACAATACTCATAGATCACTTAAAACCCTAGAAGTCTTATGCAAGCAAAGCTTGTCTGATCCTTTTATAGTTTAGGCGGGAGAATCTACAAAGTGTTTTGAGTGGGATAAAACAAGAGATTCAAGATAAAGCCTAGTACGACCTAGTGGGACAAAAGGTGAACAGTTGGCAGAACTGTTCACCTAAAGTAGTTTAAAGGGATGTCTCGATTTGGACATGCATTTAATACATTGTACTCTTCCACTCAGAAGATGACACGTATCGACTACTCCCACTAAGGAAGCAACCTCGTACCACTATAAATAGGATGGAGAAAGAAGAGTTATTCAACCCTTGTGCTTGGATAAATTATCTAAGTTCTTTCTCCCTTTGGAACCTCTGAGCCCTCAGCTGTCTACCAACGACTCATAGGTTCTCTTGTAAACTTGAGGCTCGAATCAAGTTTACTCGTTCTAGGGTTCATTTCTTATTGTCATTCAACGGGTGTATTCATATCACTTTGTAATACTTTGTTTATAATAGTTAATAAAGCATTACTCATTTGAAAAGTATTTCGTTGTGTATTTGTGTCTATACGAGTTATAGTTTCGACAATTGTTATATTTGGGACTTTCAATTGGTATCAGAGCGGTTTGATTTATAAATTTTTTATAAACCGTTCTTGTTTTTAAAATCAAGATCCAAATATGACTGAAACTATGCCTCCTATACCACCACCCTTTGGTCAAACTAGTCAAGGTAACACTTCGACCAACGCACCGACCACCACATCTACTACCATGCCTACACCGGTTGTAAGCACTGGTAATAATGATGATGACCTTCCCCAACTTCTTGATGTTCGTGGGGGGTCACATGTGTCCAATGTTCCAGCGTTTGATGAACAAGATTTCTCAAGTTGGAAAAATGAATTTCTTATTTATTTAGATGGCTTAGAACCCTTCTTAATAGAAATCTTAGAAAATTGTCCTTATGTGCCATTGACCGTTTCCTCTACCCCTGAAAGACCCATTAAGAAGCTTGCTAAGAAATGGTCTCCAGCGGATAGACGTCTTGCTAACCAGTACAAGAGACTCAAAAGTATCATAATCTCTTGCCTACCCAAGAACATTATGAAGTCCATAATCAAATGCAACTCTGCTAAAGAGATGTGGACTAAATTAGTTCTAGGGTATGAAGGTCCAGAGGAAACAAAAGAAACCAAAATCCAAGCCCTGAGACTCAAGTTTAATGCTTTTAAAGCTTTGGAAACAGAAATTGTTGCTCAAACTTATACTAGGATTAAGATTTTGTTGAATGATTTAGGAAACAATGGAGTTGTTCTACCTAAGGCTGAGGTTAATGCTACTTTTGTTAACATCTTACCTAGGAAATGGCTTAGCCTAAACTAGACCTTAAGAGCAAATAATGCTATCAAGAATGATACTCTTGCCCAACTGTTTGGTAGATATAACTATGAAGAAGGGCTAATTGACTCCATTTACAAATCAGAGACTGATAGGTTTACCACCCAAATCACTGGTTCAAAAGCTCTTGTTGCAAACCATTCCTTTCAAGACAGTGACTCTGACATAGAAGAGGATACAAGAAGCAATCAAGAATTTCTTGATGAATTGCATGCTGAGTTCCATGACAGAGCTCTTCTGGCTGACCAAAAGAGATACTACAAGAGATCAGGTAGAGTTGGAGCTGTCAAAGTTGCCAAATCCTAGGTGTCATGCTACACTTGTGGAAAAATTAGTCACTTTCAGAAAGATTGCTGGTCAAACAAAACCTGCTCTCCGAGCTTTCCATCATCCAGCAACAACCACAACAGCAAAAAGAAGTTTTCTCCATCACCTTTCAAGCAAACTTCCCACTTTGACTCAGAGGAAAAGAAGGACTACAAGGTCAAGTACAAAGCATTGATAGTTGAGCTGATGAAACTTAACCAAAAGGCTGAAGACGCTGCAAAGAAAAAGGACAACAAAAAGACTGAAAAAAGGTCTGATCGCTTCTTTATTTGATTGGGATGATGAACCTCTTACATCAGAGGACGAAGGAACCATGACTGTCAGAGCTTTTATGGCTGTGGCTGATGAAGAACCTGTTGTTGGGAAGAGCGAAGCTAGATCAGGTCAATGGATGGACATCACCATGAAAAAGGTACAAATATTGCTTTCTATGCCTGAAGGTCCTGATAGAGACCATGATTATACCTTAGTTGACCTCCACTTTGTGGAAGAACAAATAAAAAACCTGTTAAACAAGTTCCATAATATTAAAATTGAGTTAAATCTTTGTCAATATGAGTTAACTAATCTCAAACCTTTTGTGAATCTTGCCAATCAACTTCAAAATAAGGTAAGCAAACTTTCCATTAAAAATGAGTCTTTAACTGATGAAAACGCTGAACTCAGATTAACCATAGAAAAATGGAACCTTGCTCAATCCACTGTGGAGGAAATAGTTGATGAATCCATTCCAAGTGATGTGGTTTAGGCAATCGGGGGAAAGGGTTGGTTTAAAAATCACATACCTGTGCCGAAAGTTAAATTTGTCCCTCGGATGTCCCTTCTCCGTCTTCCACCTCTGTGGATGAGAAAGACTCTGACAAGGAATCTGATGTACCAGCGTTATCTAAACTCGCTGGTGCAAACCCGTATGATTCCTTGCTTAGCCCAAAACCTGCCACCAAAACCTTTGGCACATCAAATCTCAAAGTCGCTGATAAAGCACACAAAAAGGTTTTTGTGGCCAAAGACTCTGCCAAACCCACTCCTCCCCCTAAAGAGCTTTCACCCACCAAGAAACTTCTCCTCACCCTGATGGAAGAAGTAAAGAGTTTAAAAGAACAAATCAACCCTAGGGTAAACAATCCATCTGTCAACTCTCTTGGTGAGGGATCAAGCAGCTCAAAGGGGAGAGCTTTATTTAGACCTTGCAAATATTGTGATTTCAAAAATCATTCCTCTAAGGATTGCACTAAGAAACCTAAATGCATCACATGTGAGTCCACTGAACATACCTCCAGAGAACATGAGGAGACCATTGCTGTTCAAAGAACCAGAACCCAATTAAGGTCAAAAACTCCTCACAGGTCCTCTAGGAGACCTGAACCCAAACCCAGAGATAATTCTCAGGGTTACAGACCATATCCTCTCTGCAAGTACTGTGGCTTCTATGACCATGACTCTGATGAGTGTGAACATTATCCAGGATGTGACATCTGTGGAAGCATGCGTCATGAAACCATAGATTGCAACCAAAGAGGGGGAGACAGGAACCAGAGAAGACCCAATGTCGCTAGTCAGTGACAACATGGACCCACTAGAAAGTGGGTTCATCATCAAAACTAATTTGGCTTTGTTATATCTATGCATGAATACTTGAAGAAATCTGTTTGGTATCTGGATAGTGGGTGCTCCAGACACATGATAGGGGTTAAACAATATCTGCATAGATATAAGAGGGAGCCTGGTCCAAAAGTAGTCTTTGGAGATGACTCCTCAGGGGCTACTGAGGGATATGGCTCAATGGATTGAAATGGAATCACCTTCACAAGGGTCGCTTATGCCAATAGACTGAAGCACAACTTAATCAGTATCAGTCAACTTTGTGATGCTGGTTTCAAAGTTCTTTTCACCAAGACCTAAGAAACAATCTTCAATCAAAATGATTATGTTGTTCTAATTGCACCTAGAAGAAGGGATGTGTATGTTATTGACATGACATCATGTCCAGAAGGAAAAAACACCTATCTCTTTGCCAAAGCCTCTGATAGTGAAAATTGGCTCTAGCATAAGAGACTCTCCCGCCTTAACTTAAAAAACATCAAAAAATTGGCCAAGAATGATTTAGTCGTTGGGCTTCCCTCTCTGACCTTTAGTAAAGACAGATCGTGCTCAGCCTGCAAAAAAGGGAAGCACCACAGAGCCTCATTTAAAACCAAACAATCATTCTCCATAAATAAGTGCCTCCATCTTCTTCACATGGACTTATTTGGTCCAGTAAAACCATAATCCCTTAATCACAACAAGTACACACTAGTCATTGTGGATGAATTCTCTAGATTCACATGGGTATTCTTTCTTAAAAGAAAGAGTGATGCAGCTGAAAGAATAATGTCTTTCATTAGAGAAATAGAGAACTTCAATGACTATAGAGTTAAGGCTATCATAAGTGATAATGGCACTTAATTCGAGAACCATGCCATGGAAGCCTTTTGTGAAGAAAAGGGAATCTCCCATAGAAGTTTTCAAACCCAGGCACCCCTGAACAAAATGGTGTCGTTGAAAGAAGAAACAGAACTCTCATAGAGGCAGCCAGAACAATGCTCAGCGAATCAAGACTCCCAAAACAATTTTGGGGTGAAGCTGTGTACACAGCGTGTTACACACATAGTAGATCCATTATTGTGAAGAGACATGGCAAGATCACTTATCAAGTGTATAGGAAGAGAGCCCCTGATGTAAGCTACTTCCATGTCTTTGGTTGCCCTGTTTTCATTCACAACTACAGAGATCATCTGGGTAAATTTGATGAAAAGTCAGATGATGGATTCTTTCTTGGATACTCTCCTACCTCCAAAGCTTTTAGAGTATTCAATATTCGTAGGCAAGAACTTGAATAATCCATTCATGTTACCTTTAATGAAGCAGATGTTGTCATTACTCACACCAACTCAGAAGAATGTGACATTGATTTCAATGAAGTCAAATCATATCCAAAGGATGATTTCTCAAATCCCAATGAATCACCTCAAGTATGTCATAAGGACTTCCCTTATGTTCATGCTTTTGATCCTCACTCAATCTCTGACATCACTCCAGAGGTTGCAATTGCTGAATCAGTCACTCCACCACCCATAGAAAAAGCATGCTGACCTTATCTCAGCAATCTCTCACACAGATGAAGAGATCATGGATGAAGAAATTATTTGTGATGAACCTCTAGCATTCATTAAACCTGCTGTGACTCCTAAACCCACAGAGACTCCTGCTCCTCAATCCAAATGGATTAGGAACCAAGATACTCTTCTGGTGAATATTCTTGGTGAACCCTCTGAGGGAGTCACCACCAGAGTAAAGTTAAGATCTTTGGAAACTGCCTCAGCAAATGAATGCCTTTTCGCTGATTTTCTCTCTGAAGATGAACCAAAGAACGTGGCTGTTGCTCTACTGGATTAAGGTTGGGTTGTAGCCATGCAAGAAGAATTGAATCAGATCAAGAGAAACAAGGTGTGGACTCTGGTAAAAGCTCTAGCTAGAAAAAAAGTGGTTGGAACTAAATGGGTCTATAGAAACAAAAGGGATGAAGCTGGCATGATCGTTAAAAACAAGGCTAGGCTTGTGGTGCTGGGGTACAATCAATCTGAGGGTATTGATTATGATGAAAATTTTGCACCAGTGGCCAAATTAGAAGCTATCAGAATCTTCCTAGCCTTTGCAGCTTATATGGGGTTCACGGTATACCAGATTGATGTGAAGAGCGCTTTTCTTAATGGTAAGCTTGCAGAGGAAGTATATGTCTATCAACCCCCAGGGTTTGAAAACAGTGACTATCCTGATCACGTCTGCAGACTTCACAAAGCACTCTATGGGCTGAAACAAGCGCCTAGAGCCTGGTATGAAACTCTATCAAAATTCCTAGTTGAAAATAAATTTGTTAGAGGTACAATTGACCAAACCCTGTTCACCTATAGGTCCAAGGGTGATGTCATTTTAGTACAGATTTATGTGGATGACATAATTTTTGGTTCAACCAGCATTACCTTGAGCAAACAGTTTTCCAAACTTATGACCAAAAAGTATGAAATGAGCATGATGGGGGAACTAACTTTTTTTTTGGCTTTTCAAATCAAACAAGATTCATAGGAATTTCTATTTATCAAGAAAAATATGTTAGAGATTTGCTCAAGAAGTATGATCTGTCTGATTGTGCATCAATGAAATGCCCCATGCTTCCTCCCAATAACTTGGGAGCTGATGACTCAGGGGTCTCTGTTAATGAGACCTTATAATGAAGCATGATTGGGTAACTGATGTACCACACAACAAGCAGACCAGACATACAATTCTCTACATGTCTCTATTCTAGGTACCAAGCTAACCCTAAGGAATCCCACCTTGTAGCTGTCAAAAGAATTTTTAGGTACTTAAAAGGATCTCCCTCACTGGGTCTCTGGTATCCAAATGGATCAGGCTTCGACCTCAAAGCCTACTCTGACTCAGACTATATTGGGTGCTGCCTTGATAGAAAGAGCACCTTTGGGAGCTGTCAAATCCTTGGAGGAAAGTTGGTTTGCTGGAGTGCAAAGAAACAAAACTCAATGTCCATGTCATCAGCTGAAGCTGAATATGTAGCTGCCGCTGGTTGCTGTGCTCAAGTTCTCTGGATGAAGATTCAGTTGGCTGATTATAGAATCAATTAGGAAAAGGTTCCCATATCTATGACAACACAAGTGCTATAGCCATCTCCAATAATCCGGTACTTTATTCCAGAACCAAGCATATTGACATCAGGTATCACTTCATCAGAGACCATATTTTAAAAGGTGATATTGAGCTTCATTTTATACCCACTGAATACCAGCTCGCTGATATTTTCACCAAGCCTCTGGCTGAGCCAAGTCTTACTAGGATGGTGGCTGAGCTGGGTATGCTCAATATTGGTAAACAAATCTGATAAGTGATCTCTGTCTCTGGGCATTTAAGGGAATTAAATGTAACGAGGTAGTTACATTCCAATGGGAGTTAATATATTTCTGTATTTAATTCAAATGATTGTCCTTTAGTGTCAACAACTTTCCCGCTTTCCAAGGGGACAAAAAATCACATGAAAGGTCAAGGGGTCCTACTTTTTCTTAAAAGGCAAACATTTGCATTTAATGCTTTAATTGGAAAACGACAAAATCTTTTTACAAACCCTTGACTTATTTTCATTTTATCACATCTCACATATTTTCACACACACACATACTATTCATCTCTCTCTAATCCTCCAAAACCTTCACTCAATCAACAATGGCGTCATCTGCAACAAACCCTTCATTCACCGTCTTGGTCGCTTCTAACGTCGATTTTGGCATAACCGAGGGAAAGATTGCTCTCAACAATTGTGTTGCGATTCTCGAACACAACAATCCTCTATACACACCATTGTTATCCTTCCTCAAGAACTCACCCATAGCCCAAGCCATTACTAGGGAACCTTCTACTTGCTACTCGCAATACTTGAGGGAGTTCTGGTTCTCTGCTGAAGTTGATCAAACATCCTCACACATCACCTTCAACCTATCTACCTATCATCATCCTCTCACCTTTGATTTCATAACCTTTGCCAGGGTCATTGGACTTAATGTCAATGAAGATATGACCGTTGTGCCAGCCAGCACCACCAGTAAAGAAGGCTCTGGCAACTCTTCGTCCTCTTGATGATGATGACAAACCTTTCACCTCCCAAGCTTTCCAAAACAAATCCCTAATTAAGGTGAACTATTTCTCGCCCATGATCAGCTGAATGGATCTCGACAAGCAATTGCTTACAACTTGATTTGGGGGCAGGATATTGGAATCGCCCATATACTCTACACCGACCTCATTGCTAAGCTTGAGAATAAAGGGAAGAAGAATCCACTGGCCACCATCTGCTACACAAGATATCTCTCTCTCATTATAGAGGATATTCTTGGTGAGACTTACACAAATGATGAACTTCACTCTTTCCCTCCCTATCACATCACACTCGCATCGTTGAAGACTCCCTTAGAGGATGAAATGCCTCTGACAAGGCATATGATTCAAGTTGCTGGGTTACTTGCTGATGAAGAAGAGCCCTTGATCCCCCACAATGAGGTGAATGCTGAAAGTCAGATTGACAAGTCTCTGTCCAAGACCTCTGTGTAGTCTACTTCTCGGCCTAAGGTGCTGAAGGATAAGAAGAAAAAGAGGAAAGACATCCCCCTTTCCTTTGAAGCCCCTTCTGTTAATCCATCGAAGAAGACCAAGACCAAGACCAAGAAGAACCCATCCCCTTCTCTGGTGGATGTGGAAAAAGAGCCAACAACTGACAAACAACCAGAGTCTAGTGTCTCCAAGTCAGCAGAGACAACTAAGAACCCTCTCCACGCTGATATCTCTCAGGTATTAGTTTGCCTTATGTTTTTTTCTTCTCGGAGGTTCACAAGCAATCACTCTCAAAAGTCTGTAGGAGAGAGTGACGAAGTTTAGGGTTTTCCTCAACCCACAGAGTCTCTGTGTCAGCACCTAGATCTCTTAGGATTATCTATACACTCTGTCTTGGCACTAGGAAATGACTCATTTGTGCTCATAACGCACCCCGATGATCCTTCACCCTCTCGACTGTGCTCTTTCCAATAACAACTTGAGCACATTATAGGTCTCGACCCAGAGTCTCTGCACTTCACTTGGACTCTGGGTCCCTTCATCACAAATGAGTCCCAAAGAATTTATTCTTTTAGGGGGACTGAATAATCACCCTCAGTTTTCCGAGGGGTAGCTATAAAAGGCGACCTTTACCTTTAAATATCTCACAAGTGAAAAGATTCCCAAAGAATTTATTCTTTTGGGGGGACTGAATAATCACCCTCAGTCTTCCTAGGGGTAGCGATAAAAGGCGACCATTCCCATATCATGTTTCACAACTAAACGAGTCCCAAGGAGCAATCCTTCAGGAGGAGCTGGATAATCACACCCAACTATCCTAGGGTCAGCGAACGGGGACCATTCACCTCATAATATTCACAAATCAAAAGAGTCCCAAGGAGTAATCCTTAAGGGAGAGCTGGATAATCACACCCAGCTATCCTAGGGGTAGCGAATGGCGACCCTTCACCATATTTTTTTCACAATAAAAGAGTCCCAAGGAGAAATCCTTAGGAGGGCTGGATAATCACACCCAACTTTCCTAGGGGCAGTGAATGGCGATCTATAACCTCATTATTAATTCACACACCGGTCACTAACAAATTTCATAACAGGCTTTCAATCTTCATGAGGAACAACAGAAAAATGATGCCTTCACCTTTGCTGATGATGATAATGTTGAAGCCTCCACTATTGATCTCGCTGCCATGTCAGACATTGACTCCATGCCCGATGATGAAGTCTTTATCATTGAAGATGATCTTACTATTTTAGACTTTGAAGACATGGATGTTGATGATGACCAAGTAACATCTGAGTTGAAGCCCATTTCCTTCCCATCAATGACCAATGTTCAGGAACTTGCTGCCAACCAGCTATGGGAACAGCGGCCTATTCTACTCCCCATCTTGCTAAATGTTATGGAGCTAGGGGCAAGGAAAAATTGGGAATACTTGAAGGGCCTGATTGTGGTAAATTCACACTCGTTTAGGAAAACGAGGCAAAAGCGGTAAGTATTAAGTGTTCGTTTAGGAAAACGAAAGCACTTATGACCCTTTGTGTGGGATCGTTCTCGAGGAGGCTTGGTGCGTTGTGTTAAGAGATGATAAATGATTTGTGATTATATTTGATGAGAAAAGAGAAAGAAAAAGACGAATTACGCTAAAAATACCCCTAAGACGTAAAAAACGCAAAAACGTAGAATTCGACAAAACTAAAAAGTCTTCTAAAAATTACCAAAAAATTAACTTAACTAAAGAAAAATATAAATAACACAAAATTGAAAACCAAAGTATCTAAAACCTTTTTAATAATTTTAAATTAATTTTAAAGTCAATAAAAACTCCAAAATTAAAAATAAGTTAAAATGAAAATTTTATGGATTGTAAACCTAAAACTATTTATTTAAATCATAAAAACTATTTTTCAAAATTTTAAAAACACCTTTTCCTATTTTATATCTAATTTATAAAATACGCGAGGTAAAATAATCTTAAAAAAAATTAAATACAAAAGTTAAAAATCTATTTTTCGTCCCAAAAAATCTTAAACTAAGGTGAAGTCCTGGGAAAAATGAAAAGAACTCAAAGCCACACCAAATAAGCTGTTAATCAGCTTCAATAAGCTCGGACTGGTTAAATTAAGCTAAAACAGAACACCCCTTATATAATTAATCTAGTAAACACTTACCAATAAAAGACCCAAGGGCAAACGGTTGAGGCGTTGGTGTGTGAGGTGGGTGGCGCAGGTTCGAGTCCTGGCCACGCCCCTTTTTGTAAAATTTTTTTTTTTTTTTTACTTTTTCTTTTTTAAAACTGGAAATCAGTAACTCAATACTTCCAAAAACACAAAGAAAAAAAGATTTAACAAAAAAACGATTAAATCCTACACTTTTTGATCAATCATTCATCAGACCTGGACATTTTTACTTTCTTATCTCTTCTAAGTTTTGCAATTGCTGATGAGAGGGGGTTTATGGAGCCCGGTATGGGAAGTGGATGTTGCTGGGCTACAAACGGCACCGTACAAGCAAGTGTGCTTGTGGGAGTCAGACTCAAACACAAGGAAACACCAAGGCAGAAACAATCAATACATAGTAAGCATGACAATCAGATAATCAGACAATGAATCAATGATTAGCAGAAAAGTAATAGAGTGAGGCTGTTTAGATGCAAATTGTTCTAAAAAGCTAGTTTTAGGAGCATAATAGTCGGCTCAAATAGAAAAAATTTACCTTATCCTAAATTCTAACTACGTCCAGTCCTATGTTAACCCGAAACCAAACCTTGTACCAAACTCCAAGTACCTACGCCTTAAAGAGATCACCTAAGATTGCTGATATGAAAAGTAAGCAAGAATTCGTGCCTGTAGGGAGTCAAGATATAAGTAATACAAACGCTTCACTAACAATCTAAAATTAAACAGGCAGCAATTGGGCAATCAGGCGAGCTAAATTGAACTAATAAATCACGAGAGGCAAAGTTAAAGAAAGTGAGAATACAAGCAGGCTATAGATTTAAACAGTTCACAGAATGGTGAAAAATAGCTAACCTAAACAATTTATCCACCAAAGCTTACTGAATAACAGAAGAAGAACGCCAAGACACCCTATTGATTGTTTAAAGCAGCTACAAGCAAAACCTCGCTTTCTAAAACTCTAACATACGCGCCTAAACTGGTTATATTCTTGATTGAATGCTAGATTAAACCTATTTGACCTTCCAAATCCAACGCAGATTACTAGATTTCAGATTCTAAATGAAAGCTCATCAGCAACTCCACCTAATCTGTTCAAAACACGCAGGTTTCTAATATACCAGTTAGTGAACTTTGTGCTTATCAGATTTAGATAAAACTTTAACCAACTTCAACTAACATTCACTCTTCAATTTCTAAAGCACCATCAATTATGACTCACGTGGGATTTATGTTTGCCCAGTGGAGAATACGAACACAACAGCAACCCTATTCTTTCTTTTTCTTTGGTAAGGCTGTAGGTTTTGCTGTTAATGCTGTGGGTACCAAGGACACCAAAACTAACACCAAAACACAACTGCCAGACAGGACTTATATCCCTCTGGTTATATTACCTCAAAAAAAATGAATCTAACACACAAGTTTTTTTTACTTTTCTGATTTTTTTATGAAACAAAAAGCAAAACAAACTTCAACTAACCTATTCAGGTTATAAAACGTAAGGAGAACATACACAAATTGCAAATCACACAGGCATCATGTAGCATGGCAGAATAATGAAAAAAATGAACTACGAAAAGAAAGGTGGGCAAACCTCAGGGATACACATCCATACCCCGATTTTTCGAGCTTATGTGCTAGCAGTAAAAGCACAAGCTTCCCGATGCTAAAAAAACAAAAAAAAAGAAGAACTCAGGGATTCAAAGTTTGAAGGCTTTGAATCAATGAGGGTTGGCCAAGATTTATACAAGGAACAAAACGAAAAGGTAAAACTAGTCTCTTGCAAGACTTTAGCACCACGAGCTACTAACCCCAAGCCTTATATCTTCACTCTCCCATAACCCGACTTTCGTTTATGGGATTATGATCAAATATAAGTCTCGTGTTCTAAGCTATTGAGCCCAATGTACTTAGCAAGGATAACTAATTAAGACTTTCAGAAACCTTTTTAAAAAAAAAAACTTTAAACACATTCAAACAATGATGACAAAAAAACAGAGATATAACTTGGGACTTGCTTTATTCACAAACAATAAACCAATCTTTTTCTCATTCATAAAAAGAGGGCATTACAATGCAGTGAACCAGGAAAGCAAGAACAAAAAACTACAGCTAATCCTATCACCCTTTTTATATGGTTTACAAGATGATTCTAGAAAATAAAAACATCTAACCCTAATTTGCTGAATTTCCCAATGAGCCCTCGTATATTCCTAAGGAATATGCTTCGTTTTGAATTTTAACTTGGTCAAAAGAGGGTACCCGTGATATGCTAGCTGTGATGAATTGATTTTGGACGTTGGATTTGGTGTGGGCAATAAGCAAATCCTCCAAGTCGTTGATTCTCTGCCAGGTCTTTGTCTTGTTCTTCTTTTTGAAACAACCCGTGAGCTGGGGTCCGAGAGGCATTTTGGGCGCGTGAGGTTCAGGCTGGAAACCCTTTTTGTTAATTAGGGGTTCTATTGCACAAGATTGAAGTTTAAGTGAAATTAGGGTTTTGGATTTGGGGAAAAAGATGAAGACGGTGGTTTGTTAATCGTTTTGTTTTTATATTAAATTGTGTTTAAACAATTTTCAATAAAACTGAGTGGGGTTAATTTGAGTTATGGGTTGACATGGGTATGGGTAACGGGTAAGGTAGGGTTTGGTGGGTATGGATCCGGGTTTAGTGAGGTGGCACAATGTGATTGGAAGGTATAATGGGTTTGGGTTTTGGTTTGTGGCAGAATCAATCCTTGGCCTTTGCAAACTTCTTCAAACATGACTTGGCAGCTCTAACACAAATTTCCCTTTGTATTATCTTTGGTGTAGTTGTCAAAATTGGCACAAAAAATTTATCAAGCTTTCATAGGGACCAAAAATACATCTTGACCAATCTTGAAGGGCTGATTATGTCATGACTTAAATCTTCAAGGACCATACTTGTATAATTTGGTTTTTCAAGGACAAAATATGACAAGTCTTCAAAGATGAGGGATCAAACTTGTATTTCTTCAATTCTTCAAGGACTAATTTGGAAAATTCACCATTCGGGTCTGGTTCTTTGTGCGGCTTTGTTTCCCGTGTTCGTTTTTGCATGATTCTTGTGATCTTTTGTCATTTTCTCAATATTCGTACCTAAAATACACAAGCAACAAACACAAGCATATATTTGGGTATTTTCATGATATTTTATGCATTTTAAGCCCAATTTGGACGATGAGACCATGTATAAAAGCAGTCTCATCACTCCCCTATACTAAACCATTGCCGTGCCCTCACGCAATGCTAGAATAAAGTATCGTAGCACCTCCAAAATTCATTTTTATTCACTTTTATTGAACGATAAACTAGCTACACTACTACTATTGCTACTACTTGCGTTTTAGACATAATGTATGATTTTCATCGCAAAATGGGACGTTTAGGTTCATAGAATAAGAACACGTGAATGCTTCGTTAGAAATAATTTTATCGTCCTCGATTTTCACCCTAATTCCATGCCAAGCGTGCAACGAGATCATTGTCATTATAAGTTAGTAATGCTAACACTACTCATATGCCCTAATCATGTACTTATCCTCCCAATTTCCTAAGTTGTATCTCTTATATTTTATTTTGTCTTGAATGTTTCACGAGGATACATTGTTTGACTTATGCGATAATATAGATTTAGGTCTAAAAATAGAGTCCTAACGGTGTAACCAAGACCATCAAATCAATAACCCCTCCTAATAGACAACGATGTCAAAAAATTAAGTCAACAAGAAGGATCGATAAAAACGGTTTTATAACGGTTTTGAACATGAGACTTATTACCTAGACTTTTATACGCCCCCTAACGGAAGGGCCTTATTATCATAGGTTTACCTCCATCTTTTATTCAACTTCGCCATGGAGCTTTTATTATGACTTCGGTCTTGCCTTGCCTTTTATTATCCTCCTCATCGGTGGTTTTATTGGCCAAAGACGTATATCCTCACGCTAAAGCGAATTTTGGATCTTTAAGGCTTCAAAGATTAAGGCTTGATTCACTTTCAATTTTGCATAGATTTTTCGGCCTTGTGAGCTTCAAATTGTTTGCTTGATTTAGGTGAGCACTTGAAATCTTATTATTGGGTGAAGCTTTCGATTATTTGGGTTGCCGATACTTCAAAACCGTGACGCTGGCGATACCTTAATGTCTTCCCAATTTAATTACATGGAAGCTACTAGAAAAGACTAGAAACCCAACAATCAAGACTAAACCGCTAAGTCAATATTTATTAAGCAAAAAATATTTACAAGCGAAGGGAGAATAAGCAAACAACGAGAACACATGAGTTTTTGAAAGAAGAGCGACTTCTACGTTTAGCATAGTAACTTATAATTAACTCTATCATTTCTCGTCCTCATTTAAGAGTCTTAGCCTAATATAAGTTAAGGAATCGAAGCTAAGTGCTCAACACGCACGGTCGAGTCAAAAATTACTCTTATTCTCGCCATCAGAAAATCTACATTCGTGTCTTCAAACAATTTTAAAATATGAGAAAAAATTTAAAATTTGGCCATTTTTAGCCTTATTTTGCAACAAAACGGTAAACAAAACGATAAACTTTGGAAAGCGTGAAGGTTTAGCAAGGCAAGTATCTATTCACCCCCCATACTAAAGTTAAACATTTTCCTCAATGTTTCGAGTCTAGGGGTGCAAACACCCCCATACTAGAGACAAAGTGTAATGCCTAATCTAGCATGGAAAGGGTGTAACCGTTAAATTTAAAGCCGTTTATGAAGTGTGCTATAAACCTAAGGTTAGAACATCAAAGGATATATCATGGATATTCAGAAAGTCTTCAAAGCAAACGATCGAGTGCTCCCATAAAACGAACACGAGAGGCTCCAATCGTGAAGATCATGATCATCTAAAATCCACAATTCACAAACAACCACGAAACAAAGGTTGGAAGGGCACAAATCCCCACACGTTACTACATTAGAAAGCGATAATATGTACATAGGATAAGCATGGGACTCCCCCACGAGGCACCTCGTTTTTTATTACCGAGTCATGAGCTCGACTCGATCCCCTCAATACTAATTATCATTGGGGGAAAGTGACTTGGTCGAGGTAGTTCAAGGATGGAACTTCCCCGCCAAAGTAGTGCTTCAACCTATGTCCATTCACCTTGAAGTTAGGACCATCATCTTGAGCTAGCTCGATGGTCCCATATGGAAATAATTGAGTCACGGTGAATGGACCGGACCAACGGGATTTCAACTTACCGGAAAAAAATTTCAATCGAGAGTTAAAAAGCAAAACTTGATCCCCAATGTTAAAAACCCGGTTTTTAATTTTAGAATCATGCAACTTTTTAGTTTTTTCTTTGTAAATCAATGAATTTTCATAAGCAATATCCCTTAATTCATCCAATTCATTTAATTGCATTTTCCGGTGTTTTCCCGCGGTCTCCATATCATCATTACAATGCTTTAGGGCCCAATAAGCCTTGTGTTCTAATTCGATAGGCAAATGACAATTCTTTCCATACACAAGCTTATAGGGAGTGCACACAATGGGCGTCTTATGAGCGGTCCTAAAGGCCCATAAAGCATCGTCCAACTTATCCGACCATAATTGTCGGTTTTCCCCAACGGATCTCTCTAAGATACACTTCAACGCTCGGTTTGAAACCTCGACTTGCCCACTCGTTTGTGGGTGATAAGCCGTAGAAAGCCGATGTGTAACCCCATATTTCTTTAGGACCCTTTCGAATTGGTCGTTACAAAAATGGGTTCCACGATCGCTTATGATCGCACGAGGGGTTCCAAACCGAGAAAACAATTGCTTCAAAAACTTGACTACCACACGAGCATCATTGGTGGGCAAGGCTTTGGCCTCCACCCACTTAGATAGGTAGTCAACCACAACGAGAATGTACTTATTACCACGAGATGATGGGAACGGTCCCATAAAGTCTATACCCCAAACGTCAAAGATCTCACACACTTGGATGATATTTTGTGGCATTTCATCTTTTAGTGAGGCTTTTCCTTGTCGTTGGCATGAATCACAAGACTTCACAAGATCTTGTGCATCTCGGTAAATAGTAGGCCAAAAGAAGTCGGCATCAAACACCTTCTTAGCCGTGAGATTAGCACCGTGGTGACCACCCGTGGGTCCCTCGTGACAAGCTCCAAGGATGTTAGAAGCTTTGGTGCCAAATACACAACGTCGGATAATTTGATTCGCACAAGTTTGAAACAAGTAAGGGTCGTTCAAAAAGTAGAACTTGACGTCACGAAAGAATTTTCGTTTTTCTTGAGTCGTCATACCCTTGCTGATGAAGTTACCCGCATGGTAATTTGCAAAATCCGCAAACCATGGGGTGGAAGAATCAAGCTTAGAACTCACTACACCAAGTGTCTTGAGCGGAAATGTTTCGGTGATTTCCTTGGGCTCATAAACACTTTGGTGAGGATCTTCCAAACGAGAAAGATGATCGGCCGCTAGATTCTAGGCTCCTTTTTTGTCAACGATTTTGTGATCAAATTCTTGAAGGAGGAGAATCCAATGAAGCAATCTAGGCTTAGCATCTTGCTTTGCCATGAGATACTTGATAGCCGAATGATCCGTATACACTATGCATTTCGTCAAGACGAGATAAGGTCAAAATTTCTCAAATGCATACACCACGGCAAGGAATTCCTTTTCCGTTGTAGTGTATTTTAGTTGAGCCTCGGTCATCGTCTTGCTAGCATAGTGAATAGGCAAGAAGTGCTTTTCATGACGTTGCCCCAAAACGGCCCCAATAGCGTAATCACTAGCATCACACATAAGCTCAAAGGGGAGGTTCCAATTGGGAGCAACAAGAATGGGAGCTTTGGTAAGTTTCCTCTTAAGGATTTCAAAGGCTCGTACACAATCTTCGTCAAAGACAAAACGTGCCTCTTTTTCAAGAAGATGTGTAATGGGTCGAGAAATCTTTGAAAAATCCTTGATGAATCGACGATAAAAGCCCGCTTGGCCTAGGAAACTCCTAACTCCCTTAACGGTTTTAGGATGAGGTAATTTAGCGATGACGTCTACCTTAGCTTGATCTACCTCAATCCCCGCTTTCGAAACCTTGTGCCCTAAGATGATTCCACTCTTAACCATAAAATGACACTTTTCCCAATTGAGCACAAGGTTGGTTTCCTCACAACGTTTCAACATTCTCTCAAGATTCGACAAACACGAAGTGAACGAATTACCAAACACGGAAAAGTCATCCATGAAGACTTCCATCGTCTTCTCGATCATGTCATGAAAAATAGCCATCATGCACCTTTGAAAGGTTCCCGGTGCATTGCAAAGTCCGAATGGCATTCTACGATAGGCAAACGTTCCATATGGACACGTAAACGTAGTTTTCTCTTGATCACGAGGATTGACGGGAATTTTGAAGTAACCTGAAAAACCATCTAAAAAGCAATAGAAATCGTTTCCCGCAAGACGCTCCAACATTTGGTCCATGAAGGGCAAGGGAAAATGGTCTTTTCGAGTGGCTTCATTCAACTTACGATAGTCAATGCACACTCTCCATCCGGTCACGAGTCTAGTGGGAATTAACTCGTTGGCATCGTTTGGCACAACGGTCATTCCTCCCTTCTTAGGGACACAATGAATAGGACTCACCCAAGGGCTATCAGAAATAGGGTAAATCATTCCCGCGTCAAGGAGTTTTAGGACCTCCTTTTTGATGATGTCGTGAATTTTGGGGTTCACCCTCCTTTGACATTGGATTGCGGGCTTGTAATCCTCCTCCATTAATATTTTGTGAGTACAAAACTTGGGATCGATTCCCTTAATGTCGGATAACTTCCACGCAATTGCCCCTTTGTGATCCTTTAGAACATCGACAAGTGCGGTTTTTTCATCATTCGAAAGTTCCTTCGCAATAATAACCGGCAAATTGTCGGCCTCCTCCAAATAGACATATTCGAGGTGAGGAGGTAAATCTTTCAACTCGAGGATAGGTGGTTCCTCAAGTGAAGATTTGGGCTCGATACTCATAACCTCCTCGGGTGGAGGAAATGGGAAATCGTTAAGAAAATCCTTGATAATCGAGAAGTCCTCATCGTTGTCGAGGTCTTCGTTACAAGTACGTGGAACATTGAATTCTTCCAACGTAAAACCACCACCTTCAAATGGAGTGAAGGTTGGTGTCGAATTATCAAGAATGGGATCAAGCATAGTGGGATTGCCACTATTTTCAACATCACCAAACCCTAGAACTTCTTGTGAAAATTCCTCGCAAACCACGTCAATCATATCAACGAGGTTTATGGTAGCAACGGAATAAACATGAGAAAGTTGAGAATTTTGAGTTGCGTTTATAACAAGTTCTTCGTCGTTGAAACGTAAGGTGATCTTTCTAGCATGAACATCGATCAAAGCCATAGACGTGTCTAAAAATGAACGACCTAAAATTAGAGGAACTTGAGGATCCGTGTGAATATCGACAACCATAAAGTCTACGGGATAGTAGAACTTCCCCACTTTCACAAAAACGTCTTCCGCCAATCCACATGCGCGAATCATGGAATGGTCGGCCAACTCGATAGACATTAGCGAAGGAGTAAGATTAGGAAGATTGAGCGACTCGAAGATTGAAAGTGGCATCAAGTTAATGCTAGCACCAAGATCGGCCAAGGCATAGCATTCTTCCATATCTTGGATTGCACAAGGGATCAAAATTTACCGGGATCACCGACTTTTTGAGGTATGCGATTAAGATAAACCGACGAACAACTAGACAATTGGTGCAATTTCTCCTTGTTGTTCAACATACTCTTAAAGTTAGCGGCAAATCGAGGCATCATGACCAAAGCATCGTCGAAACTCACATTAAAGTGCAAATCACAAAACATTTTCATAAAAAGCTCAAATTGATAATTGTCGCGCTCTTGACGTTTCTCCTTCCTAAGTCTCGATGGATAGGGCAAGGGTGGTGTGGGTTGAGGCATAGGCATAGCCTTTGGAATCTCGGGTTCCAATATGGGTGATGGGTCAACCGTAGGTGTGGCATGAGCGGTACTTTGTGGGCTTGAGATATGCTCCTTTTCGACCACCACCTGGGGTTCTTCCTCAATTTCCTCCACCGTTGGAGTAATTGGTTGAGGAGTTGGTTCCTTAAGTGCCTTACCACTTTGTGTGGTAATCACTTTCATCTCTCCCTTCGGGTTTGATATGGTGTTACTAGGCAAACTACCCGAAGTAGAGGCTTTGTTCCCCATGACCGCTTCTAAAATAGCATTAAGCTTAACATCTTGACTAGCGGCTTTTTCGTCAGTCCTTTGTTCAAGCCTAGCATGACTTTGCTCAATTTTATTATTTTGACCTCTAATTTGATTAGCAAAATCATTTTCAACTCATTTCTCATGTTAACGTTTTCCTTAACAAAAAATTAGCTAACTCCTTTGTGTTTTTAGCAGTGTCCCTAGCTTGACTAGCCAATTGCTCTTGAATGTTTTCCAAAATCTTATCGTTTGCCGTAGCGTAATTCAAAAATTCCATTGGAAGTTCTTTAGTGTAAACATTTTGAAGACCTTGACTTGTGTTTTGAAAATTACGGTTTTGGTTTTGATTTTGCAATTGGCTACTACTCCCTTGATTCCCATTTGTTATTACCCTTATAATTGTTTCTTTGATTGTTTTGGTAACCAACTTGATTGTTTTGATAATTTTTAGCATTTTGATTTGGTGGAAAACCCGGTGGAGTCAATTGATTAGTGCGGGTAACTTGACCGTTTTGGTTATAAGTTCCCGCGGCCGCGTAGGCACTCGAAGTGTTACCACCGTTGGTAATGCACTCAGAGTAATCGTGAGCTCCACCACAATACATACAAGAATCAACCGCTTTAGCCGTAGCGGGAGTGGGTTGTTCACCAACTTTAAACTCAATTAACAATCCTTTAAGCTTATCAAAAATCTAGTTCTCCAAATTAGCCTCGATTTGGCAAGCATCAATGGTATGTGACAATGAAGGCGAAGGTGAAGACGAAGTCTTACGAACACTCGACGTGATACGAGGACTATAAACCTTAGACCTATTTTCAATGATTAACAATGCTTCCTCGACCGTCTTACACAAAAAATTACCACCCGCGGCGGCATTAAGTTAATTACGCTCATGATCGTTCAAGCCATTGTAAAACGTGTCAATTTGATGCAAGTCGGAAAAACCATGATGAGAACATTCGTGCAACATTTCCTTAAACCTATTCCAAGCCGTCGAAAAACTCTCATTATACTCTTGTGAAAACTTTGAAATCTCGTTTTTCAAATGCGTAGTCTTAGAGGGCGGAAAAAATTGGTTCACGAATTTTGAAACGAGATCCTTCCACGTCAATATAGAATTGGGTGGCTCTTTCTCTAACCAAACTTTTGCGGGCCCCGCTAAGGAATACGAAAAAAGTATCATCTTAATCGAGTCGTTAGAGACGTCCTTAAACTTGCAAGTGGCGGTAAGACGATTAAATTGGCGAATGTGGTTATGAGGGTTGTCCTTTTCGTCACCACGAAACTTGTTGTTTTGAATCATGGACAACAAACCCGTCTTAACCTCAAAAGTCTCCGCAAGGATAGCGGGAATCACAATCGCTTCTCCATAACCCACGGTGGGTGCTTGAAGCAACTCCATCATAGTACGATTAGCCATGGGTGCTTCTTGTTCTACGATGGGTTCGACAATGGGAGATGCTTCACTAGAAGATGTTTGGTTTCCTTCCTTTTGACGACGTTTACGTGCACGTCTTGCTTTGGAGCGAGTTTGCATAAACGTCACGTACAACGAGAGGGTGAGCAAAGAAGATTCTTTTTGGTGTTTTCACTTTTTCAATTTTTTTGTGGTTTTTGATTGTTTTTACTTTTTTTTGGATTTTTTGGTTGTATTAAGTAGACCAAAATCTACAAATCTCCTCCTTAGTCAAATCTCTCGATTAAAGAAGCCTCAAGGAATGAAAACGATCACGTGAAGTGAACGCCTTCGATGACTTTAGAACGTTGGTGGAACACCAAAACGTTCAAGAGGGTTTAATCAAATGAAACCAAGAAAATATATATGATACTTAGTAATACTTTGGGCGGCAAAACCCTCGATTAGCTCTCAAAATTAAATACTCACAAGCAAGCGGGGAAACGAGGCGGCACGAAGCACTTAAGAGCCTTTTTCCTTAGGATATATTTTATAATATTCGCCTTATACCCACCTCATAGTTTGTATTTTCAAAATTGAGCTTCACGAAAGTATTTATCTATTTTTGCCTTTTATCTTTGGTTTGAGATTCGAATACAATGATTGGGTAATGACCTCCCAAGTCAAGGTTGTGATTTCTCATGTATTTGGAGTACTTGTTAATTTATTGTTCTACGTATACAATATAGTAATAGTATTCACAAAAAAAAACGAAAACCGGTAATACGTATTAGTAGAGTGCTACTAATACAAATACTATTATGGCTATATATAAAAACAACAATTTCCAAATCAAAACACAACACGCCTCCCCGGCAGCAGCGCCAAAATGATTGTTGTAAATTCACACTCATTTAGGAAAACGAGGCAAAAGCGGTAAGTATTAAGTGTTCGTTTAGGAAAACGAAAGCACTTATGACCCTTTGTGTGGGATCGTTCTCGAGGAGGCTTGGTGCGTTGTGTTAAGAGATGATAAATGATTTGTGATTATATTTGATGAGAAAAGAGAAAGAAAAAGATGAATTACGCTAAAAATACCCCTAAGACGTAAAAAACGCAAAAACGTAGAATTTGACAAAACTAAAAAGTCTTCTAAAAATTACCAAAAAATTAACTTAACTAAAGAAAAATATAAATAACACAAAATTGAAAACCAAAGTATCTAAAACCTTTTTAATAATTTTAAATTAATTTTTAAAGTCAATAAAAAACTCCAAAATTAAATAAAATTAAAAATAAGTTAAAATGAAAATTTTATGGATTGTAAACCTAAAACTATTTATTTAAATCATAAAAACTATTTTTCAAAATTTTAAGTAACACTTTTTCCTATTTTATATCTAATTTATAAAATACGTGAGGAAAAATAATCTTAAAAAAAATTAAATACAAAAGTTAAAAATCTATTTTTCGTCCCAAAAAATCTTAAACTAAGGAGAAGTCCTAGGAAAAATGAAAAGAACTCAAAGCCACACCAAATAAGCTGTTAATCAGCTTCAATAAGCTCGGACTGGTTAAATTAAGCTAAAACAGAACACCCCTTATATAATTAATCTAGTAAACACTTACCAATAAAAGACCCAAGGGCAAACGGTTGAGGCGTTGGTGTGTGAGGTGGGTGGCGCAGGTTCGAGTCCTGGCCACGCCCCTTTTTGTAAAAAAATTCTTTTTTTTTTACTTTTTCTTTTTTAAAACTGGAAATCAGTAACTCAATACTTCCAAAAACACAAAGAAAAAAAGATTTAACAAAAAAAACGATTAAATCCTACACTTTTTGATCAATCATTCATCAGACTTGGACATTTTTACTTTCTTATCTCTTCTAAGTTTTGCAATTGCTGATGAGAGGGGGTTTATGGAGCCCGGTATGGGAAGTGGATGTTACTGGGCTACAGACGGCACCCCACAAGCAAGTGTGCTTGTGGGAGTCAGACTCAAACACAAGGAAACACCAAGGCAGAAACAATCAATACATAGTTAGCACGACAATCAGATAATCAGACAATGAATCAATGATTAGCCGAAAAGTAATAGAGTGAGGCTGTTTAGATGCAAATTGTTCTAAAAAGCTAGTCTTAGGAGCATAATAGTCGGCTAAACTAGCTAAAATTTACCTTATCCTAAATTCTAACTACGTCCAGTCCTATGTTAACCCGAAACCAAACCTTGTACCAAACTCCAAGTACCTACGCCTTAAAGAGATCACCTAAGATTGATGATATGAAAAGTAAGCAAGAATTCGTGCCTGTAGGGAGTCAAGATATAAGGAATACAAACGCTTCACTAACAATCTAAAATTAAACAGGCAGCAATTGGGCAATCAGGCAAGCTAAATTGAACTAATAAATAGCACGACAGGCACAGTTAAAGAAAGTGAAAATACAAGCAGGCTATAGATTTAAACAGTTCAGGGAATGGTGAAAAATAGCTAACCTAAACAATTTATCCACCAAAGCTTACTGAATAACAGAAGAAGAACGCCAAGACACCCTATTGATTGTTTAAAGCAGCTACAATCAAAACCTCGCTTTCTAAAACTCTAACATACGCGCCTAAACTGGTTATATTCTTGATTGAATGCTAGATTAAACCTATTTGACCTTCCAAATCCAACGTAGATTACCAGATTTCAGATTCTAAATGAAAGCTCATCAGCAACTCCACCTAATCTCTTCAAAACACGCAGGTTTCTAATATACTAGTTAGTGAACTTTGTGCTTATCAGATTTAGATAAAACTTTAACCAACTTCAACTAACATTCACTCTTCAATTTCTAAAGCACCATCAATTATGACTCACGTGGGATTTATGTTTGCCCAGTGGAGAATACGAACACAACAGCAGCCCTATTCTTTCTTTTTCTTTTGTAAGGCTGTAGGGTTTTGATGTGTTTGCTGTGGGTACCAAGGACACCAAAACTAACACCAAAACACAACAGCCAGACAGGACTTATATCCCACTGATTATATTACCTAAAAAAAAAATGAATCTAACACACAAGTTTTTTTTACTTTTCTGATTTTTTTATGAAACAAAAAGCAAAACAAACTTCAACTAACCTATTCAGTTGAGAAAACGTAACAAGAACATACACAAATTGCAAATCACACAGGCATCATGTAGCATGGCAGAATAATGAAAAAAATGAACTACGAAAAGAAAGGTGGGCAAACCTCAGGGATACACATCCATACCCCCGATTTTTCGAGCTTATGTGCTAGCAGTAAAAGCACAAGCTTCCCGATGCTAAAAAAAACAAAAAAAAGAAGAACTCAGGGATTCAAAGTTTGAAGGCTTTGAATCGATGAGGGTTAGCCAAGATTTATACAAGGAACAAAACGAAAAGGTAAAACTAGTCTCTTGCAAGACTTTAGCACCACGAGCTACTAACCCCAAGCCTTATATCTTCACTATCCCATAACCCGACTTTCGTTTATGGGATTATGATCAAATATAAGTCTCGTGTTCTAAGCTGTTGAGCCCAATGTACTTAGCAAGGATAACTAATTAAGATTTTCAGAAACCTTTTTAAAAAAAAAAACTTTAAACACATTCAAACAATGATGACAAAAATACAGAGATATAACTTGGGACTTGCTTTCTTTACAAACAATAAACCAATCTTTTTCTCATTCATAAAAAGAGGGCATTACAATGTAGTGAACCAGGAAAGCAAGAACAAAAAAACTACAGCTAATCCTATCACCCTTTTTATAGGGTTTACAAGATGATTCTAGAAAATAAAAACATCTAACCCTAATTTGCTAAATTTCCCAATGAGCCCTCGTATATTCCTCAGGAATATGCTTCGTTTTGAATTTTAACTTGGTCAAAAGAGGGTACCCGTGATATGCTAGCTGTGATGAATTGATTCTGGACGTTGGATTTGGTGTGGGCAATAAGCAAATCCTCCAAGTCGTTGATTCTATGCCAGGTCTTCGTCTTGTTCTTCTTTTTGAAACAACCCGTGAGCTGGGGTGGGGTCCGAGAGGCATTTTGGGCGCGTGAGGTTCAGACTGGAAACCCTTTTTGTTAATTAGGGGTTCTATTGCACAAGATTTAAGTTTAAGTGAAATTAGGGTTTTGGATTTGGGGAAAAAGATGAAGACGGTGGTTTGTTAATCGTTTTGTTTTTATATTAAATTGTGCTTAAACAATTTTCAATAAAACTGAGTGGGGTTAATTTGAGTTATGGGTTGACATGGGTATGGGTAACGGGTAAGGTAGGGTTTGGTGGGTATGGATCCGGGTTTAGTGAGGTGGCACAATGTGATTGGAAGGTATAATGGGTTTGGGTTTTGGTTTGTGTGAATCAATCCTTGGCCTTTGCGAACTTCTTCAAACATGACTTGGCAGCTCTAACACAAATTTCCCTTTGTATTATCTTTGGTGTAGTTGTCAAAATTGGCACAAACAATTTATCAAGCTTTCATAGGGACCAAAAATACATCTTGACCAATCTTGAAGGGCTGATTATGTCATGACTTCAATCTTCAAGGACCATACTTGTATAATTTGGGGTTTCAAGGACCAAATATGACAAGTCTTCAAAGATGAGGGATCAAACTTGTATTTCTTCAATTCTTCAAGGACTAATTTGGAAAATTCATCATTCGGGTCCGGTTCTTTGTGCGGCTTTGTTTCCCATGTTCGTTTTTGCATGATTCTTATGATCTTTTGTCATTTTCTCAATATCCGTACCTAAAATACACAAGCAACAAACACAAGCATATATTTGGGTATTTTTATGATATTTTATGCATTTTAAGCCCAATTTGGAAGATGAGACCATGTATAAAAGCAGTCTCATCAGGACCTCAAGCCAGTCCATGTTCCAAGAATGAAAGATGTCCAAGAATTGGCCGTTGAGGCTCTATGGGTTTAGAGGGGAGACATCAGCATCACGAAGCCTAAAGTCACTAATGATGTTCTCCTATCTGAAATCCAAACTCTCACCCATGCTGCTGAAGAACTCACCACCAACTTAGAGACTTCCCTAATTTCAATTATGGAATCTTCTCTAACACCATTGATTCCGCAACTACTGGGTAATGCCTTGAAAACTAAACTTCCAGTAGTCATAAACTAGAGTCTACAGCAGTACATGTCATCAGTCCTCACAACAGCGGTCAAGGCAAATGTCACAGCCATTGCCAAGGCTTCTGAACCATCCAGGCAACTTCTTCAAGAACTATTACAAGAAGAGCTTATGGAAATATGTATCTTTGTCCATGAAGAACTCCTTAAGTTCCATAAAGCAGGATCAGGCACAGCTACTGCTGGCGCTATGCCTGAGGGGGAGAACTCTGCTACCTCCACCTCTGAAGAAGAAGTTGATGCTCCATCTAAGGGGGATCAACCACCAAAACCCACAACTCAACCAATCCCTTCACCAATCCCAATCAGATCCTTCAAACCCACCACTGAAGTAGCAAAGGACTAGGGCAAAGGGATTGCCACTAAGGTGCCAGTTATAACCTTACACTCCTTGCAAGGGGAAGGAGAATCCACCCCTAGACACTCAGACTTGAACAAGTTCAAAAGTGCAGGTGAACCACCACTAACCCCAGAGCAAGCAAAGGCTCAGATCATTGAACAAAAAAGGTTAGCTGACATCATAGTTGCTAAACTAAAAAGCAAAGAGGCTCTGAACAAACTACTCTCACTAGCTGTTAAGGAGGCTCAGCTAAAGAAGCTCAAAGAACATGAAGCAAAGAGAAACAATCTTCACAAAGAGTATGAGAGGATTGTAAACCAAAGAGCTTAGCCTGGGAAAATCACTACGTACACCTGCTACACTGATAAAGATAAAAAGGTGGTGATGACCCTATATAGAAATAATGATATAACCAACTATAAAGTCAGCAGTGACTTCAAACTCAGAGATCTGGGTCTCTCTGAATGGTTAGAAGTACTGTCTCTTGCCCAAAAGAAGAATGGGCCTGGTGCAGCCCAAATGATGAACAATATACAAGCCAAACTCAACTGGGTAAGAGACACTGCTAAGAAGCTGAAGCTACCACTGCCTCCCTAACTATCACAACAACAACAAACATAAGGACAAAGAAAAAGGAAAACCCTAATGGGGCCTTAATGTTGAGTATTTATACAGGTTTGTTATTCCAAGGTCAAGACAAATTGAAAGTCCAACCAATTTCAAGTTTATAATTGTTTTTGGTTTTACAAAGTTATTTGATATCTATGTCTATTTCAATCAAAAACGTAAAAAGTGGAAAATATTATAGCTATATAACCGTAAAACAATTTGCAAATACCACAAAAATAGCACAAAGTACAAGTATCTAATGCACACAATGTAAAAATGCTCAAAATGTAAATGACATGAAATTATAGGGACTGAATGTGTAAATTCAGAAAGTATATGGACTAAAAATGAAAAATGCAACAAACTATAACAACTTTCTAACAAATTTACAAAACTGCAAACCAAATGTGTAACTAACTGAAATTCAGGGACTTGTTAGTGCAAACCCTAAAAAAGTACAAGTTTCAAAGCTGATTTTCAAAGTTATGAAAAATGGAGGACCAATTTGCAATTAAAACACAACTTTTTCCAAAAACGGGTAACAAGTGTCGAATAAGCTCGTGTGAGCTTATTAATCCACCAAATTTGTTCTAGTTTTCTTTAAAGTGTTTAAAATTAAAAATAAGCTAGGCCTGTAAAAGGAATCCAGCTAAAAGCAAGTGAAACTCTAGTTTGCTTATTTCAATAAGCTCAAAATAAGCTCAAAACTTTTCTAGACTTCCACAAAGTGATTTTCTTGTTGAAACTGATTAAACAAGTAATGAGAAGCTTGGAATGTCATTTAGTTCTAAAAATGACCAAGAGAATAAGCTGAAATATGAAATAAGCCAAAACAACCTATTTTGACCAAGTTTGACTAGATTTTCCAAAAAGCTGAAATTCTCAAAATCTATTCAGGACATGTTTGCAAACAAATTTATGAAAGAAAAATGGATGTTTTATGAAGTAGATTAAGAGAACTGAGATAAGCAGATCATTATGATCACAGAATCTTGAAAATGCTCTAGTGCTTATTAATAAGCTTATAACTGATTCAATACATGATATTGTATTGTTTCCTCACAAAGACTGAAAGTTCATATGATAAGCTAAGTCTCAGAGCAAAAAGAAACTAATTTCATTCACTATCAAACAAATGCGAATGAATCAAAGTTAGCTAGTTTTGACTGTTGAACTTTTACCAAAATTAACCCAAACTTTTCAAAGGCTATTTGCCTGTTTGACCAAGAAATTGACCACAAAACTTTATCAAAAGATTTACACTCGCCTAATGAATGTAAGTGAGCTCAAAGAAACAGGTTTTAACAACTTACTCACAGAATTGACCTTTATCCAAACACTACTTAAAAATCTGATATGGAACTTTTCTAAAGACTTTTTGAACAAATGTTTATGACAACAAAGGAAACTTACAAAATCTTTTTTATAGACTCAAATGAACTAGTTTGAAACCAGAAACCAGCAAGTTTACTAATAAGAACTCAAAATGTCAACTGATGAACTTGTAACTGATAAAAGGCAAATTTTATTAAGCCAAACTGAATTAGAAGCTATAAGACTACTAATAAACAATCAGATAATCAAAATCACACCACAAGTACACTAACACAATCTCAATTCAACAGCTAAAAGCTATTTCTAGGTATTGAGCATGCAAAAATAGTTAAGAGGAATTTTAAACTAGAAAAGTGTTCCTTTTAGCTTGATGAATCCTTTGATGAAGTAGAGGAGCCCTGAGCTCTCTAATATCAGCTAACACACCATTAATCAATAACCAAAATCCATCATCTCATCATCTACAGCTACCAATCAATCTCCCCTGCTACAACTGCTATTTGGCTATGAAATTGAACTGAAAACACATTTAAACCAGCTACAGTCTTCCAAATAGCATCAAATACATTCCATTGATCAAGAATGATCAACATATTCACAACGGTAACATGTATGAAGGATTATGAAGAGAATGAGAAGTAGAGTTTAGTGAAAATGAACTTGAATGTTTATTATTGGTGTAAAGTTGTTACAATTCTGTTATAGCTAACTAACTAACTCTCAAGTGGTTGTCAATCACTTGAGAGTAGTATCTGACAAACTAGATAACTGAAATGAGGGAAATTTAGGAAGTGTGTGAAAATTACACACACTAAGTACATACAAGAAATGAAGACCTAATTGGGTATTTATAGAAGCTGGGATGGAGTTTGTTGTAGGTAGGTGACGTGTTCCAACCAATAGTAATTGATAGGTGTGTAAACACCCATCTTTTCTACCAATTAATTACAATAATAACCGGACTAAAACGTGTATTTTAGGTCTTTTGTGTCGGAATTATGCGTGGTTTGTGTTTTTGTTGTGATTTAGGACGAAATTGTGAAAAGTGGAGAAAACACGAGAATTCACGGGCATTCACGGCTTTTATTGAAGAAAAAGATGAAAGACGGAGTCGAGAAGTCAAAAGTGGAAAAAGAACGGAAGTCCAAGACCAATTCTGAAGATTTATCGAAGAAAAAGTCAAAAGACGGAAGTTTATCAAAAGTCGAGAGACTCAAGTCTATTTTACTGAAGAAATTAAAGACGAGTTCAAAAGATATCCCGAGCCACAAGTCCTTAAAGTACAAATTTAAAAGAAAGATTAGAAGAAAAGGACTAATGGTGCAATTAAAAGAAGATTAAAGAAGGAGGGACTAAGCATGCAATTAAGGAAGCTTCCTAAGCAAGCCTTAATCTCCCCTATATATAGATTAGATCATTTTCATTTTCCTCTTGTTGGCTAACTTGACAAATTAGCTCTTCCATCTTTATTTTATGCACATTTAAATACTTGTCCATTTAATTACCTTGTCTTGCACCTTAATTACCATTTAATTCAAGTAAGTTTTTCTTTTTAATTCTTGTCAAGCTTTATCTTTATCTTGTCAATCTCATTCTTCCTTTCTTAATCTTTGTGTTGATTTGTTTATGTTCAAGTTCTTTATTTTTGTTGATTTGATTAAAGTGGGCTTTGATTATCTTGATCTTTATTGTTTGATTTGTTGTTTGGATTGATTGTTTATGATTATTAGTTGTTTATTTATGTGTTTGATTTAATCTTGCGTTTATTTTAGCTTTGTTTTATCTATATTCGCGCTTCATTCTTTGTCCGTGTTCTTCGCTATAATTCTGTCCAGGTACTGATTTTCATTTATTCCGAGTAAGGGTTTTGGGCTTAGTGCTTTATTCGGAATATTCATTATTCCGAATAGATGCCTTATTCCGCGTAGAAGCTTTATTCAGCATAAGGAGTTTATTCCGAATAGGTGACAGTTATTCCGAATAGGCTTGACTTTCCGAATAGGGGGATTTTTCCGCATAAGGCTTTTATTCCGAATAGCACTTTATTCAGCATAGGAGGATCTTTCCGAATAGGCTTGACTTTCCTAATAGGCCTAATATTCCGAGTAGGATTCTTTCCGAATAGGGACAGATATTCCGCATAAGGTGATTATTCCGAATAGGAGGCACATTCCGCATAGAGTCAATCTTTCCGAGTAGACAAGTATTCCGAATAGGGCTAATTTTCCGAATAGGTGACAGATATTCCGAATAGCATTTATTCCGAATAGGAGTTTATTCCGTATAGGGAAATCTTAGTTTTTAGTTTTCTGCCTTTTCATTTTAAGCTTTATTTTTCCCACCTTTTTCTTACTCGCACTTTAAGTTTATTTGCCTTAGATTAAGTTTTAGTTTTAGTTGCGTTTTAAGTTTGCCTTAGTTAGATTTAAGTTTGCATTATTTACTTTATTGCCCTTTAGTTTTAGTCGCGCTTTAAATTTTTGCACTTTATTTTAATTAGACTTAGATTTACTTTAATTGCACTTTTACTTTAATTGTTTTGCACCCTTTATTTTCAAAACTACAACGACACATCTTTATTTCACCAAAGTTCAACTGAGTCACACATAAAAACATCAAGTTTTTCAATTCGAAGAGACATACTTAAACGAATCTTTTAACCTGAGTAAAATCGAGTTATCAAATGGCGCCGCTGCCGGCTCTTTTCGTAAAGATCAACAGTTTTTTGTGAGAGACACGTTGCTTTTTGGGATCCGTTCACTTGTGAACGTTATTTTTCTTGCATAAAAAATTAAAAAAATCATAAAAAATTAAAAATTCATAAAAACCATAAAAATTAAAAATATCAAAAAATCCAAAAAGATTTTATCTTTATTGTGTATATATATTGTTTTTGTGTTTGGTTTTGTTTTCTTTTGCATTTTCAGGTGTATGCGTACTAGATCTTCTAATTATCAAGAGCCCGAGCCTCAAGAAGATTTAGATATGGCAGGTGTTAACAACAACAACATTCCACCGAACCTGAATAATAATAATAACAACAATGCTCTTCCACAGCCCGATCTTCGGACCATGGAGGAACTTTGTCAACCAACAATGTTTGGACGAGGAGGACCGATTGCGCCGATGCAAATCAACGCTCCTGAGTTTTCGTTGAAGCACCACATGATTCAGCAAGTACAAACAAACCCATTTAGAGGATTGCCTGATGATGATGCCAATAAACATCTCGACAAGTTCATTACAATCACCCAAAGCATGAAGTTGCCTGGGGCCACAATGGATGTACTTCGCCTACAACTCTTCCCACATACTTTATCGCATCATGCCGAGAAATGGTTTGATCGTCTCCTGAAGAATTCTATTCACACTTGGGATGACATGACTCAACGCTTTTTATCGCGCTACTTTCCACCATCCATGGTCACAAGCCTTCGCAATCAGATCAGCGGTTTCATGCAAGATCCCAATGAATCTCTTTTCGATGCATGGGAGAGATATAATGTCTTGATCGACCGTTGTCCAAACCACAACATGCTTCCGGTCACCTTGATCGATACTTTCTACAACGGATTGACTTTTCGAGATCGTGATACGATCAATGCAGCCGCCGGTGGCACATTCATGAAAAGGAGACCCGAGGAGTGTAGAGAGTTAATTGAAAACATGACTACTCATCATAAGAACTGGGATTCCTCTGCTTCTTCTAGAAACAACACGAGAGTCAATGTTTCTTCTACCTCAGCAAACCCTGAAATGACCGAACTCACCCGCATGATGGCTGAAATGAGCAAAAGTATTACGCTTCTCGCTTCAAACCAACAACAACAACAAGTTAAAGCGGTTGCTAATCCTTGTGAAACATGTGGTGGTCCTCACTCATACACCGATTGTCCTTCGACACAAGGAAATCCGGAAAATGTGTATGCAGCTTACGGTAATTATTCACCGGAAAATTACCAAGCTAGACAACAAGGGGATAGAAATCTGCTGAGCTACCGTTCCAACAACTACCTTTCACCTGGTTTTTCTCCTCAAAACCAAAACCCCGCCAACAACTACAATAGAAGCAACCAAATCCCACCTCGTGCTTCTAACCCTTATCAACCACCCACCCAACAACACCCACCCATTAATCCCGATGTTGACACCATTATGAGAACTCAAGGTGAGCAAATCAAGAATCTACAGAGCCAAATAATCAATTTTAAAGGAGATATCTTGAAGCAAGGTAACGACATCAGAACCGAGGTTCGTGATAATCTTCAATCCTCTTTCATCACTCAAACAACTGAATTGAAGAATCTGTTGGCTAGTTTCTTGCCCGAAGCTCAACCTTCTTCTTCTTCGGGTTCTCTACCTTCAAACACCGTCACCAATCCGTGAGCTAATGTGAGTGCTATAACTACGCGTAGTGGAATTACCATTGTCAATCCACCTGACTCACCACCATCATCTACACCTCCTCCACCACCATGTATCCCTACTCCTCTTACACTTAGTGATAGTACACCATTACCGTCTCCGCCTCGTCATGACGATGTATCTCGGAAGGACCCTTCAACATCACAACCTTCACCAACTACACCTTCACCTAACCCTTATCAACCTAGAATCCCATACCCTTCTCGCATAGGCAAGACCAATGATCTAACCAAGAATGACTGCCAAGTATCAAAATATGTGGATATGCTATCTAAAATGACCATCAACATTAGCCTTGTTGAAGCACTTTGCCACATGCCGAAATTTGTCAAAGCATTCAAGGAATTGCTTAGCAAGAAGGAGAAGCTGATTGAACTCGCCAACACACGCTTAAATGAAAACTGCTCTGTAGTCCTTCTTCGAGAACTTCCGGAAAAGCTTGGAGATCCCGGTCGTTTTGTGTTGCCTTGCGTGTTCAACAAAACTGAAGAATTTACTGCCCTTGCTGATCTCGGGGCTAGTATTAATTTGATGCCACTCAGTGTTTGGAAAACACTATCATTGCCCGACCTCATTCCAACAAAGATGACTCTCGAACTTGCAAACCGCACTCTCGCTTACCCCGTTGGTATAGCCGAAGATGTGTTTCTTAAAGTTGGCACATTTACCTTCCCGGTCGATTTCGTCGTAGTTGATTATGAAATGGACCCTCGTATTCCTTTAATACTTGGTCGGCCATTCTTGAGAACCGGACGTGCTTTAATAGATGTGGCCGAAGGTGAGTTAATCTTACGAGTCGGGGATGATTCTAAAGTTTTTAAAATGGGGAAGCTTACAGGAAAATCTTTTGGAGGCCGAGAATCAGTGAATATGATAAATGTGCTCGATGACTTTACCGTCTATGACAATCCTCTATTCGAGTCTTCCACTGATAATCCACTCTTTGAAGATAATGTGGATGATTCTCACTCTACTATGGAACCTTCCACCATTTATAATTCGCCACCGGTCTTTGATGCTTATGATGATGATGATTCTAGCTCAGATTCGGATGATTTTGATTGTACTTCTGAATATCCCGAGCTGCCCACATTCGATGATTTTGATGAGGCTGATACTCTCTCGAGCGATTCTTCCCATTATGAAGATCCTCCGCCATCACTCGATCCTACTTTGGACGATTACTCATTCGAAGAAGATTTCTCTGAATTTCTCAACACATACTTCCCTCATGAGAGTGATGCACCTCCTTTGGACTTTGAAGATTATCGTCTTGATCCTACTTTGGATTTGAAGAGCATTTTGTCCAAGGAGAAGAAACCGGTTGACACCGAAATCCGTTGCACTTATGATTTGACACCTCTTTGTCCCACTTCTGAGGACGAGGTTGTGCTTCTTTGCGGATCTTCTTCACACTCAGCTGAGCCGGAGTGCTATTTTCCCCTGAAGGAAAAGGTGTTCGATCCCGGTATTGAATTCTTTAAGCCATCTCAGTATCCACCTGATGAAATAAAAGGAAAAATCTTTGGAAATTTTGAAGACATGCTTACACCGCTTCATAATTGCTCCCACCATGCTCCATCACTACTTAAGGGAACCCTGCCACTTCTCTTTTGGCTTGCCTTGTTCTCCTTAAGCTCGTGCTTAGTGATGGATGAAAACTATGTCTTTGATCCTGGTGGATTTGTTTCATGCTACTTCCGTTGATGATCAAGGTCGAGTCAGGCTCACGACTCGGTTAACAAAAACCAAGCGCTTCTTGGGAGGCAACCCATGCATCTATCTTTTCGCTTTCTTTACCATAAGCGTAGGGGGGACCCTTTGGTTTGCTCTCCTCTCCTCACTTCTTAATCAGGGATTCGAGCTTCACTGATCCATTCTTGATGATTCTTGACGACTCGTGATTCCGTGTTCTACTTCTTCCCGGTTCTATCCTAAACTCTTTTCGATTCACTATTTTATATTTTCTCAAATATTAAAATAGGAATCTCTTTAGTTGTCTTTTCCTTAGCAAGGTTTAAACAAACGTGCACAATGTCCTAAGTGTAGGGGAGTTTACTCCCACATGCTTAAACATTGAGGACAATGTTTATCTCAAGTGTAGGGGGGATTTCTATCGAAGTTAAGTGATATTTTCCTTGTATTTGTCCTCATTTTAACCGGAAAATCAATTTTTCAACATTTTTCAAAATGTTTGATCTA
Organism: Glebionis coronaria; assembly: GCA_025667525.1. NCBI lineage: Eukaryota > Viridiplantae > Streptophyta > Magnoliopsida > Asterales > Asteraceae > Glebionis > Glebionis coronaria. The sequence continues at coordinate 100,022,436 of CM046882.1, read as the reverse complement.
TTTTGGCCTATTAGTTGTTATCTTTGTATAGTTATTTTCTTCCTTTGCTAGAATAAATATTTAATAAGTGGTTTTAATTTTCAAACGTTGTGAATCTTTTGACTCAATCCGAGTTTACTCTAGCTAGTATCCTTAACGTGTTTAAGTCAAGTTTTGCTAGGCTTTTATATAGGGAGCTATAAAACGCGAAAGTCTTAACTCTCACGGGTTAAGAACAAGAACTTTTCGCAAGTTTCTATAATTGATCCTAGAGAGTTGTTTATCAAGCGAACTATAAAATGCGATTTCCATGCTTGAAAAAGTCTAAGAATTTGCAAGATCCTATAGGCGACTCGAAAACCCAAAACTTTGATTTATTAGGCTAAGTATCCACGAGTCTCATTATTTGAGATTTTAAACTGTGGAGAACGAGAGATGATAGAGCCAATTATAAGTCGGTATTCTTTCGTGAATTTATGTGAGTTAATTATGAGCCTATTCTCCCATCGCTTGCTGATAAATTTATCTGCTAATAAATAAGGTTGTACGATTTAAAAAGTTACTTAGCTTCTAGCCCCAGATCGTTTAAAAGTTGCTCGGTAATGACGAGAGTTCATAGCCAAGGCATAACTTATGAAGCGGGGCCCGAAGATTGGCGAGTCCGAAAAGGCCCTAACAAGGCATGAGGGCTATGTTTTGTTGCTAAAGATCCAAAAGTGATGTGAAGAATCATTTATCGAAAATCAATATGAAGGATCGAGACACACGACGAAAAGCAAAAACTCCCAAAAAGTCATGGAGAAGTGTATCCGAAAAGACCCTAACAAGGTATGAGGATAAATAGATCCAAGTCAATAAAGGAGGCGGATCGTTGTATATCAAATTCCAAAATAAAGATTGGAGAAAAATGAAGAAGTCGTGGTCCATATATGAAGAATCTCTCAAAAATTCCAAGTGAAGAAATTCCAATTATGAAGAGAAGACCATTATTTCATGAACGTCTCTCAAGATTTGAAGTATAAAGTCGCTGCCAAATATCGGCTCGAGAAAGGTCTCAAATCGTGAACCAAGTTATGCCAAGATATGAACTTTTTGATATCCCGAGAAGCAGTTTTAAAAGATTTGGTCCTTTAGCTAACTATTGATTAAATCGTGCACTTTATTTTCAGACTTAATAATTATCTAAATAAGTCAAACAATGCATCTTCGTGATCATTCAAGACAAATAATAAAATATAAGAGATACCCATAGGAATAAGGGAGTCTAAGTGAATAATTGGCCCACATGAGTTCGTGTTAGTTTACTAACTTATAATAACAATGATCTCGTTTTTAAGCTTGGTTTGGAGAAAGTGAAAAGTTGAGGATGATGATTATTCATGACATTTTCAAAACCCAAGGTATGCTTTTAATTTCTTTGCTTTGCATTTTTATAATTTTCTATCTCTTTAATAAAGGCCAATGTGGATTGATTATGATGTAAAGTGTAAACATGCTTTGTAACTAATGCATTGCATGAGGACATTGCAATGGTCAAGTGTAGGGGATTTGATAGGTGTGTAAACACCCATCTTTTCTACCAATTAATTACAATAATAACCGGACCAAAACGTGTATTTTAGGTCTTTTATGTCGGAATTATGCGTGGTTTGTGTTTTTGTTGTGATTTAGGACGAAATTGTGAAAAGTGGAGAAAACACGAGAATTCACGGGCATTCACGGCTTTTATTGAAGAAAAAGATGAAAGACGAAGTCGAGAAGTCAAAAGTGGAAAAAGAACGGAAGTCCAAGACCAATTCTGAAGATTTATCGAAGAAAAAGTCAAAAGACGGAAGTTTATCAAAAGTCGAGAGACTCAAGTCTATTTTACTGAAGAAATTAAAGACGAGTTCAAAAGATATCCCGAGCCACAAGTCCTTAAAGTACAAATTTAAAAGAAAGATTAGAAGAAAAGGACTAATGGTGCAATTAAAAGAAGATTAAAGAAGGAGGGACTAAGCATGCAATTAAGGAAGCTTCCTAAGCAAGCCTTAATCTCCCCTACATATAGATTAGATCATTTTCATTTTCCTCTTGTTGGCTAACTTGACAAATTAGCTCTTCCATCTTTATTTTATGCACATTTAAATACTTGTCCATTTAATTACCTTGTCTTGCACCTTAATTACCATTTAATTCAAGTAAGTTTTTCTTTTTAATTCTTGTCAAGCTTTATCTTTATCTTGTCAATCTCATTCTTCCTTTCTTAATCTTTGTGTTGATTTGTTTATGTTCAAGTTCTTTATTTTTGTTGATTTGATTAAAGTGGGCTTTGATTATCTTGATCTTTATTGTTTGATTTGTTGTTTGGATTGATTGTTTATGATTATTAGTTGTTTATTTATGTGTTTGATTTAATCTTGCGTTTATTTTAGCTTTGTTTTATCTATATTCGCGCTTCATTCTTTGTCCGTGTTCTTCGCTATAATTCTGTCCAGGTACTGATTTTCATTTATTCCGAGTAAGGGTTTTGGGCTTAGTGCTTTATTCGGAATATTCATTATTCCGAATAGGTGCCTTATTCCGCGTAGAAGCTTTATTCAGCATAAGGAGTTTATTCCGAATAGGTGACAGTTATTCCGAATAGGCTTGACTTTCCGAATAGGGGGATTTTTCCGCATAAGGCTTTTATTCCGAATAGCACTTTATTCAGCATAGGAGGATCTTTCCGAATAGGCTTGACTTTCCGAATAGGCCTAATATTCCGAGTAGGATTCTTTCCGAATAGGGACAGATATTCCGCATAAGGTGATTATTCCGAATAGGAGGCACATTCCGCATAGAGTCAATCTTTCCGAGTAGACAAGTATTCCGAATAGGGCTAATTTTCCGAATAGGTGACAGATATTCCGAATAGCATTTATTCCGAATAGGAGTTTATTCCGGATAGGGAAATCTTAGTTTTTAGTTTTCTGCCTTTTCATTTTAAGCTTTATTTTTCCCACCTTTTTCTTACTCGCACTTTAAGTTTATTTGCCTTAGATTAAGTTTTAGTTTTAGTTGCGTTTTAAGTTTGCCTTAGTTAGATTTAAGTTTGCGTTATTTACTTTATTGCCCTTTAGTTTTAGTCGCGCTTTAAATTTCTGCACTTTATTTTAATTAGACTTAGATTTACTTTAATTGCACTTTTACTTTAATTGTTTTGCACCCTTTATTTTCAAAACTACAACGACACATCTTTATTTCACCAAAGTTCAACTGAGTCACACATAAAAACATCAAGTTTTTCAATTCGAAGAGACATACTTAAACGAATCTTTTAACTGGCAAAATCTTAGTTATCAGTAATCTTCCACGTGGCTTGAATATGCTAATTGGATGTAGCCGTTGAAGAACTTGAATTGGGGGTTTTTGATGTAGTTGGTTTCTAGCTAATTGCGTGCTTGGGTTGTGACCTCCTCTTGATTTGGAATAATTTTCATGTTTATATCAAACTCTGATATGCACTCTAGCTTCAAATCGTTCCTGGGCTCGTTCATGTTTGAATGTGCCAGGTGTAGTGATATTATTGGGTGAAAAGGATAGACACGGATCGTTATACTTTTGGTGATTTTCTATTGGTGGAAAGTGTGTGAGTGGGGTTTACTGTATAGATTTTGTTATTAAATGGTGTGGCGGCTGAGTGGGTGACATGTCACTGATTTGGCAATCCAAGTGATTGAATCATTGGCCTCTCATTGGCCCATTCTTTGTATACTCGGATCACTATTAAACTTGGCTCACTTTTGGCAAGTTTAACCCCTTAACTTGGCAGAATATTATCTTGAGCTCCCAACTTCATTTCTTTGTCATGTTTAGTCCTTCTAACTTCAAACTTGTTCCAAAATCTTCCTTGACTTTGTTGACTTGAGAGTTGACCAAAATTGACTTTTTTCTTGACTTTTTCATAATTGCACTTTTAGTCCCTCATCTTTGAAAGTTGTCAAGAAAGGTCCTTTGTCTTTGTAAGGCTTGTCATTTTTCATCCTCCTTTTGTCTTTTCTTCATCAATAAGGCTTGATTTGACTTGTTTGCTCTAAAATTGTATCTTTTTACCTACACAAGCACAAACAACAAAAATACCCATAATACTGCTTTTATGAATAAAAATTAGGTATTTTGCTTTGTGTTTTAGGGTAATTTGTGATATTATTGATATGAGATTTCACTCATATCAAATCCCCTACACTTGATCATTGCCATGACCTCATGCAATGCCATATTTTAAAGTACCAATTTACACTTTTCTCATAATTAATCCACCTTGGCCAATATGGAATGCTTTTACACTACTCTACACTATATGATGCATGATTTTGATTTTATACAATGTAATGCAAAGAAAAACAGTTCTATTTATATATTTTTGGATTTTCTTGACATGGTTTTGATGGAAATAACTCATAAAGAAATCAAAGACTTATATTAGGGCTTTTAGTACCATGAACACTTATCACCCTCAAGTTTCACTTTCCCCATACCAAGCTTAAAAACAAGATCATTGTTATCCACAAGTGAAAGTGCGTCAACTCATTCATATGGATTAATTGTGTTACCATTATACCCCCCACTTATTATGCCTCTAAGACCGGTTATTATTGAGCAAATTGCTTGAAGGCAAATTTGACATTATTTAAAGCGTGAAATATAAGAAATGTAAAATCTCAAAATAAGGAAGCACGGTTTTATCCTAAGTAACCATCTTATCCATTACTCGAAAACCACCCACAATTAATATAAGTCCGACTCAAGAGTAATAAGTCATTCGCCTTATGTGTAAGATCCTTATGTCATGCACTAATAAGTAGCTACACACTCGCTAAGAAAAGAAAAATAAAACTCACGCAATAATTTATATCCTCCGCCTTTTTGGGACTTTGGATCTTCAATCCCGCAACCCGTCAAGGTAATATTGGATTAGAGCAACTATCAAATCCCCGCAACCCTTGTGAGAGAAATATTTTAATTCAATAGCTACTATAATTAACACTTCACTGCCCCTCTTGGGAGTCTTGTATAATTATTTTTTTCTTTCTTTTTCTTTTTTTTCCCTTTTTGTTCTAGCCATTCATTTTTTTCATAAGCCGCTCTTATTTTTCTTTATTTCTCACAAAGAAAGTTGAAAAGAATAAAAGGAAAAACACCCGCTAAGTATTAAGCATGACATTAGTCTAGTACACATAAAACGTTCTAACTTAGAATCTTAAGACGTTTTTATACCAACCACGAATGATTAGTAAAAAATGCATAAGAGACTATAAACCAATTAAAACCGTTCTTGATTATTTATTAACATATATACATGCGTTGACAAGAAAGTAAAGGTTACGAAAGGGGATATAAAATCCACAATTAATGAATATGAGGTTTATCTAGCCCTTAACACTTACTTCAAACTCTATCATCTCTTGTTCTCCACAGTTTAAAATCTCAAATAATGAGACTAGTGGACGCTTAGCCTAATAACCTAATAAAGGTCTACATGGTTAAGGCTAGTAGCTAGAGTAATCTTAGATAAGCAAACTCGGGTTGAGTCAAAGTATCCATGGCGGGCCTAATATGTCAAAGATATCTAAACTTGTTAAACCATATCATTTATTATATTTTTTTCCTTTTTATATCTTTTGATGAAAAGTAAAAGAAGAAATATATACAATGCAAATATTTTATGCAAATGAAAAATGATTAATGCAAAAATTATGAATGCATATTTTTGTGGCCAAAGTAGATCAAAATTTTGAAAAATGTTTGAAAAATTAATTTCCAAGTTATCATGAAGGTCAATGACAAAGTTCTAGGTAAGGCCACTTCGATAGAAGACCCCCTACACTTAAGATAAACATTGTCCTTAATGTTTAAGAGTATTGGAGTAAACTCCCCTACACTTATGACATTGACAACTTTGCTTAACCCAAGCTAAGGAAAGGTCTACTATAGTGAATTCATTTTAAGCACAATATGGTTTTAAAATCACAATAGTAACAAAGTGAACCCGATACAAGGGCCTCCTCCATAAGCTCCAATGCATGCCATGAGAGAGAGAAACCCTACAAACAACATGAAGACAAAAGAGAGGCATCCCCCTACACTTATCCTCAACTCTATACCCTTATTTCTATCGTACCACACTCTAGTCTAAAAACTCTAAGCCTAGTTATTCAAGCTTAATTTATGGAGTGTCTAGCTCGACTCTTCCCACAATGAATTAATTCATGGGGAAAATAGGGATCTCTTGGACCATTTCCATGGAAATATCCTCCCTAAAGTAATGCTTAACACGGTGACCATTCACTTTGAAATTTGGGCCATTTGGTTGAGATAACTCAATAGTCCCATATGGAAATACTTTAGCAATGGTGAATGGACCGGACCATCTTGACTTAAGCTTGCCCACAAAGAGTTTCAACCTTGAGTTAAAGAGGAGAACCGGCTCTCCAACTTTGAAGTCATGGTTCTTGATCTTAGCATCATGCAATTGCTTAGTCTTTTCCTTGTAAAGCAATGAGTTTTCATAGGCATTGGCTCTCAGTTCATCCATCTCATTGAGTTGGTATTTTCTATGTGAACCGGCTTGGTTTAAATCAAAGTTAGCCCATTTGAGAGTCCATGAAGCCTTATGCTCTAACTCGAATGGGAGGTGGCATGCTTTTCCATAGACAAGCCTATACGGAGTACAACCAATTGGTGTCTTAAAAGCCGTCCTAAAAGCCCACAAAGCATCATCAAGCTTATCCGGCTAAGAAGCTCGATGCTCTCCCACTGTTCTCTCTAAAATCCTCTTAAAACCACGATTTGTGACCTCGGTTTTCCCATTTGTTTGAGGGTGATACGCGGTAGAAAGTCTATGGTTAACACCATACTTCTTCATGACTCTTGTAAATTGATCATTACAAAAATGAGTCCCACGATCACTTATGATAGCCCGAGGTACACGAAATCTAGAAAATAATTGCTTCAAGAATTTCACTACAACTCTAGTATAATTAATAGGCAAGGCTTTAGCCTCAACCCACTTTGAAACATAGTCCACGGCTACGAGTATGTACTTATTTCCTTTTGATGATGGAAAAGGTCCCATGAAGTCTATACCCCCTACATCAAAAATCTCACACTCTTGTATGAAATTTTGTGGCATCTCATCTCGTTGATTAATCTTTCCTTGTCTTTGACACATATCACAATATTTCACCATCTCTTGGTCATCTTTATATATGGTAGGCCAATAGATACCCGAATCAAAGACTTTCTTGGCGGTGTGGTTGGGCCAAAATGGCCTCCCGTAGGTCCTTTATGACAAGATTCTAAGATCTTAAATGCTTCGGGCCCATCTATACACCGTCTTATGATTTGATCCGCACATTGCCTAAAGAGGTAAGGGTCATCCCAAAAGTAATATTTTGCTTCCTTAAGAAACTTTTTCTTTTGTTGAGAAGTAAGACCCTCTATTAGCACATCCCCCACAAGATAGTTTGCAATATTCGCAAACCAAGGGGTAGCATCCTCTTGTGAAGAGATAGACATGAGCTCCTCTAATGGAAAGGATTCATTAATTTCCTTATGAGGTAATTCACCTTGAAAAGGATGCTCAAGTCTACTCAAGTGATAGGACGCTAAATTCTCGGCTCCTTTCTTATCACGGATCTCTATGGAAAACTCTTGTAGCAATAAAACCCATCTCAAAAGCCTAGGCTTAGCATCTTGCTTTGTCATGAGATACTTGAGAGCGGAATGATCTGTATACACTATGGTCTTATAAAGCACAAGATAGGGTCTAAATTTCTCAAAGGCATTAACTATAGCAAGCAACTCTTTTTCCGTGGTGGTATAATGAAGTTGAGCACCCATCATTGTCTTACTCGCATAGTGTATAGGTTGAAAATGCTTATTAACTCTTTATCCTAACACGGACCCTACGACATAATCACTAGCGTCACACATGAGCTCAAAAGGCAAATCCCAATTTGGAGAAACCAAAACGGGAGCCTTAGTCAACTTTTCCTTAAGAATATCAAAAGAGTCTAAACACTCTTGTGTGAATATGAAAGGAGCCTCTTTTTCTAAGTGGTGGGTCATGGGTCTTGCTATCTTAGAGAAGTCTTGTATAAAACGTCTATAGAAACCCGCATGACCCAAAAAACTCCTAACTCCTTTCACCGTGGTAGGTGGGGGAAGTTTGGCAATAACATCAATTTTAGCTCGATCCACTTCTAAACCTTTATTGGATATCATATGTCCCAAAACTATCCCCTCTTTGACCATGAAATGGAAATTCTCCCAATTAAGAACAAGACGTGTTTCTTCACACCTCTTAAGCATACGTTCTAAATGGGAGAGACAATAAGTGAATAAATCTCCAAAGACCGAGAAATCATCCATGAAAACTTCCATAGTGTGCTCAATCATGTCATGAAAGATTTCCATCATACACCTTTGATATGTCCCCGTTGCATTGTACAAGCCAAAAGGCATTCTCCTATAAGCAAATGTACCATAGGGACAAGTGAATGTGGTCTTTTCTTGATCCTTTGGATCAGTGGGTATTTGGAAATAACCTGAGAATCCATCTAGAAAGCAATAGTACTCATTTCTCGCTAAGCGTTCAAGCATTTGGTCCATAAAAGGCAATCGGAAATGATCTTTCCTAGTAGCATAATTGAGCTTCCTATAATCAATACAAACTCTCCAACCCATGACAAGTCTAGTGGGAATAAATTCATTGTTCTCATTAGGTACAACGGTGATTCCACCCTTCTTAGGAACACAATGCACCGGACTAACCCATGAAGAGTCGGAAATAGGATAAACCATACCCGCATCAAGGAGTTTGATAACTTCCTTTTTGATGACCTCATGTATTTTTGGGTTAACCCTTCTTTGGATTTGAATGGCAGGTTTGTAATCATCCTCCATAAGGATTTTGTGTGTACAAAAATTTGGATCAATTCCCCTTATGTCGGATATTTTCCATGCTATAGATTTCTTATGTTTCTTAAGCACCTCTACGAGTTTTTCCTTCTCATCATCTTTCAAGTCTTTTGCTATGATCACAAGTAATTGGTCCTTTCCCTCTAAAAAGGCATATTCAAGACGTGATGGAAGATCCTTAAGTTCTAGGGAAGGTGGACTCTCAATGGAAGGTTTCACTATAGACAGATCATCAATGGTAACTTCTTGTGGAGTAGGTGAAGAAATGGGATCCTCATTGAGCAACGTTTGGATAGTTAAAATTTCTTTTTCCCAATTAATGGGAGAATCATCATTATCAAGAAAGTTGGACTCAAATTCCTCTAAGAGGAAATCACTCTCTCCAAATGGTGTTAAAGAGGGAGCAATTGAGGCAACGGTCTCCACATGTGGCATGTTCTCACTATCATTCTTACAAGCTTCATGAAAATGTTCATCACACACCTCATCAAGAACATCCACTATGTTAATTGTTTCACAACTTTAAGACTTCCTAGTAAGTTTCCCTAGCTTGAACTGTAACACCCCACTTGGATAAGTGGACCGTTACGTGTATTTATGGCGTGTCATCAAAGCATAAGGTAAATGTCCTAAAACATTAACTGACCATAAAGGAAATACCGGAATCAATCATCGGTAATCCAAACATAAGCCCAAAACATGAAAAATAAAATACTGAACGAAAGGAACTAAACAATGTCCAAATAAGCAGAATAATGTAAGAATGCATAAAGTAAGAAGTCTGGATAGCTTCCATCCAAATGCGCATGCTCTCAGAATCCTAAGAGCGTCCTGGTGTACCTGCCGTTAGAACATGAAAGGAACTACGGCTGAGCATAACGCTCAGTGAACGGATATAAAGCATGATAAGAATATACTGAGATGAAATAGGCGATAGAATACTGAAGCTGTAAGACTGATATGTAACATGTGGTAGAACTCTGCATAAAATCTGAGCAACCTGGTTCATATATACTGATACTGAAATATAACTATTAATTCTGAAAACATGCATTTACTGTATTTTATTTGCCAGAGCTTATATAGGTCACGTGCTGTAACAACCGTGCATGAATAACTGGAGGGGTGACCTCGTCATGCTGTAGAGGGGTGACCTCTAAATAACTGTGCTGGGTGGAGGGATCAGCTCCAATGTGAAGGATGTAGAGCACACACCACATTCACCCTGATAACTTGTAACACACATAAGCCTAGGATGCATCCATACGCCCCACTAAAATTACTGATAAAATGGCCAAGCTGAGCTGAGTGGGACGATGCAGGATATCACTCTCCTGCATGTGAGTCACGACACCGGTGCCTCTAGTGCCGTGGTTACGGTACCTCCGTAACTAGTACATAAACTGGTCGTGCTTGTATATAATGCTCAGGCAATTTATTTAGTTATTAACATGATTACTGATAAACTTAAACATATACTAGGGAAAACATTTGGCTACAGACGGGAAATCCTAATCATGCATAGGAAAAGAAATCCTCACTGAAAGGACGGGAAATCCGTACCTCTAGTCCAGTAACTGACTGAATGGAAGGCTGAACGAATACTATTCGGGCTTCACGCGTGCTACATGAATAAAGGACGCGAATAAGTTAACTGACATTCGTTTATTTAATTTTACTGATCTTACTGGCTTCTTATTTTATTTTATTTTGATTCTGAAATTCTGTACGTATACCAACTGATAAATTGGAACTTATAATAATTCATTTAAGGTATTATTTTCTAGTATTAATTCAAGGTACAACGTATTTCTTGACGTTATAGTATTGCCATATTAAGAACCCCGCTAACATAGAAAGTTCCTTAATTTAGAAAGTTTCTCAAATAATTTAATTCATTTTCTAAAAGTATACCCTTTTTAAATATTAAAGAACTAATTTAATTTATTACACTTAAAATATATTTAAATATTTATAAAACAATTTAATTTAATAAAAAAGGTATAATATAAAAGTAATTATTTTTTTATTATAATCATGTCCCGAGCCTACCGAGATATCCCATCTCGGTTGCACTAAACAAATTAACATATAATACAAAATCTGTCCACAAGAATTAGTGACAGAAATTCTGTGTCACTAAAACTGTCGCTAAAACTGTCCCTTTAAAACTGCATATATCTAACAGTTCTGCGACAGGAAAAACTGTCGCAAAACTGTCGCTAAAGTCATTTAATATTTCCTGTTTTTCTGTCCCATTTTTTCCACTGATTAAACACCTAGTTCCCACTGCTAGGTTACTACTTTCCCACTGTTTACACTAGCCAAACGCCCCCTTATGTTTTCTGCTGTCCCAAACGCGCCCTTATTTCTGCTTATTAAACTCACTACCAAACGCCCCCTTAACATACAGTTTCCCCTGCCAATACTAATTTCCCACCGAGAGCAATAGCTCTCGGATCCCACTGACAGCACAACAACGCCCCTGCTGGCTTGCGTTCCCACTGTTAAGCCAAGCGCACCCCTGCTGACTGCAGGGGTTGCGGCTGAAAAAAGAAAAGGCCACTGGCCGTTTGTTTCACAGCGTCTCGAAGGAAAACCCACCACCGAGAGTCATAGACTCTCGGTTTGGTGCAAGCCGAACCAAAAGAAAAAGATCCGACCCTAATCAAGTTTGTTTGTGTTCATAAGACGAAATAAAAAGAGATTAGGGTTTCTTACATGTTATTTTAGGGTTTAGGAGTAACAAAACACGAATCATCATGATCCCCTAAATCTGAAAACGTAGGTCGTCTCTTGTTTCTTGATGTGGGTCGCGGCAGGGAAGAAAGAACACAAAACACAACTGGCGGCTGCACTATTTTTTCTATATTAGGGTTTTCTGTACTTGTGTTTTTTTGTGTGTCGGCGTAGAAGGAAAACAAAAGGAACCCCGTCCCTTTTTGTTATACACGGCCAGAATCACCCTTGGGCCTTGAGCCCAAGTCCCTATATTTTCTAGTTTGTCAAAAACAGCCCTAAATAATATTATGCTTTCTTAATTATACTTACTTGTTCTTTCGTTTTCGTTTCGCTTGTTTAAAATAATAAAGTTGCGTGTTCGTGTATCGTGTTTCAATTTTCTGAAAGCGTGGTATTTATTTTCCCTGAATAATTATTATTTACATAATACTTGACTAATTACTATTTATTATCTTTCTGAAATAATTAATTACGCGACGTTTTAAATAAAACTGAGGCGGCGTAATTATTGTTAACGTCTAATTACTCCTGTACAATAAATAATACATAAGTAATATTTTTCCGAATAATTATTTTGTTGTAGCATTTAATTTGACTGAGACTGCGTATTTAATTCCTGCGTTTATATCTATGTCTATCAATTACTACTTATATAGTTTATTAAAATTAAACTGTGTATTTAAATGTTCTGATTTTTAAATACGGGTTTTACAATTCTTCCCCTCTAAAAACAATAATTCGTCCCCGAATTAAAGATACGACTATACTGGGTTTTACAATTCTTCCCCTCTAAAAAGGAGAAAATTCGTCCTCGAATTAAAGGTAATAAGCTGATGAGTTATAAGAACTGAAAGAATACGTAGACTGAAAAGACAATTAAGCTGAAGGATAAATTGTCTTCTAATTAAGACATAATGCTGCTGATAGGTATAAACCTGACATGACTGAAGTGATTATGTAACGTGACATGACTGAAAGAACTTAACTGGATTTATTGAAAGAAAGGGGATGAGAGGTCCGGATGGACTCCTCTGTTTCGAGTGGCCTCCCGCTCGAAACGATTCCTTCAAGGGTCTAAACATAATAAGAAAACAATCTTGGTCCTAATGACCCTTTCCTGATGATGCTGAATACTTTCAGATTCCATACTTAAGATGGATTTTCTGAATCTTATAGACTGAATAACTATAGCATGTATGATACATGAAACGGTACGTGTAAATATTCTGAACAGATGACATTTATAACTCTAAGAAAGCTGCTGAAAATATATAGGGACGAACTACGTGAACAATTGTGAACGTGCTACGTGAGCAATTGTGAACGTGGTTCACGATTATATGAGGAACGTTGGCATAGAATTAGAATATGATAAGTGAATCATACTGTGAACGTGATACTAGGACATATCATGGACGTATGCTGACTGAGGAGTGAATGCCAAACGATACGGCCTGAGATATGAAACGTCTGCCTGGTTATGGAATAGTTGTGCTAAACTTGAGTCTGGTCTCTCAAGCTTTCTGTAACCGATAAACTGAGAAACGTGTATCGTGACATGGCACACGAACTTGAACGTGAACAATGTTATGAACACAAACGTGAGCTTAAATTATGAGATAGCATAAAAGATGAACTGAAACAGCATCATACTTCGAACGAGACGTAAACATGAAAGTGAAAATAAACGTAACGTAAACATCCACGTGATCGTGAACATGAATTTTTTTGTATGATATGATGGTCGCCGGAATACTTGAAATCGTACGATTTACTGCTAATTTTCTGCAGGTACACTACTGCGTAATCCTTCCGGATGAGAGGAGACGCGTAGGTTGATTACATGGTCGACAATCACTTAGATAGTATTATACTTTTTTCTGAGTCTGACAATAATCTCCATGGAATCCTGTCTCTTTCTGTTCAGATTTTTTTTTCTAATGGTAACACACTAACAGGAAGGCGTTCTATCTTGAACCTGCGGTATGTCAGGCATCTAGATATGAACATAGCTCTATCAATGTGTAATATAGTTTCTATCAAAATTCTGCCTAGGCTTATGGGGCATTCTGGTGTGAATCTGGTTGAATAGTCATAGCAGGATTTATGCGTTAGCCTAGGCTTTAGTGACGACTGTCAGCGATTTCTACGTTAGCAGTCAATTGATTTCTAGAAAAATTTGTACTTCGTTCACAGTCGTCAGTCGGGACCATCAGGTGATGGCCTTCACCTTCGCAGCATTGTTTGAAATTTCTTTCTGCTAAGGTAGAATGGCTCAGAGATGACACTTTGTTCAATTGGAATTCATGTCTGGAAAGCTGTATATAAAATTTTCTCCTATCGAAGATTCTGTACAACTGTGTGGAGATGATTCTCGTGTTCTTCTCTTAGAATTTGGGAGATCAGAATGTTATCAATGAATGTACTGCCAATTTTGTCTGAGAAATCAAGGAAAATTTATTCATAAATTTTCATACTATAGCTGGAGCATTAGGGAGCTCAGAAGTAAAATTTTTTTTTTTTTTTTTAGAGTGGCTATAATATGTGCAACAACGGTCTGAAGGACATCATGTTCTTCCCTCACCACTGATGGTGGCATGATCTTGAATTTTTCTGGAAGAATGTTTGAAACACCCTGCAGTAGGTTAGTTAAACTTTCTATTCGTGGGATAAATATCGATTAAGAATGGTGATCTGATAAATTTTTCGATGGTGCGCTAGGGCGAATAAAGCCTAGTTTTGGTAATTCTTACAGCAATTGCTACAATTCGTTTAACGTAGCTAAAGCCCTGCAAATAAGATTTTTGAAGACAGGTTCCGTTCTTGAGACAAGCTCGATGTTAAATTATGTCTTGTAGTCAGGAATGAATTTCTGAAAAACTTTCTGAAATTATATCTGGAACTCTGGAATGGTCTGCTGATCATGAATTTAAGGAATTTCAAAAGTGAATTTATAACAGGTAGCTGAAAGGTCTTCGTAGCCTCAGAATAATAAGTCACTTGCTGTAAAGTATAACTTGTACTGATTTTCTGGCTGGAACTAAAATGACAATATTTGGGATCTAGTAAGACGGATGTCATCGTTAACTGAAAGAAAAACTTAATAACTCTGTGTGGTATGGTGGAGTCTTTCTAGCTGGGAGATAGGTACTACATGATTTAAGATAGAGCTGACATATGAATACGTGAAGTAAACATGGCGACTTCTCACTAAATGTGTTCGTCTGTAACCTCACATAATGATTACCGTGTGTTTAATCTGAATAATAAACTAGTGTGGTGACTGAATTTTATTGATCTGATTCATGCGTGGCATAATAGAACGGGTATACTCCTTTCTGAAGGGTACTCTGAATTTCTAAGGGCCTAATTTAGAAACATACTGGAGTTATGGGTTCTGACTCATATTTTGAGAAAAGATTCGTATGACGTGTACCATGACTGGTGTCCTGATATGTGTTTTTCCGAAATGATACTTGAGACCCGTGTCTTGACTGATGTATTGGCACGTGTTTTAATAGATGAATATGAACAAGGCTGAAAAATTTTGGTAACTGCTAGGATTGGCGGACCGGTTAGACTGCTGACCTCTGTATTTCTGGTCACGTCCGTGCCGGAGTTCCGATGGTTACTGACTGATTAATTATAAGTATGATGATTGTCACTACTGCTTTATCTGTCAATTTATGACGGTCATTATCATGACCGTGATTCATGTGACTATTTTGCTGAGTGGCCGGCTGGGTTCCGGTTCCCACTCTTCTGAATGATAGTTAGTTGGGTGAAGTGTGACATCTAACTGAGAAAGTCACAGCATACAATAAAATGGTAGTGTCTGATGGTTGAATTTATTCTTGTCAGAAATTTCAACTTTATAGTTTCCGTCCTCGTTGCGCAGTCTTCATAGTATAAACGCCATCAGCATCTTGAGAAATCTCCAAAGTTCAGCAGCATCCGCATTTGTGAGGTCTTCAAGGTGTTAGCGGCATCAGCATCTAGCAAAATCTTCAACTCACGAGCAGCATCAGCAACTGGTAAAATATCGACAAGTGGAAACGCCTGAGATGATTGAGGATCGATTTGCAATATCCATGGAGTAGGGTACCTAGGGTACACTTGGACTACTGTACATGAAGTACAAAGTGAATACTGCACGTGGGGCAAATCTGAGACACTGTACGTAGAGTACACGTGAAATATTGTACATGGAGCTGGTGGAAATTTTATGGGATGATCGATACTGGTGTCGCTTGTCTGACATTACCAACGGAAAATAATTTGATTTAACCGGTAGTAAACTGAACTGAAACGGTTAACATGATAGGCTGATAATTTCTGCGTAGACCTAATGCTGGTTGTATAGAGGCTAAAAAGTATGACTAAACGGAGTTTCATCAACGTTCAGTATAAAGACATGATTGATAAAGACCAGAACATGATTTACCATGAAGTAATATTTTACTGTAATCCTTCTGTATCTTAGCTTGAAACATTATCATTCTGTTGAAAACAGAATCCTTGTAAGGAAACATGAAACTAGATCATCATGTAGATGGCATCAACGTGAGGGTATGAAAATTTGACTGTTACAAGGAACATAAAAAGTCAAATCAACTGAGGTGTAATATCAACTGATGTGGACGGCTATGGTTCAATCCACAGAATTCAAAGAAGAAAAACATGAGACTAAGTATGGGCTATTCTGGTTCGATCCATACTGTTCAAAAATTTTTTAGAACTGTCATGTATCGAAATTTTTAATCTCGGACTAAATATGGATGGCTGTAGTTCAATCCATACTTGTCAAAATTTATGAAATGTCCTGATATGACAAAGGTGAGCAACTTTGGATCGATTCACCAAAACATCATTTGGCTGAAGAGCATGAAATTTGACTCAAGAAATGGTGAACGTTTATGGCTGGTTCACCAAGTAATATTTGACTGAAAACATGAATTTGTCATGAGTAAGGGTAAACGCCTATGGTCAGTTTACCAATACAAAATCTGAACGGGCAAGGGTGAACGCCTATGGTCAGTTCACCAAAACGAAAGCTCGCTAAAAGCACATGCGACCAAATATGGCCAGTTATGTACCAACCTTTTACTTAGTCAAAACTTTAAGAAAACTGACCGTTAAACGAAGAAAACTGACTGAATAATCCACGAGAAATATGAAAGACGATGACGCCAAAATCTGAGAAGTTCCTGGTGACTACCCACTAGTCACAGGTCAAGTTTTAGAGCCTACAGGTCGAACCTATATCTCTGATACCATAATTGTAGCACCCCACTTGGATAAGTGGACCGTTACGTGTATTTATGGCGTGTCATCAAAGCATAAGGTAAATGTCCTAAAACATTAACTGACCATAAAGGAAATACCGGAATCAATCATCGGTAATCCAAACATAAGCCCAAAACATGAAAAATAAAATACTGAATGAAAGGAACTAAACAATGTCCAAATAAGCAGAATAATGTAAGAATGCATAAAGTAAGAAGTCTGGATAGCTTCCATCCAAATGCGCATGCTCTCAGAATCCTAAGAGCGTCCTGGTGTACCTGCCGTTAGAACATGAAAGGAACTACGGCTGAGCATAACGCTCAGTGAACGGATATAAAGCATGATAAGAATATACTGAGATGAAACAGGCGATAGAATACTGAAGCTGTAAGACTGATATGTAACATGTGGTAGAACTCTGCATAAAATCTGAGCAACCTGGTTCATATATACTGATACTGAAATATAACTATTAATTCTGAAAACATGCATTTACTGTATTTTATTTGCCAGAGCTTATATAGGTCACGTGCTGTAACAACCGTGCATGAATAACTGGAGGGGTGACCTCGTCATGCTGTAGAGGGGTGACCTCTAAATAACTGTGCTGGGTGGAGGGATCAGCTCCAATGTGAAGGATGTAGAGCACACACCACATTCACCCTGATAACTTGTAACACACATAAGCCTAGGATGCATCCATACGCCCCACTAAAATTACTGATAAAATGGCCAAGCTGAGCTGAGTGGGACGATGCAGGATATCACTCTCCTGCATGTGAGTCACGACACCGGTGCCTCTAGTGCCGTGGTTACGGTACCTCCGTAACTAGTACATAAACTGGTCGTGCTTGTATATAATGCTCAGGCAATTTATTTAGTTATTAACATGATTACTGATAAACTTAAACATATACTGGGGAAAACATTTGGCTGCAGACGGGAAATCCTAATCATGCATAGGAAAAGAAATCCTCACTGAAAGGACGGGAAATCCGTACCTCTAGTCCAGTAACTGACTGAATGGAAGGCTGAACGAATACTATTCGGGCTTCACGCGTGCTACATGAATAAAGGACGCGAATAAGTTAACTGACATTCGTTTATTTAATTTTACTGATCTTACTGGCTTCTTATTTTATTTTATTTTGATTCTGAAATTCTGTACGTATACCAACTGATAAATTGGAACTTATAATAATTCATTTAAGGTATTATTTTCTAGTATTAATTCAAGGTACAACGTATTTCTTGACGTTATAGTATTGCCATATTAAGAACCCCGCTAACATAGAAAGTTCCTTAATTTAGAAAGTTTCTCAAATAATTTAATTCATTTTCTAAAAGTATACCCTTTTTAAATATTAAAGAACTAATTTAATTTATTACACTTAAAATATATTTTAAATATTTATAAAACAATTTAATTTAATAAAAAAGGTATAATATAAAAGTAATTATTTTTTTATTTATAATCATGTCCCGAGCCTACCGAGATATCCCATCTCGGTCGCACTAAACAAATTAACATATAATACAAAATCTGTCCACAAGAATTAGTGACAGAAATTCTGTGTCACTAAAACTGTCGCTAAAACTGTCCCTTTAAAACTGCATATATCTAACAGTTCTGCGACAGGAAAAACTGTCGCAAAACTGTCGCTAAAGTCATTTAATATTTCCTGTTTTTCTGTCCCATTTTTCCCACTGATTAAACACCTAGTTCCCACTGCTAGGTTACTACTTTCCCACTGTTTACACTAGCCAAACGCCCCCTTATGTTTTCTGCTGTCCCAAACGCGCCCTTATTTCTGCTTATTAAACTCACTGCCAAACGCCCCCTTAACATAGAGTTTCCCCTGCCAATACTAATTTCCCACCGAGAGCAATAGCTCTCGGATCCCACTGACATCACAACAACGCCCCTGCTGGCTTGCGTTCCCACTGTTAAGCCAAGCGTACCCCTGCTGACTGCAGGGGTTGCGGCTGAAGAAAGAAAAGGCCACTGGCCGTTTGTTTCACAGCGTCTCGAAGGAAAACCCACCACCGAGAGTCATAGAATCTCGGTTTGGTGCAAGCCGAACCAAAAGAAAAAGATCCGACCCTAATCAAGTTTGTTTGTGTTCATAAGACGAAATAAAAAGAGATTAGGGTTTCTTACATGTTATTTTAGGGTTTAGGAGTAACAAAACACGAATCATCATGATCCCCTAAATCTGAAAACGCAGGTCGTCTCTTGTTTCTTGATGTGGGTCGCGGCAGGGAAGAAAGAACACAAAACACAACTGGCGGCTGCACTATTTTTTCTATATTAGGGTTTTCTGTACTTGTGTTTTTTTGTTTGTCGGCGTAGAAGGAAAACAAAAGGAACCCCGTCCCTTTTTGTTATACACGGCCAGAATCACCCTTGGGCCTTGAGCCCAAGTCCCTATATTTTCTAGTTTGTCAAAAACAGCCCTAAATAATATTATGCTTTCTTAGTTATACTTACTTGTTCTTTCGTTTTCGTTTCGCTTGTTTAAAATAATAAAGTTGCGTGTTCGTGTATCGTGTTTCAATTTTCTGAAAGCGTGGTATTTATTTTCCCTGAATAATTATTATTTACATAATACTTGACTAATTACTATTTATTATCTTTCTGAAATAATTAATTACGCGACGTTTTAAATAAAACTGAGGCGGCGTAATTATTGTTAACGTCTAATTACTCCTGTACAATAAATAATACATAAGTAATATTTTTCCGAATAATTATTTTGTTGTAGCATTTAATTTGACTGAGACTGTGTATTTAATTCCTGCGTTTATATCTCTGTCTATCAATTACTACTTATATAGTTTATTAAAATTAAACTGTGTATTTAAATGTTCTGATTTTTAAATACGGGTTTTACATAAACACCACTTTCCAATCCTCAACTCTAATAAATAATTCTCCTTCCGCCACATCTATAAGAGTACGACCCCGTCCTCAAGAATGGTCTACCAACAATAAGAGAAACTCTCGGGTCCATATCATAATCAACCACTACAAAATCCGCGGGAAACGTGAATTTATCAACCCCTACAAACACATCCTCCGCAATGCCTACCGGATAAGCTATGGTACGTTTAGCTAACTCAAGGGTCATCCTAGTAGGAGTGATCTCGGGAAGAGAGAGTTTTTGCCAAACCTATAAAGGCATGAGATTAATGCTTGCCCCAAGATCCGCTAGTGCCATGCAATTTTCCACCCTGGGAAAATTGCAAGGGATCAAAAATCGCCCCGGATCTCTAAGTTTTGTAGGTAAGGTTTGAGCAACACGACGGAGCAATTTTCATTAAGTGATGTGTTAGGCAAATCCACCAACTTTTCCTTGTTTGAGATGAGATCTTTGAACATTTTAGCAAACTTTGGCATATAGGCAAGAGCTTCCGCAAAGGATATGTTTATGTTTAGTTGCTTGAACATTCTCAAAAAGTTTGACACTTGAATATCATCCTTGTTTTTAAGTTTCTCCTTTCTCAATCTTGATGGATATAGAAGGCTTAGTTTTGGTGTAGGATGAGTAGTTGTTGTTTAAGGGTTCTCTTTTTTGGTTTCTTCATTGGGAGGTATGGAAGGTAAAGGAGTAGTGGGTGTAGGATGAGAAGGTGTAGGTGTTGAAGTTGTAAAGCTTGAAGGTGTTGTGTTTGATGTTGAAGGCTTACCACAAGGTGGAACCATAGTAGGATTAACCAAAGGAGGTGTAGGAGGTGAAGGATCGTTGGTTGTATTTCCACTCCTTGTTGTGATTGCATTAACATTAGCCCTTGGATTTGTTTGTGTGTATGAAGGTAGAGCACCTTGTGGCCTTTGATTAAGAATCATCATAATCATCTTTTTAGTCTCCTCATTCATGGCTCTTATTTGATCTTGTGTTCTCTTTTCACTTTCACGAATTCTTTTTTCGTTTTCTTGGTTCATCTTTTGAAGTAGCTCAAAGGTATCATTTTGCCCATATCCTTGATTGTATCCTTGATTTTGAAAGGGTGGAGGTGGTTGGTTAAATACTTGATCGTTTGCTTTAAAGTTATTTCCTTGATGTTGAAAGTTGTTGGGTTATCTATAGTTGTTTCCTTGGTAGTTTGGCCTATGCCAGTGATTTCTTTGAAGCAATTGAGGTGGATCGGTTTGGTTTTGGGTGGGTGGATGGGGTGGAAAGTCGGGTGGAGCAAGGTAGTTATTTAACTTGTAAGAGAGATTGTTGGGGTTGATGTTAGGTTTGAAGTGCTCTCTATGTTCATCTTGATAAGCATAACATTCACCTTGGTAATTTTGAACCTTGTCACATTGTAGGTAAGAATGAGGACCTCCACAAGTTTCACATGATGTAGTAATGGCATTTACATCATTGGAAGAGTTGTTCAAGGAAATTTTCATAAGGGCTTGGATTATCTCTTGATTCGTCTTTTGATTCTTTTCCATTACTTGAAGTATCTCATTGTGACTCTTGAGGAGTATATTATCAATGGATGTGTGAGAAACTTCTTTCACAACATGGACCCTCTCATTAATTTGGTTATTTGTTTGCACCATAGATTTAGTCTCAATAATGTCTCATGCCTCTTGTATGGATTTAGCAAGAATGTCCCCACCCATGGAGGAGTTGAGGGAATCTTGATAATGTGGTATTAATCCATTGTAAAAGGTGTTGATTTGGTGAACTTCATTGAATCCATGATTGGGGCATTTTCTCAATAACTCCTTGAACTCTTCCCAAGCATCACTAAAGGTTTGATTATGTTTTTGTTGAAATCCAATAATTAGGTTTCTCAAAGTCGTGATCTTAGATGGACGAAAGAACCTATTCAAAAACTTCTTGGTAAGGTCATCCCAAGTGGTAATTCTCTTAGGTGGTAGTCTATCTAGCCAATACCTAGCACTTCCCCTCGGGTATAACAATGTCATCGGCATATCCCTCCATATTTGATTGAAGGTGCTCCATCAATGGTCTATTGTCAACGGCGGCCATGGCTTCTTGTGTGTTGTTCAAAGCACGATGCTCGGGATCGGCTTGATGGACGGTGTTTTTCTTACTCTTTCTCTTGTTCTTCCTTTTGGGAGGAAGGGCTTGTACACCAAAAGGTATTTGTGCACGCCCTCGGGTGAGCATGCAACTCAAATCAAGGAGTGAGAGAGGAGCTCTCGTTCGACTTTGGAAAAGAAGGGATTATCCTTTCTGAGATTCAATAAGTAATATCCACAAGAAAATAGAGTATATGTAAGTAATACTTTGGGTGGCAAAACCCCCAATCAAGCTTTCCTTCTTAGAATACTCACTAGTGAACGGGGGGTTAGGTGGCGCGAAGCACTTAAGTACCTATTAACCCTTAGACGGCATTTTATAGCTCGTCGCCTATCTATTCAATTTAGTAGTTTTTATTCTTCGAATTCTTGCCTATTGGAAGTATTTATCTATTTTTGCCTTAATTAAATTTGATCGATACACGTGTCAAGGACCGGAACGCTCCTGAACACGGTGTATCGTAAAAGCAATACTTATGGAAGTATGTGTATTGAGTGTTCGTATACGTATATGTATCTACATATAATAATATAGAGAAAATATTTTTGTATTTATTGGGTTTTTTAAGAAAATACTATATGTACGTAAAAACGATGAAAACCGATATATACAATATATTTTTGTTGTAATCTTTTAGGAAAAAGATTAATTTTTGAATTTTTTATTTTTATGGTTCAATTCTTAGGAAAGAATTGATTTTGTGGTTTTTTATTTTTTATATTTTTATCTGTTTGATGTTTTTATCTTTTGGATTTATGATACGTAAAAGGAATGCTCACGAGGTGAACGGATCCCAAAATCTAATCGAAACCGTCAATCAATAGTCTCTCGTAATGTCATGAACCGGCAGTGGCGCCATTTAATGTTGAGTATTTATACAAGTGCGTTATTCCAAGCTCAAGACAAATTAAAAGTCCAACCAATTTCAAGTTTATAATTGTTTTTGGTTTTACAAAGTTATTTGATATCTATGTCTATTTCAATCAAACACATAAAAAGTGGAAAATATTATAGCTATATAACCGTAAAACAATTTGCAAATGCCACAAAAATAGCACAAAGTACAAGTATCTAATGCACACAATGTAAAAATGCTCAAAATGTAAATTAAATGAAATTATAGGGACTAAATGTGTAAATTTAGAAAGTATAGGGACTAAGAATGAAAAATGCAACAAACTAAAACAACTTTCTAAAGAATTGCCAAACCAAATGTGTATCTAACTGAAATTCAGGGACTTGTTAGTGCAAGTCCTAGAAAAGTACAAGTTTCAAAGCTGATTATCAAAGTTATGAAAAATGGAGGACCAATTTGCAATTAAAACACAACTTTTTCCAAAAACGGGTAACAAGTGTCGAATAAGCTCGTGTGAGCTTATTAATCCACCAAATTTGTTCTAGTTTTCTTTAAAGTGTTTAAAATTGAAAATAAGCTAGGCTTGTAAAAGGAATCAAGCTAAAAGCAAGTGAAACTCTAGTTTGCTTATTTCAATAAGCTCAAAATAAGCTCAAAACTTTTCTAGACTTCCACAAAGTGATTTTCTTGTTGAAACTGATTAAACAAGTAATGAGAACCTTGGAACGTCAAATTAGTTCTAAAAATGACCAAGAGAATAAGCTAAAATATGAAATAAGCCAAAACAACTTATTTTGACCAAGTTTGACTAGATTTTCCAAAAAGCTAAAATTCTCAAAATCTATTCAGGACATGTTTGCAAACAAATTTATGAAAGAAAAATGGATGTTTTATGAAGTAGATTAAGAGAACTGAGATAAGCAGATCACTATGATCACAGAAACTTGAAAATGCTCTAGTGCTTATTAATAAGCTTGTAACTGATTCAATACTTGATACTGTACTGTTTCCTCACAAAGACTGAAAGTTCATAGATAAGCTAAGTCTGAGAACAAAAAGCAACTAATTTCATTCACTATCAAACAAATTCTAATTAATCAAAGTTAGCTAGTTTTGACTGTTGAACTTTTACCAAAACTGACCCAAACTTTTCAAAGGCTATTTGCCTGTTTGACCAAGAAATTGACCACAAAACTTTACCAAAAGACTTACACTCACCTAATGAATGTAAGTGAGCTCAAAGAAACAGGTTTTAACAACTTACTCACAAAATTGACCTTTATCCAAACACTACTTGAAAATATGATATGGAACTTTTGTAAAGACTTTTTGAGCAAATGTTTATGACAGCAAAGGAAACTTATCAAATCTTGTTTATAGACTCAAATGAACTAGTTTGAAACCAGAAACCAGCAAGTTTACTTATAAGAACTCAAAATGTCAACTGATGAACTTGTAACTGATAAAAGCAAAATTTTATTAAGCCAAACTGAATTAGAAGCTATAAGACTACTAGTAAACAATCAGATAATCAAAATCACACCACAAGTACACTAACACAATCTCAATTCAGTAGTTAAAAGCTATTTCTAGGTATTGAGCATGCAAAAACAGTTAAAAGGAATTTTAAACTAGCTTGATGAATCCTTTTGATGAAGTAGAGGAGCGCTGAGCTCTCTAATATCAGCTAACACACCATGAATCAACAACCAAAATCCATCATCTCATCATCTACAACTACCAATCAATCTCCAATGCTACAACTATTATTTGGCTATGAAATTGAACTGAAAACACGTCTGAACCAGCTACAGTCTTCCAAACAGCATCAAATGCATTCCATTGATCAAGAATGATCAACAGATTCATAACAGTAACAGGTATGAAGTATTATGAAGAGAATGAGAAGTAGAGTTTAGTGAAAATGAACTTGAATGTTTATTAATGGTGTAAAGTTGTTATAATTCTGTTATAGATAACTAACTAACTCTCAAGTGGTTGTCAATCACTTGAGAGTAGTATCTAACAAACTAGCTAACTAAAATGAGGAAAATTTAGGAAGTGTGTGAAAATTACACACACTAAGTACATACAAGAAATAAAGACCTAATTGGGTATTTATAGAAGTTGGGATGGAGTTTGTTGGAGGTAGGTGTCGTGTTCGAACCAATAGTAATCTTCCACGTGGCTTGAATCTGCTAATTGGATGTAGCCGTTGAAGAACTTGAATTGGGTTTTTTTTTATGTAGTTGGTTTAAAGCTAATTGGGTGCTTGGGTTGTGATCCCCTCTTGATTTGGAGTAATTTTCATGTTTATATCAAACTCTGATACGCACTCTAGCTTCAAATCATTCCTGGGATCGTTCATGTTTGAACGTGCCATGTGTAGTGATATTATTGTGTGAAAAGGATAGACACGGATCCTTATCCTTTTGGTGATTTTCTATTGGTAGAAAGTGTGTGAGTGGGGTTTACTGTACAGATTTTTGTTATTAAATGGTGTGGCTGTTGAGTGGGTGACATGTCACTAATTTGGCAATCCAAGTGACCAAATCCTTGGCCTCTCATTGTCCCATTCTTTGTATACTTGGATCACTATTAAACTTGGCTCACTTTTGGCAAGTTTAACCCCTTAACTTGGCAGAATATTATCTTGAGCTCCCAACTTCATTTCTTTGTCATGTTTAGTCCTTCTAACTTTAAACTTGTTCCAAAATCATCCTTTGACTTTGTTGACTTGAGAGTTGACCAAATTTGACTTTGTTCTTGACTTTTTCATAATTGTACTTTTAGTCCCTCATCTTTGAAAGTTGTCAAAAAAGGTCCTTTGTCTTTGCAAGGCTTGTCATTTTTCATCCTCCTTTTGTGTTTTCTTCATCAATAAGGCTTGATTTCACTTGTTTGCTCCAAAATTGTATCTTTTTACCTACACAAGCACAAACAACAAAACATACCCATAATACTACTTTTATGAATAAAAATTAGGTATTTTGCTTTGTTTTTTAGGGTGATTTGTGATATTATTGATATGAGATTTCACTCATATCAGGCCTCTAGTTGAGAAGCTGGTCATTGAAAATGTTGTGGTTGTAAAGCCCGCATGCTTTTACCATGAATAGTACCCTTAAGATCGTACGTACTAGATTTAAACTTTCCTAATATAGCATGATTACGACTACGTGTTAGGATTTTACGTATTACGTACGTGTTAGAACACGATAAGTATTTACTACGCACGAGCATGTAATAATTATTTGACAATAATTAATTACGAACATGCGATCATGAAATCATGAACGTAATTAAAACACGAACTGTTATTAATTACGTATATATATTTATTACGAGCGTAATTAAATATATTAGGTCACGGTAATTATTTAACGAGAACACACAAAACGCGAACACAAATAAACACGTAAAACACGAACACGAGAACACACTTATTAATTAGACATAGAAAATGACCGTGTTACCCCTTGTGGGCCCCATTAACACGAAATTAGGAGGGAGGATGGGCTTAGCCCATCAATTATTCACTAAAAGGGTTAAATAATTTTCCACTACTCATTTTTTCATTCACAGAAGATTTTAGGAAAAAACCCTAAAACCCTCCTTCCCTTCTTCTTTGTGCCGCCACCCTTAAACACCACAAGGAGGTGGTTTGTGATCTTGGATCTTGGAATTGTAGTTGGTGATCGTGTTTGTTCTTCATCCTTTTGATCCATGAATTCGGTAAATCCTTTTTAAACCTTTTCTTTTGATTTGATCATTTAATAAATCAAGAACATGTTATGTTTTTACAAAAACCTAATAATTAAACATGGATCTAACATGATTTGGGGTTTAATAAAATCAAAAGTATGTTTTAAGGGGTGTTTGTTTTTGGCCGCAGGCTGCACCGAACCCGAAGGGGTTTCGGTTTGGCCAAACCGACCACCACCAAGACCATACGGTCTTGGTTGGTGTGTGTGGGTCCCACGGCAGCCCCAAGACAAGGGGTACCCTAAGTTGGTTCGGGGTACGGTGTCGATTTCATGTCCGGTTCATGCTTTTTTTAGTCTAGATCCGGTTCATGTTGTATGTTTAGTTTTTTTATGTTTTATGATCTTATGTTGAAAATTAAATTAATAAAATGGTATGATTAATTTAATAACATGACTTAGGTTATTTAATTATTAATAATCATGAAATTAATTAACCTAAGTATTTGTATATTTAAGACTTATAATTAATTAATTATTTTAAAACCATGGATATAATTAATTAATTAACATGACTTAGGTTATATTATTAATATATAATAATACATATTTTAACCTAAGTATTTAACTTATTTAATTAAAAACATGTTATACTTTAATTAAATATTTTAACCTATAGTTTAATTTAAATTACATGAAATAATTATTAAACTATACATTATATCATATGACTTAGAAAATAATCATGAAAACACTTAGCCTTATATACTTAGCTTATTAAACCAGCTTATTTTTAATTATGGAAACTTTCTATTTTTAGGAACTTAATTAAATAAGGCAGCTAATCTATTTATGGAAACCTTCTATTTTTAGAAACTTATTTATTCCAGGCAGCTAATCTATTTATGGAAACTTATTTAATTAAGGCAGCTGATCTATTTATGGAAACTTTCTATTTTTAGAAACTTATCTATTTTAAGCAGTAATTCTATTTTTGGAAACTTTCTATTTTTGGAAACTTTCTATTTTGGAAACTTTATATTTTTGGAAACTTTCTATTTTTGGAAACTTTCTATTTTTGGAAACTTTCTAATTTTGGAAACTTTCTATTTTTGGTAACTTCTATTTTTGAAAACTTTCTATTTTTGGAAACTTTCTATTTTAGGAAACCTGCTATTTTTAGAAAGTTACTTATTATTACACAGTAAGTATAATAACACATGAAATACCAGAAATACTTAATCAGATTAAACAGAATATAAGGTAAACACGGTTTAAGGCTTAAAAACAGTAAAACATAGTAAGAACACATAAAATAAGCTAAGCATGACATAAAACCAGCTACGTATTTAGTAAGCAGATACTTATTCATGCATGTATTTATGTAGCACTAGTGATACGGAAGTAGGATTTCTCTCAGTTCATCTTCTTCGTTCACTGGACATAAGGTACGGATTCCCGTCCTTTCAGTATGGACATTATTTCCTTATTAGGATTTCCCGTATGCAGCCAACTGTTTTCCCGTAGTATAAGTTACGTGTTTGATTGCTTATGTTTAATTAAGATTACCTATAGCCATATACATGCATGACCAGTTTCACCTAGTTATGGAGGTACCATAACCATAACATTAGAGGCACTGATGTTATGACTTCACCACGGCGGAGTGATTGCTCGTGGCGTCCCTTCAGCTTTTGGCCATTTATTTATATTTATCATGTGGGGCGTATGGGTGCATCCTAGTTACATGTTTTTATTCAGGATTTCATGGTGAATGTGGTGTGTGCCTTGCATCCTTCACAAGGAGCTGATCCCTCCTACCCAAAAACCAGTATATTAAATTAGAGGCAGCCCCTCTAATTTGCATGATGAGTTCACCCCTCCAAGTATTCATGCACGGTGGATTTTCATGACCTATATTGGCTAATGGTAAAATATGCTAAACAGTTTTCGTATGATAAACATAAGGCTTCTCAAACTATAAAACTAGTTTTATGAACATGTTCCAGGTTTTCCAGGACTTATACATTTCCGCTGCTATTAAGTCTTTATTATGCGTAGTCATTCAAACTATGTCTATATCCGTGCACTGAGCATGTTGCTCAGCCGTTACTTTCCTTTCCATGTCCCAAAACGGCAGGTACCCTAGGAAAGACTCGATCATTTGGAGGACGTGCATAGGATGGAAGCTGCTAGAGACTTCTTTTCCTTTTTGCCTTCATATACTTATGCTTGTTTAGTCTTTCATTCATTCCTTTTGCTTTATTATGTTTTGGGCTTATGTTTAGGAACCGATGTTTGATTCCGGTTATCCCTATGGTCATGTAATGTTTTATACATTTATCCTTGTATGCTTTGATGACACGCCATAATTACGCGTGACATTCCATTTATCAAAATGGGGTGTTACAATTATGGTATCAGAGACAAGGCTTCGACCTGTAGGCTCTAAAACTTGACCTGTGACTAGTGGGTAGTCACCAGGAGCTTCCTAAGCCAACGTCTGTTATTCTACGTATTGATGTTTTCAGCGCATTGTTGTTTTAACCATGATGTTTTCAGCACCTTGAGGTTTTAACCTTCATGTTTTCATCGATATTGTTTTGCTAATATGGATGGACAACCGTCATTCATATTTAGTTATGTGTCATTGTTTCATGCATAATGTTCCTCGTGAACTGTGGCTATGTGGACTGAACCCCAGTAGTTCATAATTAGTCACATAAAATTTTTCTGATAAGTTTTGACATATGAGTTTCATTTATTTATGTTTCATGTATCATTGTTGCAGGGATTATGACTAAGTAATGGTTGGTACATGACTGGCCCTCTTTAGTCGCATGTGCTTTTATCGAAACTTTTAATTTTGGGATCGACCCATAGGCGTCCCCTCGCCATGTCTTTTGTTTTGGGACCGACTCATAGGCGTCCCCTCGCGCATATAAAGGTTTTTATAAACTACATTACGCATTCATGCATTGTTTTTCATGCATAAAATTTTTCTCATGATTTAAATTGGCATAAATTTTTTTCATGTCCCCTCATAAGTTATTATGTTTTTATGTCAAGTATGTTTCATACTGTCATGGTTAACTTCAGTTTCATGCTGATTATGTTATACATTTCTTCGTGATAGATGGTTTCATGTTTCTTCATGATAATTCCATCTTCATGTTGATCATGTTTTACGCCTCTTTTGTTATTTACGTTGTCCTGCAAGACATTGTTAGATTTCATTGAATCATGCTTTCATGATAGTCATGGTTGGTTTTCATTGATCATGCTGTCAGGCAAATCATCGTTGAATTTTGTGTAACCACACTTTAACGTTTCCGTTATAACCAGAATGATGTCTATACTGCCAAGTTATCATGATGGTTTTCCTAACCGTTTAACCGGTATACTTTCCTTAAATCATGACAAATGATCGACCCCATACCGATCATTTCATGTGCATTCAGCGTGTACTCCATGTACCATGTTCCATGTGTATTACACGTACCTAAATCCATGTGTATTTCACTTGCAATACTGCACGAGTATTCGCTAGTCGATTCTGAATCTTCTCAGGCATTTGTCCACTTGCTAATACTCTACAAATTGCTGATGCCACTCATAACTTGGAAATGTTACTAAAGGTTGATGCTGCTGATGTTCGGAGACGCTACGAGATGCGAATGCTGTTCACAACCTGGAGATCCTACAAGACGAAGACAAAGGCGTCGGAGCAAAGCAATTGGACGAGAAGATGCTTCACCATCAGACGATTCCCATCAATCATTGTCCCTAATTCTTAGTTACATGTCACACGTCATTCGGCTGTCATTTCAGCCATATGAGTGCAAACCGGTACCAGCCGGCCACTCAGCTGAATAGTTAAATGAATCACGGTCATGAAGAATGACCATCATGGAACTGACAGACAGGACGATAGTAACCACTACTATGACAGCAACTATCCTAGAAATTGCAACCGAAACTCTGGCCACGGACGTGATCAGAAATACAAGGATTAGTAGTCCAACCGATCCGCCAATTCTGGCATAATAACCTTATATTGTGATTATATTTGTTTCACAACTCGAGACACATGTCAAGACATCAGCCAAGACACATGTCTCACGTATACTTTCTGAAGACACATGTCAAGACATCAGTCAAGACACATGTCTCACGTATACTTTCTGAAGATACATGTCAAGACACCAGTCAAGACATATGTCATGCTTATAGTTCCAAGAAACGAGTCAAGACACATGACTCACCTCCAACTATGGAACATTTCTAAGAAATTCAGGGTACCCTCCAAGGGTATATCCATTTTTTTGTGCCATGTATTAATCAGGCCACAAAAAATTCAATACCATTACCGGCGCATCAGTGAGAACTGTCACGTTGCCAATGTAACTTTCATTTCTTTCACCATATTTCATATATTCATGACCATGAAGGACGCCTTTCGTATTCCCACATATACGAAGGTTTTCCTTCAGCTTAATGATGAGATCCAAGCTGCTAACGCAGTTCCTCGGACAGACACGAGATGAATTTTATCCAAATTATGGACTATGGACAGCACGCCATGCTACGATTCATAATTATGTACAGTAATGTTCAGGCTCCTGAATACTTTCAGCTTGATTTTCCATCAGGAAAATCTGTACAAATTATCTAGGCTTACAAGCATGTGCGTTGTTAGCCATGGTCGCTAAAATTTTCTAGCTGTCAGTAAGACACGACTACTGAAGTCGTTTTTCGCATAACCAGTTGATTATTCCAAAATCTTCCCAGATATTCCAGAAGAACCTTCAAGGATAAGAACGGTACCATGAGATTATGTGTCGACTACCGTCAACTTAAACAAATCACCATTCATGACCGTTATTCTCCTCCACGTATTGGAGACATGTCCAATCAACCGTATAGTGTTAATCACTTTTCTCAGATCAAACTCATGATCATGCTGCCAACAGTGACGAGTGAAAAAGCAGGACATGTCCATGACTGCTATTCGTACACGACTCGGTCATGCTAGATTTATGATTTTGAATTAGTCTCATCAATGCTCCAACGGCATTATAAGAATGAGTTTCCATGAACTCATAGAAAATTCATCAGTGTTTTCATTGAGGGTAACCTGATTTCCTCTAAGCCTAGAGAAGAACAGGAAGACCATATCTGCACTATGTTACAAATTCTATGACAAGAGAAATTCTACCCTGGAAATGTTTTTTTTTTCCAATATCAATTCTGTTGATTACAGTGACACACTGAATCACATGGGTTTCTATGGTCAATCTTATCATGACTCAGCTTATGCGTAAAGGAGAGAACCCTACATTACATTAGGTGTTATAGAAAATCCTACGCTAAGAGAAGTTTAGATTCATAGACTCAGAGTTTCGCAAACTCCTATGTATCAAGTTCTATGAAGCAAGATACAGTTACGTTCATATCTTCATACCTGTCATACAAACAGGTTAAGATAGGACACCAACAGACTGGGATGTTTTCATCATATGAAATTGGGAATCGAAAAGGGACAAGATCTCCATGGATTTTAGTTACCAGATTTCAACAAACTCAGAAGAAGCATGATGCTATCTGGGTTATTGTCAACAGTTTGATCAAGTCTGCAGAATCCTTACATCTGTACGGATTTCAGAACCAACAGATTGATCCGACATGTTCCAGCCAGGGCTCATCCGATCACTTGGCAATCCCTCAGTTATCAGGTCAGACAAATATCCATAATTGTGCTCCTAATTCACTTCACGTCCTTGTTCTAATTCCACGCCTTGCTTTCGCGCTCGCGTTCATGACACTATTCACGTTCATGAACGTATTCTGGTTTACGATTTTACGTTCATTTGTTTTCTCATTATGGGTAGTTTGCAAGAACTTGAGAGACCAGACCCAAGTTTAGTATAACTCCCTATCCGCAGATAGACGTTTCTCGTCATAATCTATGTCTCACCTTCTAGCCTTTGTCGTTACCGCCATTACATTCTATGATCACGATATGTTTCACATGTCATGTTCATTCCACGTTCCTCATATCATGATCAAGATATGTTACACGTATCAGGGATCACGATATGTTTACTCATACTACACTCGCCATATCTCCACGTAGCACGTTCAAAATTTTTCACGTATCACGTTTAAAATTTTCACGTACTACGTTTCTATATGTCTCGCGCATCGTTGCTAGTTATCGGTTAAGTCGGATTGTTTTGCACCATAATGTTTCAGTTACTCTTACACGTTAATTCTTATTCCCTTGATCGAATTAGGGGATCTACCTTACATTGATAACCAAGAACTTCTTCGTATTCCAAGTCAAGGTCAGGAGGACCAAGACGTATCATTCGTGTCAAGATCTTATAAAGGAACCGTTCCAAGAGGGAAGCCACTTGGAAACGGACAAGTTCATCCGAACTTCTTATCCGTTTTCTCTTATCAATTAGATATGTCCTTTTAGCCAAGTCACGTTCCATGTCCTTTTAAGACATGTCACGTTCCGCGTTCTTTCTGCCAGGTCACCTGCACGTTAATTTATCTTACATACCCTCTCAGTTTGATTCAGGTATGTTTCTCTTTCAGTTACGTTATCTATAATTCGGGGACGAATTATTCTTTTTAGGGGGGAAGAGTTGTAAAACCCGCATGCTTTTACCATGAATAGTACCCTGAAGATCGTACGTACTAGATTTAAACTTTCCTAATATAGCATGATTACGACTACGTGTTAGGATTTTACGTATTACGTACGTGTTAGAACACGATAAGTATTTACTACGCACGAGCACGTAATAATTATTTGACAATAATTAATTACGAACATGCGATCATGAAATCATGAACGTAATTAAAACACGAACTATTATTAATTACGTATATATATTTATTACGAGTGTAATTAAATATATTAGGTCACGGTAATTATTTAACGAGAACACACAAAACGCGAACACAAATAAACACGAACAAACACGTAAAACACGAACACGAGAACACACTTATTAATTAGACACGGAAAATGACCGGGTTACCCTTTGTGGGCCCCATTACCACGAAATTAGGAGGGAGGATAGGCTTAGCCCATCAATTTTTCACTAAAAGGGTTAAATAATTTTTCACTACTCATTTTTTTCATTCACAGAAGATTTTAGAAAAAAAAACCCTAAAACCCTCCTTCCCTTCTTCTTTGTGCGGCCACCCTTAAACACCACAAGGAGGTGGTTTGTGATCGTTGGTGATCGTGTTTGTTCTTCATCCTTTTGATCCACGAATTCGGTAAATCCTTTTTAAACCTTTTCTTTTGATTTGATCATTTAATACATCAAGAACATGTTATGTTTTAACAAAAACCTAATAATTAAACATGGATCTAACATGATTTGGGGTTTAATAAAATCAAAAGTATGTTTTAAGGGGTGTTTGTTTTTGGCCGCAGGCTGCACCGAACCCGAAGGGGTTTCGGTTTGGCCAAACCGACCACCACCAGGACCATACGGTCTTGGTTGGTGTGTGTGGGTCCCACGGCAGCCCCAAGACAAGGGGTACCCCGAGTTGGTTCATGGTACGGTGTCGATTTCATGTCCGGTTCATGCTTTTTTAGTCTAGATCCGGTTCATGTTGTATGTTTAGTTTTTTTTATGTTTTATGATCTTATGTTGAAAATTGAATTAATAAAATGGTATGATTAATTTAATAACATGACTTAGGTTATTTAATTATTAATAATCATGAAATTATTTAACCTAAGTATTTGTATATTTAAGACTTATATTTAATTAATTATTTTAAAACCATGGATATAATTAATTAATTAACATGACTTAGGTTATATTATTAATATATAATAATACATATATAACCTAAGTATTTAACTTATTTAATTAAAAACATGTTATACTTTAATTAAATATTTTAACCTATAGTTTAATTTAAATTACATGAAATAATTATTAAACTATACATTATATCATATGACTTAGAAAGTAATCATGAAAACACTTAGGCTTATATACTTAGCTTATTTAACCAGCTTATTTCTAATTATGGAAACTTTCTATTTTTAGGAACTTAATTAAATAAGGCAGCTAATCTGTTTATGGAAATCTTCTATTTTTAGAAACTTATTTATTTCAGGCAGCTAATCTATTTATGGAAACTTATTTAATTAAGGCAGCTGATCTATTTATGGAAACTTTCTATTTTTAGAAACTTATCTATTTTAAGCAGTAATTCTATTTTTAGAAACTTTCTATTTTTGGAAACTTTCTATTTTTGGAAACTTTCTATTTTTGGAAACTTTCTATTTTTGGAAACTTTCTATTTTTGGTAACTTTCTATTTTTGAAAACTTTCTATTTTTGGAAACTTTCTATTTTAGGAAACCTGCTATTTTTGGAAAGTTACTTATTATTACACAGTAAGTATAATAACACATGAAATACCAGAAATACTTAATCAGATTAAACAGAATATAAGATAAACACGGTTTAAGGCTTAAAAACAGTAAAACATAGTAAGAACACATAAAATAAGCTAAGACATGACATAAAGCCAGCTACGTATCTAGTAAGCAGATACTTATTCATGTATGTATTTATGTAGCACTAGTGATACGGAAGTAGGATTTCTCTCAGTTCATCTTCTTCGTTCACTGGACATAAGGTACGGATTCCCGTCCTTTCAGTATGGACATTATTTTCTTATTAGGATTCCCCGTATGTAGCCAACTGTTTTCCCGTAGTATAAGTTACGTGTTTGATTGCTTATGTTTAATTAAGATTACCTATAGCCATATACATGCATGACCAGTTTCACCTAGTTATGGAGGTACCATAACCATAACATTAGAGGCACTGATGTTATGACTTCACCACGGCGAAGTGATTGCTCGTGGCGTCCCTTCAGCTTTTGGCCATTTATTTATATTTATCATGTGGGGCGTATGGGTGCATCCTAGTTACATGTTTTTATTCAGGATTTCATGGTGAATGTGGTGTGTGCCTTGCATCCTTCACAAGGAGCTGATCCCTCCTACCCAAAAACCAGTATATTAAATTAGAGGCAGCCCCTCTAATTTGTATGATGAGGTCACCCCTCCAAGTATTCATGCATGGTGGATTTTCATGACCTATATTGGCTAATGGTAAAATATGCTAAACAGTTTTCCTATTATAAACATAAGGCTTTTCAAACTATAAAACCAGTTTTATGA
This sequence comes from Glebionis coronaria, assembly GCA_025667525.1. NCBI lineage: Eukaryota > Viridiplantae > Streptophyta > Magnoliopsida > Asterales > Asteraceae > Glebionis > Glebionis coronaria. Next base: position 99,986,644 of record CM046882.1, on the reverse strand, counting down.
ACATGTTCCAGGTTTTCCAGGACTTATACATTTCCGCTGCTATTAAGTCTTTATTATGCGTAGTCATTCAAACTATGTCTATATCCGTGCACTGAGCGTGTTGCTCAGCTGTTACTTTCCTTTCCATGTCCCAAAACGGCAGGTACCCTAGGAAAGACTCGAGCATTTGGAGGACGTGCATAGGATGGAAGCTGCTAGAGACTTCTTTTCCTTTTTTGCCTTCATATACTTATGCTTCTTTAGTATTTCATTCATTCCTTTTGCTTTATTATGTTTTGGGCTTATGTTTAGGAACCGATGTTTGATTCCAGTTATCCCTATGGTCATGTAATGTTTTATATATTTATCTTTGTATGCTTTGATGACACGCCATAATTACGCGTGACATTCCATTTATCAAAATGGGGTGTTATAGTGGTAGATGGAATGTACAGAAACCTAGTACTTCCAAAAGAGATTACAAAGTCAGTGGGTGGTCAAGTCTACTCTGAACTAGAGAAGGGAATGGTCTTCATGAATGGTAACTATAAATACTGCTTCCAGAGGGAAAATGAATAGCACTTGGCTTCAACCATACAACTCATCAGACTCAAGCAAGGCATACTGAGGAATTGCGAAGAAGCCAGTGACTTTGAGTTTGAAATTGAGCTAATCATTAACTCTAGAGCTGATAAAGTCGAAGCACAGAGAACTGTTGACCAAGGCCTTGATCGCTGAAGAATCTTTTATTTTTATTTTATACCACTGGGTGTCCATGTAATAGGCTAGGTTCTTTATGTTGAATAAAACTCTGAGGTATGTTTGTTAAAATTATGTGTAAGAAGAAGTTGTGTACTCACTTACAATAATTCTAGACTTAGTATAATTTGTAAACAAATAAGGGGAGATTGTTGGGCCAATGAAAGTTGTAACTATGGCCCAGTCTAGATTTGTTTAAATTAGACTAAGTGTTACTGGTCGCTGAGAGGACCAGCGACAGAGACCAGACCAGCAGAAGGCAAAGCCTCAGATGGCACACCAAGAACATTCAAGTCAAAGACAACGTCAGAGAAGTCGAAGACAATCTGAAGTCATACTCACCAACAATTATGAATAGCTGGGATGTAAAAGGAATGTGTTGGTGTTCAAGGATCTCTTAGTTGAAAATACTCAGAGATCACTTAGAACCCTAGAAGTCTTATGCAAGCAAAGCTTGTCTGATCCTTTTATAGTTTAGGCGGGAGAATCTACAAAGTATTTTGAGCGTGACAAAACAAGAGATTCAAGATAAAGCCTAGTACGACCTAGTGGGACAAAAGGTGAACAGTTGGCAGAACTGTTCACCTAAAGTAGTTTAAATGTATGTCTCAATTTGGACATGCATTTAATACGTAGTTCCACTCAGAAGATGACACATATCAACTACTCCCACTAACGAAGCAACCTCGTACCACTATAAATAGGAGGGAGAATGAAGAATTATTCAACCCTTGTGCTTGGATAAATTATTTAAGTTCTTTTTCCCTTTGGTACCTCTGAGCCCTCAACTGACTACCAACGACACATAGGTTCTCTTGTAAACTTGAGGCTCGAATCAAGTTTACTCGTTCTAGGGTTCATTTCTTATTGTCATTCAACGGGTGTATTCATAGCACTTTGTAATACTTTGTTTATAATAGTTAATAAAGCATTACTCGTTTGAAAAGTATTTCGTTGTGTATTTGTGTTTATACGAGTTATAGTTTCGACAATTTTTATATTTTGGGACTTTCATATATTCATAGGCTTTTATATCTAAATATAATACAAAGAAATAAGAGTTTGGATTTAAATTATAACAAGCACATACCTAGGTAATATATTACTTCAATCTAAAACAAAATCAAAGGGATTGTAATTACCCTAGATGTGTGAAAAGACCAAGAAAACAATACAGTAAGAACACAATAAACCAAAGTCAATCTCACGATAAAAACCCCACATGAACTCATTATATCATCGACCCAAAAACCTCGGTTGCAACAACAACACGACTCAACACCAACTCGATGAACACTTGAGCTTGGTTTCTCGCCCTTTTACTCGTGACCATCGTAACCAAAGAACACTAAGTTTTTGTTTTACTTTCTTGACCGAATGTAAAAATAAAAAGAAAAGGGTTTTCTTCTTAGTGTGTGTTTTGGCTTATGTTATGAATAAACCAAAGGATGAAGAAAGATGATATGTTTTTAAGTTAGTGCAAGGATCAAGAGTATATAGTGTTAGAAAGGGGAATCTATTGCTTTAATCATGGAGATGAGGGATTAATGTAGATTCGGGCTCAAAAAGGCTTGGGGGAGGGAATGTAGGTGGTGGGGATTTGACACGTTGGGTACTAGAGGGTAAAGATATAATGTCGAGTATTGGGAAAGGGTTGGGTTGGGCTTGGAGATAATTTATCTAAAAGGTCATTATTATTTGAATTGAGGTAGTATGATTTAAGTGAAAGACTTGGTGAATGTAGTACATGTGGAGTCGGTTCGAGTCTAGTGTAGACGAGAGTGTTGGGTTTTGAACTATAGTTGGTGTCGAGTTGTAAATTAACATGTTATGGGTCGCTTAGGGTTTGTAAGTGTGTAACAAGGTAAAATAGGGTTAAATAAATGTGTCATAGCATTAAATAAGACCTTTTTGGTATAAAATGGGACTCGTGATTTCATCTAAGAGTCAAATGTATAAAATCTAGGGTTTCCAAAAGAATGTGAGTAGTAAATGAAGCGTATGGTTCATGGTCACGTGTTTCTATAGTTCGTTTCACTTGTAAACATATATAAATACTAAAAAGTATAAATATCGCATGCGTAGAAATTTTAATAAATTAAGTGTATGGTTCATGGTCACGTATTTCTATAGTTCGTTTCACTTGTAAACATATATAAATACTAAAAAGTATAAATATCGCATGGGTATAAATATTAATAACATGTAAGATCAATAAGCATAATGGAAATAATTTCGTAAAAATAAGCTTCATTAATCGTCAATTTGGGTACATACACACTTTGCATAAGATTAACCGTGGAAATTTCAATAGACATGCTAGTCTAACCCGTTAACTAGGATTTATTATTAATTAAATAAGTCGAAATTTCACGGTTGTTACAGCTAAAGACATAATTTTTCTAGTTATCCAACAAGATATGAAATTTAACTTACCATTTAGGTATTCCATATGTTTGATTCGAATTGGGATAATTCAATCATTCCTTTTATAGCTTTTTCACTTGTAAAAAGTAAAGGAATGAAGCTTTAAATTTTCTCAAGGAAAATGAACACGGGTTGTCATTCTCAAGTAAAGACCAAACCCATGCTATTGGTTTACAATGCATTTATACATTAAAAGAACTTGCAAAGTTCAACATTTGTATTTTCGATAATAGCTCTCTTATGAAATTAACTACCCATGTTTATGGACAAAACAATTAATTTTATCAAGAGAATAAGATCCAACTCGATATTCCATTAACGTAATTGATCTACTGAATGAAATAATTCAAAAGGTAATCATCGATTGATAATTTACACCAGTGCAACTGTTAGCCATTATGAGGCCATGACTACATAATCTAGCATAATAGTAGGCCAAGTCATATTTTACCTCATCTAGTATATGTGTAAAAGGTCTGACCAAACATACACAATGTAAGTCTTCCGATATTAAGTCAGTCATTTTATAGTCTCGGGTCTGACCCTACGATTACTATATTACCTTGTCTTGGTTAATACTTAAGATTGTCTTTGACAGATTAACCAAGTACAAGTGACTATGTACATTCGGGAGTACAAAACTTACTTAAGTGCGTATATTAAAAGTTTTCAAATGAAAATGACAAAATCATATAAAAAGATCTTCCTTTTATAACAAATTTCTAACATAATGAATTTTTCATATTTTTGTCCTTAAATAAAAGATATGCCTCGGGTTTTTTAATCCACTGGTGATCAAAACCGAGAACTCATTGTTTTAAAAACGTTATACAAGTTTTTATGACGTGTTATAGGTTTGTTCAATCGGGTTTTATTCACACGTCTTACGAGTAGCAATGGAAAACTCAACAGAACCTTGCTATGATGACATTTGACTCTATGGTGTCTTAGAAGACACACAAAAAGGACCTAGAGAAGACATGTCAGCCATAAGCTAGTTAAGCAACCTTTCTTCTTTAGGAAAGCATAACGATCCGCCTATTCCTTTCTAGTGTTGTCTAACTAAATAGTATATATATCAACAAAAAAACTTGTTTTTTAACACAGTTTTAAGATAAGTGAGTGTCTAGTCAAAAGATAAGATATTGACTTACCTTAATTACTCCAGTTTATCTTTAGAAAATAATCTTGCATTTGTTAAATACTAAACTATTTAAGCAATAAATAAAATATAATCAAAAGCATATAAAAAGACTAAAATACCATGATATTAACTATAAATAGCATACTAACTAGATGTGGCACTAAAATAGAAAAATCTTTTAAATCCAATTTTAAGATTTCATTCTGATCTGTTTTGTAACCCAAAAATCGGTAGAAATACGATTTTTACAGCTTTTGGCTAAACTTAAAAAGTTGTGCAGAATCGAATTTTTAGTGACTTATAGAGAATTAAGTCCGGAATCTATACAGATTATTTTATAAAAAAAAATTTCTATTCGGGTGTAACAATTTCAGCCCTTAAACAATTTTAAAAAAAAAAATCTCTAGCATGCATACACCAATCCAATTAGCGTTGTTCAGATTTAATAACATTCCTAAGCATGTTAAGCATCTAAACATACATAATAACAACTATTATGCATGGTATAATAATTTAAACAATTTAAATATGCATAACATACTCGAAAACACGTAAACTGCACATGTAGTTGTAATTAACGTTTTGCTATTAACTAAAAATCGTGCAAACTCATTTTTTCCAGAATATTATGGATCGAATTACATCTATTTAAAAATTACAAGATCTATAATTAAATCATAATCAAACATCGAAAAAAAATATTTATATTGTTTCTTAGTCATCTTTTATTTAATTACATGACATAGGATTTGGCTCGTGATGCGACTGTTAGAATTTAACAACCTAATGTATCGAATATACATGCATCAAGAGTAAAACACAGCGAATAAAATGAATCACATATGCATACAAGTAATTAACATAAATGTTTAGAATTGCATACATTTTCTTGCAACCATGGTGAAAAACCCTAAATCACCAATAAAAAAAAGCCTCTCTTACCAACATAATAGATTCACCAACAAAACCCAAAATCAACAGTAGATCTTCTCTAAGATAGTCCACACGACACTTCAACCAATCACCTTCGATTGCTAGATTTTGATTAAGATAATACTTAATAAAATAAGAGGCAAAAACACCCCTTTGGTTTGGTGATGAGTCGACGACCAAGAGAAGAGAGGATGGAGAGTTTTTGGTTTTCAATTTATGAACAAAGTGATATAATCCCTATGTTTATATAGTGCAAGACTTAGGTTATTTAAGGAATAGATACTAATCTTCCTTAGCAAGGTAAATCTTTCTCCTCTTTCCTTTTCCCCTTGTTCGACCGTCCTACACCAAACACCCCTTGGTGTTAACTTTTTGCCTTTCTAGAATTTTTTATTAAGTGTTACATTAATTACCTTAGTCTTAAGTCTTTTAATTAATCATCGTTAAACCTTTTAACTTATTAACTGTTACCGTTAAGTATTCACATTTATCAAATTAAGTATATATAATAAATATAACCATATTATATTGTATATCTTAATAAAAGATGATCTCGATGTCTAAGTGTGTGACCCTTTAGGCCCACGTACTCCTGGTCATATAAAATACTAACTAAGACTTACGCACATCCCAACACTATGACTGATCAAGACAAGTACTAGAGAGGGAAACGCACATGATTTTTATCTAGCTTTAATGCTTTGAACATGTAAAGGGAAAAGTGAATTCAGAGATAAAACTTGATTTAATTTGGTTTCTTTTTCTTTTTTAGGTGTTGCATACGATACAGGGGGAAGGTGCCCTTAAATTTTAAGTTTATGAGTGTGAATATGCATTAGATATGATATTAAGGGTAATGGGTAAGTAGTGCACGCATAAAAATAGTTTCACGTAAGTTTAAACGGCTACACAATATAATTAAAACGAAAACTAATTATTTTATAAAGTTGTGAAAATAAATATTATGAGATGATAAAAATATTGAGACAAATTTGTCTAAAGTCAAAGTTTAAATTAAAGTAACACTTAAATAATGCGATATAGATTTCAGGATATAATTAAACTCAGATACACATACATTAAAAATAGAAATAGCTCAAGTATTAAAATAAAAAATAAACTCGATTTTCTGGATTGTTGCATCCTAATTGGAAATATTATGATTTGAGACGAGTGAGGTTCTTTTGAATGATCTATCTTCCGCTTTATTACTCTCTGACTTCCCCCAACAAGTTTCACCTCTATCAACGAGGATGAAATGTCAGGTCCCTCATGTGAGGTTATTTCGTCCGTTCTTGTTGCAAATCTTTCACAAATGTGAATTTTGAAGTCATTTAAATTACGTGAAACACGATGTTTCGGGTTAGAATTGTGTGTCTAGGGATATTCTCGATGTTTTATGCATATTTTGTACACAAATTTGAGTCTTTACAACGTTTCTATCAATTTCATTCTTGAATGAATTATTGTTTCATTTACGTTACGTATTAAGACACTCTATTTTAGGAGTCGACAACTATATTAAATCAGTGTGACTTCAAATATTTTTTCCACTATACAATAAAACATTTAAACACCAATATTACTTTATAAAAATCACCAACACAAAAACCTTACACTATATACAACATTTAAATCCTTACAATACATAGAAAACAAAATCAAGTAAAAATCCTCATACACTTATAAACATAGTCGGTCCCCCTTCTCAATGTGCAAAACCCACGTTTCATATATCCTCACCTTTTGAATCATAGTACCTGTAGGATTTGTAAATCTATGCTTATGTTTTTAGAGAGAGAAAGAGATAGAGAGATGGTGAGAACACACACACTTAGAGAGAGAAAGTGAAAGAAAAACACTTTTTCACTATGTGAAAAAATGAAGAACACACACCCTCTCCATCAAAGGAGAGGGTTTATATACCCAAGCCTTGTGATGGGCTTGGGCTTACAATGTTGGGCCAGCCTACACATGTTGTAGGCTAGGCTTGACTTTGTTTGTTTAATAAAGATATCTAGACTACGAGCTACTACTTAATATATTGTCGGAGTGACCGAATCTTCCTAAATACGTAAAAACGTATTTCCAACAATCTCCCCCTAAGGGAGGTCACTCCAAACAAGGGCGTTACCCGAGTTACAATAATGAAATAAACCTAGCATACTATGCTTGTCTTGAGCTCGTAGTCTTCGTCTTTCTTTTCTTTTTTTTCTTTTCTGGTGAACATGCTGATGTGATCTTTGATATCAATCTTTAGCATCAATCTCTTGCCTTGATCTCGTGCATCCATCACTTGTGATCTTCGCCTCTTCGTGACACCATGTCCCACATACTTATACCTTCGTAATTCTTGAAAGCTTCAGAGTTTGATACAGCGGAAGACTTAACTTTTAGGCTTTCTTGAATTAAATGAGATATTAAGTGCATAAAGTATAAGCATGCGGGGACGACTTCTTCTTGGATCCCGCAACGCCACCGTCTTCAAATGCCGCAACATAAGTAGACACGAACGAAATAGATTTGAATATTTCATTCTAATTTGGTAGCATTTTACCTCCGATCGGTGAAGACCGTTGGACGATATTAGATATCGTACCCGTGACGGATAGTTTCAATTAAGTAACAACCTGACAGGATTTCACGGGTAAACCCGTTCTCTTTATTCGACCGTCCAAAGCTGACTGCGAACATAAAGAGTGAATCATTTGGATAATAATATCCGCATAATTTGAAGCCGTCAATTCATGTTCCTGGAACAAGTGGAATTCAATTAAGAACCACACCATCGTTGCTTTCCAGTTGTCACGAGCTTGATTCGTATAGAATCTTGCAAGTTACCTACCAAGTGCTGTTTGAGGTTAACACTAGAAGGATTTCCACTCATCACTGTGAACACTAAGGTATCACTCTGAGTGTTCTGGCAAGATCACTAAGATATTGCGTAGAGGCCTGGAACGTGTTTAGATTCAGTTAAGAATTAAACAGTTGTTGCTTTCCAGTTATCACAAGTTTGATTCATAAAGAATCGCACAAGTCACCTACCATGAGATTTTTGATATTCGCTCAAGAAGGATTTCCATCTTCATTGTAAATACTTTCGTATTACTCGGATGTCCAGGCAAGATCACGAAGATTTTGTGTAGGACTCTTAAGATCTTTCTTACTTTTCACAGTGTGTGAAGAAGCAGGGAAATGTGAAAGTGTGTCCTAATGAGATATTTGATGATCTCAAATGGCTCTAGACTCGATCGTGCATTTTGGATTTTAGTGATCGGAGGCTGGAGAGGAGTGCCACCATTTCAATACCAATTTATTCGGAGTGAATAAATCAATAGATAATGTGTTGTCTCCGTGTGATTAAAACAAATACCTTTTGAGAGATACCTGAGTTAGCTGGGATGGGTTGTGCATTGCATCACTGGGTCCATGATGTCTTATCTTCAATATCAAGCATCATTAAAAATGATCTCAATAGCACATGTATTGACCCGGTTTATGCTTAAAGTTGTAAGGAGGCCTTCTTTCTTTACACCCTTTATCTTTACAATTCTTTTTCATTCTTCAACCCCTTCAATGCTTACCAATACGTCATAACTAGCACCTTGTTGTGATTGTTCCAGTGCTAACTTAAGTACTTGTTCGTCATTCAGCTACGTTCACAATCTTTCTCCAACTTTCCTAAGGACGACTATTTCTAGCTATGGAATGTCCTTGGGAAGATTCATCCGGTTCTGGAAGAATCATAGGACTTAACCTATCCTACCATCCTTATGTCACCACAATCTTCATCGTCGTGAAATAAATGGGTTTTGGGTAAGTATACCATGAAATCCATTTTTGATATACCAAATCCATTTTGCTCCCCCTTAACATATACCACGATATTCGAAAACATTTCGCACATGTCGGGATGAGCCAGCATATTAAGTCAAACCATTTGTGATAATATCCCATATTAAATCACATTTTCTCCCCCATATTAAAAATATTAACCCAATCGATGTTTTTAATATCAATTGATTTAATGAAGTTTTAACAAAGGTTTTGGGAAGAAAAATGCAAGTCCGTTTTAATCTTCATGATATCAAATTGTATGAGATATGATACCGACTTGTAACATGATCACATATTCACCATATTAGAAAACAATTGACAAGGTTGGACCTGATTGATGAGAACATCATATGAAAAGATCAAATGGTTCTTGTCAGTATATGTTGGTCGCCTCGTCACGTCTGAAGTCATCTCTTGACACCACATGTACGATTGGTATTGTAGTCTTGATACCAACTTGTGAACTTGGCACGTTCGGTCATCGAAGATTCTGAATGCTTGACAATTGCTCCCCCTCAATTGTTGACCCGTGTTCTATTGAAAGAGTTGTAGTCGTCGGTTGAGTAGTCGCATCGTCAAGTATGTAGATACCAATTGTAGATTGCTATGGTTGTAGAGATGATAGCTTCATAAAAACTAGACTTCTCTTGTTTTAACAAATAAATGCACTGAAACGTACATATATTTGTGTTAGACCAAGTTATAAAGTAAACTTGATCCCTTACAAGGTTTTAAGGTAAACCTTGCCCGAGAAAATTAATTCCCGTTGTGAGCCAAAGCTTTCATAAGAAATACTTGACTTTAATATTAAAACCGGGTTGCAGTCAGAAATAACTACAAGCCATATAGGCATGTTTTATGAAATATTTACAACTTTTATACGAACTCTACTTATGGCGCCGTGTCAATATTAATCAATATTTCTAAGGCCGTAAATATTATCGTACCAAAATACATGCCTTTAAAAAATAAAGTAAAAGTATTTTTGGATTTTTCTATATTTTTCAATTTTTATGGTTTTTATATGGTTTTATATTTTTGTATTTTGCTTTTGTGGATAAAAATATAAACAGTATATACAAATGATCACCAAGGATACGAAGAATAGTTTACCACCACTATTCTTTCGCTTCATCTGCCAGTTCCTTTAGATTCTCAGGCGAGAAGGTTCTCATTCCTAGCTTGTCGGTCAAAAATTCAATTCGAGCGCGATCTAAAGCCTTCATGAAAATATCCGCCAATTGATACTCAGATCGGACAAAGTAAAGCTCTATTACTCCATTTTCCACTTGCTCCTTGATGAAATGGTAGCGAATGTCAATATGCTTTGACTGGGAGAATTGAACATTGTTGCAGCATAAGGCAATTGCATTCTTGTTGTCACAGTACATCAGAATTTTGTTGAAACCTAGACCATAGTCGGTTAATTGCGATCTCATCCAAATAATTTGAGCACAGCAACCGGACATAGCTATGTATTCTGCTTCCGTACTTGAAATTGCAGCGCTTTTCTGCCTTTTCGATGCCCAACTGATTAATCAATCTCCTAGTAGTTGCAATGTTCCACTCGTGCTACGCCTTGTATCTTGACAACCCGCGTGATCCGCATCTGCATATGCCATTAGTGCAATAGAAGAGTCCTTCGAATACCAAAGTCCCCGATTAATGGTTCCTTTAAGATAACGAAAGATCCGTTTAACAGTAGCTAAGTATAACTCAGTAGGCCTAGTTTGATACCGAGCACACATACTGTTGGGAATAAAATATGGGTCAGTTCACTAGACGCTGATAAGAAGAATGTCAACGCTGATAAGAAGACATTGGACGCTGACAGCCAAGCGTTGACATTGAAGAAGTCAACGCTGACAGCCTTGAAGATTGACATTGATGGAATATCTTCATACGTATCTTTTGTTTATTTGTTTCTTTATTTATGTATGGTAAAGATAAGCACAACATTGTATTTTCTATTATTATCTTTACCTAGAATAGTTGATTCGTAGCTTATTATACAAGACTTCTTGTTCTATAAAAGAAGGTCTTTTAGGTTAAAGTCATATATAAGTTTTCGTAAGTTTTCGTTTGTTAAACTCTTTCATTGTAACCAAGTACGATTATTCTAATACAAGTGAAAGTTTGTTTAACATCTTTGTGTTTTAGATCAAGTGTTAATTCCGCATAACACTTTGTTACTTTATTCATAAGAAAAGGTTTCTCTACGTGTAGTACTTGATCTAATCTCGTATACACAAAGCTTAATCGATCTAAGTTTGGGATCAACAAGTGGTATCAGAGCTTGTTGAGAAACTTTTGATCTTTAAGTAACGCAAGAACCCTAAAACACCAAAAACCCTAAAAACCCTAAAATTCTCAAAACCCTAAAAACATCATGTCTGGCACAGATCAACCTGCTTCTTTGCTACAAAACAACTTCTCAAACCCTAGTATCAAAATTCCCATGTTTGATGCCAGGAACTTTGAGCTTTGGAAGTCCAATTTTGAGCAATACATAGCTATTCATGACTACACTCTTTGGGAGATTATCGAATATGGGAACACATTCGACAAAGCAGCAAAGATTACTGCTGCAATTGCCACAAGGACAGCTGTTCCTAATTGTCCAGAAGCTGATAAGGTGGAAAAGCCTGGAGATGGGAGAGCTGTAGCTGTTGAAGATATAGCCAAGAAGAGGGTGGACATGAAAATCTTGAACATCTTGAAACATGCTCTAGGTCATGAGAATCAGCACAAGTACAAACGCTTTGAGTCTGCAAAAGAGCTTTGGGAAGCTCTTGAAGTAGCACATGGTGGCAATGCTGACACAAAAGAAGAGAAGAAGAAGCAACTCTTGCATGAGTATGTTGTCTTTAAAGCTCAACCTAATGAGAATCTCAGCAGTGTGAGAAGTAGACTTCTTGATATCACAAGTCAACTTTCCTTCATGGGAAAAAAAATTGATGATCCTGAATTGAATGCTACTTTTCTCAAAAGCCTTGGAGATGTATGGAAGATTGAGACAAGATCCATTCTTGTCAATAATACCCACAAGACCTCAAGGTTTGATGACATCTTCAACAAACTAAGACTGTTGGAGAATGAATGGCAGTTGGAAAGTGATAATAAATCTTCCAGCAGCAACATGGCCTTCTTCTCACAAAGTGAAGGCCAATTTGATTCCATGAACTTCTATGGACATTCAGCCCCTGGATCTCAAGGTGTCAGCGCTGGATGTCAGTCTGTCAGCGCTGGATCATATCCTGTCAACCCTTTGTACTCAAACGCTGACACACATAATCATGGCGCTGATAGAATTAAACCTGCTGGTTTTGATCTAGATACTGTGTGTGCATTCATTGCTTCTTTGCCCAGTGATTCAAGGATTACATATGAAGATCTTGAGCAGATAAGTGATGAACAATTGGAAGAAATGGACATCAAGTGGACTATGGCTCTTGTAAGTTTAAGAGCAAACAGGTTCAATAAAAGGTTCAAGAAGAAGATGACCTTTAATGCTAAGGATGTTGCTGGGTTTGACAAGTCCAAAGTCGAGTGCTACAACTGTCATAGGATGGGGCACTTTATGAGGGAATGTAGATCTCCAAAAAGATCTGATGCTGGGAAGCCTTCAAGCCAACTAATTAAGAGCCCAGATCCCAAGGCCATGGTTGCTGTTCAACAAATTGATGGAGTTGGAGAATGGGATTGGAGCTGGATGGCTAAGAATGAGGAAGAGGACAGAGCTTTGGTTGCTGAAGTTAAAGAAGAGCATGCTGAATATGCTCTCATGGCACACTCCTCCTCTTCATCAGATAATGAGGTATATGATGATGCTTTCTGTTCTAAGGGTTGTCGTTTAAATACTTAAAAATTAAAACAAGAGATAGTTAAATTATTAGATGAGGCAAGTACTGAAAGATGCAAAGTATCTAATTATCAAATTGCTCTTACCCAAACAGAAAAGACAGTAGCTGAGTATAAGAAAATGGAGTTTGATTTAAAGGATCAAATAAATATCTTAAAACATGAGTTACATCAGAGTAAAGATGTTCAAGATATAGTAAATAGGGTTAATCTTGATTTGATAGCTCAGTTAGAGGAGGCTAACAAAAATAAAGATAATGTGAGTCTTAAAATCCAGAGATTTGATAAGGCCACACAATCCCTAGGAGAGTGTGTTAGTAAACAAAGAGACTCTAAGGATATGAGTGGGATTGGGATGAATAATTATACTGGTGTTCCACCACCAGCTGGGGATTTCTATGGTGTCCAATCAAAGGACTTATCTTGGACTGGCTTGCCAGAATGCCAAGAGGAGGAATTCATTCCTCCACCTAGAGTGACTTCCCCAGTTGAGGAATACAAGCAAAAACTGACTGACCTAGATGAGTGGAAGAAAGCTAACCACACCTTGTTTGTTAAGGGAGGGTTGTTGTGTGAAAGTCCAAATGAGCCCACACCAAACATGATACCAATTGATGAGTCCATTGATCGTAAACCTATTAAGATCACACACCCTACCACTGGCAAAGCTGTTGACCTTGGCCCACAAACTGTTAGAAAACCTAGTGTTAAGTATGCTGAGATGTATAGAAATACTAGGTCTCCAAAAAGCCAAGTTAGTAACCATGGAACAGGCTTCTTTACTTCTAGACCTAAGACTATGTCTAGAAAAGCTTGTTACACATGTGGTAGCTTCTCACATTTGGCATACAAATGTGTCAACGCTTCCAATGTCAACGCTGATAGGAACCATTTCAGCGCTGACAAAAGTCAACATAGGTCAAACACTGTCAGACCCAATACTTTGTGAACAAAAGTTCACAAGTTGTTAGACCAGCCCCATTCTTTTCTAGAGGGTCTAACACACAAGGCCTAAGACCTTTTCAAAAGTCAAACACTTGGTCCAATAGGCAATGGGTTCCTGTAGCAAACCCTAGGTTCAACGCTGATAAGAGCAATCGGGGCGCTGACAAGAGAAATTTCAGCGCTGACAGACACACTGCTAAACCTAGGTATTTGCAACCACAGGGAAATAGGTCTAAAGCTTCTACTAGCTTAACATGGAGACCAAAACAAGACCAAAACCCTAATTCTACTGGTATTTCTATGACATGCAACAGGTTTCATTATATTTCAAAGGCATTGTCAACACCAATTGGGGTTAACTGGGAATTTCATTCAAACAGGGATGAAAATGGGGTTGTTATGAGAACCAAGTCTGTTCTTGTTGAACAACCAAATGAATCCAAGTCTTCCAAGGCTTGGGTTCCCAAAGAAAACTAATGTGTTTTCTTTATGTGCAGGGCATTCAGAAGAAGATCAATGATTATGGATACTGGGATAGTGGATGCTCAAGGCACATGACAGGGAAGGAAGACTATCTGACCAATTTCTCTCCCATTCAAGATGGTGATAAGGTATACTTTGGAGGGGGCTACGGCACCATCACTGGAAAAGGAACCCTTGTCACCAACAATCTAAGATTTGAGAATGTCTTCCTGGTAAAAGAACTGGATTATAATTTGTTTAGTGTATCACAAGTGTGTGATAACAAAAATAAGGTTCTTTTCACAGATACTGAGTGCTTGGTGTTAAGCAAAGATTATAAGCTCCCAGAGGAAAAATACATAGATTTTAGAACACCAAGGCATAAAGACATATATAATGTGAATCTTAATGGAATTAAGATAAATCATAAAATGTCATGTCTGTATGCTAAAGCCTCAGTAGATGAAAGTAATCTTTGGCACAGGAGATTAGGGCACATAAACTTTAAGAATATCAATAGACTTGTGAGGCTTGGTTTAGTTGATGGTTTGCCTGAAAAGGCTTTCCACAATGACCACTCTTGTGTTGCATGTCTTAAGGGCAAGCAGCACAAGGTCTCATTCAGGTCTAAACAGGTGCACTCTAGTTCTAAACCACTTCACTTATTGCATATGGACCTCTTTGGTCCAACTAATATAGAAAGTTTGAAGGGTAAATCATACTGTTTTGTTATCACTGATGATTATTCCAGGTTTACATGGACTTTCTTTTTAGCCAAGAAAAGTGAAACTGCCCAAAGTCTGATTAATTTCATTACCCAAATTGAAAAGAAAAATGGTAATGAGGTCAAAATTATTAGAAGTGACAATGGGGGTGAGTTTAGAAATCAGTTGTTAGATGATTTTTGTGCCAAGAAAGGGATTACTAGGCAGTTTAGCATAGCTAGAACCCCACAGCAAAATGGGGTTGCTGAAAGGAAGAATAGGACCCTTATTGAAGCAGCCAGAACCATGTTGGCTGATGCCCACTTTCCTATAGCCTTTTGGGCTGAAGCTGTTAACACAGCTTGTTATGTTCAAAATAGGGCATTGGTCAACAAGATACATAATAAGACACCTTATGAATTACTTTGGGGAAGGAAGCCAAATATTGGCTTTCTCAAGCCTTTTGGATGTCATGTAGTTGTGTTAGAAACTAGTGAGGCCCTAGGTAAATTTGATTCAAAAGGTGATGAAGGCTACTTCATGGGTTATTCAGTGCAGAGTAAAGGATATAGGGTTTAAATTAAAAAGGAAAAACGTATACTTGAAAAAGTACATGTTAGGTTTTTAGAGAGTAAACCTAGTGATCCTGAGAGTGGTCCAAATTGGTTGTTTGACTTAGAACCTTTATCTAGAGCTTTAAATTATATGCCTGTTACTGATCCAGACATTGTGAAGGTAACTTCAAGTGTTTTGGAAAAGAGAATTGGTAATGTTTCAGGTATACAGGTTGCTAAGGAGGATGGACCACCAGCAGTTGAATCATCTCCCACACAAGAATATGTTACACTTCCTATATGGACAGATGAGTATTATGCTGCTGCTGCTGCTGCTAGAAAAGATAATGGTGGTTTTCAGATACCACCAAATACAAACATGCATACTTCTTCAGGCGCTGACAAAGGGAAATCAAGCGCTGACAAGAGCAATTCAGACGCTGATGGATCAGACACTGACAACAATAGTTCAAGCACTGTTAGCCCAAACGCTGACAAGCAAGGTTCAGAGTTTGATGACACCTTTGCACATCTTTTCTCTTCCCATTTTGAACAGGGTGGACCTTCTAATGTCCATGAAGAGATTTCTGTTGATCAAGAAGAATCTGAAGAAGATATTGGCAACATGGAGCGTGAAGTTGAGGACACCAGACTTTTTGAAGGAGGAGTTCTCACTTCCACAGCAAAGGATCACCCCACATCTTAAATCATTGGTGATGTTATGGCTCCAGTTCAGACAAGAAGATCCCATCAAGGTCTTGGTGGATTTATTGCCAATATACACAAGAAGGTTGATACCCCTCTTGTACAAGCATGTTTTTTTGCCTGTTTTCTGTCACAGGATGAACCCAAGAAGATTTTTGATGCTCTCAAAGAACCAAGTTGGGTGGAAGCAATGCAGGATGAGCTTCACCAATTTGCTATACAGGATGTTTGGGAGCTGGTTGATTGTCCTAGATATGTGAGACCAATTGGGACAAGATGGGTTCTAAGGAACAAGAAAGATGAAAGAGGCATTATGGTCAGAAACAAGGCACGTTTGGTAGCTCAGGGATATACACAAGAGGAAGGAATTGATTATGAAGAAGTTTTTGCACCAGTTGCAAGAATTGAAGCTATAAGAATTTTTCTAGCTTATGCCTCTTGTATGAACTTCACTGTTTATCAAATGGATGTGAAGAGTGCTTTCCTCTATGGGACAATTGTTGAAGAGGTATATGTCATGCAACCTCCTGGTTTTGAAGATCCTGAAAATCCAGACAAGGTTTATAGAGTGAAGAAAGTAATGTATGGACTTCATCAAGCCCCTAGAGCATGGTATGGTACCTTGTCTACATATCTGGTGGACAATGGATTCAAGAGGGGCACCATAGATCAGACACTATTTACAAAGAAGAAAGGAAAACATGTGTTGCTTGTGCAGGTCTATGTTGATGACATCATTTTTGGGTCTACTGATCCAAAAATGAGTGAGGATTTTTCCAAGCTCATGACAGATAAATTCAAGATGAGTGCAATGGGTGAGATGAACTTCTTTCTAGGTTTACAAGTTCAGCAGAAAGAAGATGGTATCTTCATCTCCCAAGACAAGTATGTAGCTGAAATCTTGAAGAAATATGGTTTTTCTCCACATGAGAAGGAGGCTTCCACTCCTATGGATAGGCAACACCCTTGGGGAAAAATTGGAGCTGGAAAGGATGTGGATGTTAGGCACTATAGATCAATGATTGGATCATTGATGTATCTTACAGCCTCAAGACCTGACATCATGTTTGCTGTGTGTGCATGTGCACGCCATCAAGTGACTCCCAAAGAATGTCACCTTTTTGCTGTGAAGAGGATTTTTAGGTACCTAAGATGTTATCCAGATCTTGGCTTGTGGTACCCAAAAGATTCTCCATTGGACCTTATTGCATATTCAGACAGTGACTATGGTGGTGACAAGTTTGATAGGAAATCCACAACTGGTGGATGCCAATTTCTTGGGAGCAGATTAATATCTTGGCAATGCAAGAAACAAACAGTGGTGGCAAACTCTACAACTGAAGCAGAATATGTGGCTGCAGCTGCTTGTTGTGGACAAGTCTTATGGATTCAGAACCAGCTGTTGGATTATGGGTATAATTTTATGCATACCAAGATTTTTGTAGACAATAACAGTACTTTATGCATTATTAAAAATCCTGTACATCATTCTAAAACCAAACACATAGAAATTAGACATCATTTTATAAGAGATTGCTTTGAGAAAGGTTTAATACAACCAGATAGGGTAGATACAGAAGATAATGTGGCTGATTTATTAACTAAACCTTTTGATGCTGGAAGATTTCAATATTTGGTAACAAATATTGGAATGGTTAATCTCACTTAATATGTGTTTTGGAACCTTTTTGTAAAAGTATGTACAGGATAATGCATTGTTATTGGTCTTTGTGATGATTTAGATTTTCCACATTATTTTTCTAACACTGACAAAGGTAAATGTAACGCTGTCAAGAGTTATTTTGCCGTTGTTAGAGATATTATTGTCTAACGCTGACAAGAGTTTCTTCAACGCTGATAAGTGTTGTTGGGACGCTGTCAGCAACAAATGTTAGTTTTGTGGTTTTCATCTAAATGTGCAGGTGATGGTAGCTTTATGCCATTGGATACAGAGTTGCTTATGGATCTTTGAAGAGCTATTTGGACATATTTTTGTTTATGGATGATGGTTGGAATATTTATATTCCTATCTTGACATAAATTTTTAATGTTCATATATATTTTGAGAACTCATGTATCATAGTTTAAGGGGAGGTTTAACGAACCATTAGGACTCTTGGGTATTCTTATAATACTCTCATCACAATTCTAGATTGTGTCCACAGGTGAGTATGGGTTAGTTTTACTAAACCATGAGGCACTGTAGCATGCAAAGGTGACAATCTATGCATGCTGCCAAGACATTTTTGGCCTAGAATTGGTTGTGGTCTGATGGGAGACTTGGGAATACTTTGGTTATGGGTTTACCTGGGAGTTACAAAGAATTTTATGAAATAACTTTGTTGGTAAGTATTTTGGTTAGCAAGGGACTCTAGAGAACATTTGTGTCTATCTTGCTTATGCAAGTGTGCATAAATGGACAGTGCTTGCCGCCCAGTAATTATTATCAACTTGTAAGATATTTCCCTTAGGATAAATTACTTTGTTAAGGTCTTTTTCTTTTTAAAATATTTTTATTTTTAGACGCTGACAAGTTTTTCTCCAAACGCTGTTACGTCCAATCGTGACGCTGACAAGGCTTTAGGCAAACGCT
The DNA here is from genome assembly GCA_025667525.1 of Glebionis coronaria. NCBI lineage: Eukaryota > Viridiplantae > Streptophyta > Magnoliopsida > Asterales > Asteraceae > Glebionis > Glebionis coronaria. The sequence continues at coordinate 99,967,741 of CM046882.1, read as the reverse complement.
GACAAGAAAATATAGCCGTTGGGCGCTGATGGGCTATTTTTGACCGTTGACACCTAGTGGGCCCTACCCAGTTGTTATTTTTGACTAATCTTTGGCCGTAATTTTGGGGAGAAGTTACTTTTAATTAATGCATGAGATAAGTTATATTTGATTCAATATTTTCATCATTATTCTTTGAATATAACTGCCTCATTTTTGACCAATCAAAATCATGCATCTCTCCTATAAATTTGGTTAATCTTTTTATTCTGGGTATTCATATTTTCTTGTCTAACATTTTTCTCCTAGATTTTTCCCATCTCACATAACCTAAACAGCTTTCAAACATGGCACCCAAATTCAACTCAAAGAATTTAACATTGGAGTTCAAGAGCCAACACAATATGGTAGCTTACTTGACTGCTTATGATGCTTTGTTTCCTCAGTATTCACAGATGGTGGCATTTTTAAATGCATCTTCATTGAGGTATGCACTTTCTCATACACCATTAGTCCCTGTCGCACACATTAGACAGTTTTGGAACACTGCTAGTTCCACAACAACTAATGGAGTGACCACATTAACATCTACTGTTCATGGAAGAACATGGGTGGTCACTGAAGCTTTGGTTCGCCAAGCTTTGCGTCTTGATGACGCTGATGGTGTGACTACTCTTGCCATTGCAACAATAGAACAAGGTCTTAGGGAATTGGGTTATCCTATTCCTGCTGATGTTACTTTAAATAAATATCATAAGCAGGAATTTCCCTCTGACTGGAAATATTTGATACATGTCCTTTTACAATGCTTAAGTCCAAAATGTACTTCTTTTAATGAAATAAACAGGTCAATTGCAAGTGCTTTGGTTTGTATCACACGTGGGCTTAAGTATAATTTTTCAAAAATGATTTTTGAAGGGATGTGTAAAAATAAGGGAAGTAAAATGACTTTGGCTTACCCTAGATTTTTGCAAATGGTCTTTGATTTACAAGAATATTGTTCTAGGGATCATGACACTTTTTATGAGATCCCTAAACAACAGAAAACCATTTTTGCTAAAATGAGCTCCACAAATGAATCCATACCTCTTACCCAACCCATGCTTGAAGTAATTCAGGCTGCACAACCACAACCACAACCACAACCACAACCACAACCAGAACTTGAACCCCAACTTGAGCCTATTCATGAACCATTACCTTCACCAGACCACATGGACATTGACCAACCCCACGCTGACACTCACAATGTGGGCGCTGACACAGCCAATCCCAACACTGATACAATTCCTGAACAATCCCAAACACCCCTTAACCAACCAACACCCACACAATCTACTTCATCTTCCACCCCATTACAATCTAGGTTGACTAAACGCCAAAGGGTTACTGGAGTGTTCTCCTCTAGTGATCCTAGCCTTGTAGCAGAGAGAACCACCTCCACAAGTGTGGCTGGTGACATGGGTGAGGCTGGGGCTATTGACACAGGCTTAGATGCTGGTCAAGACAGTCCCAACATCATTAAGACCTCATCCATGCCCTATGATTCTACTTTGGGAGGTCAAATCCCCATTCTAGCTGAGGGCAGATTGGAACCTATGACAATAATTGAATTGACGGCTGCTGTCATTAGCTTGCAAAAGCAAAATGTCAGCCTTGTACAAATTGTCAACAAACAGGGACGTGAACTCCAAGTTTTGAGGGAGCGTGTGACTGTTTTGGAGAATCCAAGTAGCAGGAGTCTAATGGAGGAATCTTCCAAAGGGGAGGATGAGGAGGATGAGGAGGATGAGCTGATTCATACAGCTAGTGAGAAGAGTTCAGAGAAGAGTTCACAATTTAGTGAGTCTTTACAGGTTGCTGAAGCTCTCACAAACTTGAAGAAGTACCCAGTTGTTGATACATCCAAGGTGACACCATTAAACTTGGAAGGATCTTTCAAAGAAACAATGGGCGCTGATACAGGTTTGAACGCTGACACATCCAGCGCTGACAAAGGTAATCGTGGCGCTGATAGGAGTAACTTGAACGCTGATAGAGTTGCAGGTGGTGTTGATGTATTCCAGCCATCAACAATCATCAAAGATATGTCCACACAGGTTTCTTCTTCTACTTTACCTATTATTGACCCAAAAGACAAAGGTAAAGGTATTTTGATTGAAGAAGATGTTCCAAAGAAAGATGCAGCACAAATTGCATTTGATGAACAGTTGGCTGCACAAATTGTGGAAAGAGATTTGAAGAGGAGTAGAAGATCACCATTTGTTGTTTCTGAGAGTGAGGAAGAAAGTGGTGATGATAAAGAAGGTGATAGCTCAGATTCAAGTATTCAAATTATTGAAGATCCAGAAAGGCTTGAATATGGGGATGAGCTTGCAAAGGAAAGGTTGAGTGAGTTGAAGAATCAGATTGATTGGGACCTACCAGAAATCACCAGAATGTACCATGCTTGGGAAGACAAGGTCATGGACAACCCAGGTATGAGTTTATCAGATCAAATTTGGGGGTTGGAAGTACTTCTTAGGGTACAAGATGACATAAAGGTGATTATGAGGTTTAATGCACAAGAGGTCAAGACCTGGCTCAAAAGAGATAGAAGTCAGTTGTACTATAAGTTGCTTAGATGTCATCAGCCTAATTGGACATCAAAGAAGTTGCTGGCCTTATCTTTTGAGGAGCTCGAGTATAGGGCACATCCTATTTGGAGGAAGGTGCAAGAACAGAATGTCTACAAGTTTCTTTCAGAAGAAAGGAAACAAGAGCTTGCTGAGGAAATGCAGATTCAAAAGGAAATGAGGATTGCTCAAAGACCAGTGAAGAAAGGAGATCCTTTTCAATTTCCTAAAGACATGGATGTGTATTTTCCAACTGAAGGCGTTATAAGGAAGCATCTCAAGCTTTCTCCATTGGAAGCTTCAGATTTGGTAAATGTAGTACCTCTAGATGACAGAAATCCAATCATTAGTTTTGATGAAGATGAGTGTGGATTTTGGAAGGTTGGCAGATTTGGAAAGGAGGTACATACTTTCACTTCAGTTATTTCTATATTTGCAAGCATAGACAGGGAAGACTTGGTGCATCTATGGAGATTAATAGAGGCCAAGTATACTGCTGAAGCACCTACTTCAGCAAATGGAATAAGACTTTGGAACACATTTATGACTTTGTGTGGTCCAAAAGAAGCAGATCCTGCCATATGGAAGGATCTTGAAGATGATCTCAGTAATCTTCATTGGAGGCTTTATTCTACTTGTGGTGTATTTCATATGAGCTCTACAAAGTTTTCAGAGTATTTACTTGTGGATGCTGACTATTTCTTGTCCAAAGAAGTGTTGGAGAAGATGCTAGAGACACCCTTGGAGATTGATTATACTAGTGACGTGGCCAAGGACTTGATCAGATATGTTTATCACCAACATAAGAAGTTTTTGCAAGATTCCTCCTAAGTCTTAAGTTTTTATTCAGAAACTTGATCATTGGAATGGATATCAAGTTTAGGGGAGGATTGTTGGGAATAAAATATGGGTCAGTTCACTAGACGCTGATAAGAAGAATGTCAACGCTGATAAGAAGACATTGGACGCTGACAGCCAAGCGTTGACATTGAAGAAGTCAACGCTGACAGCCTTGAAGATTGACACTGATGGAATATCTTCATACGTATCTTTTGTTTATTTGTTTCTTTATTTATGTATGGTAAAGATAAGCACAACATTGTATTTTCTATTATTATCTTTACCTAGAATAGTTGATTCGTAGCTTATTGTACAAGACTTCTTGTTCTATAAAAGAAGGTCTTTTAGGTTAAAGTCATATATAAGTTTTCATAAGTTTTCGTTTGTTAAACTCTTTCATTGTAACCAAGTACGATTATTCTAATACAAGTGAAAGTTTGTTTAACATCTTTGTGTTTTAGATCAAGTGTTAATTCCGCATAACACTTTGTTACTTTATTCATAAGCAAAGGTTTCTCTACGTGTAGTACTTGATCTAATCTCGTATACACAAAGCTTAATCGATCTAAGTTTGGGATCAACACATACATATAGCAAACTGAAGATCAGGTCGACTAGTTGTGATATACAGAAGAGTACCGATCATTCCACGATAAAGTGTCGGATCAACGGCAAATCCATGTGGATCTGCATCAAGCTTAGTTCGTTCCACCATTGGAGTATCCACGGGGTCGCAAGATTCCATCTTATACTTCTTAAGCGATTCAAGGGCATACTTGGATTGATTGATAAAGATGCCTCTGGGACTCTGAGATATCTGAAGACCTAAGAAGAATGATACCTTGCCCATCATTGACATCTTAAACTTGGAAGACATGAGTGTCCCAAATTCGTCGGATAAGGTTTGGGTCGAGGCTGCAAATATAATATCATCAACATATATTTGTACCATAATCATATCTTTACCTCGTTTCTGAATGAACAGCGTAGGATCCACCTTGCCTTTAGCAAAGCCTTGTGTAATGAGGAATTGTGACAATAGATCATACCATGCGCGTGGAGCTTGTTTCAACCCATAAAGAGCCTTCTTAAGCTTGTACACATGATTAGGATATTTAGGATTCACAAAACCATCCGGCTGTTGAACATAGACCTCTTCCTTGATTTCACCATTCAGAAATATCGTCTTCACATCCATCTGATAGACGATCATATTCATGTGGGCTGCATAAGCGAGGAATAGTCTAATAGCTTCCAAACGGGCAACAGGCGCAAAGGATTCCATAAAGTTGATGCCCAATAATTGCTTGTATCCACGAGCTACTAGTCTAGCTTTGTTCTTCAATATTCCGCCTAACTCGTCGAGTTTCACCTTGTAAACCCATTTCAAAGTGAGTAACTGCACTTGATCCGGGCATGGGACAAGTTCCCATACTTCAAGACGTATAAATTCATTAAGTTCTTCTTGCATAGCTTTTATCCAACAAGATTGAGTAAAAGCTTGTTGCCATGTCTTAGGTTCAACTTCAGTGAGAAAAGCATCAAAGTGACAAAACATTGCACTTTCTTCTAACTGACTTCGTGTGGATACCGGGCGATTAGGGTCACCAATAATAGAATCTATAGGATGATCCTTTGTCTACTTGTTGTCATGTTCACGAATCCGTGGATTGGAGTAAACCGTAGAAGGAGCTTCCTCTGAGGTGGACGACCCGACTTGATTAGGGTCGAGAATAGGTACACCAAAGAATGGAAGTTCACGCATTTGAGCGAATTCCAAATCGTGATCATCATCATCCTCTTCATCATCAATAGGCATGACATGGGTAGTTGAAACAGGTGTTGGTTGAGAATTACTTGTTGCAGGTATATCTTGACCAATTGTAGGTGTAGATGTATCTGATTGTGCAACAGTTGCTGGAGCGACAACTTCGGTTACCGGAGCAATTACTTCAGTTTCTGGAGCAACGATACTTGGAGGAGTAAAGAATTCATCAAAGAACGGTTAAAACAATGTATCCCGTTCAGTCCTAGAAGGTGGTGTAAATGATGATGAAGTAGGGTTGTTTGGAACAAGACCAGAACTAATATTACTGGGTCCCATTTCATGAAGTGCGGGTTCAGAGCTGCTTTGCTCAGAAGCCATTGCTGTCAGCTCATCAAAATCAACATTCATAGTTTCGAGGATCTTGCGAGAGTTACGGTTGTAGATTCGGTATGCCTTCTTTGCGGGTGCGTAACCAATGAAAATACCAATATCAGCCTTTGGTTGAAGTTTTCCCAAATTGTCACCATCATTATTTGGATAGCAAAGAGAACCAAATACATGAAGATATGATAAATCTGGTACTTTTCCATGGAGAAGCTCATAAGGTGTTTTACCATGGCGTTTACGAATTAGTGACCGGTTTTGGGTGTACACTGCTGTAGATACTGCTTCTGCCCATAAAAACAATGGAGCCTTTGCGTAAATTAACATCGTTCGAGCAGCTTCCATAAGTGTGCGATTTCGCCTTTCAACGACACCGTTTTGTTGTGGAGTGCGTGCAACGGATGTTTCATGAGATATGCCAACTTCTTCATAATAATCACGCAAGATTTGATTCATAAATTCGGTTCCATTATCTGTACGAATGCGTCGGACAGTAGTGTTGAGACGCACTTGAATCATCTTGAGAAATCCGATGATGAATTTAGGTGCCTCATTTTTGGATTTAAGAAATTTCACCCATGTAAACCGAGAGTAATCATCCACAATAACGAGGATGTACTTTTTGTCACTAAGACTTTCAACACGCATTGGCCCACAAAGATCCATATGCAACAGATAAAGTTTCTCTTGGTTGGTGTCTTCCGTCTTGGGTTTGTAAGATTTCTTAGTGCTTTTCCCCATTATACACGCGGAACACAAATGATCCTTGTGAAATGAAGTTTAGGAAGACCACGAACAAGTTCGTTTTTCGCCAAATGATTAATAGCGTCAAAGTTAAGATGAGATAACCGTCGATGCCATAACCATGACTTAGTCTTTGATGCTTTGGAGAGAAGACATACGGGAGAAGCGGCCATCATGTCTTGTAGAGAGAAAGTGTACAAATTATTTCCTCGAGTACCTTTCAATAAATCAACCCCTTCCAAATTGCGAATGAAGCAGGTATGTTCTCGAAAAGCAACTTCTAGGTTTGCATCACAAAATTGTCCCGCAGAAAATAAGTTGTGACCGAGACCTTCCACGTAATACACTCTTGAAATTATTACATTCCCAATATGATATTCACCATAACCCATTATCTTTGCAATATGATCATTTCCAAATCGAACCGTACCAAGAAACTTGCTGACGAAATTTCTGAGCTGAGAGCAATCTCCGGTCATATGCTTGGAACAACCAGAGTCCAAATACCAGAGAACAATTTGGACCACCTGTTTTCAACAACAACAGTAGACAATGCATTGGAAACTATTGGTTCCTGAGTGTTAGCAGATACAAATATAAGATTATCAGAATTGCTAACATGTTTGTGACCCTTAGATTTCCTGCGTTTTCTAATGTCAGTTTTAGCACTAACAGGTTTTACAGTTCCAACTTTCTTAGGTTTTGGATTATCCGCGGGAACTACAGTGGGAGTAGACCTATTTAAAGGGCACTTGTTTCCTACAGTAGTGTCGGTGTTCCTAGTTAAAGGACACGCTTGTGTTTTGGTAGCCTTGGTACTCCTAGTTAAAGGGCACGCTTTCTTCGCTGTAGTGGGAGTGATCCTAGTTAAAGGGCACGTATTTCCTACTATAGTGAAAGTTCTACCAGTGGGGCGCCACATCCAACCAACTTGAGTTAACACTTTCCCAGTCGGTTTCCATTCTAATCCATTTTTCCGGGCATACATCTCATTCACATGGTCAATAAGGCAAGAATCATGACGACTAGAAAACATACATTCATTGCAATTCCAACATTTCAAATTAGAATTCACACTAGGCTTGGAACGCTGCACAACCGCAGAGCCTTTAGGTTTAGCTACATGATTCTTTTTATTCAAAACAGAAATAACATTCCTAGGATGAGCTTCTACTTTCTTCTTCACTTGACTACTAGATGGGGGCAAGATCCTATCATTCTTCTTGTTTCTTTTAAGCTTAGATCTTTGAGCCTTAGTAGTGGTGCTTACTCCTGTAGAAGGCAATACGGGAATATTAGAAGCTGGTTTTGATTCCGCCTTATCTTTAGTGACCAAAGTTTGAGATGGTTTAGTCCTAGGGCCCTTGTTAAGTGGTGTGACGGCTATAAGGTTCCTTTTGATTGCACTAGAGGACGATGCTGAGACAGTGGATGCGTTATCCACAACATTCTTACCTTTTAGAATACGAAGTTTTTCCTTTAACTCAGCCAAGACCAGATTCTTATCACAAATTTGTTCCCTCAAATCAGATAATTCCACCGACTTTCGATTCAGTTGTTCAATCAATGATTGATTCTATGCAGTGGTATTAGCACATGCGGGCTTTACTGAATCCAAGAGTTGTGTATTTTTCTGTTTTAAGTTATCAACTTTGGACAAAATCTTGGAAACTCGATTATCTAGATCAAGTTTAAGATTCTCAGCGGCCTCAAGTACGTTCACACAGTTAAGCTCCTTAGATTTCTCTATTTCTATCGGCAACAATGTAGCAACTTTGTCACTTGGCCGACGCTGTTTTGATTGTAAATTCAATTGAAAATTCTTTTCAAAGTTTGCATCATCGATATTAACACCTTCGAATGACGTTTCAAAGATTTCTTGAATAAATTGTTGCTTGCATTCAAGCGAAATACAATGTGTTTGAATCTCATCAGAACGTTTTGAAAGTGAAGAATATGAGTCTTGAAGCTTTAAAAATTCAGCGTCAGATTCGTGACAATTACTATCTACCACATTATCCACAGATTCAACATTATGCACAATAGAATCATTATCAATACTTTTATTCACACAGACAGAAACTATATCATGAGACATCACTTGCTTCAGAAGCTGATCATTTTGGCGTGAAACTCATTCTATTTCAAGTAAACTATGTTCAAAAGCATCTTCCATTTCATTGAAAACACGTCTAACTTCTTCTATTTCCAAAAACAAATCTTGATCAAGATTACTAAGACAAGCCTTAACATTGTCTACAAACGGAACAATTTCATTTCGGAAAGCAGCTCTAGTGTGCTCAAAGTTCCATTCACCTTCCGTTATGGCCGAAGCCGTCGTACGTTCCAAAATGACCTTGTCAAAATCGGCTAAGTGTTGGTGAACCGCATTTAAGTTAACGGACGCCTTGCGTACCGGTGGAATTAACTTTGTTAAATCCGTTTTGACGAGTGTAGGAGACGTACTAGGAAGGTTTTCATTTGACAAACTTTGGGGCACAAGAACTGTCAATTCTGCTAATTCCTTTTGTAAGCGAATGCGTGTCTTTTTCAAAAATTGATCTTTGTTATGTTGATCATAATCAATTGTATGGAATTTTGAAAGCATTTTAGAATGAGTTTCATTCGCAGGTGATTGTGTCTCCTTAGTACTACGAACAAAAGGTGCTTCTTTCGATTTGTCAATTATGGTCATATCATAAAGACCGGGAATATATTCCTGAGCTTGTTTTGCATAACCGGGATTAGGTGGTAAATCTTGAAGACGTTTAAGTTCGAGTTCTTTAAATGATTTAGTTAAAAGATGAACCTTTTCTATGGAAGCGTATTGTTTTAAAAGCTGTTGTTCCTTGAATTTAAGAAGTTTGGTAGCATTAATTTCTGATTCAACCTTTTTAGACTCGAGAGTTTCGAAATCCATTTTAAGTTTCTGAAAATCATTGACAACCGACTCCTTTTCTTTTAATTCATTAGAAAGATTAGCTTTTAATGATTCTATTTCTTTCAAGTGTTAAATCTTTTCAAAACGAAATTGGTCAAATTCAGAACATGTTATTTTCTCTGCTTGAGGGACCATTTCAAAAGCTTTGACCTTTTCTTTATGCAACGCAAGCTCAGCAGTTAGGGTGGAATTCGTATCTACGGATTGTCTGAGTGCCATATGCATTTGATCAATAATATGTTTAGGCACCATGACCAAATCATGTTGAGCATAAGATTCCATACCCGTCGTAGCATTTGGTTGAGGTTCACTCAAATGTGTAGGTTTGGGTACCACATTAATTGAATTACTAGTTCCCGAATGCTGTTCGAGGTTGTCATTTTCATGCCCAACTTGATGTTGGTTATCATCAATATTATTAGATGTGGTTGGTACCTCACTGATGACATCAGAACCGTAGTGAGAGAGATTAGCAACGAGAGCAGCTTGGGCAGAGTGAATGTCATCACAATCCGAATCATATGCGTCAAGATCATCTGCTTGATAAGCTGCATTAGAAGTGGAAACGACTGCAATGCCTTCAGTATCTGCTGCCCCTGGGTCTGCAAGAAATGCTAACTCCTCTGAATCCAAAATCTTCCCCTTAGACTGAGCATCAACCAAATACATCTTCTCACGAAACCATGCATCATCCCTCCTCCTTTTCGGCTGAGTGCATTCCCTAGCCATATGACCTTGTCCTCGGCAATTGTAGCAAGTCACAACCTTCTTAGGACCAATAGGACTCCCATTTTCACTAGCTTGAGAATTCACAGCTTGATTGTTCCCAGTCCTTGTAGGAGGTCCATATGAATTTTGCCTTCCCTGAATTGCTTGCACCGTCACTTGACCATCTTGAACAGTGGCTAGTTGTCAAGGATTTGATGAGGTGCGGAGCTAATTGTTTGTTGGTGGAAATCCTCTAGTTGCAACAAGTTTTGACAAGTAGGCTGTGAGATGGTTTAGAACATCAGCTGGCATATCATTTGGAGTAAAGACCGGTGCTTGGATTGGTGGAAGTTCATTAGAGTAGAAAGCTTGTGCTGGTTGTGCTTCTATTGGAAAATATTCTTGCTGAGGAGTATAGCCCATTGGAGAAGTGTTGGCTTGTGATGGTGATGTCTGATATGATGGTTGCTACGGAAAAGATTGTTGATGAACACCTTGTTGAAATGCTTGCTGTGGCATTATTGGTGGTTGATAAGATGGTTGCTGATAGGTGTGTGGTGGTGGTTGCTGCAAGTATGATGGTTGTTGATAAGTATAAGCCATGTTTTGTTGAGAAGCATACATTGCAAGTGGATCATGAACTTGAGGTGTAGACAACCGAGCCTCGATCACATGGCATTCGTGTTGTTGAAGAAAAGCTTGAAGTTGATCCACATTGGTGTTATGCAAGTCCTTGGCCAATTTAACATCTGTCACGTATTTTTTCCATTCTGAAGGAAGAGTGTTCAAATACTTGGTGTTTAATTGAAAGGTAGGAATTGTCATGCCATAGATATTGAGCTCATTCAACAATAGGGTAAATCTCAGATAGTAATCATTAAGAGTCTCCCCTGGCATATCGGCAAACTTATCAAAAGTATCATAAAGGTTACACTCTCGTTCTTGTTTAGTTAACGAGGTGCCTTGCATGAGAACACGAATTCTATCCCATAACTCTTTGGCAACTTTATGTTTGCTGACGAGTTTGTAGACATCTGGAGGAAGGGCTTGGAGAATGATGTTTGTAGCATACTTATCACATTTGTCTTGAATCTTCATATCTCTAGTCAATTCACCCATTGTGCGAGGACGAGTAGTTGTACCTTCCGTCACTGTACCATAATTTAATGGTCCATTGAGCACCGATGCCCAAATGAGATGTCCATTCTCCTTGTTCAACATATAAAGTTCCATTCGGGAAGCCCATTCCTCATACATAGTCTTCACCAACATTGGTGGACGATCCGTACCCGAGAGGATGGACTTATCCGTAAGAGATGTGTACTCCATTTCAATAAGTTAAGATTTACAAACGTTGATCGATCAATGAAAGAAAGTAAATGTGTTTGTTGTTGTGAGTTGAAGTCGAGAAACAATGTTAAAATCCCTTAAAATATGTCCTCGATAAACCAAAAATTCCAAGTCAAAATTACACACGATTGTTCGAATTTTTTTATGGAAAAATTTGTGATTATCGGAATGTTGATCGGAATGTCTTATCGGAATACTTCGATTGGAATGTCTTATCGGAATACCTTGATCGGAATACCAAATTGGAATACCTTGATCGGAATAAACCCTAATCGGAATGTCAAAGATCGGAAAGTACTAAATCGGAATGAACCAAATCGGAATGTCCCTTTTTGGAATGCCAAATCGGAATACCTAATCGGAATACCTAATCGGAATACCTAATCGGAATACCTAATCGGAATACCTAATTGGAATACCTGATCGAAATGTACCCAAAATCGGAATCCCTAAACCCTATTCCGATTACACTGATCGGAATGTCCTATAAACCCTTTTCCGATGACCTGATCGGAATAATTCCCACTTTTCTCGGACAAAACTCAACCAATTCGTTATTATAAGCCAAAAAATGATCGAAACACCCAAACATTTTGTGTTTTAGCCAAAGTAACTATACCAAATCCCTACCACAACTATGTAGAAGATTTGTATCAAGAAAAAACCATCAAAAACATAAAAAAAAAAATTGGTTCGTGTAAAAATGGATCAAAATAGGCGTATGAATCAAGAACACAAACACATGAACAATACAATCATCCCATGACTCTTGATACCATTTGTAGGATATGTAAATCTTGCTTATGTTTTTAGAGAAAGAAAGAGATAGAGAGATGGTGAGAACACACACACTTAGAGAGAGAAAGTGAAAGAAAAACACTTTTTCACTATGTGTAAAAATGAAGAACACACACCCTCTCCATCAAAGGAGAGGGTTTATATACCCAAGCCTTGTGATGGGCTTGGGCTTACAATGTTGGGCCGGCCTACACATGTTGTAGGCTAGGCTTGACTTTGTTTGTTTAATAAAGATATCTAGACTACGAGCTACTACTTAATATATTGTCGGAGTGACCGAATCTTCCTAAATACGTAAAAACATATTTCCAACAGTACCTTCATCCACTCATTAATGCAATGTACCATTTTGTCTCCCTCCTTCACATACAAACCAACGAATATCATCACCTTCCCATGGTTTTAACCTAAAGCTTTCCATAAAAATCCACAACTCCACCATAGTCAACTCTAAGTACAAGCCTTTTCGTTTTTTCTCCCTGACCTAGACGAATGCAAAGAGATTTAGCTCTTTCCAAACACTTAACAAGTCCCTAGGTTGCCTCACTTGGTTAAGTCCTAGTTAGGATCAAACTACAACACTAAACTAAGCCCTAACAAAATAAATTCAGCCCTAAACTCACTTACTTTCCCTATAAATACCAACTACATTTATCTCATAAACTCCCACACTCAAACTAAAACTCTCAAGGAAAAACACTAACTATAATGGTACTAAGCCACGACTGAAGTAGTAAGCAAAGGTCTCGGATGATTTTAGTAACAAGCTAGACGAACCAAGATAGTTTTAGACAAGGTTTTTTTATTTCTAGTTCTCATCTTCATCTTCAAAAACTAATCTAAGGACCCTTTTTATGAGTAGATCTTTTACGCATTGTTTTGCGTGCCCTGATTCTCCGTGCTATCTCTACTGATCATATTTGCTATTCATCGAGGTGAGTTTATAGCCTCGCTTTAACTTATTTATACCGCTTTATGAAATCTTGGGGTGAGATACATTGCTCGTTTTTAACTGTCGGACATAAGTAGAACAGGAAGGAAAACTTAACTATTGATGTTGCCTAGGCAGCTAAATCTGAAACTGTAAACTGTGCCCCTAATAATGAACCGTTAATTACTGAGAGTAAGTGTAAATGAAAGTGGATAGATCTATTTTGGGGTGACGCCCACATCCGGGATTGGCATGTCATATGGCCATCAGATGCATTTGAAATTCTAGAAACTATGAAACAAGGAAACTAGGGTATGCTTATGTTAAAGTATCGGTATCATGAGCTTAGGGCATCAATAGTATTTATCATTTTTATACGTTTCATTATATTATTTATAATGGATCATATGTATAACTCAGCTTCTTATGTTCTGACTTATCAATTTTAAATAAACCTATGAACTCACCAGCCTTTGTGTTGACACTTTTAGCATTGTTTTATCTCAGGTGATTAAGTTGCTTGCTATGTGAAGTAATATGGAGTCTGCATGCATCATGATTTTGTCTTCAGATACTTATGACATTTAAATCTATTATCTCGTTACGATTTTAAAAACTTTATTCGCTTCTATACTCTCTAATTTTAACTTATGAAACCTGGTAATCTTGTAACGTTAATTAAATCAATGAGAAATTTTCCAAAACGACTCATGTACAGGTTGTTCTTTATATTCTGAGTATATGATGTTCATGAAGTCACATGCCCCTGGTTATTACCAAACTCTGATTTTGGGGGTGTGACAGATTGGTATTAGAGACTTGGTTATAGAGAACTAGGTTGCATTAGTAACTCTAGACTATAACTGACTCATTTGCTTGTTATCATGTCATCATACATATTACATGTTAGTTAAATCTTTATTACTTAATAGGATTTCGTGATTATATGACTTACATGTTTATGAGTAGTCCTCGACGTTGAGAAGATTTATCAAAAAGGTTGAGATGAGTAATAGAACTTAATAAGATCTCAAGGCTATTCTTGTTTGATTGGGTTACGAGATGGAATTAAGTTTTAATTGTTACGCAGCTTAAGGTTTTTGATTAATTTTCCTCAAAAGCGGGTAAGACTCATATAATTTAAGTAGGTTGCCTATTTTGATATTTGGTTGTGTAAGCAGTACTAAGTTGGTTGGTTTATGATTTTTCTATTGAGATGGTATGGGACGTTTGAATGAGAAATCATAAAGCACCTACTTATTTATGATTTCATATTCAGATGTTATTGGACATTTGAATATGGAATTATAAATCAACGAACCTTGAGTTTATAAATTTCATTTACATGAATTGGGACGCCTCTTGATGTAAATGAGAATTATAAATTAACCGGAAGTTATCCATGAAAAGGGTTATATGCGGTTAGCAAATCACATTTCTACGAACACATCCATATCATTATATGCTCTCTACCATATAACAAATTGCTTATGTGTATGTAATTATTATTACGACTACGTATTATAACTATATATGTGTGTTATATCTATTATGTCATGAGCATGGATATAAAAAAGTTGTCTCCCTACTCATGAAAATTCTCGTGTCTATAAGAAGACTAATCGTATGCTTTGACTTTGAAGATCATGCCTGCCGCCACCAGAAGTGGAGCGAACCTTCCCAAACTGGAGCAGTTGATTGCTAACCAAGTGGCTGCAGCCATGATTGCCTATGAAGCTAATCAGGCTAGTGGTAGTGGAAACAGAACTCCCTGTGAAATTAGAAACACATCTGGAGGTGAAAATCTCCCAACTCGACAGTGCTCCTACAAGGATTTCTGGAATTGTAACCCGCATGACTTTAAAGGAACTAAGGGTGCAACAGGTTTGACTCACTGGTTCGAGAAGATGGAGTCTATTTTTCAGATCAGTAATTGTGCTGAAACTTGTCAGGTTAAGTATGCCACTTGTACTCTGCATGGAGAGGCATTGACTTCGTAATACCCCACTTTGAAAAGTAGACCGTTACAGGATAATTATGGCGTGTCATCAAAGCATGCAAGGTAATATGTCCTAAAACATAAATGACCATAAGGGTAAGCCGGAATCAAACGTCGGCCCCCAAACATAAACTCAAAAGATTCATAAAGTAAACGAAGTGCAAAAGGAAAAGAAGTATAAGGTAGCTCCCATCATATGCACGTCCTCTCCATGCTCGAGTCTGTCCATGGGTACCTGCCGTTTGGGTCATGGAAAGAAAATATACGGCTGAGAAATACGCTCAGTGAACGGATATATGACAATGAAATGAATAGCATAACATAAGCAAAGTATGAAATGAAAGTATGAAATGATAGTGTAGCGGAATAATGTAAGTCCTGGAAAACTGGGTGTATGTTTTATAAACTGGTTTATATTCTGAAAAGACTTATGTTTATTTTTATAATGAAAAGTGTATTTTAAATATGCCCAAGAGCCCATATAGGTCATGAGGTATCACCGTGCATGAATACATAGAGGGGTAACCTCATCATGCAATTAGAGGGGTTGCCTCTAATTAAAATAGTCTTGGTGGAGGGATTAGCTCCATTTAACGGATGTAAGGCACACACCACAGTTACCATGAAATCTTGCTAAACTTGTCCTAGGATGCACCCATTCGCCCCACATGATAATAAATAAATAGGCCAGATAAATAAAAAGGGACGTCGCGAGTAATAACTCTCACCCTGGAAGAGTCATAACATCGGTGCCTCCAGTGTTATGGTTATGGAACCTCCATAACTAGGTGGAACTGGCATGCATGTATATAGCTCAGGAAATATAAAATATTAATCATATAAATTACTGTTGGAAATACGTTTTTACGTATTTAGGAAGATTCGGTCACTCCGACAATATATTAAGTAGTAGCTCGTAGTCTAGATATGTTTATTAAACAAACAAAGTCAAGCCTAGCCTACAACATGTGTAGGCCGGCCCAACATTGTAAGCCCAAGCCCATCACAAGGCTTGCGTATATAAACCCTCCCCTTTGATGGAGAGGGTGTGTGTTCTTCATTTTTACACATAGTGAAAAATTGTTTTTCTTTCACTTTCTCTCTCTAAGTGTGTGTGTTCTCACCATCTCTCTATCTCTTTCTCTCTCTAAAAACATAAGAAAGATTTACATATCCTTCAATTACTATTTAGTTTAAAGTAAACTACTGGGGAAAACAGATGGCTGCAAACGGGGAAATCCTCAGTATGGGAAGAGAATGTCCTTATTGAAGGATGGAATATCCGTACCTTATGTCCAATGACGAGGATGAAAACGAAAGTGGAAGAATTACTCTGACTTCACAATTGCTACATAATAAAAAGTGACATGAATAACTTGTCTGATTAACTTATATTTACTGATTATTAATTTACTTGGCGTGTTCTTAACTTGTTTTACTTGTTCTTATCTTCTTTTATTATCTCATGTTTAATGGTGTGTTTCTTATTGATTCATGTGTTATTGATTAGTGTATTTCATGTTTTATGTATTATAGTACTTATTATAACATAATGAGTAACTTTCTAAAAACAGCAGGTTTCTATATATAGTAACTTCCCGAAAATAGCAGGTTTCCATATATAGGAAGTTTCCAAAAATAGAGAGTTTCCATAAAAAGTAATAGGCTTGATTAGTAAGTATAAAATATAAGCTAGGGCATATTGAGTATATATCATGATGATTAAAATGTCATAATAATAAGGTTTATTTATGTGACACCCTAGAACCAAGGTCATTAACGTTACCCTAAATTACGCTAATTTTTGAAATTTTTAATAAATTTTAATTTCTATATTTATAAGTATATTGGTTAAAGCCGATGTTCGAGGTTATAATTTTTACGATTGATGATTCAAGAAGGACGATGACGATTACGATCCCGAGGGATGCCCAAATTTCTATAATTATTGACGATTTATCGATAATGTAATTTTTCGAGAATTTTACTTACGGTTCGTGTTTAGTTGAGTCGGGTGAGTTTTATAGCCTTCCGAGTACATTTAAAGTATCCCAAAAATATTTTGGAGTGTTCGGGATGATTTCCGACTCCCGTAAAATTTTCTAACTTGACTAATGAGTCGATCCCGCAAAGTTTTAAGGACGTTTTTACTTGAGGCCAAAAGAAACCTTTAATTTCAATTTGGTCCCTCCCAATACCACAAAAAGGCACAAACACAAACACATACAAACATTTAGACAAAAAACAAATCAAACTCTCTCTCTCTTGTCCTTAGGCCGACGGCCAAACACCAAACACCACCACAATCCACCATTTTTTTTGAGTTTTAACAAAATCTAACTTAAGACCACATCCTAAAATCCATTGGTGAGTGTTAATCCATGGTTTAATTAAACATGCATTAACAAAAATTTTCCAAAAATTTTCAAGAATCATTCAAATTCGTTTTTGAGGCTAATTGTATGGATGCATGTTAAATTCATGTATAGTGTGAGTATAATCACCAATAAAACCCACCAAAATTAATTTGGTTGTGGTGATTTGGTCACCCAAACCCCACGGCACAAGGGGGTGTTTGGGGAGCCATGGTGGTTGATGATTTTGAGCATTGTTGTTATGTTTGGTATTGTGTTTATAGATGTTTCAAATGGGTATTAGTGGTTGCATGCTTGTTTTTATATTTTTAGATTATGAGGTTGATTGATCAATAGGGCTTAGGACTGAAATTTGTGTTTGGATATGATTGGGAATGCTTAGGATGAAGCCTAGTAATGATTAATAGGTTTGGAATCGAGCTTAAGCATGATTTTGGTGTAGTCAAATTTAGGCAGAAAGTTTAGGACCTTTTTATAAAAATTATTTTTCCTACAGGTCTAGATAACTAAATGTAGTTATAGAGGGTCTTCTTATCTTTAATTTGGTATAAGGTAGAGCCCGTGACTCAAAACGAGCTAAAAGTTATGAGGTTTTAAAGATCGAGTACCGGGAGACGAGAACTTTCATAATCCGAATTTATGTATAGTTTTAGTCAAATCCCGAGGACCACAAGTATGAATTGGTAAATGGTCAAGGGTCATATTTTGGTCACAAACCTGTGTAATTGAGTCTATAAGTGGACTTAGGAGTCAAAGAAGTCAAAGGTACATTTCAAATAGGTCAAAGAGGTCCAAGTTGGTCGAAGTACAATTTCAGCCCGGAAAATGTAGTTTTGGAAAAGCGTTGAGTAACGAGTCGTAGAAGTAAAAACTTTTATTGGGATTAAAAATGTGTTATCTACAGGTCTTATAGGATTTTTGAGAATTTTGTCAAATTTTATAAGAATGGTTAAGTATAGTAAAACAGCCCGTACTTTCGGTGAGTACCGGCGAAAATGGATAAAAATGGATAACGTAAGTAATAAGAACGAATGGTGTAAAATGAGTGATGCTTGTTGTTTTGTTTTGGCGTGAGTTATAATTGTCCTAAGTGACTAGTATCTATGTATTTTATACAGTACCGTAAGGTATTTAAAATGAGATTACTCATTACGCGTTATTTGTTGATAGGTGTTGATTTACCCGGGCATCCGTATCGTCGTCAGTGATCATCTCTCGAACTACCGACTACTTAATATATAAGGTGTGAATTTATAGCCTCGCTTATATTTATTTCAAACTGTTTTACCCGCGAGGGAAATGCATGCTAGTTTTTAAAAGGAACGTATATCATGAATGATTGTTAGACCCGAATGTTGCCTTAGAAATTGTGTTGAGTACCAAGTTGCAAAAGACCCTAATTTCATGAACTATTAACTATTGTCCTGCCCTCGAGTAGGGGGAAATAGCCGCTTATACAATTTGTAGTACTACGGGGCTAACGACCCAATGCTAGCCGAGAAGCTGTACGTTGAGTAAGTTCTGCGGTAGATTATCTTGTATGAGAGATAAGGTATAATTGCAACTGATGCCTTTAGAAGGGGCACTGGTTTCATCTGAATCACGCCGGTGATTATTACGCGGGTGATTGAGTTAACGGATTAGTGTCATGAGCTTAAACACAATTGTCAGTATCCTGAATATAGATTGTTTGATCGACAAGTCTATAAATGATCACGAATGGTTTTTATTTTATATACGTTCAAATGAATTGTAAAACCTATGAATTCCACTCAACGTTTTCGTTGACCAAATTTTGGCATGTGTTTCAGGTAACCGCTGAAGTGTAGCATGGAGCGTGCATGGGATGGATGTTGTGTGTATGGCTTGGAGTCTGCTTGTTTTTCCTCCCTTTTCTACTTAAACATTTTTAAATTTTAATGTAATGTTGTTGTGAAACTGAAATTCTTGGGTTGAGATTCATGGGGACCGAAAACGCTAAACTCTGTTGTACCAAGTGGGGTTGGAAAAACCGTGGACATGTATCAACTAACAACTTTTAAATTTCAAGTTTTAAGTTGACGTCTTTTTAGCGTCGTTTGATATATCTTGTGTGCAATGAATACTGTGTAGCACCCAATGTTGTAGTTCCGCTGCGCATAGCATTTGTGGGGGTGTTACAGATTGGTAATCAGAGCCATGAGTTATAGAGAACTAGGTCGTTTTTGAAAATCCTAAACTATAACTTTTGGTGTCGTAAGAAATGGTCCAAGCACACACAACTATCCTGCATGGCTCCGGTAAGATTTATTTTTGTATTCATGGCATTTGACGTATACTTTTGAGTGAAGTATATATGTGGGTAATTATTACGTAAGTATGGAAATTACTATATGTAGACGTTGAATTATACGTGGAATATCCGACATCGTAATTTTTGTATTAATCATGCATGAGCATCATATTATTACATTTCGGGCATATGTACCACCTTTGCATTGCATTTGCATGCATGTATTTATAAATATTGTATAATTACTTATGTACCCTCCGAAATTCGCTGTTATTGCAGGAATGGCCGAGGTACCGCCTAATGATAATGGAAACGATTACGTCGTAGGTCGCGAAGGGGGAAGTGTTGGAACAGCAGCTGAAGGACAAGCTGAGATGAACGATGTACAAGCCCAGGACCCCGACCAAAGGAGAACTACTTGCCCCAGGCCTATGCGTACTTCCCATCTGGTTGGTGCACCAGGTATCCCCAGAAGAGCCGAAGGTGCAGTGAGCGCAAATTCTCTTCATCAAGGCATCTCAAGAATTTGCTGCCCCGGACCGAGAATTTATCATGACGTACGACGGGTTGTGAGAGGTTTGGACGAATCGATGTGCATGCGGTACGTAGTGGAATCAAGGGTGATCAGTAGATTCGACGAGAATGAAAGGGCAGACCAAAGACTGTTGGAAAGGACTGCAAGAATTGAGTACAATGGAAATGTAAACAAAAGTGACATCAACAGTCTAAGATCGATGGTTGCAAATTTGAGCGCTAGTCTTGACCGTGTTAGGGAAGATCAAGTGAGGTTGTCAAGGATGCAGAGTTGGGAGCATCGAGTGAGAGCATCATTGCCCCCAGATTGGAGATTCGTGGACGATTTGGAGATGGAGGCTAATGACTTCATGATTCAGCCGCCTACTAGAGGTGCTTGTATTACGGTGGGAAGTCAGGTAGCGATTGAGTGTGGGTCTACATCAGGGACGAAAAAGGAGACGGAATGTGGGCCGGATGACAAAGGAAAGAGAAAAATGGACGATGTGGACGAGGACGATAGTGATGAGGAACCCGAGGAAGATGATGACGAACCGCCATCCAAGAGGCCGTGTGGATCACCACATGCCTAGTTGCTTGTTTTGTATTTTTCTTTGATCATTGTAATAGAACTGTTTTAGACTTCTGTATGATGGAATTATGATGAAAAACTTGAGGACTTAAGTTTTGTGGTGAACGATTGTAGTGGCAATACTTGTCACAATTTTGGTTAATTATCAATACAATCCATGTTACCTTTCATGATCTGTGATATGTCTTAAATTTGATCTTTTGTGATGTGAATTGATGAATATTAGTAACTCCGTAGTGATGTGTCGTTGTATGTATATTATGTCTTGGAAACTTGATATGTATACTTACATTGTTTTTCTATTTTCCCTGTCTTGCAGAAAGAGATATTCGATAACACCATGCCTCCAAAGTTAACCGCCGATCGTGTAAACACAATGATTCAGGAAGCTATAGCAAATGCGCTGGAAGCGGACCGAGCTGGGAGAAATCAGGACCAGGGTAGAAACGCGGGGAGACAGCAAGCCCCTAGAGTGTGTACCTATTCTAGTTTTATGAAATGCGGTCCCACGCAATTTCGTGGAACTGGTGGAGCTTTAGAACTTAGACGATGGTTGGAAAAGGTTGAAAGTACTTTCGAAATCAGCGGTTGTGCAGAAGCGGACAAGGTGAAGTTTGCGGCTGCTACGTTTCTTGATGATGCGTTAAGTTGGTGGAATACCCAAGTAGCCACGGTTGGATTGGCTGTAGCGAATGCAAGGACGTGGAATGCGACAAAAGCTCTGTTGACTAAGAAGTTCTACCCGGAAGAGGAATTGGGGCAATTGGAAGATGAGTTGAGGCACTTGACCTTGAAGAACAATGATATCGCTGCTTACACCAGGAGGTTTAATGAGTTAAGCCTTTTGTGTCCAGACGTTTTTGCCAATGACGCCAAGAAGATGAAGTAATACATAAAAGGTTTACCCAGCAATATCAAAGGTGAGACAACTTCGTCAAAACCTGGGTCGTTTGATGAAGCGGTCCAGATGGCTCACGCATTGATGGACGTCAAGCTCCAGGACAAGCAGAACTCCATTGCTGAAGGCAACAAGAGGAAATGGGAAGCGGTACAAAGCAATCAATCCCAGGGCCAGAACCGAGGTGGAAATCGAAACAACCATGGTCAGAACCGCAATCAGCAGTTTAACCAGCGAAGGAATGAAGGGATGAGGGCAGTGACGAACCCCAGAGGAGTAAAAGTGAATCCCCATTGTGGTATGTGCAATTTGTACCATGTCGGGAATTGCCCGCCTACATGCGGCAAGTGTGGAAAAGCAGGTCATAGGACGTCTGGTTGCCGAACGGGAGGAGTAGCCACTGGGGCGAATGCTATCAGGATGAGGGGATGTTATGGATGTGGAGAGAGAGGCCATGTGCAAGTGAATTGCCCGAAGGCAGGAAACAAGCGGGGAGGCAACAATGCGGCTGCTGTGTATCAAGTGGGAACGGCTGATAAACCACAGGGTCCTAACGTGGTTACCGGTACGTTTTTGCTAGACGCTTGTTATGCTAGTATTTTGTTTGATTCTGGCTCCGACAAGAGTTTTGTAGATGTTAAATTTAGTCGTCATATCGATAGAAAACCGGTGTTGTTAGCGACTAGTTATAACGTTGAGTTAGCCGATGGAAAAATTGTTAGTACGAATTCTATACTGAAAGGGTGTACCTTGAAGTTAGGAAATTACGCTTTTAAAATCGACTTGATGCCTATAGAGCTAGGATCGTTTGACGTGATTGTGGGAATGGATTGGCTAATGGCGCACAGTGCTATGATCGTCTGTGGCGAGAGATTAGTTCAGATTCCGTTGAGGAATAAAGTTTTGACGGTGAAGGGAGATGAATGCACTTCTCGTTTGAAAGTGATTTCCTGTTTGAAAATGATGAAGTATGTAGAGAGCGGATGCGATGTGTTTTTGGCACAAGTTTCGAGTGATGGTGATTTAGAGGCGAGGATTGAAGAAGTACCTGTTATCTGCGAATATCCGGAAGTTTTTCCAGACGATTTGCCGGGTTTACCACCTACCCGTGAGGTCGAGTTTCGAATTGATTTGGTGCCAGGAGCTGCGCCGGTTGCGCGTGCACCATATCGCTTAGCACCATCCGAGTTAAAGGAGTTATCGGATCAACTGAAGGAATTGATGGACAAGGGATTTATTAGGCCGAGCTCATCACCTTGGGGAGCGCCAGTGTTGTTTGTGAAGAAGAAAGATGGTTCGTTTCGGATGTGTATTGACTATAGGGAACTCAATAAGCTGACGGTTAAGAATCGGTACCCATTGCCGAGGATTGACGATTTGTTTGATCAATTGCAAGGTTCCAGTGTATACTCAAAGATCGATTTAAGATCAGGGTATCATCAACTGCGTGTAAGAGAGGAGGATACTTCTGTAACTGCCTTTCGTAGGCGGTATGGACACTTTGAATTTCGAGTGATGCCGTTTGGGTTGACGAACGCGCCTGCTGTATTCATGGACCTCATGAATCGCGTGTGCAAGCCGTATCTAGATAAGTTTGTTATTGTTTTCATCGATGATATACTTATTTACTCTAAGAGTAAGGAGGAGCACGAGAAGCACCTAAGAAAGATTTTGGAGTTGTTAAAGAAGGAGAAGCTGTATGCGAAATTCTCGAAGTGTGAGTTTTGGTTAGAATCCGTGCAGTTCTTAGGTCACGTGATTGATAGCAAGGGAGTTCGCGTGGATCCTGCCAAGGTCGAAGCGATCAGGGAATGGTCGGCACCGACAACGCCGACTGAAGTTCGACAATTCCTTGGTTTAGCTGGGTATTATCGAAGGTTCATTGAAGGATTTTCGTTGATTGCAAAACCATTGACGAGGCTTACCGAAAAGAATAGGGTGTATGAATGGGGAAATGAGGAAGAACTTGCTTTCAAAACACTCAAGGATAAGTTATGTTCCGCACCGATATTGTCATTGCCTGAAGGAACCGAAGACTTCGTAGTGTATTGTGATGCATCTCGTAAGGGTTATGGAGCGGTATTGATGCAACGTGAAAAGGTGATAGCTTACGCGTCGAGGCAACTGAGGAAGAATGAGGAGAACTACACGACGCACGATTTGGAATTAGGAGCTGTAGTTTTTGCGTTGAAGTTGTGGAGACACTATTTGTATGGGACGAAGTGTGTTGTATTCACTGACCACAAGAGTTTGCAACACATTTTAGATCAAAAGGAGTTGAATATGCGACAGAGACGATGGGTTGAACTACTGAGTGATTATGACTGCGAAATTCGCTACCACCCTGGCAAGGCGAATGTTGTAGCGGATGCACTAAATAGGAAGGAACGGGAGAAACCTTTGAGCGTCAGAGCTTTGGTGATGACTGAGAGCGTTGACTTAACCGAAACTATACTGAAGGCTCAAGAGAGGGGACTAATGAAAGGGAATGTTGAAGCTGAGAACTTGGGACGAATGTTGAAACCTCTTTTCGTGATTAGGTCAGACGGACTGAGATATTTTGAAAATCGGATTTGGTTACCATTGTGTTCATCTGAGGAAGGAAAGCCTGGAGTTCGAGAATTGGTTATGAACGAGTCGCATAAGTCGAAGTATTCGATACATCCTGGATCGGATAAAATGTATCACGACCTGAAGAAAGTTTACTGGTGGCCGAATATGAAGGCGGATATTGCTCGTTACGTTAGTAAGTGTTTGACTTGCGCGAAGGTTCAAGCAGAACATAAGAAACCATCTGGATTGTTGGTACAACCAGAGATCCCAGAATGGAAATGGGAGAAAATCGCTATGGATTTTGTGACGGGTTTACCTAGAACTCCTAGTGGATGTGATATGATATGGGTAATAGTGGATAGGTTAACGAAATCTGCTCATTTCTTACCTATGAAGAAGACGGACAGCATGGAAAAGCTCGCCAGTGTGTACGTGAAAGAGATCGTCTGCAGACATGGAGTGCCGTTATCGATCATTTCGGATCGCGACAGTAGATTTACATCGGAATTTTGGAAATCGCTTCAACGTGCGATGGGCACTGAATTGAGTTTAAGTACGGCTTATCACCCGGAAACTGACGGCCAGAGTGAACGAACTATTCAGACGATGGAGGACATGCTCCGAGCATGCGTAATTGATTTTGGAGGAAGTTGGGAACGCCACTTGCCTCTAGTGGAATTTTCGTATAATAATAGTTATCATGCGAGTATCAAGGCAGCACCGTTCGAAGCATTGTATGGAAGGAAGTGTAGATCGCCTGTGTGTTGGAGTGAAGTAGGAGAAAGTCAATTGACTGGACCCGAAATGGTTTTAGAAACGACAGAGAAGATTGTGCAAATCAAGAACCGACTACTTGCTGCGAGAAGCCGACAGAAGAGTTATGTCGATAACAGAAGGAAACCGTTGGAGTTTGAAGTTGGAGATATGGTTATGCTCAAGGTATCACCGTGGAAGGGTGTAATTCGTTTTGGGAAGAAAGGAAAGTTGAGTCCAAGGTATATTGGACCATTTAAGATCGTTGAACGAATTGGGCCAGTAGCGTATAAATTAGAATTGTCGAGCGAACTTAGTGCTATTCACGACACGTTTCACGTATCGAACCTGAAGAAGAGTTTGGCGGATAAGGAATTGGTGATTCCTTTGGACGAGATTCGACTGGACGACAAAATGCATTTTGTGGAAGAACCTGTGGAAATTATGGACCGAGAGGTCAAGAGGCTGAAGCATAGTAGAATTCCTATTGTGAAGGTTCGCTGGAATTCTAAGCGTGGACCAGAATACACCTGGGAACGTGAGGACTTTTTCAAGGAAAGGTATCCTCATCTGTTCCAGCAGAACGAAATGTGAGTACAAGAAGAGGCGAGCGCCGGGACGTCGCTCTCTTTAAGGAGGGGTGGATGTGACACCCTAGAACCAAGGTCATTAACGTTACCCTAAATTACGCTAATTTTTGAAATTTTTAATAAATTTTAATTTCTATATTTATAAGTATATTGGTTAAAGCCGATGTTCGAGGTTATAATTTTTACGATTGACGATTCAAGAAGGACGATGATGATTACGATCCCGAGGGATGCCCAAATTTCTATAATTATTGACGATTTATCGATAATGTAATTTTTCGAGAATTTTACTTACGGTTCGTGTTAAGTTGAGTCGGGTGAGTTTTATAGCCTTCCGAGTACATTTAAAGTATCCCAAAAATATTTTGGAGTGTTCGAGATGATTTCCGACTCCCGTAAAATTTTCTAACTTGACTAATGAGTCGATCCCGCAAAGTTTTAAGGACGTTTTTACTTGAGGCCAAAAGAAACCTTTAATTTCAATTTGGTCCCTCCCAATACCACAAAAAGGCACAAACACAAACACATACAAACATTTAGACAAAAAACAAATCAAACTCTCTCTCTCTTGTCCTTAGGCCGACGGCCAAACACCAAACACCACCACAATCCACCATTTTTTTTTGAGTTTTAACAAAATCTAACTTAAGACCACATCCTAAAATCCATTGGTGAGTGTTAATCCATGGTTTAATTAAACATGCATTAACAAAAAATTTCCAAAAATTTTCAAGAATCATTCAAATTCGTTTTTGAGGCTAATTGTATGGATGCATGTTAAATTCATGTATAGTGTGAGTATAATCACCAATAAAACCCACCAAAATTAATTTGGTTGTGGTGATTTGGTCACCCAAACCCCACGGCACAAGGGGGTGTTTGGGGAGCCATGGTGGTTGATGATTTTGAGCATTGTTGTTATGTTTGGTATTGTGTTTATAGATGTTTCAAATGGGTATTAGTGGTTGCATGCTTGTTTTTATATTTTTAGATTATGAGGTTGATTGATAAATAGGGCTTAGGACTGAAATTTGTGTTTGGATATGATTGGGAATGCTTAGGATGAAGCCTAGTAATGATTAATAGGTTTGGAATCGAGCTTAAGCATGATTTTGGTGTAGTCAAATTTAGGCAGAAAGTTTAGGACCTTTTTATAAAAATTATTTTTCCTACAGGTCTAGATAACTAAATGTAGTTATAGAGGGTCTTCTTATCTTTAATTTGGTATAAGGTAGAGCCCGTGACTCAAAACGAGCTAAAAGTTATGAGGTTTTAAAGATCGAGTACCGGGAGACGAGAACTTTCATAATCCGAATTTATGTATAGTTTTAGTCAAATCCCGAGGACCACAAGTATGAATTGGTAAATGGTCAAGGGTCAAATTTTGGTCACAAACCTGTGTAATTGAGTCTATAAGTGGACTTAGGAGTCAAAGAAGTCAAAGGTACATTTCAAATAGGTCAAAGAGGTCCAAGTTGGTCGAAGTACAATTTCAGCCCGGAAAATGTAGTTTTGGAAAAGCGTTGAGTAACGAGTCGTAGAAGTAAAAACTTTTATTGGGATTAAAAATGTGTTATCTACAGGTCTTATAGGATTTTTGAGAATTTTGTCAAATTTTATAAGAATGGTTAAGTATAGTAAAACAGCCCGTACTTTCGGTGAGTACCGGCGAAAATGGATAAAAATGGATAACGTAAGTAATAAGAACGAATGGTGTAAAATGAGTGATGCTTGTTGTTTTGTTTTGGCGTGAGTTATAATTGTCCTAAGTGACTAGTATCTATGTATTTTATACAGTACCGTAAGGTATTTAAAATGAGATTACTCATTACGCGTTATTTGTTGATAGGTGTTGATTTACCCGGGCATCCGTATCGTCGTCAGTGATCATCTCTCGAACTACCGACTACTTAATATATAAGGTGTGAATTTATAGCCTCGCTTATATTTATTTCAAACTGTTTTACCCGCGAGGGAAATGCATGCTAGTTTTTAAAAGGAACGTATATCATGAATGATTGTTAGACCCGAATGTTGCCTTAGAAATTGTGTTGAGTACCAAGTTGCAAAAGACCCTAATTTCATGAACTATTAACTATTGTCCTGCCCTCGAGTAGGGGGAAATAGCCGCTTATACAATTTGTAGTACTACGGGGCTAACGACCCAATGCTAGCCGAGAAGCTGTACGTTGAGTAAGTTCTGCGGTAGATTATCTTGTATGAGAGATAAGGTATAATTGCAACTGATGCCTTTAGAATGGGCACTGGTTTCATCTGAATCACGCCGGTGATTATTACGCGGGTGATTGAGTTAACGGATTAGTGTCATGAGCTTAAACACAATTGTCAGTATCCTGAATATAGATTGTTTGATCGACAAGTCTATAAATGATCACGAATGGTTTTTATTTTATATACGTTCAAATGAATTGTAAAACCTATGAATTCCACTCAACGTTTTCGTTGACCAAATTTTGGCATGTGTTTCAGGTAACCGCTGAAGTGTAGCATGGAGCGTGCATGGGATGGATGTTGTGTGTATGGCTTGGAGTCTGCTTGTTTTTCCTCCCTTTTCTACTTAAACATTTTTAAATTTTAATGTAATGTTGTTGTGAAACTGAAATTCTTGGGTTGAGATTCATGGGGACCGAAAACGCTAAACTCTGTTGTACCAAGTGGGGTTGGAAAAACCGTGGACATGTATCAACTAACAACTTTTAAATTTCAAGTTTTAAGTTGACGTCTTTTTAGCGTCGTTTGATATATCTTGTGTGCAATGAATACTGTGTAGCACCCAATGTTGTAGTTCCGCTGCGCATAGCATTTGTGGGGGTGTTACAGATTGGTAATCAGAGCCATGAGTTATAGAGAACTAGGTCGTTTTTGAAAATCCTAAACTATAACTTTTGGTGTCGTAAGAAATAGTCCAAGCACACACAACTATCCTGCATGGCTCCGGTAAGATTTATTTTTGTATTCATGGCATTTGACGTATAATTTTGAGTGAAGTATATATGTGGGTAATTATTACGTAAGTATGGAAATTACTATATGTAGACGTTGAATTATACGTGGAATATCCGACATCGTAATTTTTGTATTAATCATGCATGAGCATCATATTATTACATTTCGGGCATATGTACCACCTTTGCATTGCATTTTCATGCATGTATTTATAAATATTGTATAATTACTTATGTACCCTCCGAAATTCGCTGTTATTGCAGGAATGGCCGAGGTACCGCCTAATGATAATGGAAACGATTACGTCGTAGGTCGCGAAGGGGGAAGTGTTGGAACAGCAGCTGAAGGACAAGCTGAGACGAACGATGTACAAGCCCAGGACCCCGACCAAAGGAGAACTACTTGCCCCAGGCCTATGCGTACTTCCCATCTGGTTGGTGCACCAGGTATCCCCAGAAGAGCCGAAGGTGCAGTGAGCGCAAATTCTCTTCATCAAGGCATCTCAAGAATTTGCTGCCCCGGACCGAGAATTTATCATGACGTACGACGGGTTGTGAGAGGTTTGGACGAATCGATGTGCATGCGGTACGTAGTGGAATCAAGGGTGATCAGTAGATTCGACGAGAATGAAAGGGCAGACCAAAGACTGTTGGAAAGGACTGCAAGAATTGAGTACGATGGAAATGTAAACAAAGGTGACATCAACAGTCTAAGATCGATGGTTGCAAATTTGAGCGCTAGTCTTGACCGTGTTAGGGAAGATCAAGTGAGGTTGTCAAGGATGCAGAGTTGGGAGCATCGAGTGAGAGCATCATTGCCCCCAGATTGGAGATTCGTGGACGATTTGGAGATGGAGGCTAATGACTTCATGATTCAGCCGCCTACTAGAGGTGCTTGTATTACGGTGGGAAGTCAGGTAGCGATTGAGTGTGGGTCTACATCAGGGACGAAAAAGGAGACGGAATGTGGGCCGGATGACAAAGGAAAGAGAAAAATGGACGATGTGGACGAGGACGATAGTGATGAGGAACCCGAGGAAGATGATGATGAACCGCCATCCAAGAGGCCGTGTGGATCACCACATGCCTAGTTGCTTGTTTTGTATTTTTCTTTGATCATTGTAATAGAACTGTTTTAGACTTCTGTATGATGGAATTATGATGAAAAACTTGAGGACTTAAGTTTTGTGGTGAACGATTGTAGTGGCAATACTTGTCACAATTTTGGTTAATTATCAATACAATCCATGTTACCTTTCATGATCTGTGATATGTCTTAAATTTGATCTTTTGTGATGTGAATTGATGAATATTAGTAACTCCGTAGTGATGTGTCGTTGTATGTATATTATGTCTTGGAAACTTGATATGTATACTTACATTGTTTTTCTATTTTCCCTGTCTTGCAGAAAGAGATATTCGATAACACCATGCCTCCAAAGTTAACCGCCGATCGTGTAAACACAATGATTCAGGAAGCTATAGCAAATGCGCTGGAAGCGGACCGAGCCGGGAGAAATCAGGACCAGGGTAGAAACGCGGGGAGACAGCAAGCCCCTAGAGTGTGTACCTATTCTAGTTTTATGAAATGCGGTCCCACGCAATTTCGTGGAACTGGTGGAGCTTTAGAACTTAGACGATGGTTGGAAAAGGTTGAAAGTACTTTCGAAATCAGCGGTTGTGCAGAAGCGGACAAGGTGAAGTTTGCGGCTGCTACGTTTCTTGATGATGCGTTAAGTTGGTGGAATACCCAAGTAGCCACGGTTGGATTGGCTGTAGCGAATGCAAGGACGTGGAATGCGACAAAAGCTCTGTTGACTAAGAAGTTCTGCCCGGATTTGTTGGTTTCCCCTGTCGTGAGTCACGGCAGGGGAAACAAACAAACAGCCTGGGGCTGTTTTATATCAAACCATAGTGTAACATGCATATTTTGAAAAAGGAATGAAATTCGTATGTAGTAACAGAGCATATAACCCAAAAGAAATAGCCATTAATCCCAGCCGTACTACACTAGAACAATTTTAAGTTGCAGTTTTATATATTTTGCGTTGCAAGCTTTATTTATAACAACTGTGATTAATATTATAGGACAAAAGGGATTTAATTTAAATAAAAAAATTAAAAAATATGTCATTGTTGCTTATCAAGTTTATCGGGTCAACCCGATAACCCGATAAAAAATCAACTTAGACCCTAACGCGACCCTATTAGCTTATCGGGTCTATCGGGTTGACCCTATAAACCCGATAAGCTAACTTGGACCCCATAAGACCCAACCTATAAGGCCTTATCGGTTTCGGGTCGAGTTCGGATCGGGTTGGTTCAACCTAATTTTGACAACCACGGTTTTGAGGTTCGTCACTTAGTTTTATTTTGTCCATATTTCGTGGAATTACGTGTCTTTATGTGTTTATGAGTTATGTGGTGTGAATAGATTGTGGTTTGGACATCGTTTTCGGGTACGAGGTACCATGTGAGTGAAACGGTGTGTGATGTTTTCATGTTCATGAGCTCACATAGTAGTGACTATGAAATATGATGGTGTTATTTAGTGGTTTTACGTATACGTATATGTATTATAGAAAATCGTATTTTTACGATTCACGGTTTTGCATTTAGGGGTCTCGGATGAGCTATTTAGTCACGGGAATAATTTATGGGATGGTTTTAAGTCATTTAGGACTTAATTATATAGTTTATTTCATATTCTAAGAGTTTTTATAAAACTGTATATTTTTACGTCTTTTACGGTATACGCGTAAATTTGACTAGTTTTACGGTTTTGAGGTTTTTGGAGCTGAAACAAATTAACGTAAATTAAGGTAATATTATTAATACATTAATTAATAATAAAAATAAAATAAAATAAAAATAAAATAAAGGGGGTCGGTTTGGACGACGCAAGAAAGAAAGAAGGAAAAGCCCAAAAGAGGCCCAATGGACTTGTAATGGGATTAGGGGGCCTTTAGGACTTAACCAAACCCAATCCATAACCAAAATAATCATATTTTTAACCTCCATAACAGCTCCTAGCCAAAATTCAACAATGGTTGCTAATTAGGGTTTCAAAAATAAAGATCTTCCATTGATTTCTAAGGTAAAACCTTCAAAACCCTTGCTCTATTAATGATTTTAATCAATTTAATCATGAAATTGATCTTATGATGGATTAGGGTTTGTGAGTTTTCTGAGATTAGTGAGATTAGGGTTCATATGAATTGATTACTTTGGTTATTATGAAGATTAGTGATCGTAATTAGGGTTTAAACATGTTTAAATTCGTTTTTAAAAACTGGGCAGAATTTTTGGTACATTGTTTTGATTATATCTAGAGTTCTACAAACTTTTAAATTTCGAATCTTATGTCCCTAGAAAGGTAAGTAAATTAGCTTTCCAATTAAAGAAACTAGAACTAAATTGGAGGTCGGGAAGTGGGTCAAAAACATGTTACATCAGTCAGGTGTCAAAACAGTTTTTGGATCAGCCTGTTTTCATTTTATGTTTTGAATTGTTTGGGGTACTTAGGGTTATAATTGAAGCTTCAAATGAACATGAGATTTAGATTATATATTAAATAAAAGATCTGGAGAAGGGATAAGCAAATGGGATAGGGTAAGACCCTCTGGTCATAACAACTTTTCATATGTTTAAAATCCGTAAATTATGGATAGCTAAAAGTATATATATATATATATATATATATATATATATATATATATATATATATATATATATATATATATATATATATATATATATATATGTATATATATATATATATGTATATATATATATATATATATATATATATATATATATATATATATATATATATATATATATATATATATATATATATATATGTATATATATATATATATATATATATATATATATATCTATATATATATATATATATATATATATATATATATATATATATATATATATATATATATATATATATATATATATATATATATATATATATATATATATATATATATATATATATATATATATATATATATATATATATATATATATATATATATATATATATATATATATATATATATATATATATATATATATATATATATATATATATATATATATATATATATATATATATATATAGGCCTTAGCAGTAGCTTTAAGGTTGAGGCCAAAGGAGAGAGTTAGCTAACACATGTAGGGGCATAGGATTTCTTTTACAGGTCATGTTATTTTTGTTAAGGGGGTGTTCGACCAATAGTTTGAAGTATGAAAACGGGACTGATTTGGGTTAAATGCTAACGGGACGAGTTTTTAACTAAACTAAGTTAAGGGCTTTATATAGGGGTGTAATGAGATTCATATGGCATATAAATGGGGTTAAGTTATAGGAGAAGGTTAGATATCCATCATAGATTGATGAGCCATTTTGGTATGTGGTTCATGTCTTGATTGAATACGTTGGTGTGTTTAGATTTGTGCTAGAGCGCGGGTACTTGGAGAAGCTTGTTCAGGTGAGTTTCATAGTCCCATGTATTTTTATGATTTGTTTCCCGATGGAAGAGACACTGTATGGTTTTGTAACTAATGCTGTGAATGTTTTTATGGTTTGTGATGGACTTGTGTGTGCACTTATGTGATTAACTGTTGTGTGATTCTTGATTGTGTTTATGATTTGGATCGGGGGACACGTACCGTCTCAGTTATTGTGGTTTGACTTGGTACCATGGGGATGTTGACAAGGCGGGGCCTTGGGATTGGTTCATAGGTGTATGGGCGCCTATGGGACCATGGATATTGGTAAGGCTTGGAGCCTTGGAATTATGGTTATTGGTAAGGCTTGGAGCCTTGGAATTGGTTTGGTATGATTAATCTTGAATGCTAGTTGTTAATACTTAATTGTAGCACATTGTCCATATGTTCTTTTATTAATGGTTGTTATTCACAGCTTATAACTGATTTGGCGTTGGAGTCTAAACCTATGACTCTCACCAACATTATGTTGACGTGTTTTAGTGTCTCTTTCAGGTGAGAATGTGGTTAAGTGTGAGAATAGGAGTGACTAGCTGGAAGGCTTAGGATTGTATTTGGAGGAACCCCCTTTCCTCTTAGTCTTTATTTATGTTTGAATAAGTGATACTTTGTAGACACCTATATGTTTGTTATTTGTTAATAGTATGTCTTTGGTAAGAGGTACACCTGTTACCTACTTACCTAGACGCCTACATTGTTTGAGATATCTTCATGACATTGTGTCACCATTTATGATATTTCCATTTCATTTAGTTATCTCTATAGACACGCTATTGTGATGATATCCATACGTCGCGCCCCATATTTCGCCATGGTGGGGTGTGACAGAATGGTATCAGAGACATTGGTTATAGAGAATTAGGTTGCCTAGCCTAGTCTATAGCTTAAGGATCCCTGCATATAGGCGTCATAGGATTACGTGTGGTCTTGATTGTATTTTCCTAAATTTTATTTTTTGTGAATTTTGACTAGTATGAGTTGAACTGTAGTCGCCCATACTTAGTCACCTGTTAATTTCTGTTTTGCTTTTGATATATAAATTACTTTCACCATAGTAAGTTATTTGATGTACCTAATGTATAGTATTTTTCTTTTCATGTTTAAGTCATGTTCCTTAAGAATCATGTGGTGATTCGAGTTACTAGGAGTAGGTGGATAGGAAGGATTTTAAGTTGTTTCCACTCTTATGGGCGACATGACTTATAACTGATTATGATGTTGTGTTGGAGTTTGTCTATGTTGTTTTAGCTAGACTATGGATTTATATATTCCAAGAGTTTGACTATATTATTTTAATAGATGGAGTTTTGTACATTTTTATTTATGTGGTTATGAGCTTATGTGAGTAGATGGATTTATGTGTTGTATGTTGTATTGATTCTTATAAGTGTCATCATAGGAGGGAGTGCATTGAGGAAACGGTATTTGTATAAGTATGGTGGCCAACATAGTTATACAAATAACACAACTTCAATGGGTTCTTAAGTATGATTGCATGAAAGAGGGTTAGTACATGCTTGTATATGATGACATGTGGATTTTTGGGTATATGTATAATATATGGGTTTATGTAACAGCTGTCTACCATATGGCTATTTTTTAGTGTGTTATATATTTTGGGTTATACTCATGTTGTGTGATTATGGGGTCACACGATATGGACTGGTTTTAGTAATGGGTTTTATGCCTTGTTGTAAGATGGTGATTACTCGTATGAAAAAAACGAGTGTATGACGCGATTGATTGATCTGACGTGTATGGTAACGAGTATGTTATGGGTGATTTAATAGGTATATATATGCGGATGTATATATACTAGTATGTGTTAAGTTATGATACATGGTCGTTCAGTAGTTATTATAACTTGAACATACCTTGTGTTTGCTCGTGTTTTATGGTGCTGGAGTTTGATGGAGTTCCAACGACATGTTGAGTCTTTTGATGTGTGTCTACATTCGGGTATGTATTTTAATTAATGAGAACTACTAAATTTTCTTACAAATAAGTGTGGCTAGTTATAGGAAAATGATTTTGAAAATAATTTGTAAGTGTATGGTATGATATCGTGACTTATATATCTTTTATATAAGTTTGTGGTAGTAAGTTATAAAAAAATTGTCTTGAAAATAATTGGATTAGTTTTCTAGGTAACATGTGATAATACATTTTAAAGGGTGAAGAAATTTTACAATGATTTTCTTAAGTGGAGTTAAAATTTTAGAAGTATTTAACTAGACAAAAATAGTGAAAAGAGAGATTTTATTATATTAATGATAATAATAACGCCACACCTTGTAAACTTATAATAGTTTAGTTATAACCAGCCTAAAAGGATTATATAAAGTAATAATAATAATATAGATTAAAATGAAAGGAAAAAACACTATATTTTATAAACATGTATTGGTTTCATAATAACAAGCGAAATAAGTTTAATATGGGTAAACAAGATAATGGTTAGAATAAGATTGTAGTATACCAACTAGTTGATATCCTTGATAAAATAATGAAGATAAAAGGTGAGTTTATGGTTAAAAATAAGTATGATTTTAGTACTATTGAAGTTTGGTTCTTATGAGAAGTAACTAATTGGGATAAAAGTTTAAAATTTTCTAAGGTATCAAAATTTGGTAATACTAATCGTGACGAGTCTAATTTTTCATTGTTGGCACACTCCGTTGATATTTCGGATTACATTGTTTTGTTTTCAGTTTTTTCGATAGGGTTCGTTTTACCCTATATTTTATTTTGGGACAAGATTGTTTGGAATTCTTTTGGTACACGTCATGATTTAGTTATGCGGTTGTGGACACGTTAGGATGAGAGGATAGAGTTGGGTAGTATTACTTATCGTTAGATATTAGAAAAGAGAGATGTGTTTTGGTTTAAAGGTTGTGTTGAAGGAATGATTAAGATTTATGGAGTTTTGAAACTTAGATTAGTTACGGGAATAAGGGAGTAAGTAAAGTTAGTTGACTGGTCGTGGGAACGAGATGTCATGCTATGAGAAGTTGGTTGAAGTACCATTAGGAGATTGATGAAAGTACTAGCGGATGTGAGGGTAGAGTAGAAAGTTTCTACCAATGGAAAGATTGGGCAAATAACACGCAAGGAAATTGGTATAGTTATGGAGGCAAGGTAGTAGTAGAGACGTGAAGAAAAACATGGATGTGAAAGAATGATTGGTAAGAAGCTGATTAATGGTGAAGTACAACAAGTAAGGAAGAGTGAGCCATTGAGGGGTTGAAGTACCTTTAGAAATATTGTGGTAGATGAGTTGAAGTTAGAGGCTAATGGGTAGTGTGAAGTTCCTATGTAACATCATAGAGACGAGAAGGAGTGCGTGAAGAGCTACATCGTGAATTAAGGAGCTGAAAGGACTACGTGTTGGCTGCTAGAAGGAAGTAAGAGATTTCAAAGGAGTCACAGAAGTTGCAAGGACTAAAAAGGTTACAAGAACTATGATGGGATATCCGTATGGTTCGTGACGAAGAAGGACATATCGATTACCGAGTGGAGTTACAAAGAGTTGAACTAGTGGATCGTGATAAATTGAATACATAACATGGGAGATTAAGAACTCGTGGAGGTAACAAGGGGAGTCGAGTGACTACGCGGATATAATTTTTGTGGCAATCAATATCGAGGGATGAGTAATGAAGCTGAGCTGAATAAGTTCATGGAGAATTGATTAGAGAGTCGGTTTTGTGAAGGTGTTATGAAAGATCTTTGGAAGAGACAGTTATACATTATCCAATGCACAAACGATTTCTATAGAATTGATGAATGAAGTATGGACTTTCTGTTGGACGGGTTAGTGTAGGAATTAGGGAGAACCGTGGAAGGAGAGAACCAAGTATTCCTAGAAGATGATGATTGAAAGTAGCTCATGTTGGGTGCAAGATCAAAATAGAAGTATGAGATTTGAATAAGAATTTAAAATATGTCTTAGTTTAGACAAATGGAAACTAATATGGGTATAAGATGAGAGTGTGATCCGTATGGGATCACATAAAACTCTAGTCTGTCCCTATTAGGAGGGGGTAGGAGAACTGATTGTGAGGAAAAACAAGTGAAGCTACTTGGAAAAAATTTGAGGTATAGATGACTTGAAAGACGGGAAGCATAACATCGTGATGTATGTCATGAGCTAAGGAAGAAGAAGGAAGTGTGGATAGATGTGAATCATGAATGAAATAGGCCGAGATAGGAACCAAAGGTAAAACTTTGGTATAGCCTAATGAGTAGACTAAGGCACTAAGCATGCTAATTTTGTTGTAGTGTGGAAAGGAAATGGTACTGATTTATACTGTTTGATTGGAAGGCTTAGTATCGATAATCGAATGGTTGAGGAGTTATAGATGTGATGTGTCATGAGAGACGAAGGGATTGGTCTAACTGAGACAAGATGAGGAGCACTATGACCTTGAAGGTAAGACATTGTGTAGGTATAAAGGAAGTGTTGAGTATCAGGGAAAAAAATCTTTCATGGAGAAAAGTGAGAAAGAAGTGTATAGGTGCTACTAATGATCTATCCAAGTTTTATGGAAGTAGTTGTAGCATGGGTTTGGATGGCAGTTGATAGACTAACTGAGATAACCGTCCTTTTGGTGATGTGTATAGATCATAAGTTTATTTGGATTGGAAGAGCCTCGTTGTGATAAACTAATCAATATGTGAAATATCGTCATAGGTCACTTGTGTAAGGAAATTGGAATTTTTAAGTACTTTGCGGTATGGACTAAAGGGATTTGATGAAAATGATTGGATATGATTATATCCAGCTAATTAGAAAATGATGGACGAAGTGGGAAATTTCTACAAGTATAGGAGTCTTGTTGAGAGCTTGAGTGACTGATTTAAAGGGATGTGGGAAAATCGTTAGCGATGTCTGAGTTTTCATATAATGATAGTTATCATACTAGAAGTCGATGAATACCATTTGAGGCACTATATGGAAGGATAGGGTGAGTTGTCCTTATGGTGGACTAAAATTCGTGAGAGAGACTACTAATGTGGAAATGGTGTTTGTGGAAAGGATGAGAGTAACAAGAGATGATATGTTGAAAAGAGGAAATCACTAGAGTTTAGTGACAAAGTTATGTAGGAAGTTCACCCATAGTAACGAGTGGTATGTTTTGGTAAAAAGGGAAAAGTTGATGTCAAGTTTTGTAGGTCAATTTATGATCTTTGGAAAGATCGGACCAGTAGCTTATGGGTATAGAATTATCTGGGGAATTAAGTGGTGTACATGATACATTTTATGCATTAAGATTTGGGAAATGCGGTTTGAGAATGCATATTTGCATATACGGTTATTCGGGATTTGTGATAATTAGAGTCTTTGATTTTCAAAGAGTCATTGTAAGATTTATGGACTATGAGGTCAAGAGTTTGAGAATGAAGTTAAATATCTTTGGTTAATATATCTAGTAAATTGAGTCATGAACTAAAGTTCACGTAGAAATGAGAGGAGTTCTTTTAGAACAAGTATCATCATGTGATTTGTTGATTGATGTGACTGATCCTAAGAAGTAAATCTCGGGACGAGATTTCTATTAGGAGGGAGTGATGTGACAACCACGGTTTTGAAGTTCATCACTTAGTTTTATTTTGTCCATATTTCGTGGAATTACGTGTCTTTATGTGTTTATGAGTTATGTGGTGTGAATAGAGTGTGGTTTGGACATCGCTTTCGGGTACGGGGTACCATGTGAGTGAAACGATGTGTGATGTTTTCATGTTCATGATCTCACATAGTAGTGACTATGAAATATGATGGTGTTATTTAGTGGTTTTACGTATACGTATATGTATTATAGAAAATCGTATTTTTAGGATTTAGGGTTGTGCATTTAGGGGTCTCGGATGAGCTATTTAGTCACGGGAATAATTTATGGGATGATTTTAAGTCATTTAGGACTTAAGTATATAGTTTATTTCATATTCTAAGAGTTTTTATAAAACTGTATATTTTTACGTCTTTTACGGTATACGCGTAAATTTGACTAGTTTTACGGTTTTGAGGTTTTTGGAGTTGAAATAAATTAACGTAAATTAAAATAATATTATTAATACATTAATTAATAATAAAAAGAAAATTAAAAAAATAAAAATAAAGGGGGTCGGTTTGGACGACGCAAGAAAGAAAGAAGGAAAAGCCCAAAACAGGCCCAATGGACTTGAAATGGGATTAGGGGGCCTTTAGGACTTAACCAAACCCAATCCATAACCAAAATAATCAGATTTTTAATCTCCATAAAAGCTCCTAGCCGAAATTCAATGGTGGCTAATTAGGGTTTCAAAAATAAAGATCTTCCATTCATTTCTAAGGTAAAACCTTCAAAACCCTTGTTTTATTAATGATTTTAATCAATTTAATCATGAAATTGATCTTATGATGGATTAGGGTTTGTGAGTTTTCTGAGATTAGTGAGATTAGGGTTCATATGAATTGATTACTTTGGTTATTATGAAGATTAGTGATCGTAATTAGGGTTAAACATGTTTAAATTTGTTTTTAAAAACTGGGCAGAATTTTTGGTCCATTGTTTTGATCATATCTAGAGTTCTACTAACTTTTAATTTTCGAATCTTATGTCCCTGGAAAGGTAAGTGAATTAGCTTTCAAATTAAAGATACTAGAACTAAATTGGAGGTCGGGAAGTGGGTCAAAAACAGGTTACATCAGTCGGGTGTCAAAACAGTTTTTGGATCAACCTGTTTTCATTTTATGTTTTGAATTGTTTGGGGTACTTAGGGTTATAATTGAAGCTTCAAATGAACTTGAGATTTAGATTATATATAAATAAAAGATCTAGAGAAGGGATAAGCAAATGGGATAGGGTAAGACTCTCTGGTCATAACAAACTTTTCATATGTTTAAAATTAGTAAATTATGGATAACTAAAAGTATATATATATATATATATATATATATATATATATATATATATATATATATATATATATATATATATATATATATATATATATATATATATATATATATATATATATATATATATATATATATATATATATATATATATATATATATATATATATATATATATATGGAGGCCTTAACAGTAGCTTTAAGGTTAAGGCCAAAGGGGAGAGTTAGCTAACACATGTAGGGCATAGGGTTTCTTTTACAGGTCATGTTATTTTTGTTAAGGGGTTGTTCGACCAATAGTTTGAAGTATGAAAACGGGACTGATTTGGGTTAAATGCTAACGGGACGAGTTTTGAACTAAACTAAGTTAAGGGCTTTATATAGGAGTGTAATGAGATTCATATGGCATATAAATGGGGATAAGTTGTAGGAGAAGGTCAGATATCCATCATAAATTGATGAGCCATTTTGGTATGTGGTTCATGTCTTGATTGTATACGTTTGTGTGTTTAGATTTGTGCTAGAGCGCGGGTACTTGGAGAAGCTTGTTCAGGTGAGTTTCATAGTCCCATGTCTTTTTATGATTTGTTTCCAAATGGGATGGAAGAGACAGTGTATGGTTTTGTAACAAATACTAAGATTTTGTATGTATTGCAATTAATGTTTATTTTTCCTCGACTCA
Source organism: Glebionis coronaria (assembly GCA_025667525.1). Classification (NCBI taxonomy): domain Eukaryota; kingdom Viridiplantae; phylum Streptophyta; class Magnoliopsida; order Asterales; family Asteraceae; genus Glebionis; species Glebionis coronaria. The sequence goes on along the minus strand of CM046882.1, from coordinate 99,927,062 downwards.
CTCGAATTGATATCTGATTAACGTAAGATTAAATTTGTTTTGGGTGTCTAAAAACTTTTTGTATTTTAAACTAATTAAAAACTATTTAAAATAAAAGCTATTTAATTAACAATTAAAAAAAACTAATTTAATCTAATTTAAATAAACACTACTTTGAAACTAAAACAAAATTTAAAACTAATTTGATTGAAAACTAGATAAAAGAAACTTTTAAAAACTTTAAATGAAGTATATTTTAAAATAAAACTTAAGTAATTGAGATAAACTACTTTTATACTATTAAAAAAACTATTTTAAAGACCTAAACTAAAAATTAAACTATTAAAGTAATTAAAATTAAAATATTTTAAAAACTATTATTTTTTTTTATAAAAGCTGAATTAAAGTAAATTTAAATAAAACTTTTTGATTAAAAATATATTTTAATAAACTAAAACATGTAATTAAACTAATTTAAAACTGACAGAAATTAAATCCCTATATTAATTAAACTATGCGTATGATTACACAAAAGAAAGACAGAGGAGTTGGTTATGTTGTTCGACTGGTATGCGAGAGATCTGGGGATCGAATCCCACCCCAGACGAAATATTGCTTTTTATTTTTGGATCTTTTGGACAATATGAGAAACCAAACAGATTGTAGGAATCTGTTTTGTTGCACAGCAATATAAATAAGCAAATATTCAAGACCAAACAAGCAGTATAGCAAAACCAAAAAAAAAAGCAAATAAGCAAAGATCCTAATTAAGCACTCCAAACAAAACTAAAACAACTAAACTTAATCCAATAAGCAGACGAGCTAAAAATAAAACAGTAAAGCAGATTTAAGCCAAATCAAAATCCAAAAACATTAAAGCAGTTTAAAATAAACCGAAAAGCAAAAGCAAACCAAACACAAATTAACAAGCAGATTCAACTATCTATTATCCAAAAACAGAAATAAGCCGAAATAATCAATTACATCAGATAAGCCAAATTTAAATCGAAATAAGCATAACATATTGAAATAAACAGCAATCCTAAACTATAGCAAATCCAAACAACATCAAAACAAATAGCAGATTAAATAAGCAGATTATCTATAAAATAAACTACAAAATAAAACTTGTAAATAAAAAGAGATTTAAAAACCTTTTGTCGAAACTGTTGGGTCGAAGGTTGGCGCTGAGCCACCTTGTGAACCGAATCAATCCGTCACCAAGAACCAAACATCTTCCTTCGAACCAAACGAACCAAAAAAAAATCTTCCAAACGATGAACAGTAACCTTCTAAGAACGAACAAACCTTTTTTTTTAATCTCCCAGTGAGGGAAATTATTCACTTTCTTTTATTATTATTATTTTTTTATTATAATAATAAAAACTCACGAACAGTAACAAACAAACAGTAGTAAAGAGTAACTTTGATGAAATAAACAAACAGTAGTAAAGAGTGAAAATAAACTTGACAGAAATATAAATGAGACTTAAATAATTAAAAAATTACTTTTCATTAATTAATAAAAGAAGTACAATTGCTGGAAATTAAAAATTACATTAATCTAAACTAATTTGCAGAAAAATAAAAAAAATAAAGAAAAAGTGCTATCAATAAATTACACATTAGGGGTTTTTATAGGAGAAACCCTCAAACCCTCTTGGTGGCTTAATAAGTAAGCATCAAATCCTAGCCCTTCAATCCTTCATTCTTCTTTCTCTCTCTTCTCTTCACTTGATCAAACGGCTGAAAATAATCCATGAGCCATGGATTGCCCTCGTGGCAGTGATTTGTGCTTCTTTATGCTGAGGTGGAGAGATTTGATTGGTGGGATTGGTATTGGATAGGTGTCACAACCAATCAAAATAAAAGGATTTGGCCAAGTAGGATTTGGACCACCATCAAATTAATCCCGAATTAAAGGGGGAATTTGTTTGAGAAACGTGTGAATCACACGTTTTGGGCAAAAGCCCCAATTATTATGATGTATTTTGATCTAGGTTAAATTAAGGGTTTGGGGTAAATAAGGTGGATGGAGGCTGTGTTTAATTTTTGAGAGAGAGATGGAGAACATAGTTTGTATCGTAAAAAAAATGGAAGTGGGATGAGGTAAATAAAATATTAATGTGAGGGGTTTATACACGTATGAAAGGAGGTGTTTGTTACGTGTGAGTTGACCGAGGGAATAAAGGTTGACCGGGTTTATGTGTGGTGGGCTTTGACTGGGTTAAAAATGATTTTTTTGTTTATTAACTGTCCCAAAAATTGTGACTAGCAACTTTGTTTTTACCCTGTGTTTCATTTGTGTTTAAGCCATTTGGGTTAGGCCCAAACTTAATTTTCAAAACGTCCCATTTCATTTCTTTTGCAAATGGGCTTGGGCTCAATGTTTTCTTTCCATTCATTTTACTTGATTTGGACTTATGGGCCATATTGGGCTTTTGAGCCCATTTATCCGATGTGGGACCCACTTTTGTCGAATATCTTCAATAGATTTAATCCGCTAGAAACGAACTTGATTTCGGCGTCTTTGATCATTTCTTCAAAGTCGTGTCGGTTTAGCCGGTTTTCGTGAACTTGGGCACACTTTTGGTCTTTTGACTTTGTCTTCGTCTTTTTCTTGGACTTTTCTTCAACATTTGCCCGTGAAATCCCGTGTTTTCTCTTCTTTTGATCATTTTTACCTATTTTAACACAAAAACACAAAACCACGTGTGATTCTGACTTTTACGATATTAAACACATGATTCGGTCTTGTTTTTCCTTGATTTTAGTGGCAAAAGGATAAGTGTTTACACACTTATTAGTAACTAATGTTGTGAATGTTTTTATGGTTTGTGATGGACTTGTGTGTGCACTTATGTGATTAACCACAACATCACAACACACAAACAACCTACTCGGCTCCCCCTACACTTATTGGTGGAAATGGGTGAAGGCGAAAAAGGGTAAAAATCTAACCTAGTTATACGATGCTTGATTTATTTATCACGTGTCTCTAGCTCGACTCGATTTCCCGAATGTCATCATTCAAATGGGAAAATCATGGAAAAATCGAGATTTCCAAGGGAGGAAAATCTCTCCATGATAAAGGGGTGAAGTAAAGTCATATAAGGCATACCCCATGAGAGTCCACCCGGGTCAAACACATAATTTCCATCACAAAAGGAAATAAACCCCGAGGTGGTACGCAAGTCAAAGAAAAGTGGGGTATCCTTAGGCAAAAGTCTCTTACAAGGAAGGGTGCTATGGTAATATGGCAATGAAAGCACAAAAGTTTCTATTCCGGGATCAAACACCGATTCCTTAACGGGAAAATAGCAAGATGTATTGACATTTAAGCTCAAAATATCATCAAAATCCATAGTGGGAAAGTCATCCTCTTCCAAACTTGATGTGAAAACATAAGTATCGTCGAAGTCATAGGAAAACTCTTCCTCGTGAGGAAAATAGGTATTTAGAAAGATATCTAAATCCTCCTCAAATGGAATAACCTCTATAGTCGGAATGATCTCTAAGAGTTGAGGATCCTCCTCAAAAGTCATGACTTCTAAAATTGGAGTATAAATGTCAAAAGCAATCTCCATGGAAGAATCACTCATAGAGATATGAGGTGTATTAAGATCATGGGGTGGGTCATCAAAATTAATGAGATCACTTAAAGAAGTGTCATCATCGTAGTCATCAAAAATTGGTTGATCAAAAATGGGTGGGTCAAAAGTGGGTGGGTCAAAAGATAAGTCGTCAAAACCGAAGATAGTGGGATCACTTGAAGAAGTGTCATCGCTATATGTGTCATAAATGGGAGTATCAAAAATTTGAGGCTCTAAGGGAAGGGATGAATTTATCACAAAATCATTTTGAGTAGACTTTTCAATTCCAAAAGGATTAATAAAAATCTCGTCATTATCATAATTAAGAACATCAATCATATTGACCGACTCTTTTCCATTTGATTTTGTTGTGATTTTTCCATTTTAAAAACTTGTTGTTCATCCCGAACCCTAAGAATTAACTCCCCTTCGGCTACATCAACTAAGGCTCTTCCGGATCGTAAGAATGGTCTACCAAGTATTAACGGAATACGAGGATCCATCTCATAGTCGACGATGACAAAGTCCATGGGAAAAGTGAATGTACCGACTCGAACAAAAACATCTTCGGTAATACCAACGGGGTATGCGAGAGTTCGATTAGCTAACTCGAGAGTCATGCGAGTCGGTACAAGGTCGGGTAAGGATAATTGTTCCCAAACCGAAAGTGGCATAAGATTGATGCTAGCGCCGAGATCCGCTAAAGCCATACAATCATCGATTTGAGGAAACGAGCAAGGTAACACGAATCGTCCGGGATCTCCTAGCTTTTCGGGAAGCTCTTTGAGAAGGATCGCGGAACAATTCTCATTTAAACGGGTGTTCACGAGCTCAACAATTTTTTCTTTCTTATTAAGAAAATCTTTAAACATTTTCACAAATTTTGGCATTTGAGCAAGTGCTTCAATAAGACTTATGTTAACATTGACGTTGGAAATCATTTTTAAAAAATTGGAGACATGAACGTCATCCTTGGTGAGCACTTTAGCCTTGTCTAACCTAGATAGATAAGGAATATTAGGCTTAGACTTTGAAGGTTGAGAAGGAGAAGGACTCGCTTATTGAACAACCGTAGGGGTAGGCTCTTTCGGCAATGGAGCACTAGTACTAGGAGTAGTAGTGGGAGGAATCACCGAAGGGGGAGTAGGATTACTCATTATGACCTTCGGGCCTTGTCTCTCCTTTATGAGCGAAGAGATGGAAGGTCCCACTAAAGTGGCTCCACTTCGAGTATTGATAGCACTCACATTAGCACGAGGGTTAATCTCAGTATTTGAAGGTAAGGGTCCTTGGGGTCTAAGGGCTTGCAACATAGTCAAAAATTTCTTATCGGTTGATTCTTGCATCTCTTTCATAATTCGCTCATGGTCGGTCAATTTTTGTAGAACCAAGTCCATTTGAGGATTATGCATATTCATTTGATTGAACCCTTGATTAGGAAAACCTTGGTTTTGATATTGAGGTTGAAAACCTTGGTTATTATTTTGAAACCCTTGATTTTGACCATTAAAATTCCCTTGATTTGCATTCCCTTGAAAATTACCCATTTGAGGACCTTGGTTCCTATTTTGGTATTGGGTATTTTGGGCGGGTGGGGGTGGTCTTTGAGGTGCTACAAAACCCGGGGGAGCCAAATAATTAGTACTTTTGTAAGACAAATGGTTACATCAACATTTGGTTTAAATGGAACCCTTTCATTAGCATTAAAAGCACAAACTTGTTGTTGTTAATTATTGTAAACCTTGTCACAATTGAAATATGAATGTGGTCCACCACAAGTCTCACACGTTTCACTAGTCTCTTTTAAGGCATTAACTTGACCATTTAGGGCATCGGTTTTAAGAGCAAGTGATTCAACAAGCGAAGTGAGTTTATCGATTCTCTTGTCACTCTCACTAGAACTAGCACTCGCCATAGTGGCCCTAACACTCTTGGTTTGAACTTTTGCCTTGTTCTCAGTTATGGCCCAAGCCTCGTTCATTGATTTCACAAGAATATTGCCCCCCGCGGCACTATTAAGTGAGTCTTGGTCATTTAGAGTTAAACCATTGTAAAACGTATTTATTTGATGCACTTTAGTGAAACCGTGTTGTGGACATTTTCTTAAAAGCTCTTTAAAACGATCCCAAGACTCACTAAACGTTTCCCCATATTGTTGCTCAAAAGTAATGATTTCATTCCTTAAAGAGGTGGTCCGTGATGGTGGGAAAAAGTAGTTAATTAACTTGGTCTCTAAATCAATCCATGTCGTAATACTTTGGGGTGGTTCCTTATCAAGCCAAATCCGGGCTTGTCCCTCGAGGGAAAAAGGAAAGAGTTGTAAACGAATAGCCTCTTGTGGCACCCCATTATATTTGACGGTGTTGGACAAATGGATAAATCTCTTGATATGATCATGGGGGTCATCTTGGGAACGACCCAAAAATGGGATAGCGGAAACCATTTTAATTAAATCCGATTTGAGTTCAAAATTATTTGCTCCAATTGCGGGGACAACGATAGCGTCATCGTTTCCCTCAACGTATGATTGCAAAATCTTGAGCATAGGTCGGTTATCTGTTTCCATTGTATTGTCGAAAGCACGATTCTCGGGATCGGCTTGAATGACGTTCTTTGTGTTTTTCTTCTTCTTCTTCTTCTTTTTGGAAGAATTAGAAGTGTTTGGTACACCAATCGGTATGTATGTATGCGCGCGAGTGCGCATACAATTAAAACTTTGGAATGAGGTAGGGGACCTCGGTCGACTTTGAGAGGAAAAGGATTTTCCCTCTCGAGGAGCAATATGAAAAAGCTACAAAAATATATACTTAAGTACTACTTGAGTTGGCAAACCAATAATCGGTCGTCCCTCTCAATATACGCACAAGCAAGCGGGGAAACGAGGTGGCACAAAGCACTTAAAAACCTTTTTCCTTAGACGACCTTTTATAGCGCGTCGCCTTATACCCACTGATGAGACTGCTTTTATACATAGTCTCATCGTCCAAATCGGGCTTAAAATGCATTAAATATCATTAAAACGGCCAAATATATGCTCGTGTTTGTTGCTTGTGTATTTTAGGTACGGATATTGAGGAAAAGACAAAAAGATCACAAGAATCAATCAAAAACGAACACGGGAAACGAAGCCGCACAATGAACCGGGCCCAAATCTGAAATTTCCAAAAATGACCTTGAAGAATTGAAGATTGGCAACATTGGTCCCTCATTTTTGAAGACATGGCAATTTATACCCTTGCAAAACTCATAAAATGCATTATGGTCCCTAAATTATCAAGATGTTACATAAACAGCCCTTGAAGATTGAAGAAATTACATTTCAAGTCCTTGATAAAAGTTTGTAAACAACTTGTGCCAAAATTGACAAGTTGATGAAAGTTGTAAACAAAGGAAAAAGTTGTTTGGGCTGGTTTTTACAAAGTGAACAAGAAATAGAAGTCCAGGGACTGTTTTTGGCCAGACAACCAAACCCACACATCCAACCAGAAGCTGACACCTTACCAATACCCGACCCTACCCATTTACCCAACCCATTTGCCCGTCCAAACCCATAACCCAAACCCAATACCCAGTTTATTATTAAACTGGTCAACAATCCAGTCAACCCTCCCTAATTTCCCACCAAAACACATTTTTTAAATCCTTTTTTCCCCAAAACGGATTAATCACTCCCTAAACACCCCAATAAACCCTAAACCCACCCAGAATCAATTGCCTTAAAAACAAAGGGGTTTTTGTTGCCTCTTTCCAGATCACTAATCAACCTTATTGTCACCAAAACCCACATCCCAAATCATCCCGAGACACACCCATGTGACACCCCCAAGATTCCCCATTCACGTCTCTTTCACCCAAAACCCCAAAAAGACACATCCAACGTCCCAAATTCAAATCTTGGTCCCAAAGGCACTCAAAGAAAGTCCAAGATCAAACAACACAGCTGGCCATCACTTTCCATCACATGGGAGCTTTGTTGACTGATTTTTAAAGAAGACTCCAAGGGCTTTTATGGAATTCTACTTAGTTAGGGTTTTAGATTCTAGACTATTCTTCTAGCTTGTATAAATGAGAATAGTTTGTATATGTCGAGTTCAAACGTCTTACTAGTATTTATCTATTTTGCCTTTTTATTTCGTTATGGATGCAAATACAATAGTTAGGTGATGAAATCCCAACTAAGGCTTATTTGAAAAGTAGGTAAATTATTGTGCTACGTAATATACTATAGTAAAGGAAAAATCTTTTTGTATTTTTTTAGAAAAATATATATTCACAAGAAAAATCGAAAGAAATCGAAATAAGAAAAATAACACTAATACGCAATATTTTTGGTGTAATACTTTTAGGAAAAAGTATTACTTTTAGGAAAAAGTACTACTTTTTGATTTTTTAATTTTTTGGTGCAAATCTTAGTAAAGAATTTGCTTTTGTGATTTTTTAATTTTTTTGTATTTTTAAGTTTTTGATTTTTTTGTATTTTTGATTTTTTGTGCAAGAAAATTAACGTTCAAAGCGAACGGATCCCAAAATCCAAACGTCTTCACGAAAAATCGTCAATCGTACGAGCGAAGCGGCAGCGGCGCCATTTTAATACTAAGATTTTGTATGTATTGCAATTAATGTTCGTTTTTCCTCGACTCACTCGAATTGATATCCGATTAACGTAAGATTAAATTTGTTTTGGTGTCTAAAAACTTTTTGTATTTTAAACTAATTAAAAACTATTTAAAATAAAAGCTATTTAATTAACAATTAAAAAAAACTAATTTAATCTAATTTAAATAAACACTATTTTGAAACTAAAACAAAATTTAAAACTAATTTGATTGAAAACTAGATAAAAGAAACTTTTAAAAACTTTAAATGAAATATATTTTAAAATAAAACTTAAGTAATTGAGATAAACTACTTTTATACTATTTTAAAAAACTATTTTAAAGACCTAAACTAAAATTTAAACTATTTAAGTAATTAAAATTAAAATATTTTAAAAACTATTTTTTTATAAAAGCTGAATTAAAGTAAATTTAAATAAAACTTTCTGATTAAAAATAAATTTTAATAAACTAAAACATGTAATTAAACTAATTTAAAACTGACAGAAATTAAATCCCTATATTAATTAAACTATGTGTATGATTACACAAAAGAAAGACAGAGGAGTTGGTTATGTTGTTGGACTGGTATGCGAGAGGTCTGGGGATCGAATCCCACCCCAAGCGAAATATTGCTTTTTATTTTTGGATCTTTTGGACAATATGAGAAACCAAACAGATAGTAGGAATCTGTTTTGTTGCACAGCAATATAAATCAGCAAATATTCAAGACCAAACAAGCAGTATAGCAAAACCAAAAAAAACAAATAAGCAAAGATCCTAATTAATCACTCCAAACAAAACTAAAACAACTAAACTTAATCCAATAAGCAGACGAGCTAAAAATAAAACAGCAAAGCAGATTTAAGCCAAATCAAAATCCAAAAACATTAAAGCAGTTTAAACTAAACCGAAAAGCAAAAGCAAACCAAACAGAAATTAACAAGCAGATTCAACTATCTATTATCCGAAAACAGAAATAAGCCTAAATAATCAGTTACATCAAATAAGCCAAATTTAAATCGAAATAAGCATAACATATTGAAATAAACAGCAATCCTAAACTATAGCAAATCCAAACAACATCAAAACAAATAGCAGATTAAATAAGCAGATTATCTATAAAATAAACTACAAAATAAAACTTGTAAATAAAAAGAGATTTAAAAACCTTTTGTCGAAACCGTTGGGTCGAAGGTTGGCGCTGAGCCACCTTGTGAACCGAATCAATCCGTCACCAAGAACCAAACATCTTCCTTCGAACCAAACGAACCAAAAAAAAATCTTCCAAACGATGAACAGTAACCTTCTAAGAACGAACAGTAACCTTTTTTTTTAATCTCCCAGTGGGGGAAATTATCCACTTTCTTTTATTATTATTATTTTTTTATATATTATAATAATAAAAACTCACGAACAGTTACAAACAAACAGTAGTAAAGAGTAACTTTGATGAAATAAACAAACAGTAGTAAAGAGTGAAAATAAACTTGACAGAAATATAAATGAGACTTAAATAATTAAAAAATTACTTTTCATTAATTAATAAAAGAAGTACAATTGCTAGAAATTAAAAATTACATTAATCTAAACTAATTTGCAGAAAATAAAAAAAATAAAGAAAAAGTGCTACCAATAAATTACACATTAGGGGTTTTTATAGGAGAAACCCTCAAACCCTCTTGGTGGCTTAATAAGTAAGCATCAAATCCTAGCCCTTCAATCCTTCATTCTTCTTTCTCTCTCTTCTCTTCACTTGATCAAACGGCTGAAAATAATCCATGAGCCACGGATTGCCCTCGTGGCAGTGATTTGTGCTTCTTTATGATGAGGTGGAGAGATTTGATTGGTGGGATTGGAATTGGACAGGTGTCACAACCAATCAAAATAAAAGGATTTGGCCAAGTAGGATTTGGACCACCATCAAATTAATCCCGCATTAAAGAGGGAATTTGTTTGAGGAACGTGTGAATCACACGTTTTGGGCAAAAGCCCCAATTTTTATGATGTATTTGGATCTAGGGTAAATTAAGGGTTTGGGATAAATAAGGTGGATTGAGGTTGTGTTTAATTTTTGAGAGAGAGATGGAGAACATAGTTTGTATCGTAAAAAAAATGAAAGTGGGATGAGGTAAATAAAATATTAATGTGAGGGGTTTATACACGTATGAAAGGAGGTGTTTGTTACGTGTGAGTTGACCGAGGGAATAAAGGTTGACCGGGTTTGTGTGTGGTGGGCTTTGACTGGGTTAAAAATGATTTTTTTTGTTTATTAACTGTCCCAAAAATTGTGACTAGCAACTTTGTTTTTACCCTGCGTTTCATTTGTGTTTATGCCATTTGGGCTAGGCCCAAACTTAATTTTCAAACCGTCTCATTTCATTTCTTTTGCAAATGGGCTTGGGCTCAATGTTTTCTTTCAATTCATTTTACTTGATTTGGACTTATGGGCCATATTGGGCTTTTGAGCCCATTTATCCAATGTGGGACCCACTTTGCTCGAATATCTTCAAAAGATTTAATCCGCTAGAAACGAACTTGATTTCGGCTTCTTTGATCATTTCTTCAAAGTTGTGTCGGTTTAGCCGGTTTTCGTGAACTTGGGCACACTTTTGGTCTTTTGACTTTGTCTTTGTCTTTTTCTTGGACTTTTCTTCAACATTTGCCCGTGAGATCCCGTGTTTTCTCTTCTTTTGATCATTTGTACCTATTTTAACACAAAAACACAAAACCACGCGTAATTCCGACTTTTACGATATTAAACACATGATTCGGTCTTGTTTTTCCTTGATTTTAGTGGCAAAAGGATAAGTGTTTACACACTTATTAGTAACTAATGTTGTGAATGTTTTTATGGTTTGTGATGGACTTGTGTGTGCACTTATGTGATTAACCGCTATGTGATTCTTGATTGTGTTTATGATTTGGATCGGGGGACACGTACCGTCTCAGTTATTGTGGTTTGACTTGGTACTAAAGGGATGTTGACAAGGCGGGGCCTTGGGATTGGTTCATAGGTGTATGGGCGCCTATGAGACCATGGATATTGGTAAGGCTTGGAGCCTTGGAATTGGTTTGGTATGATTAATCTTGAAGGCTAGTTGTTAATACATAACTGTAGCACATTGTCCATACGTTCTTTTATTAATGGTTGTTATTCACAGCTTATAACTGATTTGGCGTTAGAGTCTGAACCTATAACTCTCACCAACATTATGTTGACGTGTTTTAGTGTCTCTTTCAGGTGAGAATGTGGTTAAGCTTGAGAATAGGAGTGACTAGCTGGAAGGCTTATGATTGTATTTGGAGGAACCCCCATTCCTCTTAGTCTTTATTTATGTTTGAATAAGTGATACTTTGTAGACACCTATATGTTTGTTATTTGTTCATAGTATGTCTTTGGTAAGAGGTAGACCTGTTACCTACTTACCTAGACGCATGCATTGTTTGAGATATCTTCATGACATTGTTTCACCATTTATGATATTTCCATTTCATTTAGTTATCACTATAGACATGCTATTGTTGTGATGATATCCATACGTCGCACCCCATATTCTGCCATGGTGGGGTGTGACAGCAATTGACACCCCTAAACGTGACCACAATTCCCACCGGCTTGAGCTGGTTGCCCCTGTTGTGACCAACATACCCACCAAGAGTCATAAGACTCTCGGTTGCCATTGTTGTTCAACCAACAACCCCTGGAGGGTGTTGGTGTTTGCGGCTGACCACACAACCAGGCACCGACCCCATATGGGGTTCGACCGCTTGGACATAATCACCATCGAGACCTTATGGTCTCGGTTCATGTGACCATTTTAAACCCAAAACTTTTGATTTACATGTTTAATTTCAATTACCCATGATCTTATTATTAACCTTAACAAATTCGTGAATTAATAAAGATAAAAGAAAAGATTAAAGTTGTTGGTGATGTCGTATGCGTCATGATTAAAGGTTAAGAACACAAACACAAATCCATCAAATTAATCAGGATCAAAACGGGCTCCTCCTCTCTTTTGCTTTATGAACCAGCGACCATAAGGAGAAAACAAGAATAGGGTTTTTGTTTTAATTTTTGACAAATGTGAAATAAGTAAACATGTTTTCTCTAATTGTTAATTTACTTAGTGGGTCGGGCCTTAAGCCCTTTTCTTTTGTTTTCTTTTTAGGCCGGCCATACAAGGCCTTATTTGTACTTTTCCGGTTTTCATGTTTTAATAAATCTCGTGTAGGTTCGTGTTTTAAATTCTCGTGTTTTAATTCTTGTAATGTTTTAAGTATTTTGTGTAAATACTAATCGTGTAATAATATACGTAATAATCCTATTAAATGTTCGTGACAAGTGTCGTATATTAATAAATATTAAAGTTTTAATTTAATCGGGTTTTCATGCATTTAATGTTCATGAGTATTTTATGCGGGTTTTACAACTCTTCCCCTATACGATAAGCTGAAAGGACATGGATGTGATATGGCTGATGAGAGCCTGGACCGTGACGTAGATGAAAGGAACATAACTGACTAATAGAAGAAAAAGAGGATAAGAAGTCCAGATGGACTCCTCTGTTTCCAAAGTGGCTTCTCGCTGGGAATGGTTCCTCCAAAGATCTTGACAAAAGGAATAATCTCGGTCTTCTTGACTCCGTCTTGATGATACGGAGAAGTTTCTGGTTTGAAAACATAAGATAGATCCTCATGAATCTGACTGGGTGGATTTAGGATAAACGTGCAAGGATAAATGAAACGCTACGATGCGAAGTGATCTGCAATAATGACATTTGTAACCTCTGAGCAATGGTGCGCGAGACATAATGAAACGTAGTGTGTGAACAATTGTGAACGTGATACGTGAACATTGTAAACGTTATACGTGGAGATATGGTAAATGTAGTATGGGAAACATATGATGAATGTGATACGTGCAGCATATCGCGAACGTGATAGGAGAAACGTAGGGTGAACATGATATGTGAAACATATCGTGAACATGCGATAACTAAGAAGGTAATGCCAAAAAATACGAGATGGGACGTGAAGTGTGACGTGAAACGTCTGTCTAAGGATGAAAATTTGTGCTAAGCTTGAGTCTGGTCTCCCAAGCTTTCTGCAGATCTTTCCAAAATGAAAAGTGAAACGTAAATCGTAAGATGGAATACGATCATGAACGTGAACGACGTCATGAACATAAGTGCGAAAAGCAAATCGTAAAATGGAATAGTGACGTGAACGCGTACGTGAGATGACATTGTGAGTGTCTACGTAAACGTGAACGTAAATTTATAGCTGATCTGATTGTTGACTGAATACTGTGAAATCGCATGATCTCTTGTTGAACTACCGGCAGTTCTGCCAACTGCGTAATCCTTTCGGATGAAAGAAAATGTTAGGATAGGTTAAATGGTCGATCAACGACCCAGATAGCACTATGCTTCTTCTAAGCCTGCGAGGGTCCGGTAACAAAATCCATGGAGATCTTGTCTACTTCCATTTGGAATTTTCTAAGGTTGAAATAACTACTAGCATGTTGGCATTTTATCTTAACCTGCTGGTAAGTCAGGCATTTAGATATGAACGTAACTACATCTTGTTTCATGTCGCTCCACCAAAATGTGGTTCGAGATCATGATACATTCTTAGGAACTGGATACATAGAAATTTTGGAAGACTATGAGTCTCGGTAAATTATACCTCTCTTAGCGTAGGATCCTTTAGAACACATAAATTTGTGTAGGATTCTCTCCTTTGCGCATAAGCTTAGTCATGATAAAACTGACTGTGAAAAACAATTTGATTCAGCGTTTCACTATAATCAACCAAAAATTCGTACTGGAATAGTTTCGGTGCGAAATTCCTTCTGTCGTAGAATTTGTAACATAAAGCAAAGATGGTCTTCGTGTTCTTCTCTAGACTTAGAGAAGGTAAGAATGTTAGCAATAAACAAAAATGACGAACTTGTCCAGAACTCATGGAAGCTCGATTTCTCAAGTCCATAATTACTGTTGGCATTCCTGGGACCAAAATACGTAAACACGAATTCATACTAACCATAACGTGTGCGAAAAGCAGTCACAGAAATGTCCTGCTCTTTCACTCGCCATTGATGATGGCCTGAATCGTAAATCAATCTTGGAAAATTTTTAGAGTCTGGTAGTTGATCGGATAGATCATAAATACTTGGAAGAGGGTCACAGTTATGAATGGCGATCCTGTTTGATTTACGGTAATCGATGCATAATCTCATGCTACCGTCCTTCTTCCTTGTTAACCAGAACCGGCGCCCCTAGAGTGATACACTCGGCGAATAAAACTTCGTTCCAGCAACTCTTGCGGTTGTTCCTCCAACTCCTTGAGCTCCATGTCAAACTTCTCTTCACGAATGGGTGGTATGCTGGTAGTTCTTCTAGAATTGCTTCTGGAAGTTCTGGCACAATCGGCCGGTTATGGATTTAATAACTTTAGAAAATCTCGTCATGAAGGGTAGCTAGAAAGTCTTCGTAGCCATGGGATAATGAAGCATGTGCTCATAAAGTAGAAGTATTTTGTTCAGATTTTCCGATATCAAAACATGATGGTTGTATTCAGGGACCTGATTATCGCCGAACATGACTCGATGTGAACTAGAAATCAATCGTAGCATGGTGTGCTGCTAACCATTTCATGCCTGGATTTTTATCGAACTCGCACATACCAAATGGAAAGTGCGTTAGAGAATGGATCTTGTCGTCGAAGTGAGAGGAAAGCCTTGTACCCATGGGTGATTCAACGACGTCTTTGATGGACATGAATATATGAAATATGGGACCGAGAAATGAAAGTGTCATATAAATACACAAGGTAAACGTGGCAGATCTCACTGACTGTGTTTTCGCTCGTCTCGCACAGAACGAACACTGCATGTCCAAACATGAACAATACGCCAGAGATGGTACCTGAAATTTGAGTGGTCTGATGCACACATGACCGAACATAATGGATGTACCCCTTGGAGGGTATCCTGAATTATTGAGGGTCTGGTTCAGAAGATATACGTGAGTCGTATGTTTTGACTCATGTTTTGAGACAATATACTTATGACATGTGTCTTGACTGGTGTCTCGACATGTGTCTTCAGAAAATGTACGTGAGACATGTGTCTTGACGGATGTCTTGACATGTGTCATCAGAAAATATACGTGAGGCATGTGTCTTGACGGATGTCTTTGACATGTGTCACGAGATGCGAAAAAATTAATAAAATTGAAAATTTGGTCAAAATGCCAGAATTGGCGGATCGTTTGGACTCCTGACCCTTTATATTTATGGTCACGTCCGTTACCGGAGTTTCTGTCGTTATTGCGAGATATTTTCTATCACGGTAGTTGTCACTACTTCCTTGTCTTTCAGTTCTGTGACGGTCATTATCATGACTGTGATTCATGTAACTATTCAGCTGAGTGGCCGGCTGGTACCGGTCCCCACTCATATGCCTAAAAAGACAACTTAATGACGTGTGACATTTAACTAAAAACGTAAGGACATGGATTGTGATGGAAATCGTCTGTTGGTGAAGCATCTTCCTCGTCCGATCGTTTCGATCTAACGCCTTTGTCTTCGTCTTGTAGGATCTCCAAGTTGTGAACAACATCAGCATCTTGTAGAGTCTCCAATTATGAGCAGCATCATTATTTTTTAAATCTCCAACTTATGATCAGCATCATCATTTTGTAAAATCTCTAAATTATGAGCGGCATCAGCATCTTGTAGAATATCCGCAAGTGGAATACGCCTAAGATGATTGAGAATCGACTATCGAATACTCATGAAGTATTGTAAGTGAAATACACATGGATTACAGTAGGTGTAATACACATAGGATACGGAACGTGGAGTACGGTACATAGAGTACACGTGGAGTATGGTACATGGAGTACACATGAGATGATCGGTATGGGTGTCAACCATCTGACATGATTTAAAAAGGAACTAATTGATTTAACGGTTAGAAGACCGAATTGACGCGAGCAACATGAGCCTGGCAATTCCAGCGTAGGCATCATTCTGGTTGCATAGAGAAACGCAAAAGTATGATTAAACGAAATTCAACGATGATCAACATGAAAGCATGATTAATGAAAACCAACCATGACTATCATGAAAGCAGGATTAAATGAAATCCATCATTGTCTGGCATGAAAACATGATCGACATGATGAAAACATATTCAACATAGGGGGACATAAAACATAATCAGCATGAAGACGAACTCAACATAGGGGTATGAAAACATCGTCGTCCTAAAGAACATAAATACGTAATTCATAGAGATTTAACATTGGCTAGTATGGACTGCTATGGTTCAGTCCACGAAATTCGAAGAAAATACATGTGACTAAGTATGGATGATTATGGTTCAATCCATACTTGTCAAAATTCAAAGGAAAAATATCATGGATAGAATTTAACAATCATGGGACTAAATATGGATGACTGGGGTCCAATCCATACTAGTTAAAACTTCAATTGAATATCGCTATTATACAGCCATCTGACAGTTTAAAAGAGGAACAACGTAAAATGATTAATCTGTTAAAAACATAAGATAAACATAAGAGATGCATGAAATAGTTTATGAAGGCATAGCCGACAAAAATCTGACATGAGCAAGGGTGAACGCCTATGGGTCGGTTCACAAAACAAAATTAGAATGAGCAAGGGTGAACGCTTATGGGTCGCTTCATAAAACAAAATTCGAATGAAAAGCACATGCGACTAAATATGGCCAGTCCTGTACCAACCATTACTTAGTAAAAAACTTAACATAAAACAATGATACGTGAAATAAAAAAGTCAACTGTCAATTTAGGAAGATCTTGGTGACTACCCACTAGTCACAGGGCAAGTTTTTAGAGCCTACAGGTCGAAACCTTGGGCTTTGATACCATAATTGTAACACCCCACTTTGAAAACTGGACCATTACAGGATAATTATGGCGTGTCATCAAAGCATGCAAGGTAATATGTCCTAAAATATAAATGACCATAAGGTTAAGCCGAAATCAAACATCGGCCCCCAAACATAAACTCAAAAGATGCATAAAGTAAATGAAGTGAAAAAGGAAAAGAAGTATAAGGTACTCCATGCTCGAGTCTGTCCTTGGGTACCTGCCGTTTGGGTCATGGAAATAAAATAAATACGCTCAGTGAACGGATATATGACAATAAAATGAATAGCATAACACAATCAAAGTATGAAATGAAAGTACGAAATGATAGTGCAGTGGAATAGCGTAAGTCCTGGAAAACCGGGTGTATGTTTTATAAACTTGTTTATATTCTGAAAAGACTTATGTGTATTTTTATACTGAAAACTGTATTTTAAATATGCCCAAGAGCCCATATAGGTCATGAGGTATCACCGTGCATGAATGCATAGAGGGGTGACCTAATCATGCAATTAGAGGGGTTGCCTCTAATTAAAATAGTCTGGGTTGAGGATTAACTCCATGTAACGGATGTAAGGCACACATCACAGTTACCATAAAATCTTGCTAAACTTGTCATAGGATGCACCCATTCGCCCCACATGATAGTAATAAAATAGGCCAAATGACTAAAAAGGGACACCGCGAGCAATCACTCTCACTGCGGAAGAGTCATAACACCGGTGCCTCGAGTGTTATGGTTATGGTACCTCCATAACTAGGTGGAACTGGCATGCATGTATATAGCTCAGCCAATCTAAAATATTAATCATATAAATTATTGTTTAGTTTAAAGTAAAATACTAGGGAAAACAGATGGCTACAAACGGGGAAATCTTAAGTATACAAGAGAATGTCCTTACTGAAGGATGACATATCCGTACCTTATGTCTAGTGATGAGACTGCTTTTATACATAGTCTCATCGTCCAAAAAGGGCTTTAAATGCATTAAATATCATCAAAATACCCCAATATATGCTTGTGTTTGTTGCTTGTGTATTTTAGGTACGGATATTGAGAAAATTACAAAAGATTACAAGAATAATGCAAAAAAGAACACGGGAAATGAAGCCGCACATTGAACCAAGCCCTAATGAAGAATTTTCCAAGAAAACCCTTGAAGATTTGAAGATTTATGAAGAAGGGTCCTCTAATATGGAATAATTCACACTTTATACCCTTGTATCTTCATAATTACAAGTTTGGTCCCTAAAGTTTGTCAATATTGCAAAAAGGGCCCTTAACTTTGAAGAATTGGCAATTTTAGTCCCTCAACAAAACTAAAATGTCAATATTAATCCTCCTCAAAGTCAAACATACCAAGAAGGACTCCAAGATACAAGAAATTACAAGTTTGGTCCTTTGAAAATATAAAAATTACCAAAAGGACTCTTAACTTTGAAGAAATGGCAAAAATGGTCCCTTATTAATCATGACTTGGCAATTTCAGTCCTCCAAAAGGTCAATCATACAAGTCAAGACCATTATCAATCAAGAAAATGCCAAATAATTCCTTCAAGAATCAAGAATTGGCAAGAAATACCCCTGAAAATAATTTAGAAAAGTATTTGGGGCAAAAGTGTGAAAATAAAAACTTCACTTACAAAGGAAAACGGATTTTTGGTGTTTATTTACAAAGTGAAAGACAAAGGAAATAAGAGGGGCTATTTCTGGCAGACACACAACCTTACCAGACCTATGGGGGCTTGACACGTGCCCCACTAACACCCCTCATCCAATCACAACCCTCCTTGCTGCCAAGTCACACTCCACTCACCCCATTTAATTAACTAATCCAACTGATTAGTTAATTACGCGCCTAACACCATTTTTAAAAATGAAAACAGATTAAATGGGTGTTCTTGATGTTCTTAAGCTAAATTGGGTATTCCTTCATTATTCACAATTAAGCCTTAATCTTCTCCAGATTTAAGATTAAGGTGACACTAAACAAAACCCCACTCTCACTTTCCCTGCCACATCATCCCATTGTCACATGATAAAACCCTCTTGTCCCACCTTTTGAAGAAGAATCCAAAAGAGGCCAGTCATCCAACGTCCAAGGATCCTGCTTACTCCTTAAGCTTATTTCAAGCCATTGGATGCAATTCAAACTTGCCAGCAACACACAAACAGCCAATTCCATCACATGATTCAACAAACTGCCAAAAGTTCTCAAGGGCGTTTCAGGGATTTTGTAACATTAGGGTTCATGTTTTTAGAGTTTGGAATCACTTCTTGTAGCCTATATAAGGCATAGCACTAGCTTAGTATCAAATTGCTCTTGAATTTTCAGTTGTTCATAATTCTGTAAATCATATATTCTACTTAATGAAATGTGTTTGAATTTGGTGAAGAAAATCAAGTGCCAACCTTTGATATCTGTTTATTGTTGGTAATGTTTACTTGTTCTTGAATCAAAAACCTGTTTTCAAAAGGAGTGTGCAAAAGTTTGCACGTTTTCCACTTTTCTTCATATTTTGCTAAGTCTAGTTCAAACCTTGGAATTCTTCGGCTATAATGCTGATCATAGCATCCTGATATTGAGTTATCAAGGTGTGGTGAAGCTTATAAATTGGGGATAATCAAGTGTGGGGAACTAAGGTTGCATTAATCAAGAATTTTCCATTTTTCTGATTTTCATATTGTGCTCTTAACCTTGTTGATTCTTAGCAGGGTTGTTTGTGGAAGCTTGTACTTGCTCTTGCTAGTACATAAGCTCAAAATTCGTGGGTGTGGATGTACATCCATGAGGTTTGCATCCTTAATCTCAAAATCTGAATAAATTTGGATTTTTGGTGATATTTGTATGCTACTTGTGTTCTTACTGATTTTATGGTCTAATCTTGCTTAAATCTGCTTAATATATCTGTTATTGTGCTAATTTGGGTTTGGGTGGTCTTGAAATACACTTTTGATTTGAAAATTTTGGTTTTGAAAATTTAAAGGGGTGTTTGGGATTACCTGTTATAGATCATAACTTGATATTGTGTTGTTAGAAGTTTGTGTTTGTGCTTGTTATCTGTTATATACTTGGTTGAGTGCATATTGCTGCAAGTTTTTGGGTTTGAAACCTCAAATCAAACATTGTGCTATATCTAGTTGATTTTAACTGTTTTTGACCTAAGGTTTTGGTAAAATCTAGAATTTATGCATGCTTAGGGTTAAAAGTTGTTAAAACATCATTTATATAACATATGTGATAGATCTGAGTGATTAAATCTAGCTTGTTGGTCAAGTGCATCAGCAAAAGTAAAATCTACTTGTGTTAGTGTTCATCAGTAACCTTCATCTGCTTGAATCTTGATTTAGGCTTTAAGTCATTGCATGAAAACTGTTTAAACTTGTTCATTTAAGTTTATAATAGCTTTTGTATGCTTTTGGGTGCAATTTGGTTGGCTGAATATTGCTAAAACAACTTATAAGTTCATAACTGCTTATGTGTTCATGTCTGGTGCATATCTGGTGATTGATTGAATTAACTGTACTAATTGGTTGTTGTTGATTGTGATTTCTTCGTTGTATTTGACTCCTTATGATCCACTGATCATTTGGGTGTCTTTGTGTAACTTGAATCTCCAAAAAAGTCACTAAAGACAAAAAGTCAAGAAGTCAAGCAGTGGAAAAAGTTTCCACTGCTTAACACCCAGAACTAGCCCCTGCTAGTGTAATTTTGCATTCAGCTTATCAATAAGCCATTTTGGCTTATCCAGACCTGCAACAACTTATTTTTTGTGATAGATCTTCATTATTTGACCCATTTGATTGAACTGGAGCTTATTAGACTTTGACTTTGACTTTTTGCTAGAAAACCAACTTATTTGACTTTTTCATAAGTGCTTATTGGCTTATTCCAGCTTATTGAGTGAACTTATTTGAAAACTTTTTGTTGATTAAGCGTAATTAAGTCATTTAAAAGCTTTTGCAATTTTAATCAACTCTTGGGATAGCCTAGAACTCAAAAACGACTATTTTGTCGTTTTCTATAGGTTGCTTTTTGCATTTTCAGGCTTATTCCTTTGGATTATTTCAAATTTCTTTTTAAAGAAGTCTTAAGCAACTCAAAAGAAGCTTGTGTGTCTAATTTGAGCTTATGGCATCAGCCTATAGCTTAATGGGCCAAAAAGCCCATTAAAAATAAGCTGTTTGGTATAAGCCAGCTTATTTCACATTTTCAGCTTTTGGGCCTTTGAAAAGTTATGTTTAAAATCAAATTTTGAGTCAGATAGGAGCTTTTGGGCTTAATTGGACAACATTTTTCTTATTGGGCCTTAAATAGCCCATTAAGGGGTATGTTTGGACTTTTGGCCCATTTGGAGGCCCATTAGGGGTATTTTTGTAATTTCAACTTCATTTTCTGTTTTTAAGGTAAATTAAGCTAGTTTTTAAGTTTTTAGAATTTTTTATAAATTTTGGATTTTAATATTATTTTATTATTATTTTATTATTAAAAATTAAAATTTAGATTTTTCAAGTTTTTATATTTTTCTTAGGTTAAATACATAAAGTTAGGAATTTTTCAACTTTTAGAATATTTTTATTGTCCTTAGATTAATTTTTATAATTATTTTAAGTTTTAATAGTTTTTAAATAGTTTTAATTAATTTTAAAATTTTCAAAAATAGTTTTAAATTAAGTTAGGATATTTTAGAGGTTTACAAAGTGATAAATCTCATTTTGGGCTTTTTGTTAATTAAATTGATTTTTAGGGCTTTAATTAGCATTAAAAAATCATTATTTAATTAATTAAAAGGTTTGAGTGATTTTTGATTTTTCTGTAAACTCTATTTACATTATTTAGGATTTATTGCAATTTTTTAGGAATTTTTAGGGTAAATTTTTAATTTTGGTGCTTTTACGGTTTTACGTGTATGACCTTTTCGTCTTAGTGTAATCCGTCATCGTAATCGTCATTCTCTTCTTATCCCATTTCTATTTTCTTTCTCATAATCATATAATCACATAATTAGTCATCTCTCTTCACAACACACTAGCCTCCTTGGGAAACGAACTTTCACCATTGGTCATTAGTGCTTGGTTTTCCTAAACCGACACTTAATACTTTCCACTATTTTGCCTCCTTTTCCTAAAGGTGTGTAAAAAGGGCTACATCAATTTTGGCGCTGCTGCCGGGGAGGCGTGTTGTGTTTTGATTTGGCAATTGTTGTTTTTATATATAGCCATAATATTATTTGTATTAGTAGCACTCTACTAATACGTATTATCGGTTTTTCGTTTTTTGTGTGAATATTATTAATATATTGTATACGTAGAACAATAAATACATGAGTACTCCAAAAGTGTGAAAACACAACCTTGACTTGGGAGGTCATTACCCAATCATTGTATTCGAATCTCAAACAAGAAACAAAAGGAAAAAATAGATAAATACTTTCGTGAAGCTCGATTTTGAAAAATACAAACTATAAGGTGGGTATAAGGCGGATATTATAAAATATATCCTAAGGAAAAAGGCTCTTAAGTGCTTCGTGCCGCCTCGTTTCCCCGCTTGCTTGTGAGTATTTGATTTTTTTGAGAGCTAATCGAGGGTTTTGCCGCCCAAAGTATTATTAAGTATCATATATACTTTCTTGGTTTCATTTATTAAACCCTCTTGAACGTTTTGGTGTTCCACCAACGTTCTAAAGTCATCGAAGGCGTTCACTTCATGTGATCGTTTTCATTCCTTGAGGCTTCTTTAATCAAGAGATTTGATTAAGGAGGAGATTTGTAGATTTTGGTCTACTTAATACAATCACAAAAATCCAAAAAAAAGTAAAAACAATCAAAAACCACAAAAAAATTATAAAATACGAAAAACCAAAAAGAATCTTCTTTGCTCACCCCCACGTTGTACGTGACGTTTATGCTTACTCGTAATCAAGCAAGACGTGCACGTAAACGAAAAAACCGAAAGGAGTCAACACCTACTCCTAATCTTTCTAGTGAGGAGTCTCCTATTGACGAACCCATTGTAAGAGAAGAACCAACCATGGCGAATCGAACTATGATGGAGTTACTTCAAGCACCCACCGAGGGTTATGGAGAGGCTATTGTGATTCCCGCTATCCTTGCGTAGAATTTTGAAGTAAAAACGGGTTTGTTGTCGATGATCCAAAACAACAAATTCCGTGGAGATGAGAAGGACAGCCCACACAACCATATCCGCCAATTCAATCGTCTTACCGCCACTTGCAAATTTAAGGATGTTGTTAATGATTCGATTAAGATGATGCTTTTTCCGTATTCTATAGGTTGCTTTTTGCATTTTCAGGCTTATTCCTTTGGATTATTTCAAATTTCTTTTTAAAGAAGTCTTAAGCAACTCAAAAGAAGCTTGTGTGTCTAATTTGAGCTTATGGCATCAGCCTATAGCTTAATGGGCCAAAAAGCCCATTAAAAATAAGCTGTTTGGTATAAGCCAGCTTATTTCACATTTTCAGCTTTTGGGCCTTTGAAAAGTTGTGTTTAAAATCAAATTTTGAGTCAGATAGGAGCTTTTGGGCTTAATTGGACAACATTTTTCTTATTGGGCCTTAAATAGCCCATTAAGGGGTATGTTTGGACTTTTGGCCCATTTGGAGGCCCATTAGGGGTATTTTTGTAATTTCAACTTCATTTTCTGTTTTTAAGGTAAATTAAGCTAGTTTTTAAGTTTTTAGAATTTTTTATAAATTTTGGATTTTAATATTATTTTATTATTATTTTATTATTAAAAATTAAAATTTAGATTTTTCAAGTTTTTATATTTTTCTTAGGTTAAATACATAAAGTTAGGAATTTTTCAACTTTTAGAATATTTTTATTGTCCTTAGATTAATTTTTATAATTATTTTAAGTTTTAATAGTTTTTAAATAGTTTTAATTAATTTTAAAATTTTCAAAAATAGTTTTAAATTAAGTTAGGATATTTTAGAGGTTTACAAAGTGATAAATCTCATTTTGGGCTTTTTGTTAATTAAATTGATTTTTAGGGCTTTAATTAGCATTAAAAAATCATTATTTAATTAATTAAAAGGTTTGAGTGATTTTTGATTTTTCTGTAAACTCTATTTACATTATTTAGGATTTATTGCAATTTTTTAGGAATTTTTAGGGTAAATTTTTAATTTTGGTGCTTTTACGGTTTTACGTGTATGACCTTTTCGTCTTAGTGTAATCCGTCATCGTAATCGTCATTCTCTTCTTATCCCATTTCTATTTTCTTTCTCATAATCATATAATCACATAATTAGTCATCTCTCTTCACAACACACTAGCCTCCTTGGGAAACGAACTTTCACCATTGGTCATTAGTGCTTGGTTTTCCTAAACCGACACTTAATACTTTCCACTATTTTGCCTCCTTTTCCTAAAGGTGTGTAAAAAGGGCTACATCAATTTTGGCGCTGCTGCCGGGGAGGCGTGTTGTGTTTTGATTTGGCAATTGTTGTTTTTATATATAGCCATAATATTATTTGTATTAGTAGCACTCTACTAATACGTATTATCGGTTTTTTGTTTTTTGTGTGAATATTATTAATATATTGTATACGTAGAACAATAAATACATGAGTACTCCAAAAGTGTGAAAACACAACCTTGACTTGGGAGGTCATTACCCAATCATTGTATTCGAATCTCAAACAAGAAACAAAAGGAAAAAATAGATAAATACTTTCGTGAAGCTCGATTTTGAAAAATACAAACTATAAGGTGGGTATAAGGCGGATATTATAAAATATATCCTAAGGAAAAAGGCTCTTAAGTGCTTCGTGCCGCCTCGTTTCCCCGCTTGCTTGTGAGTATTTGATTTTTTTGAGAGCTAATCGAGGGTTTTGCCGCCCAAAGTATTATTAAGTATCATATATACTTTCTTGGTTTCATTTATTAAACCCTCTTGAACGTTTTGGTGTTCCACCAACGTTCTAAAGTCATCGAAGGCGTTCACTTCATGTGATCGTTTTCATTCCTTGAGGCTTCTTTAATCAAGAGATTTGATTAAGGAGGAGATTTGTAGATTTTGGTCTACTTAATACAATCACAAAAATCCAAAAAAAAGTAAAAACAATCAAAAACCACAAAAAAATTATAAAATACGAAAAACCAAAAAGAATCTTCTTTGCTCACCCCCACGTTGTACGTGACGTTTATGCTTACTCGTAATCAAGCAAGACGTGCACGTAAACGAAAAAACCGAAAGGAGTCAACACCTACTCCTAATCTTTCTAGTGAGGAGTCTCCTATTGACGAACCCATTGTAAGAGAAGAACCAACCATGGCGAATCGAACTATGATGGAGTTACTTCAAGCACCCACCGAGGGTTATGGAGAGGCTATTGTGATTCCCGCTATCCTTGCGTAGAATTTTGAAGTAAAAACGGGTTTGTTGTCGATGATCCAAAACAACAAATTCCGTGGAGATGAGAAGGACAGCCCACACAACCATATCCGCCAATTCAATCGTCTTACCGCCACTTGCAAATTTAAGGATGTTGTTAATGATTCGATTAAGATGATGCTTTTTCCGTATTCCTTAGTAGGGCCCGCTAAAATTTGGTTAGAGAAAGAGCCACCCAATTCTATATTGACGTGGAAGGATCTCGTTTCAAAGTTTGTGAACCAATTTTTTCCGCCCTCTAAGACTACGCATTTGAAAAACGAGATTTCAAAATTTTCACAAGAATTTAATGAAAGTTTTTCAACGGCTTGGAATAGGTTTAAGGAAATGTTACATGAGTGTCCTCATCACGGTTTTTCCGCCTTGCATCAAATTGACATGTTTTACAATGGACTTAATGATCATGAAAGGGATTATCTTAATGCCGCCGTGGGTGGTAAATTTTTGTGTAAAACGGTTGAGGAAGCTTTGGTGATAACTGAGAATAGATCTAGGGTGTATAGTCCTCGTAGCACGTCTAGTGTTCGTAAGGCTTCGTCTTCGGCTTCACCTTCTTTGTCTACTACCATCGATGCTTGCCAAATTGAGGCGAACTTGGAAAACAAAATCTTTGATAAGCTTAAAGGTCTTTTGATTGAGTTCAAAGTTGGAGAACCAAGTGCTCCCTCTACGGCTAAAGCGGTTGAGGTTTCATGTATGTATTGTGGTGGAGGTCATAATTTCTCCGAGTGCATTACCAACGGTGGTAACACTTCGAGTGCCTACACGGCCACGGGAACTTACAACCAAAACGGTCAAGTTACCCGCTCCAATCAATTGACTCCATTAGGTTTTGGTTCCAATCAAAATGCTGACTACAACTATCGAAACAATCAAGTTGGTTTCAAAAACAATTACAACAAGGGAAACTATGATAATCAAGGGGCTAATAATCAAGTTTCAAACAAAAATCAAAATGATTTTCAAAACAACAACAAAAGTTTGCAAACGTTGAAAGATCTTCCAAATGAATTTGTTGAATACGCTAATGGGAACGATGCTAGGTTTGACAACATTCAAAGGGAAATCATTAGCCTAAGATCTGAGTTTAAGAACGACTTGAAGAAAGAGTTGAAAAATGAGTTAGCAAATGAGCTTAAAATCCATAAAAATAAGATGGAAGTAAATGTAACTAGGTTACAACAAAACCAACAAAAAATGGAACAAGGGCAACATGAAATTAAGCAAGAGATGATTAAAGCCGAGAAGAGGCAATCAATGTTTGAGGATAAAATTTCATCTATGTTTGAGGCAATTATGTGTAAACCGTCTTCGAGTAGTCTTCCTAGCAACACCGTATCAAACCCTAAGGGTGAGATGAAAGTGATTACCACACGTAGTGGTAAGACACTTAAGGAAACGACTCCTCAACCAATTGCTCCTACGGAGGATGCATTTGAGGAAGAACCCGAGGTGGTGGTCCAAAAGGAGCATGTTCCAATCCCACGAAGTACCGCTCATGCCACACCTACGGTTGACCCATTACCGATGTTGGAACCCGAGATTCCAAAGGCTATGCCTATGCCTCAACCCACACCACCTTTGCCCTATCCATCGATACTTAGAAAGGAGAAACGTCAAGAGCGCGACAATTATCAATTTGAGCTTTTTATGAAAATGTTTCGTGATTTGCACTTTAATGTGAGTTTCGCCGATGCTTTGGTCATGATGCATCAATTTGCCGCTAACTTTAAGAGTATGTTGAACAACAAGGAGAAATTGCATCAATTGTCTAGTTGTTCATCGGTTTATCTTAATCGCATACCTCAAAAAGTCGGTGATCCCGGTAAATTTTTTATCCTTTGTGCAATCCAAGATAAGGAAGAATGCTTTGCCTTGGCCGATCTTGGTGCTAGGACAATTTTCAAAAAAACTATAGATATGATCTTTTCTCATATAAATATATTAATTCCATTAACTTGATGCCACTTGCAATCTTCAAGTAGCTCAATCTTCCTAATCTTACTCCTTTACTAATGTCTATCGAGTTGGCCGACCATTCCACGATTCCCGCATGTGGATTGGCGGAAGACGTTTTTGTGAAAGTGGGAAAGTTCTATTATCCGGTAGACTTTATCGTTGTTGATATTCCCACGGATCCTCAAGTTCCTCTCATTTTAGGTCGTTCGTTTTTAGATACGTCTATGGCTTTGATCGATGTTCATGCTAGAAATATCACCTCACGTTTCAACGACGAGGAACTTGTTATAAACGCAACTCAAAACTCTCAAATTTCTCATGTTTATTCCGTTGCAACCATAAACCTCGTTGATATGATTGACGTGGTTTGCGAGGAATTTTCACAAGAAGTTCTAGGTTTTGGTGATGATGAAAATAGTGGAAATCCCACTATGTTAGATCCCATTCTTGATAACTCGACACCAACCTTCACTCCATTTGAAGGTGGTAGTTTTACGTTGGAAGAATTTGAAGTTCCACGTACTTGTAACTAAGACCTCGACAACGATGAGGACTTCCTGATTATCAAGGATTTTCTTAACGATTTCCCATTCCCTCCACCCGAGGAGGTTATGAGTATCAAGCCCAAATCTTCAATTGAGGAACCACCTATTCTCGAGTTGAAAGATTTACCTCCTCATCTCGAATATGTATTTTTGGAGGAGGGAGACAAGTTGCTGGTTATTATTGCGAAGGAACTTTCGTATGATGAAAAAACCGCACTTGTCGATGTTCTAAAGGATCACAAAGGCGCAATTGCGTGGAAGTTATCCGACCTTAAGGGAATCAATCCCAAATTTTGTACCCACAAAATCTTAATGTAGGAGGATTACAAGCCCGCAATTCAATGTCAAAGGCGGGTGAACCCCAAAATTCACGACGTCATCAAAAAGGAAGTCCTTAAACTCCTTGACGCGGGAATGATTTACCCAATTTCTGATAGCCCTTGGGTGAGTCCTATTCATTGTGTCCCTAAGAAGGGAGGAATGATCGTTGTGCCAAACGATGCTAACGAGTTAATTCCCACTAGACTCGTGACCAGATGGAGAGTGTGCATTGACTATCGTAAGTTGAATGAAGCCACTCGTAAAGACCATTTTCCCTTTCCCTTCATGGACCAAATGTTGGAGCGTCTTGCGGGAAACGATTTCTATTACTTTTTGGATGGTTTTTCCGGTTACTTCCAAATCCCCATCGATCCTCGTGATCAAGAAAAAACTACGTTTACGTGTCCATATGGAACGTTTGCCTATCGTAGAATGCCATTCGGACTTTGCAATGCACCGGGAACCTTTCAAAGGTGCATGATGGCTATTTTTCATGACATGATCGAGAAGACGATGGAAGTCTTCATGGACGACTTTTCTGTGTTTGGTTGTTCGTTCACTTCGTGTTTGTTGAATCTTGAGAGAATGTTGAAGCGTTGTGAGGAAACCAACCTTGTGCTCAATTGGGAAAAGTGTCATTTTATGGTTAAAAGTGGAATCGTCTTAGGGCACAAGGTCTCGAAAGCGGGGATTGAGGTAGATCAAGCTAAGGTAGACGTCATCACCAAATTACCTCATCCCAAAACCGTTAAGGGAGTTAGGAGTTTCCTAGGCCACGCGGGCTTTTATCGTCGATTCATCAAGGATTTTTCAAAGATCTCTCGACCTATTACACATCTTCTCAAAAAAGAGGCACGTTTTGTCTTTGACGAAGATTGTGTACGAGCCTTTGAAATCCTTAAGAGGAAACTTACCGAAGCTCCCATTCTTGTTGCTCCCAATTGGAACCTCCCCATTGAGCTCATCTGTGATGCTAGTGACTACGCTATTGGGGCCGTATTGGGGCAACGTCATGAAAAGCAATTCTTGCCTATTCACTATGCTAGCAAGACGATGACCGAGGCTCAACTAAAATACACTACAACGGAGAAGGAGTTCCTTGCCGTGGTGTATGCATTTGAGAAATTTCGACCTTATCTCGTCTTGACAAAATGCATTGTGTATACGGATCATTCGGCTATCAAGTATCTTATGGCTAAACAAGATGCAAAGCCGAGATTACTTCGTTGGATTCTCCTCCTTCAAGAATTTGATCACAAAATTGTTGACAAAAAAGGAGCCGAGAATCTAGCGGCCGATCATCTTTCTCGTTTGGAAGATCCTCACCAAAGTATTTACGAGCCCAAGGAAATCACCGAAACATTTCCGCTCGAGACACTTGGTGTAGTGAATTCTAAGCTTGATTCTTCCACCCCATGGTTTGCAGACATTGCAAATTACCATGCGGGCAACTTCATCATCAAGGGTATGACGACTCAAGAAAAACGAAAATTCTTTCGTGACGTCAAGTTCTACTTTTGGAACGACCCTTACTTGTTTCGAACTTGTGCGGATCAAATTATCCGACGTTGTGTCTTTGGTGCCGAAGCTTCTAACATCCTTAGAGCTTGTCACGAGTGACCCACGGGTGGTCACCACGGTACTAATCTCACGGCTAAGAAGGTTTTTGATGCCGACTTCTTTTGGCCTACTATTTACCGAGATGCACATGAGCTTGTGAAGTCGTGTGACTCATGCCAACGACAAGGAAAAGCCTCACAAAAAGATAAAATGCCACAAAACATCATCCAAGTGTGTGAGATCTTTGACGTTTGGGGCATTGACTTTATGGGGTCGTTCCCATCATCTCGTGGTAATAAGTACATCCTTGTCGCGGTTGACTACCTATCTAAGTGAGTGGAGGCTAAGGCTTTGCCCACTAATGATGCTCGTGTGGTAGTCAAGTTTTTGAAAAGCTTGTTTTCTCGGTTTGGAACCCCTCGTGCGATCATAAGCGATCGTGGAACCCATTTTTGTAATGACCAATTCGAAAGGGTCCTAAGGAAATATGGGGTTACACGTCGGTTTTCTACGGCTTATCACCCACAAACGAGTGGGAAATTCGAGGTTTCAAACCGAGCGTTGAAGAGGATCTTGGAGAGATCCGTTGGGGAAAACCGACAATCTTGGTCGGATAAGTTGGATGATGCTTTATGGGCCTTTAGGACCGCTCATAAGACGCCCATTTGGTGCACTCCTTATAAGCTTGTGTATGGGAAAAATTGTCATTTGCCCATCGAATTAGAAAACAAGGCTTATTGGGCCCTAAAGCATTGTAATGATGACATGGAGACTGCGGGAAAACACCAGAAAATGCAATTGAAGGAATTGGATGAATTAAGGGATATTGCTTATGAAAATTCATTGATTTATAAAGAAAAGACTAAAAAGTTGCATGATTCTAAAATTAAAAACCGGGTTTTTAACATTGGGGATCAAGTTTTGATTTTTAATTCTCGTTTTAAAATCTTTTCCGGTAAGTTGAAATCCCGTTGGTCCGGTCCATTCACCGTGACTCAAGTTTTTCCTTATGGGACCATCGAGCTAGCTCAAAATGATGGCCCCAATTTCAAGGTGAATGGACATAGGTTGAAGCACTACTTTGGCGGGGAAGTTCAATCCTTGAACTACCTCGACCAAATCACCTTCCCCAATGATAATTAGTATTGAGGGGATCGAGTCGAGCTCATGATGCCTCGTGGGGGAGTCCCATGCTTATCCTATGTACATATTATCGCTTTCTAATGTAGTAACGTGTGGGGATTTGTGCCCTTCCAACCTTTGTTCTATGGTTGTTTGTGAATTGTGGATTTTAGATGACCATGATCTTCACGATTGGAGCCTCTCGTGTTTGTTTTATGGGAGCACTCGATCGTTTGCTTTGAAGACTTTCTCAATATCCATGATATATCCTTTGATGTTCTAACCTTAGGTTTATAGCACACTTCATAAACGGCTTTAAATTTAACGGTTACACCCTTTCCATGCTAGATTAGGCATTCGACTACGTCTCTAGTATGGGGGTGTTTGCACCCCTAGACTCGAAACATTGAGGACAATGTTTAACTTTAGTATGGGGGGGTGAATAGATACTTGCCTTGCCAAACCTTCACGCTTTCAAAAGTTTACCTTTTTGTTTATCATTTTGTTGCAAAATAAGGTTAAAAATGGCCAAATTTTAAAATTTTTATCATGTTTTATAAGTGTTTGAAGACACGAATGTAGGTTTTCCGATGGCGAGAATAAGAGTAATTTTTGACTCGACCGTGCGTGTTGAGCACTTAGCTTTGATTCCTTAACTTCACATTAGGCTAAGTCTCTTAAATGAGGACGAGAAATGATAGGGTTAATTATAAGTTACTATGCTAAACGTAGAGTACTCGTATTCTTTCAAAAACTCATGTGTTCTCGTTGATTGCTTATTCTCCCTTCGCTTGTAAATATTTTTTGCTTAATAAATATTGACTTAGCGGTTTAGTCTTGATTGTTGGGTTTCTAGTCTTTTCTAGTAGCTTCCGTGTAATTAAATTGGGAAGACATTAAGGTATCGCCAGCGTCACGGTTTTGAAGTATTGGCACCCGAATAATCAAAAGCTTCACCCAATAATAAGATTTCAAGTGCTCACCTAAATCAAGCAAACAATTTGAAGCCCCACAAGGCCGAAAAATCTATGCAAAATTTAAAGTGAATCAAGACTTAATCTTTGAAGCTTTAAAGATCCAAAATTCGCCTTAGCGTGAGGATATATGTCTTTGGCTAATAAAACTACCGATGAGGTGGATAATAAAAGGCAAGGCAAGACCGAAGTCATAATAAAAGCTTCATGGCGAAGTTTAATAAAAGATGGAGGTAAACCAAAGATAATAAGGCCCTTCCGTTAGGGGGCGTATAAAAGTCTTGGTAATAAGTCTCATGTTCAAAACCGTTATAAAATCGTGTTTATCGATCCTTCTTGTTGACTTAATTTTTTGACATCGTTGTCTATTAGGAGGGGTTATTGATTTGATGGTTTTGGTTACACCGTTAGGATTCTATTTTTAGACCTAAATCTCTATTATCGCATAAGTCAAACAATGTATCCTCGTGAACATTCAAGACAAAATAAAATATAAGAGATACAACTTAGGAAATTGGGAGGATAAGTACGTGATTAGGGCATATGAGTAGTGTTAGCATTACTAACTTATAATGACAATGATCTCGTTTCACGCTTGGCATGGAACTGGGGTGAAAATCGAGGACGACGAAATTATTTCTAACGAAGCATTCACGTGTTCTTGTTCTATGAACCTAAACGTCCCATTTTGTGATGAAAATCATACATTATGTCTAAAACGCAAGTAGTAGTAAAAGTAGTAGTGCAGCTAGTTTATCATTCAATAAAGTGAACAAAAATGAATTTTGGAGATGCTACGATACTTTATTCTAGCATTGCGTGAGGGCACGACAATGGTTTAGTATGGGGGAGTGATGAGACTGCTTTTATACATAGTCCATCGTCCAAAAAGGGCTTTAAATGCATTAAATATCATCAAAATACCCCAATATATTCTTGTGTTTGTTGCTTGTGTATTTTAGGTACGGATATTGAGAAAATGACAAAAGATTACAAGAATCATGCAAAAACGAACACGGAAAATGAAGCCGCACATTGAACCAAGCCCTAATTAAGAATTTTCCAAGAAAACCCTTAAAGATATGAAGATTTATGAAGAAGGGTCCTCCAATATGGAAGAATTGACACTTTATACCCTTGTATCTTCATAATTACAAGTTTAGTCCCTAGAGTTTGTCAATATTGCAAAAAGGGCCCTTAACTTTGAAGAATTGGCAATTTTAGTCCCTCAACAAAACTAAAATGTCAATATTAATCCTCCACAAAGTCAAACATACCAAGAAGGACTCCAATATACAAGAAATTACAAGTTTGGTCCTTTGAAAATATCAAAATTACCAAAAGGACCCTTAACTTTGAAGAAATGGCAAAAATGGTCCCTCATTAATCATGACTTGGCAATTTCAGTCCTCCAAAAGGTCAAACATACAAGTCAAGACCATTATCAATCAACAAAATGCCAAATCAGTCCTTCAAGAATCAAGAATTGGCAAGAAATACCCCTGAAAATACTTTGGAAAAGTATTTGGGGCAAAAGTGTGAAAATAAAAACTTCACTTACAAAGGAAAACGGATTTTTGGTGTTTATTTACAAAGTGAAAGACAAAGGAAAGAAGAGGGGCTATTTCTGGCAGACACACAACCTTACCTAGACCTATGGGGGCTTGACACGTGCCCCACTAACACCCCTCATCCAATCACAACCCTCCCTGCTGCCAAGTCACACTCCACTCACCATATTTAATTAACTAATCCAACTGATTAGTTAATTACGCGCCTAACATCATTTTTAAAAATGAAAACAGATCAAATGGGTGTTCTTGATGTTCTTAAGCTAAATTGGGTATTCCTTCATTATTCACAATTAAGCCTTAATCTTCTCCAGATTTAAGATTAAGGTGACACTAAACAAAACCCCACTCTCATTTCCCTGCCACATCATCCTATTGTCACATGATAAACCCTCTTGTCCCACCTTTTGAAGAAGAAGCCAAAAGAGGCCAGTCATCCAACGTCCAAGGATCCTGCTTACTCCTTAAGCTTATTTCAAGCCATTGGATGCAATTTAAACTTGCCAGCAACACACAAACAGCCAATTCCATCACATGATTCAACAAACTGCCAAAAGTACTCAAGGGCATTTCAGGGATTTTGTAACATTAGGGTTCATGTTTTTTGAGTTTGGAATCACTTCTTGTAGCCTATATAAGGCATAGCACTAGCTTAGTATCAAATTGCTCTTGAATTTTCAGTTGTTCACAATTCTGTAAATCATATATTCTACTTAATGAAATGTGATTGAATTTGGTGAAGAAAATCAAGTGCCAACCTTTGATATCTGTTTATTGTTGTTAATGTTTACTTGTTCTTGAATTAAAAACCTGTTTTCAATAGGAGTGTGCAAAAGTTTGCACATTTTCCACTTTTCTTGATATTTTGCTAAGTCTAGTTCAAACCTTGGCATTCTTGGGCTATAAGGCTGATCATAGCATCCTGATATTGAGTTATCAAGTTGTGGTGAAGCTTATAACTTGGGGATAATCAAGTGTGGGGAACTAAGGTTGCACTAATCAAGAATTTTCCATTTTTCTGATTTTCATACTGTGCTCTTAACCTTGTTGATTCTTAGCAGGGTTGTTTGTGGAAGCTTGTACTTGTTCTTGCTAGTACATAAGCTCAAAATTCGTGGGTGTAGATGTACATCCATGAGGTTTGCATCCTTAATCTCAAAATCTGAATAAATTTGGATTT
Organism: Glebionis coronaria; assembly: GCA_025667525.1. NCBI lineage: Eukaryota > Viridiplantae > Streptophyta > Magnoliopsida > Asterales > Asteraceae > Glebionis > Glebionis coronaria. The sequence goes on along the minus strand of CM046882.1, from coordinate 99,892,316 downwards.
TTGGTGATATTTGTATGCTACTTGTGTTCTTGCTGATTTTATGGTCTAATCTTGCTTAAATCTGCTTAATATATTTGTTATTGTGCTAATTTGGGTTTGGGTGGTCTTGAAATACACTTTTGATTTGAAAATTTTGGTTTTGAAAATTTAAAGGGGTGTTTGGGATTACCTGTTATTGATCATAACTTGATATTGTGTTGTTAGAAGTTTGTGTTTGTGCTTGTTATTTGTCATATACTTGGTTGAGTGCATATTGCTACAAGTTTTTGGGTTTGAAACCTCAAATCAAACATTGTGTTATATCTAGTTGATTTTAACTGTTTTTGACCTAAGATTTTGGTAAAATCTAGAATTTATGCATGCTTAGGGTTAAAAGTTGTTACAACATCATTTATATAACATATGTGATAGATCTAAGTGATTAAATCTGGCTTGTTGGTCAAGTGCATCAGCAAAAGTAAAATCTGCTTGTGTTAGTGTTCATCAGTAACCTTCATCTGCTTGAATCTTGATTTAGGCTTTGAGCCATTGCATGAAAACTGTTTAAACTTGTTCATTTAATTTTATAATAGCTTGTGTATGCTTTTGGGTGCAATTTGGTTGGCTGAATATTGCTAAAACATCTTATAAGTTCATAACTGCTTATGTGTTCATGTCTGGTGCATATCTGGTGATTGATTGAATTGACTGTACTAATTGGCTGTTTATTATGATTTCTTTATTGTATTTGACTCCTTATGATCCACTGATCATTTGGGTGCCTTTGTGTAACTTGAATCTCCAAAAAAGTCACTAAAGACAAAAAATGTCAAGAAGTCAAGCAGTGGAAAAAGTTTCCACTGCTCAACACCCAAAACTAGCCACTGCTAGTGTAAATTTGCATTTAGCTTATCAATAAGCCATTTTGGCTTATCCAGACCTGCAACAACTTATTTTTTGTGATAAATCTTCATTATTTGACCCATTTGATTGAACTGGAGCTTATTAGACTTTAACTTTGACTTTTTGCTAGAAAACCAACTTATTTGACTTTTTCATAAGTGCTTATTTGCTTATTCCAGCTTATTGAGTGAACTTATTTGAAAACTTTTTGTTGATTAAGCTTAGTTAAGTCATTTAAAAGCTTTTGCAATTTGAATCAGCTCTTGGGATAGCCTAGAACTCAAAAACGACTATTTTGTCGTTTTCTGTAGATTGCTTTTTGTATTTTCAGGCTTATTCCTTTGGCTTATTTCAAATTTCTTTTTACAGAAGTCTTAAGCAACTCAAAATAAGCTTGTGTGTCTAATTTGAGCTTATGGCATCAGCTTATAGCTTAATGGGCCAAAAAGCCCATTAAGAATAAGCTGTTTGGTATAAGCCAGCTTATTTCACATTTTCAGCTTTTGGGCCTTTAAAAAGTTGTGTTTAAAATCAAATTTTGAGTCAGATAGGAGCTTTTGGGCTTAATTGGACAACATTTTTCTTATTGGGCCTTAAGTGGCCCATTAAGGGGTCTGTTTGGACTTTTGGCCCATTTGGAGGCCCATTAGGGGTATTTTGTAATTTCATCTTCATTTTCTGTTTATTTAGGGTAAATTAAGCTAGTTTGCAAGTTTTTAGAATTTTTTTTAGATTTTGGATTTTTAATATTATTTTATTATTATTTCAAGTAATGAGGATGAAAACGAAAGTGGAATAATTACTCTGACTTCACAATAGCTACATAAAAAAGTGACATGAATGAGTTTTCTGATTAACTTATACTTATCGGTTATTAGTTTACTTGGCGTGTTCTTAACTTGTTTTACTTGTTCTTGTCTTCTTTTATTATTTCATGTTTAATCGTGTGTTTCTTAGTGATTCATGTGTTATTGATTAGTGTATTTCATGTTTTATGTATTATAGTACTTGTTATAAATTAATGAGTAACTTTCTAAAAATAGCAGGTTTCTATATATAATAACGTTCGAAAAATAGCAGGTTTCCATATATAGGAAGTTTCTAAAAATAAAGAGTTTCCATAAAAAGTAATAAGCTTGATTAATAAGTATAAAATATAAGCTAGGGCTTAATGAGTATATTTTATAGTCATGATGATCAAAATGTCATAATAGTAAGGTTTATTTAAAATAAAATACTATAGTCTTTACATGATAATTACTAATTAATAATATAAAGCATGGTTTATTAAGGATTATTAATTAATAATAAAGCTTGATTTACTTTAATAATACTTTACTATAAGATTATACTTGTATAATTAAATTAAGGTATAGTCTTTAATTTAAGTAAATCATGAAGTAAAATAATTATAACCTAAAGTCCACGTATAATTATACTTAATAATTATATCTTAAGTTTTCATGAATTATTTCCTTAAGTAATATAACATATGTTCATGGTAATTTAATTAATACCACATGTTTTAGAATTAATTAAATTGAATTAAGTAATTTAATAAGTCATCCATGTATACCTAAACCCCGAACTCGAGCCTACCGAGACACCCGTCTCAGTTACACTTAGCAATATAAACCAAACACCAAACCATTACCACAGCCGCCCGACTGTGGTTTTTAACCTGTGGCCAAACAGCTTTGCTGCTGCCGGCTGCCACTAATGACACAAAATAGCTCAGGTTGTTTGTTGGTTTCCCCTGCTGTGACCATAATTCCCACCGGCTTGAGCCGGTTGCCCCTGTTGTGACCAACATACCCACCGAGAGTCATAAGACTCTCGGTTGCCACTGTTATTCAACCAAAAACCCCTGGAGGGTGTTGGTGTTTGCGGCTGACCACACAACCAGGCACCGACCCCATATGGGGTTCGGTCGCTTGGACATAATCACCACCGAGACCTTATGTTCTCGGTTGCTGTGACAATTTTAAACCCAAAACTTTTGATTTACATGTTTAATTTTCATTACCCATAATTTTATTATTAACCTTAACAAATTCTTGAATTAATCAAGATAAAAGGAAAGATTAAGGTTGTTGGTAATACCGAGTGCGTCATGATTAAAGGTTAAGAACACAAACACGAATCCGTAAAATTAATCACGGATCAAAACAGCCTCCTCCTCCCTTTTGCTTTGTGAACTGGCGGCCATAAGGAGAAAACAAGAATATGGTTTTTGTTTTAATTTTTGCCAAATGTGAAATAAGTAAACATGTTTTCCCTGATTGTTAATTTACTTAGTGGGCCGGGCCTTAAGCCCTTTTTTTGTTTTCTTTTTAGGTCGGCCATACAAGGCCTTATTTGTACTTTTCCGGTTTTCGTGTTTTAATAAATCTCGTGTAGGTTCGTGTTTTGAATTCTTGTGTTTTAATTCATGTAATGTTTTAAGTATTTTACGTAAATACTAATCATGTAATAATAATATATGTAATACTCGTATTAAATGTTCGTGAGACGTGTCGTATATTAATAAATATTAAAGTTTTAATTTAATCAGGTTTTCATGCATTTAATGTTCATGAGTATTTTATGCAGGTTTTACAGACTTGGTGGAACTTTTTTGTGAAGAACGATGATTTGGAGACTGCTTATGCAATCAGATGGAAAGGATTGAAAGAAATGATAATCGAAGAGTATTGTCCAAGCCATGAGATCTGATGAGACTGCATTTATACATAGTCCCATCGTCCAAATCAGGCTTAAAACGCTTAAAAATGTCATAAAATACCCCAAAATATGCTTGTGTTTGTTCATTGTGTATTTTAGGTACGGATATCATGAAATCAACAAAATATCAAAGGAATCGAGCAAAAACGAACACGGGAAACAAAGCTGCACAAAGAACCGGACCCAAATCATGATTTTCCATTGAAGTCCTTGAAGTTTGAAAATTTGTCAAGAATGGTCCCTCAACTATTGAAGACTTGTCACTTTAGGCCCTTGTAAATCTCTAATATTACAAGTGGGTCCTTGAAGTTTCAAGATATGACATTAATAGTCTTTGAAGATTGCCAGTATTTCATAACAAGTCCTTCTAAGAGTGTTATCAAAGTTTTGTGCCAAATTTGCAAATTGGTCAAACTTATTAACAAAGGGAATGAGCAAAAGCTGTTGAAAACTTGATATGACAAAACTTTGCAAAGCAGGGGACCTAAGTTGCCAAGACATCCAAAGTAACACCACCAATCACCATACGCCACCTCAACTCCACCCTCCACATCACTAAGCCACATCACCCTCCACTACTTGCCTATTTATTATTAAACACTTTTTTAAAAACGAGTTTAATATATATTTTAGTGGAGGGAAACATTTACTGTTTAATCACCACCCCCATAAACACCCCCTAATCTCCCTTATAAACCCTAATGATGATTTCACTAACATCAAAGGGGTTTTGACCCATACTTTCCAGATACTCAATTGATACCACCCTCACTTAAACCCAACCCCCAAAACGCATCCCGTGACCTGTGGACCCCTTATCCCACATGACCCTACCATGTTTTTGAGCTAAAATCCAAGAAGACAGAGCAATCTATGGCTCTTATGAAGTTACTCACTCCTCCAAGCAATATCCAACGATCCAAAATCACTTTTAACAGCTGGTACATCTCAAAATCACATGGGTACCTTTGTTAACCAGACATTCAAACAAGCAAGAGGAGCATTTTCGGATTTTCATTGTGTTAGGGTTTATTGTAGTTTGTTTTTCTAGAATTTTCTTTTAGGTAGTATATATATGGGTGGTTTGTACCCATATAAGTTGTTCCAGTTTTTTTTACTTTGTAAACTTTTGTATGAAAAATAGTCAGAGTTTGTATAAGACCTTGCAAAGTGAAATAAACTGAGTTCCATAGTTTTAGAGTGGAAATTGGTGTGTCTTTTACTTTTATGCAGAATTAAAATCTTTGTTCTACCAAAATTTTTTAACAGGTTTCTTGTCTAAGTTTTTTGGGACCCAATCTGCTTTAAGCTAGCTTATGAGTATGCTGACAACATAATCATAAGCCAAGCTTAAAGGAGCTTGCTCTTTTATTATGTTCAAAAAAAAGTTTTCTTTTTATTTTAAGAGATTTCCAGCTGTTGGTTTTAAGATTTGGCCTAAAATCTTTATTCTTTATTTTGGCTAACTGTTCCAGAGGACATCTTAGAAGCTACTTGACAAATAGCTTCTAAGTTGGAATTTGGATTTGTTTGTTGGTTGTGTTGTGTGTTATCAGCAGATTTTGAAGACATAAGCCCAAGGTTTGACTATTGTAGTCTCCTTGGGCTTGGACTGTTGTAGTCCATCTTTGTGCATCTTAAACAGCTTCTACTAAACACTTAGTCATAGTTTAAGCTAAATGGGAGATGGCATCAACAGCCATAGCTTGGTTTGGATGTAAACCAAGCAGGTATAGCTTGAACCCTTCTTTTTTGTGAAAAAAAATTGTGATCTTTGGTGCTCATGTGAAACCTCTTTTGGTATACCAACTTGTTTAGCTTTATGATTAATCTTAGTTATTTCCATGTTATTTGAATGTTTTAAATCATCTTTTAGATGATTGATGTGTTTTTATTATAATTTAGTGTGTTCAATTTTAAGTTTCAGTAAAAGGCGTGTTTGGATCTGCTTTTTAGGTGTTAATTTTGGCACTTGTAGATGTTTTAAGTGGCTTACATAAACTCCATTAGGATATTATTGTATGGTTTAAGATTTTGATAGAGTAAAATTCATAGGTTGCATATCTTGCTTAAAAACTGCCTAGTCACCATCAGAAGGCATTTGATGCTTGGTTTTTGTGGAATTTATGCTTAAATTTTGCTAACAGTTAGTCTAGTGAAAGTATAAGGCTCTAAGCCATTTTTTTTGGTAAGCTGGTAAGGTTTAAATCAAGTTTAGGGTGACCAGTTCTCACAAATTGGTCATTCAAACCAGCAAATAAGGGTTGTATGCTTACCAAGTACACCAGTAGGTGCTTAGGGGTTGATTTTGTGATTTCTGTGTAGGTTTCTTGGTCGTTAGATAGATTTTAGGTTAATACTTACTTAGAGTATCTGGTAGATGATCTTTGGTGGCTTTTAGTTGCTTAAAATAGCTATAAGAGCTCACTGATAAGCCATAGACCCACCAGACCCTTTGCTTTGATCACAGTAATTGTTATAGCTTATTTTGCTGCTTGATTTTTGATTGTTCTTGCTTGCTATTGACTCCCCACACTCCACTGAGTGTGGGGTGCCTTTGTTATCCAAAAACAACCAAAATCAAAGCTCAAAAGGTTTTCTGTGACCAAGCAGTGGGAAGCAATTCCCACTGTTAGTTCTAGTCTTGCCATTGCTTTGCTAGAAAAAACAAAGCCCAGTCACAAGTCACTATCAGATTTGGAATTTTTTTTGTCTTTAGTGGTAAATTTTTAACATTTTTCAGTTATTTCAATTTTCCCATGTTTGTTTATTTATTTTAAGATTTTTAGAAAAAGAAATTTTATTTTTCTGATTATTTTATTATTTTTAGCATTATTTTAAGTTTAAATTAATTTTTAATATTTCTGATTTTGTCTTATTAGGTCAAAAATAACTTTTTTTCAACTTTTTTCATTTTTCCTCTGTTTAGATAAGTAATTTACTATTTTTGAAAGAGAAAAATTATTTTTCTCATTATTTTATTATTTTTAATCATTATTTTCATTTAAAAAGTGTTTTTAACATTTAAAAATTAGACAAATAGTTGTAAAAGTTTAGGAAAAATACTTTTTAGTTTTTAATTGATATAAGTAAGATTTTAGTTTGATAAAATAATATTTTGGACTTTTTGTTGATTTTATTTAATTTTAGGGCTTTAATTGGCATTTAAAATTAAATATTAAATTGATTATATGTTTTAAAATTTCTTAAAACTTATTATCGATTTAATATTTAATTTTAGGGATTTAATTAGCATTTAAAATAAATATTAAATCGATAATAAGTTTTAAAATTTATTTATTCTTAAAACTTATTATCGATTCAAATAGTGGCCATTTTGGTTTTAGTTTGTGTGTTTTTGGCTATAAAATCTTGGTTACAGTAGTACTTAGGATAGTATTAAGGTGTGTGATATCTAGTTACAAGTTTTGGGTGGCCAAACAAGCATCATAGCTCACTGATAAGCCTTTAAGCTACCAGACCTAGTGTTTTTGTGATACAGTGGACTTGATTGTTGATTTTATGCTTATTGTTGGTTGGACTTGCCTGTTTTCTTACTTGCATTGACTCCCCACACTTCACTGAGTGTAGGGGTGCCCTTGTTTCCAAATAACACCAAGTAATCAAGCCAAAAAGGGGCAAAACTCGTTTTCTGAGGTCAAGCAGTGGGAACCAAGTTCCCACTGTTAGCTCATATCTACCCACTGCTCCACTAGCAGACAAAACATCTAGACTTGTCACTTTCAATACATAGATGTTTTGTCTCTAGTGGTGAACTTTTAGCATTTTTTAATTTTTACAATTTTCTAAGCTTAAGTTATTTATTTTAAGATTTTTCAAAAAGTTAATTTTATTTTTCTGTTTATTTTATTATTTTTTAGCATTAATTTAATTTAAAATTAGGTTTTAATATTCCTATTTTTGTCTTATTAGTCATAAACTAACTTTTTCCTAACTCTTTCATTTTTCTACCTTTAGTTAAGCAAATTAGGATTTTTGAAAAAGAAAAGTTATTTTTCTCATTATTTTATTATTTTTTAAGATTATTTTTATTTAAAAAGTGTTTTTAGCCTATTAAAATAGAAAAGTAGTTTCAAAAATTTAGAAAAAATACTTTTTAGTTTTTAATTAATATAAGTAAGATATTAGTTTGATAAAATATAATTTTGGACTTTTATTAATTATATTTAATTTTAAGGCTTTAATTAGCATTTAAAATTAAATATTTAATTAATAAGTTTTAAAATTTATTTATAGAATTTTTATTATTATTTTAGACTTAATTTTAAATTTTAAATAATTTTTAGATTAAATTTTCATTTTTGTCACGTTTTACGTTTTTACGTATACGTTTAATTTTTGTCGCAGTTTAATATAAATAATTAAAAAGGTTTTGAAAATTTTGGCTTTCATTTTAGTTTTAATTATACTTTTCTTAACTTAGTTTAAAATTTTGGTAATTTTTAGTGAAGTTTCGTTTTTCGTCGAGTTTTACGATTTTACGTTTTTTCCGTCGTAGAGTAATTTTTAGCGTAATTCGTCTTTAATTTTAAATCTTCCTCACAACTAAAAATGTCACTAATCCAAAATTTATTTTATAATATTGGCACATAATACACACACCTCCTTCGAGAACGAACTCGCATTATTCGATTTGTCGGTTTTCCTAAATCGTCGAATTTAATACTTGCCACGGTTATTTGCTTTTTCCTAAAACAAGTAACTAAAATACCTACATCATTTTGGCGCCGCTGCCGGGGAGGTGTGTTAGCCTTATATATATCGTCTTTGTGTGAGTAGTGCGTTTTTGCTTTTCATTTTTGAAAAGCGTAAATATCGTACATACTCGTTTTTATTTTTTTCTACCATATTATGAATAGCCAAATAAATCGTGTTTAGTTGTCCTCAATTAAACACACAACAATATTTTACTATATTGTAGATATCCTAGTATTCGTTTTCGTTTTTCTTTGTGAATATTATTATGATATTGTATTACCTATCACAATAAATTTACAATATCTCCAAAAGCGTGAAAACGCAACCTTAATTGGGATTTCATCACTCAATTGTTGTATTCGAATCCAAAGCAAAATAGATAAGTACTTTCGAAAGGCTTAATTTTGATTAACACAAACTATAAGGTGGGTATAAGGCGGTTGTATTCCACGACCTAAAGGAAAAAGGCTCTTAAGTGCTTAGCGGCGCCTCGTTTCCTCCGCTTGCTTGTGCGTGTTTTGAGAAAAAGGGCTAATTGAGGGTTTGCCAACCAAAGTATTATCTACGTATCATATATATTTGCTTGTTTTTCAAATATTAAACCCTCTTGAACGTTTTGGTGTTCCATCAACGTTCTAAAGTCATCGAAGACGTTCACTCAACGCGACCGTTTTCATTCCTTGAGGCTCCTTTAATCGAGAGATTGATTCGAGGAGAGATTTGTAAATTTGAGTCTACATAATACACCGAAAATCCAAAAAAATTAAAAAAACAATCAAAAACAAAAAAAATTGAAAAAACGAAAAACCCCAAGAAGAATCTTCTTTGCTACCCCCATTCTCTACGTTAGTGCATGCACACTCGATCGAAGGACTATACGAATACTAGCAACGCTTCGAATCGACGCAATCGAAATCGAAGGAATCGACAACGAAGACATGACTTAGAAACCGACGTTCCTAATATCGTTGTCGAAACCGTAGACGAGATGGCCGACAATCGTTCGATGATGGAATTGCTCCAAGCACCCACCGAGGGTTATGGAGACACGATCGTTATTCCTGCTATCAAAGCGGAGAACTTTGAGATAAGAGCGGAATGTTGCCGTTGATTCAAGCAACGAAGTTTCGAGGTCGTGAGGCGGATAATCCTCACGATCACATTCGGAATTTTGATCGTCTTTTGGCCACGAGCAAGTTTAAAAATGTCGACACCGATGTCATCAAGCTTATGCTTTTTCCGTACTCGCTCGATGGTGCCGCCAAGGATTGGTACGAGAAAGAGCCATCTAATTCCATAATTACGTGGAAGGATCTCGTTTCCAAGTTCGTTAATCATTTCTTTCCGCCGTCTAAGACCACGTTTTTCAAAAACGAGATTACGAGGTTCGAACAAAAGCCGAATGAATCGTTTAGAGACGCGTGGGATCGTTTTAAGGAATTGCTTAGGCAATGTCCTTGATAGGTGTGGAAACACCCATTCTTTCTACCACTTAATTACAATAATAACCGAGCCAAAACGTGTATTTTATGTCTTTTATGTCGGAATTATGCGTGGTTTGTGTTTTTGTTGTGATTTAGGACGAAATTGTGAAAAGTGGAGAAAACACGGGCATTCACGGGCTTTTATTGAAGAAATAGATGAAAAGACGAAGTCAAGAAGTCAAGAGTGCAAAAAGAACGGAAGTCCAAGACCAATTCTGAAGATTTATCGAAGAAAAAGTCAAAAGACGGAAGTTCACTTAAAGCCGAGGAACTCAAGTCTTATTTATCGAAGAGTTAAAAGACGAGACCAAAGAAATCCCGAGCCAAAAGTCATTAAAAGTCCAAGATTAAAGAAGATAAGAAGAAAAGGACTAAGCATGCAATTAAAAGAAGATTAAAGAAGGAAGGACTTAATCTTGCAATTAAGAGAAAAGGAAAGAGGGGAGGAAGCTTCCTAATCCTCCCCTATATATAGTTAGGACTAGTTAATTATTTTCTTTGTTGGCTAAGTGTGACAATTAGTCTTCCATTTTCTTTACCTTGCACCTTTAATTTTATGCACATTTAAATACTTGTCCAATTTAAATACCTTGTCTTGCACCTTAAATTCCTTTAATTTCAAGTAAGTTTTAATTTAATTCTTGTCAATCTTTATTTTATCTTGTTAATCTCTTATCTACCTTTCTTAATCTTTGATTTTTGTGTTTATGTTTATGTTCATGTTCTTATTTTGATCAAGTGGTTTTTTGATTATTGTGGTTAAATTTGTTAGTTTGTTGATTTAGATTGTTTGTTTATGTTTACTTAATGTTTTGATTATTAGTTTAGTTAAATCTTGTGTTTGATTTTGGTTAATTTGTGGTTAGAGTCGTGTTATTTTGATCCCTTGTTCTTCGGGGGAGTTTGTTTCTGTATCTTGTGATTCCCAGGAAAGCTTCAGACCAGGTCTTTGTTCATTCGGAAGAGTTCCGAGCCAAGAGAAGGAGTTAGTTCATTCGGAACATTCAAAGTTCCGGATCAAGGGGCTTCATCCGGAAGAGTTCCGGGTCAACACAAAAGTTCCGGATCAATACTTCTGAAGGAAAAAATTCTGGATCAACACCAAAACTTCCGAGTCAGCAATCTCATTCGGAACTTAAAAAGTTCCGGATCAGAAAGGTTTCAATCGGAACTCAAAAAGTTCCGGATCAAGCAATTCATTCGGAACTCAAAAAGTTCCGGATCAGAGAGGGTTCATTCGGAACTTTAAAAGTTTCGAGTCAAGTCTTCCGAACGAAAGTTCCGGATCAAGAAGGCTTCATCCGGAAGTCTTCCGAATCAAGGAGTTCCGACTCAAGAGCTTGATTCATTCGGAACTCAAAAAGTTCTGAGTCAAGCCAGTTCATTCGGAAGTTTTGAACTTCCGAATCAAGGTTTCTTTCAGGTTCTTTTTGGTATCTACTTTCAACTCTTTTATTTTCAAGCTTTATTTTTCCCGCCTTTTAATTTAATTGCACTTTAAGATTATTTGTCTTAGCTTTATTTTAGCCTTGCCTTAGTTTAAGTTTTAGTTGCGTTTTAAGTTTGCCTTAGTTAGTTTTAATTTTGCGTTATTTACTTTAGTGCCCTTTAATTTTAGTCACGTTTTTAAATACTTGCACTTACTTTAATTAGTTTTAGATTTACTTTAATTGCACTTTTACTTTTAAGTCAATTTTACTTTAAAGTCACGCACTTTTATTTTAAAAACAACCCAAATATTCTTTTTCACCAAAAACAATAGAGTCATACTTTAAGCCGGAAATCAATTCGTTAAGATAACGAGAACGATAATTTTTATACGGGCAAAAGCCTTGTATCAAATGGCGCCGCTGCCGGCTCTTTTCGTAAAGATTAACGGTTTTCTGTGAGAGACGCGTTCCTTTTTGGGATCCGTTCACTTGTTTGACACCCCGTATAAAAAATATTTAAAGTTCTTTGTGTTGTGTCTAATCGAATTGATCTAGGTTCTCTATGTGCGACTCAGTCGTTCTTTGGTGAAAAAAAAATGTGTCGTTATAGTATATTAAAATAAAAGTGCGAAACTTTAAGTAAAAGTGCGTTAAAGTAAATCTAAGTCTAATTAAAAATAATGGGCAAGTATTTAAAAACGTGACTAAAATTAAAGGGCACTAAAAGTAAATGACGCAAATTTAAATCTAACTAAGGCAAAATTAAAACGCAACTAAAACTTAAACTAAGGCAAGTCTAAAATAAAGCTAAGGCAGATTTAAAGTGCAACTAAATAAAAGGCGGGAAAAATAAAGCTTGAAAATAAAAGACAGAACTAAAAAAAAGAAAAACTAAAAAGAACCTGACAGAAACCCTTGATTCAGAACTTTCTGATCAACCCTTGGTTCGGAAGTTCTTAAGTTCCGAATGAACATAAAGATGTTGATCCGGAACTTCTTGATCCGGAACTTCTTCCGAATGAAACACTCTTGACTCGGAACTTCTTGAGTTCCGAATGAACACTCTTGATCCAGAACTTTTTGAGTTCTGAATGAAACCTTCTTGATCCGGAACTTTTCGTTCGGAAGTCTTGACTCGGAAGATTCGTTCGGAACTTTCAATGTTCCGAATGAGATTGCTGATCCGGAACGTTTTCTTGATCCGGAAGTTTTCGTCCGGAAGTTAGTTCGGAACTTCTCCAAATGTTCCGAATAAGCTGCTTGACTCGGAAGTTTTTGCTGATCCGGAACTTCTTCCGGATGAAGCCCTTTGATCCGGAACTTTGAAGTTTCGAATGAAAGATCTCCTTTTCTTGAGTCGGAAGTTTACCTGGAAAGATCAGATACAGCAACAAACAAACCGAAGAACAAGGGATCACAGTAATAACAAATCTAAACACAAATCAATCAAAATCAAACAAACGATTAAACTAAACTAATAACGAAACAACAAACAATCATAAACAAACAATTTAAATCAACAAAACAAACAAATTTAACCACAATAATCAAAAACCCACTTGATCAAAATAAAGACATGAACATGAACACAAACATAAACATAAAAATCAAAGATCAAGAAAGGTAGATAGGAGATTAACAAGATAAAATAAAGATTGACAAGAATTAAATGGAAACTTACTTAAAATTAAAGGAATTTAAGGTGCAAGACAAGGTAATTAAATTTGACAAGTATTTAAATGACATGGAATTTAAGGTGCAAGGTAAATAAATGGTGGAAGAATAATTGTCACACTTAGCCAACAAAGAAAATAATTAACTAGTCCTAACTATATATAGGGGAGGATTAGGAAGCTTCCTCCCCTCTTTCCTTTTCTCTTAATTACAAGATTAAGTCCTTCCTTCTTTAATCTTCATTAATTGCACCATTAGTCATTTGTTCTTCTAATCTTCTTTAAACTTGGACTCTAATGACTTGTGGCTCGGGATTTCTTTTGAACTCGTCTTTTAATTCTAATAAAATAGACTTGAGTTCTTCGGCTTTAAGTAAACTTCCGTCTTTTGACTTTTTCTTCGATAAATCTTCAGAATTGGTCTTGGACTTCCGTTCCTTTTGCACTCTTGACTTCTCGACTTTGTCTTTCATCGTTTTCTTCAATAAAAGCCCGTAAATACCCGTGAATGCCCGTGTTTTCTCCACTTTTCACCTTTTCGTCCTAAATCACAACAAAAACACAAACCACGCACAATTCCGACATAAAAGACATAAAATACACGTTTTGGCTCGGTTATTATTGTAATTAAGTGGTAGAAAGGATGGGTGTTTACACACCTATCAAATCCCCTACACTTGACCATTGCAATGTCCTCATGCAATGCATTAGTTACAAAACACGTTCACATTTTTCATCATAATTAATCTACGTTGGCCTTTATTAAAGAGATAGAAACTATAAACATTCAAAGTAAAGAAATCAAAAGCATACCTTGGGTTTTGGAAGTGTCATGAATAATCATCATCCTCAAGTTTTCACTTTCTCAAAACCAAGCTTAAAAACGAGATCATTGTTATTATAAGTTAGCAGACTAACACGAACTCATGTGGGCCAATTATTCACTTAGACTCCCTTATTCCTAGGTGTATCTCTTATATTTTATTGTTGTCTTGAATGATCAAGAGGATGCATTTTTGACTTATTTCGATAGTTATTAAGTCCAAAAATAAAGTGAACGATTTAATCAATAGTTAGCTAAAGGACAAAATCTTTTAAAACTGCTTCTCGGGACCTCATAAAGTTCATATCTTGGCATAACTCGCTTCGCGATTTGAGACCTTTCTCGGACCGATATTTGGCAGCGACTTCATACTTCAAACCTTGAGAGACGTTCATGAAATAATGGCCTTCTCTTCATAATAGGAATTTCTTCACTTGAAATTTTGAGAGATTCATACTTGGACCACGACTTCTTCATTTTTCTCCAATCTTTACTTTGGATTTTGATATACAACGATCTGCCTCCTTTTATGACTTGGATCTATTTATCCTCATACCTTGTTAGGGTCTTTTCGGATACACTTCTCCATGACTTTTGGGAGTTTTTGCTTTTCGTCGTGTGTCTCGATCCTTCATATTGATTTTTGATAAATGATTCTTCACATCACTTTGGATCTTTAGCAACAAAATATAGCCCTCATGCCTTGTTAGGGCCTTTTCGGACTCGCCAATCATCGCATCCCGCTTCAATAAGTTATGCCTTGGCTATGAACTCTAATCCATACCGAGCAACTTTTAAACGATCTTGGGCTAGGAGCTAAGTAGCTTTTCAAATCGTACAACCTTATATATTAGCAGATAAATTATTAGCAAGCGATGGGAGAATAGGCTCATAATTAACTCACATAAATTCAGGAAAGAATACCGAACTTATAATTGGCTCTATCATCTCTCGTTCTCCATAGTTTAAAATCTCAAGGAATGAGACTCGTGGATGCTTAGCCTGTTAAATCAAAGTTTTGGGTTTTCGAGTCGCCTATAGGATCTTGTAAATTCTTAGACTTTTTCAAGTTTAGAAATCGCATTTTAAAGTTCCCTTGATAAACGACTCTCTAGGATCAATTATAGGAACTTGCGAAAAGTTCTTGTTCTTAACCCGTGAGAGTTAAGACTTTCGCGTTTTATAGCTCCCTATCTAAAAGCCTAGCAAAACTTGACTTAAACACGTTAAGGATACTAGCTAGAGTAACTTAGATAAGTAAAATCGGGTTGAGTCAAAAGATTCACAACGTTTGAAAATTAAAACCACTTTATTAAGCATTTATTCTAGCAAGGAAGGAGAATAACTATACAAAGGGAAAAGCTAATAGGCCAAAATAGATCAAAAATTTTGAAAAATGTCGAAAAATTGATTTTCCGGTTAAAATGAAGACAAATACAAGGAAAAGACCACTTAACTTCGATAGAAGTCCCCCCTACACTTAAGATAAACATTGTCCTCAATGTTTAAGCATGTGGGAGTAAACTCCCCTACACTTAGGACATTGTGCACTTTGTTTAAATCTCGCTAAGGAAAAGATTACTAAAGAGAGTCCTATTTTAATATTGAGAAAATATAAAATAGTGAATCAAAAAGAGTTTAGGATAGAACCGGGAAGATGGACACGGAATCACGGGGCGTCAAGAATCGTCAAGAGTGGATCATTGAAGCTCGAATCCTTGATTAAGAGAGAGGAGAGGAAAGCAAACCAACGGGTCTCCCCTACACTTATGATAAAGAAAGCTAAAAGATAGATGCATGGGTTGCCTCCCAAGAAGCGCTTGATTTTTGTTAACCGAGTCGTGAGCCTGACTCGACCTTGATCATCAACGGAAGAAGCATGAAACATATCCACCAGGATCGAAAACATAGTTTTCATCCATCAAATAACATAAGCTTAAGGCGAACAAGGCAAGCCAAAGAAGAGTAGGCAAGGTTCCCTTAAGCAGCGATGGAGCACGGTGGAAGCAAGGTTGAAGTGGTGCAAGCATGTCTTCAAAATTTCCAAAGATTTTTCCTTTTATTTCATCAGGTGGATATTGAGATGGCTGCAGAATGTCAATACCGGGGTCGAACACCTTTTCCTTTAAGGGAAAATAGCACTCAGGCTCAGCAGAGTGTGAAGAAGATCCGCGAAGAAGCACAACCTCGTCCTCAGAAGGGGGACAAAGAGGTGTTAACTCATACGTGTTGCGAATTTCGGTGTCGACTGGTTTCTTGTCCTTGGAAAGAATGTGCTTCAAATCCAAAGTAGGATCAAGACGATAATCTTCAAAGTCATAAGGAGGAGCATCACTCTCATGAGGGAAGTAAGTGTTGAGAAACGTAGAGAAATCTTCCTCAAATGAGTAATCGTCCAAAGTAGGATCGAGTGAAGGCGGAGGATCTTCATCATGTGAAGAATCGCTCGAAAGAGTATCAGCCTCATCGAAATCATCATACGTGGGCAGCTTGGGATACTCAGAAGTAAGGTCATTATAATCATCTGAATCTGAGCTAGAATCATCATCATCATAAGCATCAAAGACCGGTGGAGAATCATAAATGGGAGAAGCGTCCAAAGTAGGGAGAGAATCATCCACATCATCATTAAAAAGTGGATTATCAATGCAAGAGTCGAATAGAGGATTGTCGTAGACGGTAAAATCATCGAGCACATTTATCATATTCACTGATTCTCGTCCAAAAGATTTGCCTGTAAGCTTCCCCATTTTAAAAACTTTTGAATCATCCCCGACTCGTAAGATTAACTCACCTTCGGCCACATCCACTAAAGCTCGTCCGGTTCTCAAAAATGGCCGACCAAGTATTAAAGGAATACGAGGGTCCATTTCATAATCAACTACGACAAAATCGACCGGGAAAGTAAATGTGCCAACTTTTATGAACACGTCTTCGGCTATACCAACGGGGTAAGCGAGAGTGCGATTTGCAAGTTCAAGAGTCATCTTTGTTGGAGTGAGGTCGGGCAATGATAGTGTTTTCCAAACACTTAGTGGCATCAAATTAATACTGGCCCCGAGATCCGCAAGGGCAGTAAATTCTTCAGTTTTGTTGAACACGCAAGGCAACACAAAACGACCGGGATCTCCAAGCTTTTCCGGAAGTTCTTTAAGAATAACTGCAGAGCAGTTTTCATTTAAGCGTGTGTTGGCGAGTTCAATCAGCTTCTCCCTCTTGTTAAGCAATTCCTTAAATGCTTTAACAAATTTGGGCATGTGGACAAGTGCTTCAAGAAAGCTAATGTTGAAGTTCATTTGAGAAATCATCTTCACATAGCGTGTCACGTCGGAGTCCTCCTTGGTTAGCATTTTGGTCTTGCCTAAACGAGAGGGATAAGGGATATTGGGTTTGGGTGGTGAAGGTGCAGGTGTAGGTAAAGTTTGAGATGTTGAAGGGTCATTCGTGGGAGCTTCATCGCGTCGAGGCGGAGACGGTAATGGTGCACTAATACCTGGTGTAGGAGGAGTAGGGATAAATGGTGGTGGAGGAGGTGTAGATGATGGTGGTGGGGTTGGTGGTCCTACGATGGTGACTCCACTACGAGTAGTAATAGCACTCACATTGGCTCGCGGATTAGTGACGGTGTTTGAAGGTAGAGAACTCGAAGAAGAAGGTTGAGCAGGGGGCAAGAAACTAGCAAGCATATTCTTCAAATCGTTGGTTTGATTGCTGAAGGAGGATTGAATATCATTTCGAAGCTCGGATCTAATCTCATTTCCTTGCTTGGTAATATCTCCTTTCAGATTGATAATTTGGCTCTGCAGATTCTTGATTTGCTCACCTTGGGTTCTCATGACGGCTTCAACATCGGGGTTAATGGGTGGGGTTTGTTGAGCGGGTGGGTGATAAGGATTAGAAGCTCTTGGTGGGATTTGGTTGCTTCTATTGTAGTTGTTGGCGGGGTTTTGGTTTTGAGGAGAAAAACCGGGTGAAAGGTAATTGTTGGACCGGTAGCTCAGCAGATTTCTATCCCCTTGTCGAGCTTGGTAATTTTCCGGTGAATAATTACCATAGGCTGCATACACGTTTTCCGGATTCCCTTGTGTAGAAGGACAATCGGTGTATGAGTGAGGACCGCCGCATGGAGCAGCAACAGCTTTAACTTGTTGTTGTTGTTGGTTTGAAGCCAAGAGTTGCATACTTCTGTTCATTTCAGTCAGCACACGGGTGAGTTCGGTCATATCAGGGTTTGCTGAGGTGGAGGAAACATTGACTCTCGGGTTGTTCCTAGAAGAAGCGGAGGAATCCCAGTTTTTGTGGTGAGTAGTCATGTTCTCAATTAACTCTCTACACTCCTCGGGTCTCCTTTTCATGAATGTGCCACCGGCGGCTGCATTAATCGTATCACGATCTCGAAAAGTCAAACCGTTGTAGAAAGTATCAATTAAGGTCACAGGGAGCATGTTGTGGTTTGGACAACGATCAATCAAGACATTATATCTTTCCCAAGCATCAAAAAGAGATTCATCAGGATCTTGCATGAAACCGCTGATTTGGTTGCGAAGGCTCGTGACCATGGATGGTGGAAAGTAGCGCGACAAAAAACGTTGAGTCATGTCATCCCAAGTATGAATAGAGTTCTTTGGGAGACGATCAAACCATTTCTCGGCATGATGTCATAAAGTATGTGGAAAGAATTGTAGGTAAAGTTCATCCATTGTGGCACCAGCCAACTTCATGCTTTGGGTGATTGTAATGAACTTGTCGAGGTGTTTGTTGGCATCATCATCATGCAATCCACGGAATGGGTTAGTTTGCACTTGCTGAATCACGTGGTGCTTCAACGAAAACTCAGGAAGAGGATTCTATGGTTTTCTCTAATCCTCTTTTCGATCAAGATGATGATTCTACTTCTAGTGATGACGAGTCACTATCTGATGAAGACGTTCCAAAGGAAACTTTCAAGATTTATTCGAACCCTTTATTTGATTTTGATGATGATTACATATCTAGTGAGGAGAATCCTCTCTTTGACAAAAGGATTGAAGACATTGATAGCTATGACTCTCTTGTTACTGATGAGCATACTTTGATAGCCATGCCCCCTTCTATCGCAGAGGTGGAGCGTTCTCACTCTACTGGAAAGGTATCACAGGTGGAAGGTAATTCTTCTCTTACTTCTCCTACTATATTGCCCCCTCATCCTACTGAATGCACGCCCAAGCGGGTGATGTATCAATTTCCCTCTCCGGGAAATGAGGATGAGTGTTTTGACCCGGGAGGTGACAATGACCATTTTATGATTGATAACCTTACGGCTTTGCCAATTGGTCCACATCCATTGTCTTTGGAGGTTGACAATGTGATTCCTATACCCACCCCACCTCCCGAGGATCAAGATTTCACATACTTCTCGTATGTTGAAAGGACATTTCTACCGTTTAAGACTTATCCTCCTGCCTCCCCTTTGTTATATTCCTCCGGGAACGAGGACAAGGTCTTTGATCTCGGTATAACATTAGAGGTTTCCCCATCGACCATTTAATTTGGGGACGAGTCAGGCTCGTGACTCGGTTAACAAAAACAAGCGCTTTTTGGGAGGCAACCCAATTATCTATCTATCTTTTTCTTTGTTTTTACCATAAGTGTAGGGGAGACCCTTTGGTGTTTGCTCTCTCCTCTCTTCTACTTAATCAGGGATTCGAGCTTCAAAGACACACTCTTGATGATTCTTGACGACCCATGATTCCGTGTTCACTTCTTCCCGGTTCTATCCTAAACTCTTTTGATTCACTATTTAATATTTTCTCAATATTAAAATAGGAATCTCTTTAGTAGTCTTTTCATTAGCAAGATTTAAACAAAGTGCACAATGTCCTAAGTGTAGGGGAGTTTACTCCCACATGCTTAAACATTGAGGACAATGTTTATGTTAAGTGTAGGGGGACTTCTATCGAAGTTAAGTGGTCTTTTCCTTGTATTTGTCCTCATTTTAACCGGAAAATCAATTTTTCGACATTTTTCAAAATTTTTGATCTATTTTGGCCCATTAGTTTTTCCCTTTGTATAGTTATTTTTCTTTCTTGGTTAGAATAAATTTTAAAGTGGTTTTAATTTTCAAAGTTGTGAATTTTTTGACTCAACCCGAGTTACTTATCTAAGTCACTCTAGCTAGTATCCTTAACGTGTTTAAGTCAAGTTTTGCTAGGCTTTTATATAGGGAGCTATAAAACGCGAAAGTCTTAACTCTCACGGGTTAAGAACAAGAACTTTTCGCAAGTTCCTATAATAGAGAGTCGTTTATCAAGGGAACTTTAAAATGCGATCTCTAAACTTGAAAGAGTCTAAGAATTTGCAAGATCCCATAGGCGACTCGAAAACCCGAAACTTTGATTTAATAGGCTAAGCATCCACGAGTCTCATTCTTTGAGATTTTAAACTGTGGAGAACGAGAGATGATAGAGCCAATTATACGTTCGGTATTCTTTCGTGAATTTATGTGAGTTAATTATGAGCCTATTCTCCCATCGCTTGCTAATAATTTATCTGCTAATAAATAAGGTTGTACGATTTGAAAAGTTACTTAGCTTCTAGCCCAAGATCGTTTAAAAGTTGCTCGGTATGGATTAGAGCTCATAGCCAAGGCATAACTTATTGAAGCGGGATGCGAAGATTGGCGAGTCCGATAAGGCCCTAACAAGGCATGAGGGCTATATTTTGTTGCTAAAGATCCAAAAGTGATGTGAAGAATCATTTGTCAAAAATCAATATGAAGGATCAAGCCACACGACGAAAAGCAAAAACTCCCAAAAGTCATGGAGAAGTGTATCCGAAAAGACCCTAACAAGGTATGAGGATAAATAGATCCAAGTCATAAAAGGAGGCGGATCGTTGTATATCAAAGTCCAAAATAAAGATTGGAGAAAAATGAAGAAGTCGTGGTCCAAGTATGAATCTCTCAAAACTTCGAGTGAAGAAATTCTTATATGAAGAGAAGACCATAATTTCATGAACGTCTCTCAAGGTTGGAAGTATGAAGTCGCTGCCAAATATCGGTCCGAGAAAGGTCTCAAATCGCGAAGCGAGTTATGCCAAGATATGAACTTTATGAGGTCCCGAGAAGCAGTTTTAAAAGATTTTGTCCTTGAGCTAACTATTGATTAAATCGATCACTTTATTTTCGGCTTAATAAACTATCGAAAAAAGTCAAAAATGCATCCTCGTGATCATTCAAGACAACAATAAAATATAAGAGATACCCCTAGGAATAAGGGAGTCTAAGTAAGTAATTGGCCCACATGAGTTCGTGTGAGTTTACTAACTTATAATAACAATGATCTCGTTTTTAAGCTTGGTTTGGAGAAAGTGAAAACTTGAGGATGATGATTATTCATAACATTTCCAAACCCCAAGGTATGCTTTTGATTTCTTTACTTTGTATGTTTGTAATTTTCTATCTTTTTAATAAAGGCCAACGTGGATTAATTATGATGAAAAATGTAAACGTGCTTTGTAACTAATGCATTGCATGAGGACATTGCAATGGTCAAGTGTAGGGGATTTGATAGGTGTGGAAACACCCATTCTTTCTACCACTTAATTACAATAATAACCGAGCCAAAACGTGTATTTTATTTCTTTTATGTCGGAATTATGCGTGGTTTGTGTTTTTGTTGTGATTTAGGACGAAATTGTGAAAAGTGGAGAAAACACGGGCATTCACGGGCTTTTATTGAAGAAATAGATGAAAAGACGAAGTCAAGAAGTCAAGAGTGCAAAAAGAACGGAAGTCCAAGACCAATTCTGAAGATTTATCGAAGAAAAAGTCAAAAGACGGAAGTTCACTTAAAGCCGAGGAACTCAAGTCTTATTTATCGAAGAGTTAAAAGACGAGTCCAAAGAAATCCCGAGCCAAAAGTCATTAAAAGTCCAAGATTAAAGAAGATAAGAAGAAAAGGACTAAGCATGCAATTAAAAGAAGATTAAAGAAGGAAGGACTTAATCTTGCAATTAAGAGAAAAGGAAAGAGGGGAGGAAGCTTCCTAATCCTCCCCTATATATAGTTAGGACTAGTTAATTATTTTCTTTGTTGGCTAAGTGTGACAATTAGTCTTTCATTTTCTTTACCTTGCACCTTTAATTTTATGCACATTTAAATACTTGTCCAATTTAAATACCTTGTCTTGCACCTTAAATTCCTTTAATTTCAAGTAAGTTTTCATTTAATTCTTGTCAATCTTTATTTTATCTTGTTAATCTCTTATCTACCTTTCTTAATCTTTGATTTTTGTGTTTATGTTTATGTTTATGTTCATGTTCTTATTTTGATCAAGTGGGTTTTTGATTATTGTGGTTAAATTTGTTAGTTTGTTGATTTAGATTGTTTGTTTATGTTTACTTAATGTTTTGATTATTAGTTTAGTTAAATCTTGTGTTTGATTTTGGTTAATTTGTGGTTAGAGTCGTGTTATTTTGATCCCTTGTTCTTCGGGGGAGTTTGTTTCTGTATCTTGTGATTCCCAGGAAAGCTTCAGACCAGGTCTTTGTTCATTCGGAAGAGTTCCGAGCCAAGAGAAGGAGTTAGTTCATTCGGAACATTCAAAGTTCCGGATCAAGGGGCTTCATCCGGAAGAGTTCCGGGTCAACACAAAAGTTCCGGATCAATACTTCCGAAGGAAAAAGTTCCGGATCAACACCAAAACTTCCGAGTCAGCAATCTCATTCGGAACTTAAAAAGTTCCGGATCAGAAAGGTTTCATTCGGAACTCAAAAAGTTCCGGATCAAGCAATTCATTCGGAACTCAAAAAGTTCTGGATCAGAGAGGGTTCATTCGGAACTTTAAGAGTTCCGAGTCAAGTCTTCCGAACGAAAGTTCCGGATCAAGAAGGCTTCATCCGGAAGTCTTCCGAATCAAGGAGTTCCGACTCAAGAGCTTGTTTCATTCGGAACTCAAAAAGTTACGAGTCAAGCCAGTTCATTCGGAAGTTTTGAACTTCTGAATCAAGGTTTCTTTCAGGTTCTTTTTGGTATCTGCTTTCAACTCTTTTATTTTCAAACTTTATTTTTCCCGCCTTTTAATTTAATTGCACTTTAAGATTATTTGTCTTAGCTTTATTTTAGCCTTGCCTTAGTTTAAGTTTTAGTTCCGTTTTAAGTTTGCCTTAATTAGTTTTAATTTTGCGTTATTTACTTTAGTGCCCTTTAATTTTAGTCACGTTTTTAAATACTTGCACTTACTTTAATTAGTTTTAGATTTACTTTAATTGCACTTTTACTTTTAAGTCAATTTTACTTTAAAGTCACGCACTTTTATTTTAAAACAACCAAAATATTCTTTTTCACCAAAAACAATAGAGTCATACTTTAAGCCGGAAATCAATTCATTAAGATACCGAGAACAACAATTGAACCTAGCAAAATCTTAGTATCAGTCCTCGAGTTACACCAAATCGATACGTTTCATAACGGTATTATTTTTCAAGAACAAGATTCGTTAAATTCCGCCGTCGGTGGCAATTTTTTGTGTAAAACTCCAAAAGACGCTTTAATGATTATCGAAAACCGATCCAAGGTTTACCAACTCCGTAACACACCGAGTGTTGCCAGTGTCGCTAATGTTAGTAACTCTAATCGCGATATTGAGAGGGTTGATGCGAAAGTCGATAAGTTGACGAATGTGTTTACGTCGTTCTTAATCAAGATGCAAAAGAAAGACGCTCCCGCTACGGTGAAAGCGGTTGAGGCATTGTGTACGTTGTGTGGTGGACCTCATAATTATTACGAGTGTGCGGCTACAGATGGCCAAACGTCGAGTGTTAACGCGTTAAATGGAAACAACAATTTTCAAAATCAAAATAACGCGGGTCCATCACAAGGAAAATACCAAGGCAATAATTATAATCGTGGAAACAATTTTCAAAATCAACAAGGAAATCGAGGTGATTATAATCAAGGTCGGAATTTGAATTGGCAAAATCGAGATTTTAAGAACAACAATCAAAACACGAATTTTCAAAACAACACTAATCAAGGTAACAATTTTTCAAATGGTAATCAAGGGAATTTTCAAAGAAATAATCAAAACCAAGGGAACATTAATTCTAATCAAAATAGTTCTTCAAACGAGTTTCAAGAATATATGAAAACGAATGAGGCTAATATGAGACGATTAGAGGGACAAATTGGTACTTTGAAAAACGACTTTTCCAATACTTTGAAAAACGACTTTTCCAATACTTTGAAAAACGACTTTTCCAATACTTTGAAAAATCAAAATACAAAGATTGAGCAAGGACAAATCGACATTAAAAAGATGTTTTCGGCCATTATGAACAAGTATTCGGGTGCGTCGTCGAGTTCGTTACCTAGTGACACCGTACCAAATCCGAAGGAACATGTTAAAGCCGCCTCGTCTCGTGGAAAAAGTCGTGTGATTACCCCAAACCTTGATGGATTTAGAGTTGTTCCTTCTTCTTAACCCTCGACTTCTAAGACGCCTTCATGTTCTGCGGTCGATGGGGTGAACATGGTCACCAAGGAAAAGAGTGCACACCCTCGTGTACCTCAAATTCCCCACGGTTCAAAAAGAGAGATTTATCGACCTCACCAAAGTGACCCTTGAAGAAACTTGTGCTTCAATCCTGTTGGATTGATTTCACACGACTTATAAGAACAAGAAATAAAGATGAATAAGATCAAGATTAAAACTAAGAATGGAATATTAGATTAGATCAAGAAGAATTAGAAAGATACAAGGTAGATGATTCTAGTGAGAGAAACTAAGGAGAGTTTCTCTCTCTAAAACAAGAAGAAGAGAAAAGATACAATGGGAGACACACACACAAATGAGGATGGTTATGCCTTTTATACTAAGGCTTACATGAATAGGAGGCCTTCCTCATTTGTGTGTTCGGGACTAATTCCCGTTTCATGCATAATAATGACATAGAACTCTCGACACTGTTGAATAGCATTTTCCACGAGCTTCGCAACGGTATATTATATGACCATCACTTTAAATACTTCTAACAATCTCCCCCTAAGGGGTGGTCATATAATATGTGACTTCACTTCTTTGACCATCACTTTAAATACTTCTAACAAATCCTTCTTAAAAAAACCTAAAAGGCATATGCCGAGAAAGGAAGAGGATCCGGGCCAATTTCTATTACCTTGTGATTTTTCCGAGATTGTGGGATGTTTAGCCCTTGCCGATTTAGGTGCTAGCATCAATCTCATTCCTCATTCTATTTGGAAATTGATGAGATTGCCTAGACTTACCCCCACGAACATGACAATCGAGCTAACAAATTGTACTCCTTTAAAACCAATTGGAATAGCCGAGGATGTTTATGTTAGAATTGGAAAGTTTGTTTTTCCCGCGGACTTCGTCATTTCTGATTATGAGTGTGACCCTAAATGTCCCATTATTTTAGGTCGACCCTTTTTATCGACGGCTCGATCCGTAATCGACGTTCACGGTGGGAAATTAACTATGAATTATGGGGAGGAAAAAATGGACTTTTTCGCGAGTAGATCCCAAGTTTCAAATGATGATGATAAAACAGAGGTTTCTAAAACCGATATTTCAAAATTTGATAATGTCAAAGCTCATAAATTAGCGGAAAAAATGAGATTAGATGCATGTTTTGAAAGGATGAAAATGAACGGTTTTAAAGATGAGGATTTTAACGATAAAGAATACATTTACTTAATTCAAAAGGGTATTCTTAAATTTATGGATGAAAAATCATTTTGGGATATATTCGGTGAAAAAGGTGAACAACCAATTTCGAAAGGCGACGTTAGTGCCATCACGACAATGACCAATATGGACTCGTGTTCACCACCTTCGAAGGACCACATCTTTGAGGCATCAATTTCTAAATCCTTTGAAGTGCCTCCATTTCCTAGCCCAATACCCATTGAGGCTAAAGGTTTTATCGACATCGATCCACTCGTCATTGAAAAGTCACCTAAGCATAGTCATTCGACTTGTAAGACCATGGTTGCGAGAGCTCACATCCACTCTTTCTTTGATAATGACGATGGAGATTTTGCGGAAATCGATCACATACTCAAAAATCCACAAGCAATTTTTGATTCTCCCAAAAAGAATTCTTCGTGTGGTGAGTATGATGATTTTGAATTCGAGCCCGAGATTGAGGAAATTATTGAACGAGATCATTATATTTTACCTCCACTTCCACCTACGAGTGAGGTTGATTTTTCAATATCGAGGCCGAACTTGATGAGTTGGAACGTCTCATTCAAAATGACGAACCAACTCACGTGACCAAAAATCCCATTCTCGAGGAGTTACCTAATCAACACTCCTCAAATGAGAATGACGTTTACCACATTCGCGAGGATCTAACTTATCAACGATCCACACAAAGGAAAGATGGTTTTGTGCTTGATCGTTATCTCTTCGAGAGAGTTTCTAAAATCATTAATGAAGGGAATGACAGACCTTGGTTTCACAAGCCTATCTATGATGAAGAAATCGATGAGATCGACGTTCATGAGGATGACGAATATGTTGACCCCGAGGGGACAGTGTTCTTTGTTGATCAACATTTTGAGAACCTATACAATCCACCACCCCCTAACCGCGAATTAAATGTGAGAATTTTTAGTGTGCCTAACATCGTCTTAGAAACGCCAAATATTTTCGACATCATCAAATCTGGTTTTCATAAAGAGTTTTTAAACGATGAAAAAGGAAAAGGTTTAAAACTGATTTAAATGGTTTTTCTACAAGTCTAACTCCGTCATCACCGTGTTTTATGAGTGCTACCACCTCGTCTACTCCTTTTGACGATGGTTGGTGTGGTTTTAGTGTGGGGGAAGCCCCTTATGTTCCCTCACATTTCTCAACCGAGGACGAGACATTCGATCCCGGAATTGCTTGTAAAGGGAAATCTCGGTCTTCCACCGATGCAATAAATGGAAAACTTATTCATTTGCTTGGTGTGAGTCTACCTCGAGTATCTCATTGTTTTAGTGCCCCACCCATTGTCCCACCCTTCTATTTATTCTCATCTATTATCTTTGACCCTCTCCGGTTTTTGGTTGGAGTAGCGTTGTTTCGTCTTTCATCCAAAAACGAAGACGCTATCTTTGACCCCGGTATATTCATATCGGGTTTTTATAGTACTCCATGTACTTTTGGGCATTATTTATCATGTAAACCCCACAAAAAATGACCATACCATGATAATCCCTAAATGATCACATTTATGGGGATTCGAGTCGAGCTTTTGACTCAGTTATCAATAACAAGGTGCCTCGTGGAGGATTCTCATGCTTATCATTATAAATATTATTGCTTTTCTAATAGTGTAACGAGGGGACTTGTGCTCCTCCAACCTTTGTTCTGTGGTTGTTCGTGATTGTGATTTATTAGGTTCATCGTCATCATTTAAGCCTCTCGTGTTCGTTTTACGTATCACTCGAGCTTCGATCGTTGCCTTTAAAGATTCAGATATCCGATGATATCCTTTTATGTTCTACATTTATCTTATTAACATAATTCATAAACGGATTTTAGGTTATTCGTTTTACCCTTTCCATGCTCGAGATTAAGCATTCGACTTTCGTCTCTAGTATGGGGGTGTTTCACTCTTAGACTCGAAACATTGAGGACAATGTTTAGTTTTAGTATGGGGGGTTGAGTATATACTTCACCTTGCTTACGTCATCACGCAATCTAATTTTCAACTTTTTGTTATCGTTTTGTGCAAAATAAGGCTTAAAATGGCAAAATTTTAAAATTTTTATTGTATTTCATAAGTATTTAAGACACAAATGTAGGTTTTCCGATGGTGAGAATAAGAGTAATTTTTGAATCGACCGTGCGTGTTGAGCACTTAGCTTCGATTCCTTAACTATATTAGGCTAAGTCTCATTAAATTGAGGACGAGAAATGATAGCATTAATTATAAGTTACTATGCTAAACGTAGAGTACTCGTATTCTTTCAAAACCTCATGTGTTTTAATTATTTGCTTATTCTCCCTACGCTTTTATAATAAATTGTTAATAAATATTGATTTAGCGGTTTAGTCTCTATTATTGGTTTCTAATTTGTTTTAGTAGCTTCCATGTAATTAAATTGGGAAAACATTAACGTATCGTCAGCGTCACGATTTTGAAGTATTGACAACCCGAATATCAAAAGTTTCCCCTAATAATAATTTAAGTTCCTCTTCACCTAAATCAAGCAAAAATTTGAAGCTCACAAGGCCGAAAAATCTATGTGGAAATGGAAAGTGAATGTCTTAAATCTTGAAGCCTTAAAGATCCAAAATTCGCTTTAGCGTTAGGATATACGTCAAGTTAAAATAAACACCTCATGGCGAGGTTAAATAAAAGACAAGGGCAAGACCAAAGTCATAATAAAAGCTCCATGGCGGAGTTGAATAAAAGATGGAGGTAAACCATGATAATCAAAGCCACCGATGATGAGGTGGGTCTTAAAATTCATGGTAATAAGTCTCATGTTCATAACCGTGTTTATCGATCCTTTTTGTTGACTTAATTTTTTGACATCGTTGTCTATTAGGATAAATTATTAATTCGATGATTTTGGCTACACCGTTAAGGCTCTATTTTTAGATCTAATCTCTATTCATGCATAAGTCAGTGATGAATCCCCGTGATCATTAAGACAAAAATAAAATATAAGAGATACACCTTAGGAATAACGGAGTCTAAGTACGTGATTAGGGAATATGAGTAGTGTTAGCATTACTAACTTATAATGACAATGATCTTGTTTCACGCTTAGCATGGAATTAGGTGAAAATCGAGGATGACGAAATTATTTCTAATGAAGCATTCATGTGTTCTTATTCTATGATCCTAAACGTCTCATTTTGCGATGAAAACAATACATTATGTCTAAAACGCATGTAGTAGTTTATTTAAGTTTACGTTTTCAATAAATGTCATATAAAAATGAATTTTGGAAGTGCTATGATACTTAATTCTAGCATTTCGTGAGGACACGACAATGTTTTAGTATGGGAGAGTGATGAGACTGCATTTATACATAGTCTCATCGTCCAACTCGGGCTTAAAACGCTTAAAATGTCATAAAATACCCAGAGTATGCTTGTGTTTGTTCATTGTGTATTTTAGGTACGGATATCGTGAAATCAACAAAAGATCAAAGGAATCAAGCAAAAACGAACACCAGAAATGAAGTCGCACAAAGAACCGGACTCGAATCATGATTTTCCATTGAAGTCCTTGAAGTTTGAAGATTTGTCATGAATGGTCCCTCGACTATTGAAGACTTGTCACTTTAGGCCCTTGTAAATCTCAAATATTACAATCGGGTCCTTGAAGTTTCAAGATATGACATTAATAGTCCTTGAAGATTGCCAATATTGCATAACAAGTCCTTTTAAGAGTGTTATCAAAGTTTAATGCCAAATTTGCAAATTGGTCAAACTTATTAACAAAGGGAATGAGCAAAAGCTGTTGAAATTGGTGTGTCGTTTGCAAAGTGAAATAAACTGAGTTCCATAGTTTTAGAGTGGAAATTGGTGTGTCTTTTACTTTTATGTAGAATTAAAATCTTTGTTCTACCAAAAAATTTTGGCAAGTTTCTTGTCTAAGTTTTTTGGGACCCAATCTGCTTTAAGCTAGCTTATGAGTATGTTGACAACATAAACATAAGCCAAGCTTAAAGGATCTTGTTCTTCTATTGTGTTTAAAAAAGAGTTTTCTTTTTATTTAAAGATATTTCCAGCTGTTGGTTTTAAGATTTGGCCTAAAATCTTTATTCTTTATTTTGGCTAACTGTTCCAAATGACATCTTAGAAGCTACTTGACAAATAGCTTCTAAGTTGGAATTTGGATTTGTTTGTTAGTTGTGTTGTGTGTTATCAACAGATTTTGAAGACATAAGCCCAAGGTTTGACTGTTGTAGTCCTTGGGCTTGGACTGCTGTAGTCCATCTTTGTGCATCTCAAACAGCTTCTACTAAGCCCTTAGTCACAGTTTAAGCTAAATGGGAGATGGCATCAGCAGCCATAGCTTGGTTTGGATGTAAACCAAACAGGTATAGCTTGAACCCTTCTTTTCTGTGAAAAAATTGTGATCTTTGGTGCTCATGTGAAATCTCTTTTGGTATACCAACTTGTTTAGCTTTATGACTAATCTTAGTTCTTTCCATGTTATTTGCATGTTTGGAATTAGCTTTTAGATGATTGATGTGTTTTTATTATAATTTAGTGTGTTAAATTTTAAGTTTCAGTAAAAGGGGTGTTTAGATCTGCTTTTTAGGTGTTTATTTTGGCACTTGTAGATGTTTTAAGTGGCTTACACAAACTCCATTAGCATATTATTGTATGGTTTAAGATTTTGATAGAGTAAAACTCATAGGTTGCATATTTTGCTTAAAAACTGCCTAGTCACCATCAGAAGGCATTTGATGCTTGGTTTTTGTGAAATTTATGCTTAAATTTTGCTAACAGTTAGTCTAGTGAAAGTATAAGGCTGTAAGCCATTTTTTGGTAAGTTGGTAAGGTTTAAATCAAGTTTTGGGTGACCAATTCTCACAAATTGGTCATTCAAACCAGTAAATAAGGGTTGTATGCTTACCAAGTACACCAGTAGGTGCTTAGGGGTTGATTTTGTGATTTATGTGTAGGTTTCTTGGTCGTTAGATAGATTTTAGGTTAATACTTACTTAGAGTATCTGGTAGTTAAGCTTTGGTGGCTTTTAGTTGCTTAAAATAGCTATAGGAGCTCACTAATAAGCCACAGACCCACCAGACCCTTTGCTTTGATCACAGTAATTGTTATAGCTTATTTTGCTGCTTGATTTTTGTTTGTTCTTGCTTGTTATTAACTCCCCACACTCCACTGAGTGTGTGGCGCCTTTGTTATCCAAAAACAACCAAAATCAAAGCTCAAAAGGGCTCAAAACGTTTTTCTGTGACCAAGCAGTGGGAAGCAAATCCCACTGTTAGTTATAGTCTTGCCATTGCTTTGCTAGAAGACAAAGCCCAGTCATAAGTCACTATCAGATTTTGAATTTTTTGTCTTTAGTGGTAAATTTTCAACATTTTTCAGTTATTTAATTTTCCTATGTTTGTTTATTTATTTTAAGATTTTCAGAAAAGGAAATTTATTTTTTTGATTATTTTATTATTTTTAGCATTATCTTAAGTTTAAATTAGTTTTTAATATTTTTAATTTTGTCTTATTAGGTCAAAAATAACTTTTTTCAACTCTTTTCATTTTTCCTCTGTTTAGATAAGTAATTTAGGATTTTTGAAAAAGAAAAATTATTTTTCTCATTATTTTATTATTTTTTATTATTATTTTTATTTAAAAAGTGTTTTTAGCCTTTAAAAATTAGACAAATAGTTCTAAAAATTTAGGAAAAATACTTTTTAGTTTTTAATTGATATAAGTAAGATTTTAGTTTGATAAAATAATATTTTGGACTTTTGGTTGATTTTATTTAATTTTAGGGCTTTAATTAGCATTTAAAATTAAATATTAAATCGATAATAAGTTTTAAAATTTATTTGTTGCATTTTTATTCTTATTTATATTATTTTAGACTTAATTTTGTTTCTTAATTATTTTTTAGATTAAAATTTTATTTTCGTCGCGTTTTACGTATATGTTTTACGTTTATCGTCGTAGTTTAAATTAGCGTAACTCGTCTTTTAATTTTCTTTCTTCTAAAAACCAAAAACGTCACTAATCTAAACTTGATTTTATATTATTAGCACACAACACACACATCCTTCGAGAACTAACTCGCACTTATTCGATTTTACGGTTTTCTAAAATCGTCGAATTTAATACTTATCGCTTTATACTTGTTTTTCCTAAAACTTGTACAAAATACCTACATCAAGATCCAAAACATGGAAGCTGAACTTTGGAATTGGCCGTGAAAGGATCAGATGCTGTGGGTTATACCCGAAGATTCCAGGAGCTAGCATTACTATGTCCTAGCATAGTGCCTACTGAGAAGAAGAAAATTTAAAGATACATATGAGGATTGCCTGAGGACATTCAGGGAAATGTCATTGCCTCAAAGCCTGCTAAGGTTGGAGAAGCCATCCGTATGGATCAAGAGTTGAACAATAAGAAGGAGAGAGCTAGAGTTGCTAAGGCCGTCGAAAACAAAAGGAGGTGGGAAGGAACCATCAACAACCATCAAGGCAACAATCAGCACCAGTCTAACCAACAAAAAAACGACAAGAGATTGTCAGGGCTTATGCAACCGGAGGTGAGAACAGAAATGCATACGCTGGAAGAGCACCTTATTGTTCCAAGTGTAAACTTTACCATTTTGGGGCATGTGATCAAAAGTGTGGAAAGTGCAAACGTATTGGCCACAAAACATAAGAGTGTCGTGCAACTTCTAGGGCTAACGTCACTTGCTTTGGGTGTGAAGAGAGAGGACACTACAAGAGTGAGTGTCCCAAAAGAAAGAATCTCGGAGCCATAGTTCCTGTTAAAAATGAAGAAGTTCTGCGAGAGTATACTTCCTCGGGGGAAGAGACGGAATCTCAGAGACTGAAATTAACTAAGGATACGTCCTTATTAACGATACTATACACCTATATTTGTTTTTACTTGATATAAAATGTCACTAGCTTAGCTATTAAGAGCGTAATCACATTAACCGACGAAGAAACGACCATAGACCAAATTTAAGCTCAAATATCCTAATTTTTTTATTAGATAAGTTTCCTCGACTTATGAGCTTACGGGACGAAGCTCAATTTAACGGAGGCCGTATGTCACAAACGTGAATTTCGAAGTCATTTAGATTACGTGAAACACGATGTTTCGGGTTAGACTTGTGTGTCTAGGGATATTCCCGATGGTTTACGCATATTTTGTACACAAATTTGAATCTTTACGACGTTTCTATCAATTTCATTCTTGATTTAATTATTGTTTCTAATTGTGGTAAAATACGTCTTTTAGGAAAAAGAGCGTATATGAGCGGTAAGTATTAAGTGATGATTTAGGAAAATCAAGCACTAATGACCCAATGAAGTTCGTTTCCCAAGGAGGTATATGTGTGTGAGTAATTCGTAATTGGTTTGAGATTAATATTGGTTAGAAAGGGATGAGAAAAGAGAATGACGAAGATGTGAAATATATTACTACTATGACTACACGTAAAACCGTAAAATGAGCAAAAATAAAAATTAATTCTAAAAATTACCAAAAATTCACGAAAAATCAAAATAAATAAACTAAGAGTTTACCAATGATCAAAACTTTTTCAAACCTTTTAATTAATTAAATATTTAATTTTTAAATGCTAATTAAAGCCCTAAAAATCAAATTAATTATCAAAAAGCCCAAATAAAGATTTTTCAAATGGTAAACCTCTAAAATGACCTAAAAAGATTAAAAAGTATTTTTTGAAAATTTTAAACTAATAAAAACTATTTAAAATGATTTAAAAACTATTAAAACTTAAAATAATTATAAAAATTAATCTAAAGGTGATAAAATTAATCTAAAAGTTGATAAATTCCTATTTTAATGTATTTAAGCTAAGAAAAATATAAAAAGTGCAAAAATGTGAAATTTGAAAAATAATAATAAAATAATATTAAAATAATATTAAAAATCCAAAAATTATAAAAAATTCTAAAAACTTGCAAACTAGTTTATTTTGACCTAATTAAATAGAAAATGAAAGTGAAATTACCAAATTACCCCTAATGGGCCCCCAAATGGGTCAAAAGAAAAAACAGTCAAGCTTATTGGGCTTTTTAGCCCAAAAAGTCAAAATAAGCCCAAATGACTTGGAAAAGCACTATCTGATTCAAAATTTAATTCTAAACACAAAACTCTGAAGGCCCAAAAGCTGAAAGTGAGCTTATCACAGCTTAATGATCAAACAGCTTATCCTTATTGGGCCAATAAGCCCATTAAGCAATAAGCTAATGCCATAAGCTCTAATTTGACACACAACCTTCTTTTGGGATGCCAAAGAGATCTGTAAAAAGAAATTTTGAAAAAGCACACTCAATAAGCCAGAAATAAGCAAAGAACAAATCCACTAAAAGACAAAATAGTCGAGTTTTAGTTCTAGGGCACCTCAGGACTTGATTCAACTTGCAAAAGGTTACAAATGACTTCAATAAGCCAAATTAATCAACCAAAATCCAATAAGCAAAACCAATAAGCTGGAATAAGCCAATAAGCACTTATGAAAAAAGTCAGTTAAGTTGGTTTTCTAGTCAAACCCTAAACTCAACCCACCAAATGCTCCAGTATGAACAAATGGGTAAAAAATGAGCACATATTACAAAATCCAAGTTGTTGCTGGTTAAAATAAGCTAGAATAGCTTATTGATAAGCTGATGTCCAATTAACACTAGCAGGGGGAACTTTCAGTAGGAACTGGTTCCCACTGCCTTGACTATTTGGCCTTTGATTTTAGAGAGATTTTGTATGTTTTGTTGGAAGACAAGGGCACACAAGTGATCAGTTAATCACAAGGAGTCACAATCAAGCACAAAAACACACTTTGGTTCACTCAATAAGCACAGAAAAATCAAACAATGCTCAGATCTAGCACAGACATGGATATTAAGCAATTATGAACACTTAAGCAGTTTTAAGCTAGAATAAGCACTCCAAATTCAACCAGATGCATACACAAGCTATATAAACTATGATTAAGCACAAACAAACTTAAATCAATCACTGAATCAAAGTATGGAACAAGATCAAAGCAAATTACACTGGCTGGTATGAACTTCAAGAACAATAGTGCACTTTGCTGATATAAATGACCAAAGATCAAATTTCAACACTCAAATCCTACTTCCCTGGTGTAACTAACTAGGTTTAATCACTTGTTAACCCTAGTCTATGTTTAGATCTAGGTGTCCCTTAAACCACACCTAATTTCAACAAGTATACAAGATTTTAGAGCCTATTTTTGATTCTAGGTGATTATATGCTTAAAGCTTGTAGATAAATATCACTTAGCACTTATGAGATGTGTTCCAACACAAAGCAACACAAAGCACCAACTCAAAATAGCACAAATCCAAAACAGGTTGTTATACCAAACAACCCTTAATCTACCATTTTTCAAAGCAACTTGTGATTTTAACTAATAACCTACTGATTTTATGAATCAAAAACACTTCCTAGGTGACAACTAACAGAGTCAAACACAAAAATCACAACCTCAAACACAAGAACACAAAATCAAAGCTCAAAATCAAAAACAGGCAATAACATGAAATTTTTAGGGGAAACTTAAACAAGGGATTATACCTGTCCTCCACAACATCCTAGGAGGACCAGCTATGCTCCTTGGACCTTGTTCAACAACTAGAACAAGACCACGGTTCTTCAAAAATGAAGATCAAAACCTGTTGATGTTCAAAGTAGAACAAGGTTTTGATTATGATATTTCTTCAACACAAATGAGCAAACAACTCAACCAAGAGCTTAAAACTCTTCTCAGGCTTGGTGTCAACAAGCTTGAAGGAGCTTAAGGTTGTTGGCTAAGGGTTAGTACAGTAAAATAAGCAAATCAGAAACTAGGATTTCAAGGTTTTTGAACCTTTGAAAACCTATCAAACATAGACGTGCCTTAACCACAAGATTAAGGAAGGTCTATAAGATCAAATGGAACTCAGATTTCAGCTATTCTAACACCAACTTTTAATAAACACAAAAGAGATTTCACAAATTTTCAGAAAATCAAATTTTATTTAACTTAAAAAGGAACTACAAAGATGGATAGCCAAAATCTGGAACAAAGGGACTCTCACAGGTTGAGGTCTCCTTTTATAGGCAAATGCTAACATAACACTATTCATAAACCCTAGATGTGAATTTCCCAATTTATCCTTGAGTGCTTCTAGACGAATCCTTGATATGAGTTGTCCAAAATGATCAAGGACGTTCATTTTAGCTTTGGAGTTAAGCTATGACTCTTAGCTGTTGATCTTGACACGTCATTTGCCTTGGGGAGAAAGTTGCGTTTTCATTGGTGGAGGAGGTTGAGTGTGGGGTCCATTGGGTAATGGGATTGAGGGTTTTGTGTGTGGGTTATGTTTCTGCATGTGTGAATCAAGTGTGGGAATGGTTAATTGAAATTTACCCTTTGCTTAAGTGGTGAGAGTTACTGGGTTCATAAAGGTGAACAGTGGTAACTTTTGATCCAAAATTGGGGGAAAGGTTGGTGTTTGGCGCAATATTCGTTTGAATGTTTCAAAGTTGGCAGTAGTGACCCTTGGTCTTTGGCAAAAGATGTATATGAAGTATTTCAGCCCACAAAACGTGTTCCCTTTGTTAATAAACTTTCCAAGTTTATATTTTTGCCACAAAACTTTGGTGAAAATGTTTAAAGGGTTGTTTTTGCCATTTTTCCATATTCGAAGGACTGAATTTGGAATTTCTTGATCTTCAAAGGTCTTCAATAGATGTTTGCCTTTATGAGGGACCATAATTGACAATGTTTAATAGTTGAGGGACTAATCTTGCCATTTCTTCAAAGTTGAAGGACCTTTTTGCAATTTTGACAAACTTAAGGGACCAAACTTGTAATTATGAATTCACAAGGGTTTTAAGTGTCATTTATTCATTGTTTGAGGATCAATCTTGCATATCTTCAAGTCTTCAAGGTTTAATCTTGGATAATTCATGAATTAGGGCCCGGTTGTTTGTACGGCTTCGTTTCTCGTGTCCGTTTTTCCTTGTTTCTTGTGATCTTTTGTCTTTTTCACGATATCCATACCTAAAATACACAAGTAAACAAACACAAGCATATATATGGTATTTTATGACATTTTTGTGTATTTAAAGCCCGAAAAGAACGATGAGATCATGTATAAATGCCATCTCATCACTCCCCCATACTAAGCCATTGCCGTGCCCTCACACAATGCTAGAATAAAGTATCTAAGCATCACCAAAGTTCAATTTTATTAACCTTTATTGAAAAGTAAAATACTTGCAACAATACTACAAGAATGTGTAAAGACATTATGTATGATTTTCATCACGAATGTGACTTTTAGGGTCAAAGAATATAAACAAGTAAATGTCCCTTAGAGTAAATTTCATCATCCTTGATTGTCATACATTCCATGCTAAGTGCAAAAACGAGATCATTATTGGTACAAGTCACAATGCTAACGCTACTCATATGTCCAAATTGTGTAATACTATTTCTCCCCGCAATCCTAGTTATTATAAAAGGAAATAGGTTACTAGCATTTTTTAACTATTTGTCATGGATCACAAGTGATTCATATTGACTTATTTGAGTATTTATTAGTCCAAAAGCAAAGTAGCACGATTTAATCGATAGTTAGCCGAAGGACAAAATCTTTTAAAACGGCTTCTCGTGTATCTCCTTAAGTTCATATCTTGGCATAACTCGTTTCACGATTTGAGACCTTTCTCGGACCGATATTTGGCATGTACTGTTGGGAATAAATTAAGGCCAGAGCACTTGAACGCTGACAAGAACAACTCAAGCGTTGACAAGAGCAAAGTGAGCGCTGATAGCATAAGCGTTGACAAGTTAAAGTCAAGCGTTGATGGATTGAAGACAAGCACTGATAGAAGATGTGAGCTACACGTTTATTATATTCTAGAATACTTCTAGTAAGGATAGAGACGACAATGTATTTTCTATGTTTATCTTTACCTAGAATAGTTGATTCGTAGTTTATTGTACAAGACTTCTTGTTCTATAAAAGAAGATCTTTTAGGTTAAAGTTAATATATAAGATTTCATAAGTATTCGCAAGTTAAACCTCTTTCATTGTAACCAAGTACGATTATTCTAATACAAGTGAAAGTTTGTTTAACATCTTTGTGTTTTAGATCAAGTGTTAATTCCGCATAACACTTTGTTACTTTATTCATAAGCAAAGGTTTCTCTACGTGTAGTACTTGATCTAATCTCGTATACACAAAGCTTAATCGATCTAAGTTTGGGATCAACAAGTGGTATCAGAGCTTGTTGAGAAACTTTTGATCTTTAAGTAATGCAAGAACCCTAAAACACCAAAAACCCTAAAAACCCTAAAATTCTCAAAACCCTAAAAACACCATGTCTGGCACAGATCAACCTGCTGCTTTGCTACAAAACAACTCCTCAAATCCTAGTATCAAAATTCCCATGTTTGATGCCAGGAACTTTGAGCTTTGGAAGTCAAATTTTGAGCAATATATAGCTATTCATGACTACACTCTTTGGGAGATTGTCGAATATGGGAACACATTCGACAAAGCAGCAAAGATTGCTGCTGCAATTGCCACAAGGACAGCTGTTCCTAATTGTCCTGAAGCTGATAAGAAGGAAAAGCCTGGAGATGGGAGAGCTGTAGCTGTTGAAGATATAGCCAAGAAGAGGGTGGACATGAAAATCTTGAACATCATGAAACACGCCCTAGGTCATGAGAATCAGCACAAGTACAAACGCTTTGAGTCTGCAAAAGAGCTTTGGGAAGCTCTTAAAGTAGCACATGGTGGCAATGCTGACACAAAAGAAGAAAAGAAGAAGCAACTCTTGCATGAGTATGCTGTCTTTAAAGCTCAACCCAATGAAAATCTCAGCAGTGTGAGAAGTAGACTTCTTGACATCACAAGTCAACTTTCCTTCATGGGAACACAGATTGATGACCCTGAATTGAATGCTACTTTTCTCAAAAGCCTTGGTGATGTATGGAAGATTGAGACAAGATCCATTCTTGTCAGTAATACCCATAAGACCTCCAGGTTTGATGACATCTTCAACAAACTAAGACTGTTGGAGAATGAATGGCAATTGGATAGTGATAATAAATCTTCCAGTAGTAACATGGCCTTCTTCTCACAAAGTGAAGGCCAATTTGATTCCATGAACTTCTATGGACATCCAACCACTGGATCTCAAGGTGTCAGCGCTGGATGTCAGTCTGTCAGCGCTGGATCATATCCTGTCAACGCTTTATACTCAAGCGCTGACACACACAACTTTGGCGCTGATAGACTTAAACCTGCTGGTTTAGATCTAGATATTGTGTGTGCATTCATTGCCTCTTTTCCCAGTGATTCAAGGATTACATATGAAGATCTTGAGCAGATAAGTGATGAACAATTGGAAGAAATGGACATCAAGTGGACTATGGCTCTTGTAAGCTTAAGAGCAAACAGGTTTAATAAAAGGTTCAAGAAGAAGATGACCTTTAATGCTAAGGATGTTGCTGGCTTTGACAAGTCCAAGGTTGAGTGCTACAACTGTCATAGGATGGGGCACTTCATGAGGGAATGTAGATCTCCAAGAAGATCTGATGCTGGTAAGCCCTCAAGCCAAATGGTTAAGAGCCAAGATCCCAAGGCCATGGTTGCTGTTCAACAAATTGATGGTGTTGGAGAATGGGACTGGAGCTGGATGGCCAAGGATGAGGAAGAGGACAGAGCTTTGGTTGCTGAAGTTAAAGAAGAGCATGTTGAATATGCTCTCATGGCACACTCCTCCTCTTCATCAGATAATGAGGTATATGATGATGCTTTCTGTTCTAAGGGTTGTCGTTTAAATACTGAAAAACTAAATCAAGAGATAGTAAAATTATTAGATGAGGCAAGTACTGAAAGATGCAAAGTATCTAATTATCAAATTGCTCTTACCCAAACAGAAAAGACAGTAGCTGAGTATAAGAAAATGGAGTTTGATTTAAAGGATCAAATAAATATCTTAAAACATGAGTTACATCAGAGTAAAGATGTTCAAGATATAGTAAATAGGGTTAATCTTGATTTGATAGCTCAGTTAGAGGAGGCTAACAAAAATAAAGATAATGTGAGTCTTAAAATCCAGAGATTTGATAAGGCCACACAATCCCTAGGAGAGTGTGTTAGTAAACAAAGAGACTCTAAGGATATGAGTGGGATTGGGATGAATAATTATACTGGTGTTCCACCACCAGCTGGGGATTTCTATGGTGTCCAATCAAAGGATTTATCTTGGACTGGCTTGCCAGAATGCCAAGAGGAGGAATTCATTCCTCCACCTAGAGTGACTTCCCCAGTTGAGGAATACAAGCAAAAACTGACTGACCTAGATGAGTGGAAGAAAGCTAACCACACCTTGTTTGTTAAGGGAGGGTTGTTGTGTGAAAGTCCAAATGAGCCCACACCAAACATGATACCAATTGTGGAGTCTAATGATCCTAAACCTATTAAGATCACACACCCTACCACTGGCAAAGATGTTGACCTTGGCCCACAAACTGTTAGAAAACCTAGTGTTAAGTATGCAGAGATGTATAGGAATACTAGGTCACCAAAAAGCCAAGTTAGTAATCATGGAACAGGCTTCTTTGCTTCTAGACCTAAGACTATGTCTAGAAAAGCTTGTTACACATGTGGTAGCTTCTCACATTTGGCATACAAATGTGTCAACGCTTCCAATGTCAACGCTGATAGGAACCATTTCAGCGTTGACAAAAGTCAAAATAGGTCAAACACTGTCAGACCCAATACCTTTGTGAACAAAAGTTCACAAGTTGTTAGACCAGCCCCATTCTTTTCTAGAGGGTCTAACACACAAGGCCTAAGACCTTTTCAAAAGTCAAACACTTGGTCCAATAGGCAATGGGTTCCTGTAGCAAACCCTAGGTACAACGCTGATAAAGGCAATCGGGGCGCTGACAAGAGCAATTTAAGCGCTGACAAACACACTGCCAAACCTAGGTATTTGCAACCACAGGGAAATAGGTCTAAAGCTTCTACTAGCTTAACATGGAGACCAAAACAAGACCAAAACTCTAATTTTACTGGTGTTTCTATGACATGCAACAGGTTTCATTATATTTCAAAGGCATTGTCAACACCAATTGGGGTTAACTGGGAATTTCATTCAAACAGGGATGAAAATGGGGTTGTTATGAGAACCAAGTCTGTTCTTGTTGAACAACCA
The DNA here is from genome assembly GCA_025667525.1 of Glebionis coronaria. Lineage (NCBI taxonomy): Eukaryota > Viridiplantae > Streptophyta > Magnoliopsida > Asterales > Asteraceae > Glebionis > Glebionis coronaria. The sequence goes on along the minus strand of CM046882.1, from coordinate 99,851,655 downwards.
AATGAATCCAAGTCTTCCAAGGCTTGGGTTCCCAAAGAAAACTAATGTGTTTTCTTTATGTGCAGGGCATTCAGAAGAAGATCAATGATTATGGATACTGGGATAGTGGATGCTCAAGGCACATGACAGGGAAGGAAGACTATCTGACTAATTTCTCTCCTATTCAAGATGGTGATAAGGTATACTTTGGAGGGGGCTATGGCACCATCACAGGAAAAGGAACCCTTGTCACCAACAATCTACGATTTGAGAATGTCTTCCTGGTAAAGGAACTGGATTATAATTTGTTTAGTGTATCACAAGTGTGTGATAACAAAAATAAGGTTCTTTTCACAGACACTGAGTGCTTGGTGTTAAGCAAAGATTATAAGCTCCCTGAGGAAAAATACATAGATTTTAGAACACCAAGGCATAAAGACATATATAATGTGAATCTTAATGGAATTAAGATAAATAATAAAATGTCATGTCTGTATGCTAAAGCCTCAGTAGATGAAAGTAATCTTTGGCACAGGAGATTAGGGCACATAAACTTTAAGAATATCAATAGACTTGTGAGGCTTGGTTTAGTTGATGGTTTGCCTGAAAAGGCTTTCCACAATGACCACTCTTGTGTTGCATGTCTTAAGGGCAAGCAGCACAAGGTCTCATTCAGGTCTAAACAGGTGCACTCTAGTTCTAAACCACTTCACTTATTGCATATGGACCTCTTTGGTCCAACTAATATAGAAAGTTTGAAGGGTAAATCATATTGTTTTGTTATCACTGATGATTTTTCCAGGTTTACATGGACTTTCTTTTTAGCCAAGAAAAGTGAAACTGCCCAAAGTCTGATTAATTTCATTACCCAAATTGAAAAGAAAAATGGTAATGAGGTCAAAATTATTAGAAGTGACAATGGGGGTGAGTTTAGAAATCAGTTGTTAGATGATTTTTGTGCCAAGAAAGGGATTACTAGGCAGTTTAGCATAGCTAGAACCCCACAGCAAAATGGGGTTGCTGAAAGGAAGAATAGAACCCTTATTGAAGCAGCCAGAACCATGTTGGCTGATGCCCACTTTCCTATAGCCTTTTGGGCTGAAGCTGTTAACACAGCTTGTTATGTTCAAAATAGGGCATTGGTCAACAAAATACATAATAAGACACCTTATGAGTTACTTTGGGGAAAGAAGCCAAATATTGGCTTTCTCAAGCCTTTTGGATGTCATGTAGTTGTTTTAGAAACTAGTGAGGCCCTAGGTAAATTTGACTCAAAAGGTGATGAAGGCTACTTCATGGGTTATTCAGTGCAGAGCAAAGGATATAGGGTTTACATTAAAAAGGAAAAACGTATACTTGAAAAAGTACATGTTAGGTTTTTAGAGAGTAAACCTAGTGATCCTGAAAGTGGTCCAAATTGGTTGTTTGACTTAGAACCTTTATCTAGAGCTTTAAATTATATGCATGTTACTGATCCAGACATTGTGATGGTAACTTCAAGTGTTTTGGAAAAGAGAATTGGTAATGTTTCAGGTATACAGGTTGCTAAGGAGGATGGACCACCAGCAGTTATATCATCACCCACACAAGAATATGTTACACTTCCTATATGGACAGATGAGTATTATGCTGCTGCTGCTGCTGCTAGAAAAGATAATGGTGGTTTTCAAATACCACCAAATACAAACATGCATACTTCTTCAGGCACTGACAAAGGGAAATCAAGCGCTGACAAGACAAATTCAGACGCTGATGGCTTAGACGCTGACAACAACAGTTCAAGCGTTGTTAGCCCAAGCGCTGACAAACAAGGATCAGACTTTGGTGACACCTTTACACAGCTTTTCTCTTCCCATTTTGAACAAGGTGGACCTTCCAATGTTCATGAAGAGATTCATGTTGATCAAAGAGAGTCTGATGAAGAAGATATTGGCAACATGGAGCGTGAAGTTGAGGACACCAGACTTTTTAAAGGAGGAGTTCTCACTTCCACAGCAAAGGATCACCCCTCATCTCAGATCATTGGTGATGTTATGGCTCCAGTTCAGACAAGAAGATCCCATCAAAGTCTTGGTGGATTTATTGCCAATATACACAAGAAGGTTGATACCCCTCTTGTACAAGCATGTTTGTTTGCCTATTTTCTGTCACAGGAAGAACCCAAGAAAATTTTTGATGCTCTCAAAGAACCTAGTTGGGTGGAAGCAATGCAGGATGAGCTTCACCAATTTGCTATACAAGATGTTTGGGAGCTGGTTGATTGTCCTAGATATGTGAGACCAATTGGGACAAGATGGGTTCTAAGAAACAAGAAAGATGAAAGAGGCATTGTGGTCAGAAACAAGGCACGTTTGGTAGCTCAGGGATATACACAAGAGGAAGGCATAGATTATGAAGAAGTTTTTGCTCCAGTTGCAAGAATTGAAGCTATAAGAATTTTTCTAGCTTATGCCTCTTGCATGAACTTCACTGTTTATCAAATGGATGTGAAGAGTGCTTTCCTCTATGGAACAATTGTTGAGGAGGTATATGTCATGCAACCTCCTGGTTTTGAAGATCCTGAGAATCCAGACAAGGTTTATAGAGTGAAGAAAGCTATGTATGGACTTCATCAAGCCCCAAGAGCATGGTATGGTACATTGTCCACCTACTTGGTGGAAAATGGTTTCAAAAGGGGCACCATAGATCAGACACTATTTACAAAGAAGAAAGGAAAACATGTGTTGCTTGTGCAGGTCTATGTTGATGACATCATTTTTGGGTCTACTGATCCAAAAATGAGTGAGGACTTTTCCAAGCTCATGACAGATAAATTCAAGATGAGTGCAATGGGTGAGATGAACTTCTTTCTAGGTTTACAAGTTCAGCAGAAAGAAGATGGTATCTTCATCTCCCAAGACAAGTATGTAGCTGAAATCTTGAAGAAATATGGTTTTTCTCCACATGAAAGGGATGCTTCCACTCCTATGGATAGGGAACACCCTTGGGGAAAGATTGGAGCTGGAAAGGATGTGGATGTTAGGCACTATAGATCAATGATTGGTCCATTGATGTATCTTACAGCCTCAAGACCTGACATCATGTTTGCTGTGTGTGCATGTGCACGCCATCAAGTGACTCCCAAAGAATGTCACCTTTTTGCTGTGAAAAGAATTTTTAGGTACCTAAGATGTTATCCAGATCTTGGTTTGTGGTACCCAAAAGATTCTCCATTGGATCTTATTGCATATTCAGACAGTGACTATGGTGGTGACAAGTTTGATAGAAAATCCACAACTGGTGGATGCCAATTTCTTGGGAGTAGATTGATATCTTGGCAATGCAAGAAACAAACAGTGGTGGCAAACTCTACAACTGAAGCAGAATATGTGGCTGCAGCTGCTTGTTATGGACAAGTCTTATGGATTCAGAACCAGCTGTTGGATTATGGGTATAATTTTATGCATACCAAGATTTTTGTAGACAATAACAGTACTTTATGCATTATTAAAAATCCTGTACATCATTCTAAAACCAAACACATAGAAATTAGACATCATTTTATAAGAGATTGCTTTGAGAAAGGTTTAATACAACCAGATAGGGTAGCCACAGAAGATAATGTGGCTGATTTATTAACTAAACCTTTTGATGCTGGAAGATTTCAATATTTGGTAACAAATATTAGAATGGTTAATCTCACTTAATATGTGTTTTGGAACCTTTTTGTAAAAGTATGTACAGGATAATGCATTGTTATTGGTCTTTGTGATGATTTAGATTTTTCCACTTTACTTTTCTAACACTGACAAAGGTAAATGTAACGCTGTCAAGTGTTATTTTGCCGTTGTTAGAGATATTATTGTCTAACGCTGACAAGAGTTCCTTCAACGCTGATAAGTGTTGTCGGGACGCTGTCAGCAACAAATGTTAGTTTTGTGGTTTTCATCTAAATGTGTAGGTGGTGGTAGCTTTATGCCATTGGATACAGAGTTGCTTATGGATCTTTGAAGAGCTGTTTGGACATGTTTTTGTTTATGGATGATGGTTGGAATATTTATATTCCTATCATGACATAAATTTTTAATGTTCATATATATTTTAAGAAACTCATGTATCATAGTTTAAGGGGAGGTTTAAGGAACCTTTAGGATTTTTGGGTATCCATATGATACTCTTATCATAATTCTAGATTGTGTCCACAGGTGAGTATGGGTTAGTTTTACTAAACCATGAGGCACTGTAGCATGCATAGTATATCAACTTTGCATGCTGCCAAGACATTTTTTTTGGCCTAGAATTGGTTGTGGTCTGTTGGGAGACTTGGGAATCATTTTGATATGGGTTTTACCTGGGAGTAACAAGGATTTTATAAGGTAACTTGGTTGTTAAGAATTTTGGTTAGCAAGGGACACTAGAGGACTGTTATGTCTATCTTGCTTATGCAAGTGTGCATAACTGGACAGTGCTTGCCGCCCTATGATAATTATCAGCTTTTGGTTATCTTCTCTAGGATAAATTACTTGTTAAGGTCATTTTTCACTTTTTAAAACAATTTTATTTTTGGACGCTGACAAGATTTTTCCAAGCGTTGTTGGGACCAAAATGGACGCTGACATGGCTTTAGGCGAACGTTGACAAGATTATAGCCGTTGGGCGTTGATGGGTTATATTTGACCGTTGACAATCAATGGGACCTACCCAGTTGTTACTTTTTGACATATTTTCAAGCCGTAATTTTAGGAGTTGTTACTTTCATTAAATGCATGAGATAACTTATAACTTTTTCAATATTTTCATGATTAGTTTTTGAAAATCTTTGCCTATTTTTGGGCCAATCACATGCATTCATCCACTCCTATAAATTTGGCTCCTATTTTTAAACAGGGTATCTATAATTCTTGTCTAACAACTTTTCTCTTATCAACCTTCATCTTTTATACTTCAAATTAACAGCTTTCATCAATGGCACCAAGATTTAACTCAGCAGAATTGGATTTGGGGTTCAAGTCTCAACACAACATGATTGCTTATCTTGTTGCTGATAATACTTTGTTTCCTCAATACACACAGATGGTGGATTATTTGAACGCATCCCCATTAAGGTATGCTCTTTCTCATGCGCCACTCATTCCAGTCACACACATTAAACAGTTTTGGAACACTGTTAGTTCCTCAACAGTTAATGGAGTGACCACATTAACTTCTATTGTTCATGGGAGATCTTGGGTGGTTACTGAGGCCTTGGTACGCCAGGCCTTGCATCTTAATGATGCTGATGGTATAACCATTCTTCCCATATCTGAAATAGAACAAGGGCTTAGGGCTTTGGGATACCCTATTCCTGATGAAGGTACTCTTAATAAGTACCATAAGCAGGAATTTCCCCCAGCCTGGAAGTACCTCATTCACATTCTCCTTCAATGTTTGAGTCCCAAATGTACTGCACACAATGAGATCAATAGATCCATTGCAACTGCTATTGTGTGTATTGCAACAGGGCAAAAATATAACTGGTCTAAAATGATTTTTGAAGGAATGTGTAAAAACAAGGGGACAAAAATGACTTTAGCTTATCCCCGTTTTCTGCAAATGATTTTTGATGCTCAAAGATATTGTTCAAGGGATCACAATGATTTTTATAAAATCCCTGAACAAAAGAAAGCTATTTTTACCAAGATGAACTCACCACCTCATAGAGACCTACCTTTAACCCCAGCCATGCTTGCTGTTATTACAGCAGCACAACCCCAACCAGACCCCCAACCTCATATTGACCCTCACCCACAACTTGAACCTATCCCTGAAC